>CM052722.1:98256696-98266696 GCA_028551405.1 Uromys caudimaculatus
AGTACAGAAAATGTGGAACATTTACACAATGGAATACTACTCAGCTATTAAAAACAATGACTTCATGAAATTCGCAGGCAAATGGATGGAACTTGAAAATATCATCCTGAGCGAGGTAACTCAGTCACAAAAGAATGAACATGGCACTTGCCTTTAATCCCAGCACTCTGGGAGGCAGAGGCAGGCAGCTAGATCTCTATGAGTTTGAGCCAGCCTCACTATATAGTGAAGCTATAGCCATGGTTAGTTACATTAGGTGACCTTGTTTCAACTCCCACCCCATCCCCCAAAATCAATGTAGACTCTAGTACTAAAATAAAATAAGTTTTATTATTGCTATAAAAGAAAAACATTTTGTTTATACAATAATTGGTAAAAAAGAATAAAAATATAAAGAGAACAATAAACATCACCTGTAATACTAGAGACATGAGTGCTGTTAAAATTTTGCCATGTTTCTTCCTAGTCTTCCCCCCATATATTGATATAAAATTATGAATGCAAAATGTTCCCAATATGCTTTTGTTATGTATTCAGGAACATACTGCAAAAACAATTCTGTATCTGACTCCTATTATAAAAAAACAAACCATAAATAACTATGGTTAGATTTGCAGCTTCTTTCTTCCAACCTTTTGCCTGTGTATTGATACAAAACTATTTATGCAAAATGTTCCCAATATAATTGTAGCACACATTAGGAACACATCGCAAAAACAGCTCAGCATCTCTCTCTAGTCGCCGGTGATGTTACAGCTTGCAGGTAACTGTCTTCACTCCATATGATTGATGCAGAACCATGAATGCAAAGCATCCCCAATATACTCATAGTACATATTAGGAACACATCGCAAAAATCGTTCAGCATCTTGGTTTGCCTTTCTCCTTCTTCTGTCATTCAACCACACCCCCAGTCTCCAGCATATTTGTTCAATAACATTAAAGCACAACTCAAAGATAACTATAATATTTTGCGTCTGTTCTCTTAGCCTTATATCTGTATATTAATCCCATCCATATAAAATTGAAATGTAGAAGAAAATATTTTGCATGTTTATCACTAAACACTTTTATCAGTTTGTGGCATATATTTATGTCACAAAAATTATTTTCAGAAATATCAATCTTAATGACAGCATCCTATCACAGTGTCTTAGAAAAGCAGATTTTATTTATGCAACTCTTTACTGTTAGTCATTTTATCCTCAAAATTACTGAAGTGTAACCACAGTAACATAGAAGGTGAGGTGAATGAGCCACAGATTCAAATTCCCCCGGGCAGGCCTATAGAGTGAGTTTAAAACTGGCATGAGCAAATTAATGAGGCCTTGTCTCAAAAAGAAATTGCAAGTGGGTAGGATGGCATACAGCTATGATGCCAGCCCTTGGGAGGGAAAAACAGGAGGGTAAGGAATTCAGTGTGAGCCTCTGCTACACCAGGTTGAGCCTGGGTGACATAAGATCTTGTCTCAAAAATAAATAAATAGATAAATAAATAAATAGTAATAAACATCCTGAAAAGAATTTTTTTTCATTTTCTGTGACTTGTATATTTCTTCATGGTTATTTATATGACTCCACATTTTAAAGTTGACCTGTTTCTAAAGCTTACTGCTAATGTTTTTCTTGTTTGAGGAAAAATAGTTTCAATATTTTAGGCTATATATAAAACCATATGCCCTGTCTAGGCTTCAATGGACTGAAGAGAAATGCAAATTCATAAAACTCCTCTCATTCTTCCATAAAAACACAACCCATACCCTCCCCCACTCCACGGCAGCCCCTTCCCTCCTTGCTTAGGGCCCACTCCTCTCCTGACCTCTCATCTCTGTAATACTTACGGCACCTATTCTTAGGAAGAGGAGTGGCTCCCAGACCTTTCAGTTATCAATCTGTCACAAGGGCGCAGTGCTATCTCGTGACATGATGATCCCCGAGACGTCTGAGATCCTTGCGTGTGGAATCTCAAATTTCTGTATCTCCCAGGACCCTTAAAGACACAAATCAAAGCACAACAAAACAAAGAAACAGCAAAACTGTGAAGAAGGAAAAAAACCAACTAAGCAACTAACCAACCTTTGGGTCTCTTTGCTTTGCAGTTTCCCTCGAGTTTCTACTCTACGTTCTGCCACCAGAGTCGGTGTAATTCTGTGGCCTTGATTTTTAAAAACTTGTTATCTTAAGAATGTTTCTAAGTTTATAGGTAGGTTTTATGATTACTCATAATGACTAAAAAGGTTCTCTTGAGGATGCCACTAAATGAATCTCTATGGTTAATCCACATTTGCTCCCTTAATTTACTTGAGTCTATAGAAAGGATCAAAGCGTTAAAGTGAATTCACAAGTTTTTAAGCTTGTGCACGTTGACTCGTGCATGGATGGGTAGGTAACTTACAGTTATTACTTAATGGTTAGGCCAATCTTGAGCCTCAGTTAGGAAGTGTCCAGCAGATAGACTTTTACTCAGCTTAGGACTAGACAGTTTCAACTACACCTTTTCTGTTGTAGTCACTATGGTATAAGCTTCTGATGACCAGGTAAGGATGTTAGCTAGCCCAGCACAAAGTCTGCATGATGAGTCCTCAGAGGCTTCATCTTCAGAATCCTCGGGTTTCTTGAAACTTTGACTGCCTTCCTTATCTCTCAGAGTTGTTGCAAACAACCAATCTATGAAAGCAGTTGGGAAAGTAAGTGAACAGAGGGAAGGAAGGCAAGTGCTGAGATGAGGATTGTAAAGATTTTGTTTCTAGAGCACAAAAATTCCGACTTCACTCTGCAGAGTAGAGGTGGGGGAGGGGTAGCAAAAGACCCGAAAGGGCACTTTCTCAGGAGAGTCAGGCTGCAAAGTAAGCAGGATTCCCAGCCCCCAACACCGCCCTGACTTGGAGCCAGGGCCCCCTTTTCAATTTCCACCAGCTGCTCTGATGAGAGAGCTCAAGAGCTTAAGGGGAGTGCACCAAGGCTGAGGGGCCACAGGAAGCGGAAGTCTTTAGAGGCTCCTCCCACAAGGCTCTAAGCCCCTTTAAACTTGATGATGAGATCAACTGTGTACCCAGGACAGGAAACAGATGGGTGAAAAATTAGGACAGAGCCAGGAGATCCTAGCTCAATGAACAGGTACTAATGGGTGGACATAAGGCAGACTGTACTGGGCCAAGGAGATACATATTTGATATGATTGGTGTATATGTACTGTTTCGTTTAACAGTTATATAATAACTCTAAATAAAGATGAACATATAAACTTTTGCATCACGAGAGATGCTTCTGAACAATGGGAAAATAGATCTCTAGACATTGTCAACTTGGTATGGCCCACCGCTCAAGCATACTTTTTGAGCCTATTTGTATTTTTTATCCTGCACTCTCTCAGGAAAGCTGCCTGTTAATCAATTTCTGTCTTGTAGAGTCATCATGTTTTCTCCAGGATTTGAGGAACAAACCCAGTCCCTTGCTAGTCCCGCCTCCTCAATGGATTGACAAGTATGGTGCTTTCGAATAATCAGCAAAATAATGGGCACTGCAGAGTCCTTATTGGGTTTTTGTTTAATTGGACAGCTGCCCATGTTAATGAGCATCAAAAGCAACATATAATTACTTGCTCTCCCAGCACTGGAGTATATCCAAATGTTTTCCTGTTTAGGATTCGACTTTTGTCCTTTTCTACGTGCACACATAGATGCTTGACAGAGTTACAACCACTGACTTTTTCTGTGGCTCTGGTTATTGGCATCTAGTTTTCCCAAGTAACATTGACACACATCTGTTCAAATCAATTGACCCGCCTATCACGACTGACTCATTTGGTGGAAAAAACAAGTTTACATGCCAACTGGAAGAGAGGAGCCTGGATGGGGGAATAGCAGGAAGAATGAAATAGTGGGACCGGGTTATTTGACTTACAGATCATAAAACACTTTCCAGTAACATTTTAGAAAGACATACACTATTACACTAGTGATTGGTTATACTGTACCCCCAGAGTTGGGTGGTTTTCAATATCTAGTGTGGTAAAATGGATATAAATTACAGTATTTGAAAGATGATTGTACTTTCTTAAAACAGGGGTCTTCTGTGTCCACATCCCCCAGATTGTTGATGTAGTGTTCCCTTGTTGGAAAGAAAAAAAAAAAAAAGAAAAGAAACCAAACCAAACCAGTATGGCTAGCTGAAGATGCTTTCAGAAGTGTTCCTGTTATTAAAATTGTTACAAAATTATGTTCAGTTCTAGTGTACCATAATAACCTGAATATCTTGTCCTACTACTTATAGAAATGTCAAAGCTTAGATTTAGAGCCAGGCTAACCTTTTCATAGTTTTAAGAGCCATGTCTGTCTAATAAACTTTATACAACGCCACGTGGACACAGCTTCCTCACTAATAAATAACATGTGTTGGGGGAAAAAACCCGCGAAAACAATGGAGAGGTGCCTCTCTGAATGTGGTAATGGAGGATCAATTAATCAGCCGACCATAAATTGAATCACTTTAGACAAGGCTCCCACACATTATGATGCGCGTTTAGCAACGTTTGAAATAACAATTTAGAAGAATACCTTAGGGAGTTGTTAAGGAGAATTTATAATCTGGAACGAATTGCCATCTTCTTAATTGACATAGAAGTGTTTGGCTAAAATATTGCTTTATTCACATTTTGCCCTTGGAAGAAAATCTAAGCACATCACAACTTCGACTGGGCAGATAAAGGTGCGAAGAGCATTTCAAACTAGAAAAGGCACCACACTGCCAGGTGCTGTGTGGAGGAGCTCAATTTTGGCGTCCTTGGGCACCTTGGGCTAATGGCATCTTAGATTCTGAAAGTCAATGGCCTTTAAACCTAGATCATTGGCTCCTCTGCTCTCTGCCCTAAAGCCCCCAACCCACCTGAATCTCACTTGAGTCTTGCAGGCACCCACTGGAAGCAGCCAGATGGCGCAGGCTAGATCCTTCTGGATGAGTGGGCGCCTTCAGCGCGCCTGGCGCTCTTCCTCTGGCATAAGGCAAAGGCCCTGTTGAACAGTGGAAAGGGAGAAGGGAAGTTGGTGAGGGAGAATAGGGAGTCTCGCAGTGCCCCTCCTCCAACCCTGTGCATAGGAACGCGGGCGGGCGCCTGAACCTGTTAGCCATTTGTCCTGGGGATTCAGGACCAGAGGGGCCCTGCCAAGGGGAGGGGCGGGGCAGAAGCTGGGGGCGTGGCTTCAAGAAGCCAAGGAGGAAATGGGGGCACGGCTTGGCTGAAGTCCCAAGGGGTGTCCGTGCTCCTGGGAGCCAGGGGGTCCTTGGGGGCCTAAAGGGACCCAAACTACCTCCCACACATTGTTCAAACGCAAAGGAGTCTGGGAGAAAGACATTTGGTGGCTAGAGCTAGACTCCCAGGCTCACAAGGCCTCCTCTAACTGTAAATTTTATGGGGGCCTGCACCCAGTCCCTGGGGAAGATCACAAGGCAGTTCATACAGACCAGAAGGGTTTGTGTACATGTATTTTATTTTTTTAATAAGACAAAACAGCACGATTTCACCCACACTCCATTTTCCAATAGTCCTTTACATGCCCATACTCCAGATTATGTAAAGTGATTTTCACAGGAAAAGTAAGGTCTTGCTCCCGAAGTTAACACTCTTCTCCAGTTCCCAGGCGCCTCTTGACCTGTTTTTTTTTCACTTCAGGCTCAAAGGGCTCCTCAGGGAAATGGAGGCGCCATGATTAATCACAGCAGAGTTTAGGATGTCACGAGGCGGCCATTTTCTCAGAAGCTTCTGGGCAGTGACAAGGGTGTCCCTATGTCTCCACTGCCATGGTAGAATTGTGTGATGATTTTGGGAAAGGGGGATAAAAGAGGACTAGAAATGCAGAGCATCATTGAGGCTTCCTGTTGGGCCATTGCTTTTCATTGTACCATCTGGGGTTCCCCACCAGCAAGGCATGAAGAGATCCAGGGACACGCCCACGGACCCCTTAATCTTTCCTAACCTCTAAAGTTCTTTCCACGCTGGACCTAAGCTTTCAGTGGGAACTGCAGAGAGAAATGGGGATTGCCTCAAGTCATCCTTCCTGAAGAACCGCTCTTATTCCTTTTGGGGGACCACCTCCCCATTTTGTTATTGAGGACTTAAGGCAAACTTGTTTCTGTCTTGTGGGTGGTATTCTACCTTGGGGATCAGGAAGTGCTTTTTCCCCTAGTTGGTTCACTTTTCCCTGGGCAGTGAATGAGTGCTAACAAGTTTCTGTCCACACCCAGTCACATATTCACAGTTTGGAGCTGTTCTGGAGTCTCCCTCCCACTGGGGCCTATACTGCAGGCGATGGACTGAAACTTACCTGGTGGGTGTGCCCATGTGGAAGTCCCAGACTTACCCAGGCAGCGGAAGCAATACTCCAGGGCAGCAAATACTCACTGCAGTACTGTTCCCGCTGCTAGGGCACGACTGAGTGTGGTGGGCTGAGTGCAGGATACCTTGTCCCTTCTTCAAGTGAATGGCCAGCTTGCTATTCACCCCCACCCAGGCCCTTGAACTGTGTAGAGTGACCCTCACTAGACTAAGGCCCTGCCAGAGTAAGGATGGACTGAAGAGACAGAGGAGCCCCTGCCCTCCCACCTACCTGCTTTAGGGCTTTTAGTAGAACCCACACAGGTCTGTTCTGCAGGTCCCCACCTTCTATAGTCCCCACGAAGGGGTGTTGCAGCGCTTCATGTTTTGAACCTTGGCAATACTCCAAAACATGAATTGCTGCTGCATCCCTTCGGAGTCAGCGAGGGTGGGGGCCGCTCGGGGGTACCTGCGAATGAAGAAAGTCTCTGTGAGTAGAAGGGAGTCCCTGCTTCCCCTCTTAGGACGTATCACTCCAAGTTGGTGGACTTCTTATAAACTAATACTTCTTAGAAATTTGCTTGATTTCCAGGCTCTGCTGGTGAGGCAAAGGGTGTATTGGTGGAAAGCAGGATTATGGCCGATAGTGGGGTGGGGGAAGATTCTTACCTCAGAAAGTAGATGAAAAGTGGGATTAAATAAACTGAGACAATTTGGTAACATCTGGATCACTCTTGCCAGCTCCAAAGTCTTGGTGAAATTTCCTGCTGCCTTGTATAAGTCTCATTTATTGTTCCTGGGGTTTTGGTCATTTATTGGAAATCGATGCAAGGAACTTTTCATAGTCCCAGTTGGTTTTACTGAATATTATAGGCATTCTTACAGTGAACACCTCATCATTAGTTATTTTTAAGGACAAAGCATGAAAATGTTCTCTAGATGAAACCCCTGGATGTTCTCATACATTGCTAGCTACTCAAGCTTATTTATAAATAATTTACATTTCATCATCATCAACATCAAATCACAAGTCAAGAACTTTAAAGAAACGACATCCTTAAATACAAATCATTCCTTCTTAAGCATCTCCACCAAAATACATGTCTTGAAATGGCCGGCACTGTTCGTGCTCCTTAGTGATTAACTCCTTAGCTCCCACTGTTGCTTTTCCAAATGGACACACATGAGCAGTAAGTTACAGTCATTTCCTTATTTAAACAAAGCATTCAAGAAAGCACAAAAAAATTCTTCAGTCCTTAACCACAAACCTTATAACTAAAACAATAAAACTATAGTGCCTTTGAAAGTAAAAATACATTGTGTACATAAGCAGAAATTTAATGTCGCCGAACTTCCTGTGTTTTCATTTAAAATTATGTCAGTTTTTCAAAACTAGTACAATGAATGCTGGGTCCTATTAATTAATTAATTAAATATACAGAGTATGCAATTAAACTAAGTACAAAATTCCTAACATAACAGATTATGATCCAGTGCCAACAAATGCATTGCTTAGGTCATGATAAATAAAGCCATTAATAATAACAGCCCCACTCCTTAAGTTGGAACGAAAATTCCATCTTTTCTTGGCTATATTACAAGTCATTTTTACATGGACACGGAATTGTGGAGAAAAAAACGTCGGTGGTCACCTTTAAAAAGGAGAGAAAAAAAAACAACATGTTTAGTAAAGGTACAATTATACTTTAAAGATACTTTTTCCCATTTTAATGTTCCACATAAATATGTGGAATATGTCACATCCTAATTTAACATTCCTTAATTGACTTCTTATAAAAACAAATCGTGAAAGACGAAGGTCCTTCTAGATCATTTTGTTAACGAATACACTGGAATCAAATTCACCTCTAGAGTTTAATCCATCCATTTCTTTTCTTTCAGTTACTCTACAACGATTTATATCCCCCAAAAGCCATCTCACTCCCCGAGTTTATGTATTTCCCCTTGGGCTTAACTTTACTTACGAACGGAGAGCACAAAGAGGCGTCTGGTCACTTCTGGAGAGGGTTGATACAATAGACAAAGAATCAATACTTTAGCGTTGACGTGGCCCCACCCACTTCAGAACTGCGACGTATTTGGCCAAATGATTTAAGAGCCAAAGAATACGCCTCTTCCTCTCTTCCCAGTTGAGACCGTTCTGTCTTTTAATGCTACAGATGCCATGCGCCCCCCACACCCAAAACACGATGCACACGTCCTCCGCACCTTCCAGCCAAACTTTTCCAGTGTTGAATTTCATATTGGAAAAAACTAAACAGCCTTGAAAAGTTTTAATTAGCTAGAGACAATGTAAAACGAATTTTACATTTCTTTCCAAGACATTCTTTACTGCTTACAAATGAGTTGCCCAAAGTCCCATTACAGTCTGTCAAAACTAGCCGCTCCCCACCCTGGCGAGGGTGACAGCCTGCCGCTGCCCCTCACTCATTTTTCTCTCCCCACCCCTCCCGTTTACTCTTCTCAGTCTGTTTTCTGATAAGTTCCCTGGTCACGCTCACTTGCTAGACATTTTAAAGATCTGTCTCCCCCCCCCAACCCCCGAACACACTTTCCACCCCCACCCCCCACCCAGCGCGACGCAGAACTTTTTCAGAGTATCCCCGCATCTGTTACAGACTGTAGTGACCAGAGTCATAGTTGGGGGTGGGGGGAGGCGGGTCAAAAAGTCCCCTTCCCCCTCTTTTTTTTAAGATACCAAGTCACCTCTCACTCCACTCGAAAATGGCGCCGAAATCGTAGAACTTCTTAAATTTCATTGTAAGCTTTTTGCAAAGGTTTCTGGGATTTTCCTGCGAAGCTGCTCCGCGGTGTCGACCTAGAAAACAAGTCGGGGAAGCTGGAGAGAGGAAGGAAAAGGCGGGCGGGGAGGCGGACGGACGGACGGGCGGACGGACGGACGGACAGACGGACGGACGGATGGAGAGCGAGAGAGAAAGGGCGGAGGGGTGTGGCGAGGTTGTGAGGGTAGAGGAGCTGGGCGCGGGGACTTGGGGGGGGGCGAGGTTGCGGTGGTGCGGGACACCGAGCGACAGAGGGACGGACAGCCGGGAACCGGGGTTCGCGGGGTGAGGGGCTTACGGAGAAGCGTGGCGGAGAAGAACGGGAGCCGGGCCGGAGCTGGGCTGGAACCGGGCTGGAACCGGGCTGGAGCAGGGCTGGAGTCGGGCTGGAGCGGTGCGGGAGCTGGCAGAGTCGGCGGAGTTGGGCTGGAGCTCAGCGCACCCCAAAGGGCGAGCGGGAGCAGCCAGCGTCCGGTGGCCCGCAGCAGCCCTAGAAAAAGCCGGCCCGGGGGGCGTGGCCAGGCTGCTCCGCGCCCCGCCCAGCCATTCCCCGCTTGCTCGGAGGCCCCCCGGAGCGGAAGGGGGGAGGGGGAGGCCGTGCGGGCGCTCAGAGCCACAGCCTTGGCCTGCAGCCAGGAAGGGCCGGGAAGGACACGGGGAGCCTGGAGTGGCCACGTACAGAGCCTCATAGCCGCGGGTGCAGGGAGACAAAAAGCAGAGAGAAAGGGGAAAGGGGAAAGGAGGGAAGGAAGCAAACCCAAGGACACAAGCTCCAGCTCAAAGACCCCTGCCACAAATGACACTCTAAAGTCACTAGGGCCCAAGTCTTCGGGGCTACCAGGAGGGTACAGGGCGTCTTGGGACTGTTTTTCTTGGGGGTGCCTGA
>CM052722.1:98269196-98305154 GCA_028551405.1 Uromys caudimaculatus
AGGGGGACACAGCTCACTAACCAGCATGCTAAGGAGCTTCCAACAGGAGAGTCAGGCATTTCTCACGGGGCAACTAGCAACCAGAAAGAAAAAGCACCCACGGGAATCCCTCTCCCTCCTAAAATGCTGTGTTAAAGAAAAACAACATGTAATTTTTTCTTTCAATCCCCCCTCCAGTAACAGTCAGAAATTTCCTTGATAAATAAATAACTGTAGCTATCGAGGGAGGAGAGGTTGTAGCAGCCAGCAGTTTGAAGGGTCTTGGGTGCAGCCGAGAAAAAGAAGTCACCCTTAGACTGAAACATTCGATTTGAGCTGTCACGCTCAACAAGGCATTTGAAAGAATCTGGGGGGAAATATCTTTTGGAAACAATTTTTGACTTAGTCTTTGGAAATAGATATTAGGAAATCAAGTTGAATTGATTTTTTTTTAATTACAAAGAAAGTTTCTAGACATTGGGATTTTTAATTTTAAGTAAGAATGCTTTTTGATGATTCGTGGTTTTTAGTGCACGTGTGTAAAAAGCTTTGAGTTGGACAGGACTTTCTTTAGGTTGAAATATTCAGAAGTCTTCAGAGAGCTAAAAGCCAGGAGACGATTGCAGATTTAACAGAAAGAAAACAACTGGAAGCTTCTACTGTAAAGACCCCCCCCCCCCCATCCTCCAGAGGTCAATCCAAGGCTAAAGGTACGCTAAACCATATAACTATCAGATTAAACTAAAATGATAGAGTCCTTTGGTAATTTCTATCTTACTTTCTAAACTCAGTTATGAATAGTTTAAATAAAGTTCCTGGGAAACCTTAGAAATTGAGAGGGATTCATGAATCTGCCCCTCTCCTACCACCAGGCTCTCACCAGAGAAGCCAGTGAGTTCGTACATTTTTCCTCTCTACCAAGAAGAGGCTTAGAAACTCAGTGATGCTGGTGTCTTTGGATGGCAAGATTTCTTTTCCCTTCTGAAAGATGCACATGCTCACTGCCTTGAATAGGTGTGCCTTTTCACTGTCTTGAGAATTTCTGCCCATTAAATTGAAAACAATTTCAGATTCCAGAAGTGACTGATCGATCTTCACACAAACCAGGCCCACAGTGGGGGAACACCGTAGAGTTCCTGTGTGACTACCCTAGGTGTGGTTGGAATTTGCTCTCTAGTCAGGGTGAACTGACAAAGTTTAAGAAGAGGTACTTGGAGACAGAAAACCTGTGGCCGGCCATACAAACAGAGACATTTAGTTTCAAACTACACTTCTTCCACTTTCCTGAAATCTCATCTAATTAGGAAAAAGAGAAGGAAGAAAAAAAACTCTGTATCAATGTCACCAAATGTGTTCAGAGAGGCAGAAGTGCGTTAGAACAGTTGTCTGGTTGCTACATTTATATTAAAAAAAAAAAAAGTCAAAGGAAAAGAAAACCCCAACAAATTCGAAACCATAAAAAAACAACCTCAAATGAACAAGCCTACAGACAGAGTGACTGACTCAAGGAAGTCCTGAAATCCTGTTAAAAGTGCAGTGCTCTGGCAAGTCTGAATGACATCATTTTCTGCGTCTGGCTCGGTAGGGATCATACTCCTGGGGGCAAATTTTATCTTACTAAGTAGAGGGAAGAAGAGGGAACAGGAAGTGGAAGGTTCCCGAAGGATGTTATCTCTCTTTAAAACTTAGACCCAGATGCCTGTTTTTCAAAGCCTGGCTTACTTGGTTGCAGCAGAAGAGGGAAACCATTTCCTTGTGCTGATAGCACAGAATTTTCCAGAATTGACTCAGAGTTCTTGTTCTGTCTCCATAATGTTAAATGTTTGCATTAAGAAATAATAAAAAGACTGGGCATGGTGACTTTTGTCTGTAATGCTAGCACTCCGGAAGCTGAGGCAGAGGTTAAGACCAGCCTGGATTACATGAAACCCTGTCTAAAATAAAATAAAATAAAATAAAATAAAACAAACAAGACTTGGTAGGACTTCTACAGCTACAGTAACAGCTCTTAAAATAATTACTGGGGTTAGACTCTGCAGTTGTCCATGGCCAGGGTAAAGCCCATCTATTGGTATGAGAAAAGAAATAGAGATCTGGATTTCTGTTTTTAGACAAGGTCTCATGTAGCCCAGGCTAGCTCCAAGCTCCTGATCTTCTTGCGTCACTTTCCCAAGTGAACCACTACACCCAGCTTAGAAGCTGTCTTACATTTTTACATTCTAATGTCTGTCCTCAAATACAGTCCCTCAATGTGCCACTGGCTCATTACAGTGAACATTTCAGACTGTGTGGACATCTTTCATCTGGATTCTGACCCTCTTGTAGTGGTCCTGAGTGCTTCTTGGAAAACATAATTTTTACAAAAATCACATAGCTATAAAGTTTCACTCTGGAATTCGGCACTCAAGTCCCTCCCTAACCAGCTGCAACCTACTCTTGTGGGCACACTTCCTACCCTTCGGCAGCACCCACTTGATACTTCCGTACTGGGACACCAAGAGTGCCTATTCCTTCTGGATGCTTTCCTGGGTCTTTTATTCTCCATTTCCACAGCACTTGATCAAACTATAATGGACTGTCTTTCCTGGCAGACAAAAAGGTCCTAGAGGGTCAGGACACATTTCACTACTGTTAACTTTCTACACTTTGAGAATAACTCGTCTCAGCTGGTGTTCAATACTCATTTGTTGAATGAGTGCATTTCTGAGAAGAGCAGAGTGTGTTGATGCTAAAATTAGTGGTTAGCAGTCTTAGTGCCTTTGGTAGAAACAGATAGGTGTTTAACTCAGGTCTACCGCATTGGAATACCAGAAGTCTATCTGGGACTGACATTTGGAGCACAATCACCACAAAATACTATGGGTTTAATTTGTTTTTAGATTAGCTGCTCTGAACTCTGAACTTTCTCCTCAAAACTCATCACTATGCTTTGCACTTGTGAGTTTGAAGCTGAACCTTGTAGGGAAATGGATTTGGTGAAGACTGCTGTTGGAAGGCGTTGGAGAGAGAGCTGCATATGGGGGGGGGGGTTTACACTGGGAGGTGAAGGAGACTTTTCTCCTTCCTTCCTTCCTTCCTTCCTTCCTTCCTTCCTTCCTTCCTTCCTTCCTTCCTTCCTTCCTTCCTTCCTTTCTTTCTTTCTTTCTTTCTTTCTTTCTTTCTTTCTTTCTTTCTTTCTTCTTTGACACAGTCTCATGTAACCCAGGCTGGAAAGGGCCTCAGTTTTGTTTCGTAGGTGAGGATGATCTTGGACTTTCAATTCTTCTGCCTCAGTCTCCGGAGTGCTGGGATTGTAAGTACGCATCACCACACCCAATTTATGCAGTGTTGAGGATCAACTCCAGAGCTCTGAGTATGCTATATAAGAACCTTAGCACCAGAACTACATCCCTAGTTTTCAAAGAGGAGTTTTGGCTTTAAAGGGCCTTGTTTCACCACAGCACAAAACAGTGGTTTTAACAGATTCACTGTAACCCTGTGACATACGTCACACCCATATTATGTAGAATATTCCAGTCTTCCTTGTACGCAAGTGAAATTGTTATCTGGGAAGAGAAAAAAAGGAGGAAAAGGATATGCTGTGCTGACTGTACGTCAGGAGATACGTCATGTTCCTCTAGGTCAGCCTGACAGGGTCTACAGTCACAAGCCCAGCAGCACGGTCATGAGTAATTGTGGAGATTAGGTCAGCCTCTGAGCAGTTCTGAGAGGGACTATCTAGAGTAGGCTAACTGAAGTGAGAAGATCTGTCTTAACTGTGTGAAGAACCATACTTGGGTCTTAGACTGAAGAAAAAGGAGAAAGGGAGTTGATCATGGAGCATCCTGCCTCAAGAGCCTGTAACCATGTGGATTACTTCCTTGAAATGATTTAAAAAACTGTACCCTTGAACTGTGAGCTAAAATGAACCCCATCTTTAAATTGAATTTTTATTTATGTATATGTGTATTGTATACTATATGTACATAGGTGCCTTCAGAAACCTGAAAACATGTTGGATCTCCTGAAGCTGAAACTTCCAGGTCAATGTGAACCACCCAACTTGGGTGCTAGGAATCAAACTCAGCTTTCTGGAAGAGCAGTCCTTGGTCTTAAACACTTAGTCATCTCTCCAGTCTACTCTTGCTTTGAGTTGCTTTCCTCAGGGCATTAGATCATAGCAACAAAAAAGTAACTAAGGTAACTGTCCCCAATCCTCTTCCTTTGTCTTCGATCCAACCCTCTCTTCTCCCCTAGATGTGAACACCAGAAGTCTTGACTAGTCCTGACTTGATTTTCATTGACTTTTAAAGTTAATCGCTAAGCTTATCAATAGGTATGTTTTTTTTTTTTTAATGTTTGTGAGTACACGGTCACTCTCTTCAGACACACCAGAAGAGGGCATCAGATCCCATTACAGATGGTTGTGAGCCATCATGTGGTTGCTGGGATTTGAACTCAGGGCTTCTGGAAGAGCAGTCAGTGATCTTAACCACTGAGCCATCTCTCTAGCCCAATAGGTATGTTTTACAATGACAGTAAATATAAGTCAAAAGGAAAAAGAAACAAGGAAAAGAAAAAGTAAAAGAATGGCTCCAGCATCCGACTGGTTTTGGTGGTAGTACAGCCTCCAAATGGAGAGTGTTCTCTTTCATGGGCAGTTTGAAAATATTGACATCAAATATTTTCATGAAGTAAAACAACATTGAAAGTAACTTGAGCTGCCTGGATCTCCTGAACATTTGCTCTATAACCTGACTACCCCCCTTCTTCAGAGTGTGGGAGCATCTTTTATTATTGGAGGGGGGTTTTTCATAAGTGCTCCACCACTAACTCCCCAACCCCAGAGATTACTTTATTTTGACTTGGAGACTATAAATTATTCCAGGGTGTTGGTGTAGGAATGACGTGGAAGCTTACTGCTACATCAATCAATTTGTTCCTAAACTACTGACCCTCTTTTGCTTGTGGGGTGGACCTGCACCCTGGGTTTCCTTGTATTCTGTCATGTAAATGAGGCTTAGAAAACAGATGGGGCTAGTGAGGTGGCAGAGAAGGTTAAGGCTCTTGCCACTAACCCAAGCTTCATTTCTTTAACCTACCAGCCAGGACAGAAGTGGTTCTGGAGATTTCCCCCGTGACCTCTAAACATGGACCAAGGCCCACTAGAAACCCCCTATACAAATAAATTTAAAACAAATTGTATTTTTTTAATTTAAAAAGAAAAATTGACTATTTGATGGACATCACTTGGAAAATTATTGGTTTTTTTCGAGACTGGATTTCATATTCTAGGCTAGCCTGATCTGATAGCATGAGGGCTTATATTATGACCCCTAGAACCTACATGGTGGAAGGAGACAAGTGACTTCACAACATTGTCTTCTGACCTCCATTTGCATGCTGTGACACCCACACTAAAATGTAATAAAAAGAGCTTATACATTAAAATTAATGTTTGCTCTTAGCATGTATGTGTATGTATGTATGTGTGTGTATATATATATATATATATATATATATATATATATATGTGTGTGTGTGTGTGTGTGTGTATGTATGTATATATATTTGTATATATATATGGTGTGTATGTGTGTGTGTACTTTACAGAACGAAAAATATAGTTTGATCAAAGAATAAATAAATTAACAATATTTTAAAGATGTGGCTTGTTGTTTTAGGTCTCTGAGGAGTTTTTTTCATGGTACTGAGATACTGAAGTCAGGGCCTTGCACATGTTACACATGCACTGTCCTGGTGAGCTGCATCCTCAGCCCAAGAACAAAACAATTGGACATTACTCTGAGTCTCCTTTTATGGGTGAAACATCTCATTACAGCACTAATTCTTAAATATCTGACAAGCAATTGCCCCAACAAATGGTGCAGACCTTTTTGGCTTTTCTAGAAATTAAAAGGTGAACCTGCTCATTTCCTTTGATGGCAACAAAGCATTTCTTACTATTATTACAAACATTCTGAACACTATGTTATGGAGGTTTATAAACCTTGTCACCTTGAGAAATAACTGAGCATTACCATAATAAAGAAGGAAACATTCTTTTGGAGTGGTGTTTCACAAGCTAACTAAATTACCCAACTAACAATTCAGGACTGAAGGGCTGGAGACATGACTCAGGGTTAGGATAGCCTTTTGCTCTTCCAGAGCTATGTCTCAGCTTTTATTACTGATTAAAAGCATTGCTTAATTATACTGGGATGTCAAGTTATGTAAAATATGGATACTGATCAGCATTTATTTGTACACATGCATTTCTTTTATTGTTTGAGAATTTCCTGCACATGTTTACAGTAAGTTTTAAAAAATCAAATCTACTCCTCCTGCCTCCTTCTGAAGTCTCCCATACCTCTTTATCACTTTTCACTTCCAAGTTCATATATTCTTTTTTTTAACCCATGAGTCCATTTAGTGATGCCAGTGTGTGTGTGTGTGTGTGTGTGTGTGTGTGTTGGGGGTTGGGCCATCCGAGGGAACATGGGGGCTATTGCACATCACAACTCACAGCAGCTGTGGCTGGATGCATAAGACCCCCCCACCCCTGAAAATCAAGCCAGCTAAAATTCCAGCATGAATTTGGGAGGACCTCACCAAGTCCCATTTATAGCTGTGGAGCTATTGGCAGCTTCCGGGAAAGGTACAGTCAATTCTCTTTGCATTCTCTCTGCCTAAAATGCTCTTCTCCTTCATCTTAATTCAATGAAACTAACTTTCATATCAGAACCTCCTCAATTGCTCCCAATTTCATGAATTGTAGGCTTATTCCATCTTGGTTTATCTGTTGCCCTGGCTACTAGAACTGATCTGTCTGTCCTCTTAATCTTGCCACACATCATTTTGTGGTCACTTCTGTCTTCTTTGATGTCCTTCTTACCGTTTTTATTGTTTACCACCATCAGCTGTCCCTTTGCCCTGCCTCCACTGGGTTGGAATAGACTCCTGGCATTTTATCCAATTACCTCAGTCCTGGTCCTCATATCTTTGTGCAAACCCATCCTATGAGCTTGAATATTACAGACTTTAACTCTGTAGGTAACTTCACATGGTTATATCACAGCAAACTGTGTTGGTTTTTGTCAGCCATTAAATTCCCAACATCTAATGTAGTGGTTGACCCCTCAGATAATTGTAATAGATATTTGTTACGTTCATACCTGCATTCCAGGGATTGTAACTTGTCAGTTTATCAAAAAGGGCAAGAGATACTGAGATGAATCTCTGTTTCTTTAATGACCGTAGTTGAATTTCTTTTCTTGGTGATGGTCCTCCACCTCTTTATTTATTTGCTAAAGCACTTCACCTTTATTAATGAGAAGAATTGTGCTACAGCATTGCATTGTTTTTAAAGATTTATTTTTAACATAAACATATTTAACCATGTGTACATGTGTCTGTTTGTGGGTGGGCATGTGTGTGCAGGTACCAACAGAGGCCAGACGCTTTGGATCTCCTGGAACTCAAATAATAGATGGCTGTTGCTTAATGTGGGTGATGGAAACTGAATCTGGGCCCTCCGGAGCAGCAGCAAATGCTTTTTAACGCCGAGTCATCTCTCTTGAACACCACTTTCTTCTTTAAAAACTAACTTTTATTGACAAATAAGAATATTATGCTTATGATTTACAACATGATATTTTGAAGAGTCTGCTTCTTACTAGGTAGATGGCTGGGAACTGATTTCTTAATCAGCCATGCCTCAGTTCCCTCCCCATCCCGTGTGTGTGAGTGTGTGTGTGTGTGTGTGTGTGTGTGTGTGTATGTGTGTGTGTGTGTGTGTGCGTGTGTGTGTGTGTGTGTGTGTGTGTATGTCTGTGTGTGTGTGTATGTGTGTGTGTGTGTGTGTGTGTATGTCTGTGTGTGTGTGTATGTGTGTGTGTGTGTGTGTGTGTGTGTGTGTGTGTGTATGTGTGTGTGGTTTGAGACAGAGTCTCACAATGTAGATCATATTTATCTGAACTTGTAGCAATCCTCCTGCCTCTTCCAAAAAGAAAAGTTTTCTTATTTTTAAACTGGGTTTGAGAAAAGCACTTCTTTTACAAGATTGTAGTGAGGGCTAACAGAGATGTCTCTACTATCTGGAACATTTTATCTCCAGATTATCTCAGTCTTCACAGCCAAGACATAGTTCAAATGACAAGACCACAGAGGCCTGGTCCCTCCCCAGTTTCCCATGTCACTTTGTTTGAAGTTCTGCATAGCATTTGCCACTATCTGAATTTATCTTTATTTACTTATTTGCTTACTAGCTATCTGACCTCAATTTCTTTGAGTCCCTTTCTTCTCACTACATTTATTTGGTGTCCAGAGACAGGTCTGCATGTAGTTTCACTGCATAATAAATAGTTGTTGAGTTATTCACTTCCTCTTGTTGCTCTAAGCCTTTGAGAAAGCTAATGGACAGTCACACTTTGGGCTGGTTTCTGACAGTTTATATGTTGGGGGTGAGTGGGAGGGCTGTTATCAAAGCACTGTAAGCTTACCATTCAGCTCAGCCTTGGGAACCTGAACGTGACTTGCCTGCTTCCCAGAATCACTGGAGACTTGAAGATAACTAGCTTATCCTTTCTGTACATAAAAAGTGGTATAGCTGGACATCAAACAAGGGAGACTTAGTGCTAAGCTTGGTGGTGGTAAACAGAAGACCAGAAGACGGGAAGTACGGATATAGAGCAAGAGATTCTCCTGGGAAAGGCTTTGTAGAGAAACCTGAAGGGGTGGGAAAGCATCCCAGAGAGAAAAACCCAGGCACCAATGCTGGCAAACTGCTTGGACTAACGCCTGGTCTGTAGACAAAATGAGATATATGTCTATGAAGGAAAACCATTCAACTGATAATTTAATGCCAATCAGAATTTTATTATTGTTTTAAAAGATACAAAAAAAAAGTAAAAAAAAAAAAAAAAAAAGAGGTTACAATCAGCTATATATGAATTGGCCCTTTCCAAAATTCCCCTAAAAGAGCTCCAATGGTATTTATTTGCCTGACAGTAGAAAACACTACACCCTAATTCTTAGGAACAGAATTTTCAGAAGCCCTCAAATCTGGGCACTATATGGGTTTCCTCAGATCATTTGAGTAAACACACTAGTCCTCAGAAATATTTGCACAGTCAGATGACTACACAAGATGGACCTCCAAAGACTCTGCCCCATGACGTGGGGTTTACATGCTCTTCTGATTGTAGACATAAGGTGGGCAGCTGCAGTTGGGTTGTTGACTAGGCTCAGGCAAGGTGAACACGTGGTAGGAAGTATCATTCTTCGGGGTCGCGCCCATGTTATTGCTAGGCGCTTTCGCAGAGTAGGGCTTAGTGAGCCATGGGGATCGGCGAGGAGCAGCACATGACACAGGAATCACATATCTTGATGATGTTGAGCCCTTGGAGGCATAGTGAATCTCGGAGCTGTAGATAACGACATCTGGAGACATGGCCTTGATGCGGATGCCACATTCGGTAACACGGTAATTGAACTGGTAGAAATGTGGGTGAACATGATTGGGAGGACAACCAAGGCCCAGATGCACCTCATAAAAGTGTACATACACATCATTATTCAGCAAGAAGGGGTGGACGGTGACCATGAACCAATCTGTAGAGCACAGCACATTCACTTGGTTTTCCTCAGAGTGGCTGTAAAACAGGAAGGTGAAGAAGACCACGCCTCCTAGGAACTTGATGAGATTCATTCTGATAGCAGGTTAGGTTGACAGCTCACTGGAGGCAGGGAGGCGTCCAGGAAGGGATTCTAGAACACACAAAAACGTAAGAGGCAAGTTACCTTATGTGTTAGGGAAAGCTCAATTATGAGGTTTTTTTTGAAGAAAGTGCAATTGGGGGATTATACTTTTTAAGACAGGGTCTTACTCTGTAGCCAAGGCTGGCCTGTAACTCACTTTGTTGCATAAGCTGGCCTTGGACTATGACAGTCCTCGTACCTCTACGTCAGAAGTGTTGGGATTTCAGTGTAAGCCACCATACCAGGCTCAGAATGCTATTGGTGTTATTTGCTCTTGGTTTTATTTTTCTATTTTGGTAAAGTCTCATTATATAGCTTTGTCTGGTTTTTCTATTTTTCTCTTTCTTTTCTCTCTCTCTTCCCTTCCCTCCCTCCCTATCTTCCTTCCTTCCTTCCTTTCTGAAATGTCTCTGATTTTCTTTCTTTCTGAAATTCCTCTGATTTACAACATGGCCCAATATATCAGAGAATCTTTTGGTCATCATGAGTTACAATGCTACTGGCAAGAGTTCCGATGAATTAATTTGGTCATATTTAGTTAGGCCATTCAGCCAAATTTTAATATGTGGTTGTCAGGGATAAAATGTAATTTCTTCTTAGTTTTTTTTTTTTTTTAAAAAGAACTTGTTATATTTGTTTGCTGGAAGGTATTTGCTTACTTTGTTCTATTTCATTGTGGGGAGTTAAGTGTGCAGAAGGCAGAGGGCAGAGGGCAGAGGGCAACTTTCAGGAGTCTCTCCTTCTATCATGTGGGTCCCAGGAATTGAACTTCGGGAGAAAAGACTCAAGCTAAGAATAAAACATGGCAGTAGAGAGAGGCAACAGGGGAGAAAGGAGAACGTCATCAGATAGCGTCCAATTCAGCTTTCATTTTAAACTTGGAAAAGCTCATGAATCAAATGGAAAGTGCCTAAAAATTGGAAGGAAATGTATGTGCATAAATAAGTGTAGAGACTAACTTTTGTTCCCTGCTAAGTATTCCCCACATAGATGATTTCATTCTTTGAAAAATATTTATTGACTACCTACTATGTTCAGAGCATCAGGCTAAAAAGCCCCCCAAGCCATTCCGCTTTCCCGTTTGTAAACAGGCAGTCATTTCTCAGTCTTTGCTTTGACAGATTTGCAGTTTTCAAATGGAAGGTACAGTGTAGAGGAGCGCTTGCTCATGTTACCTCTCCTCCCTTCTCAACGACTGTTCATTCTCTCTGTAGTGTTGGGGGTGACAGAAAAAGAAGCCAAAGGAGACTTTTCTGCACTCAGTCTTTGTTCTGAATTGTCACTCCTGGGGATGACCGATTTGATTTTATTTTTCTCACAAAAGCAACAATAGAAATGCAGCAACAGCAACACACACAGAGACAGACAGACAGACAAACACACAGAGACAGACACACACATAGAGACACACAGAGACAGAGACACACAGAGACAGAGACACACAGAGACAGAGACACACAGAGACAGAGACACACACATAGAGACACACACAGAGAGTGAGAGTGTGAGAGAGAGACAGAGAAAGAAAGAGAGAGAATCACCCCCATCACTGTCACTTTGTCTGTAACTAAAGAAACCATTCTGCCCTAAAGATGCTTTCGACGCTTTCTGTCTCTCATCTCTTCCTTCCTTCCTTTCTCCATTCTTGTCTCTCCCTTTCCTTTCTTTAACATGACCTCACTACTTGGGGCCATCTGTCCTGAACAAAACCCTTCTCATTAAATAGTTCCTGGAATAGGCCAAGGAAACAGTTCTTTCATCCCATTTTTGTTCTCAATCCTCAAACTGAGGCTCCAGTTGAAGGCTGATCTGGTCCAGGAGTTAATCTATCCATTTCCTCTCCCTTTCCTAAGCATTCTTTGTGTAATCCCCCCCTTCCCTTCTCTCATGAATAATCCAAATCAAGTTACCAAATGCCTACATTCTCTAAGAAACTAGCCAATCGGTCCCCAGGCAATCGCTTCAGACTATCTTCTCGCTCCGCAGCCACTTTTAAGTTCTACTGCTCTGATTCAGTTTGAAAGAGAGGGTTTGCTGACGTCACTGTTTCAGCCATTTCGTCCAATTTCCTCAGAGCCAACAACAGAATGCCACATAACAGAAGCAACAAATGAAGACGCCTATGTACATGACCTCTGGACTCAGAAAAAAAAAAAAACCCTTTAATCAAAGTCGGTGCAAACCATGCCTGAGGTCCCACAGCTCTGAGGGAGAAGGGAAAGGCTAGAGATTAGGAGGAGAGCAGAATGTACTTGATAATTGCCTTCCTAAGTCAGAGAGCCTTTTAAGGCTGTATTTTAGGACAGGCCCCCTTTTGCTGAAAACACCTCATCAAAAATGCAGCAGCCATCCTCTCCCCAGCTGCCTGCTCTTTGCAGGGACCAGGGAGAAGGGTGTGTTTGTGCACCCATGCTGTCTGTACTTATTTGGGCTGGGGAGTGGTTACAGGTCGTTCACCACACAGTGTGAATTTATCACATGAGCTGCCTTTCCTAACACCTAACTGAGATCAGCTGGCAGCATAGGATCTAGAGAAGGGAAGGAGAAGACTGGGGTTACCAGAGCCGAAGGTAACTGAAGGGCTACGAAGGGAAGTGGGAGATGATAGAAGGTACCAGACTGAAGGTGTTCCAGCTCTAGTTGGAACTGAACAGAGCAGCCCAAGAAATGTGGGATGTGGACAGAACTCCAGCCAAACTCTCCAGGAACCATCAGTGCGGATGGGGCAGTTGGGGACCCAGGAGGAAGGAAATACAAAGACAGGAGTGCTCATCTTGTGACTACTGTCCAGCTTCTGGCAGGCGGGCTTAGAAAACAGGGTTTAGAGCATGTATTGTGGGAGCCCCATTTGGCCTTGATTGCAAATTTTCCCTTCGATGAACTGAGACTTGTTGGTTTAACCAAACAGGGCTCAACTATGCAACATACCGTCCTGAACTGAGCTATAGAGTGGCCGGACAAACTCTTCTAACACCTGGATGCAAAGTGTTTATTTTCCTTGCAGTTCCAGAGTACAAGGAACGTTCTGTTTTCTTAAATGTGGTTTATGCATATACATTTCCCACTAGTTCCTTCAACAAAAATTTTCCTTCGCTTCCCTTCCCCTACCCAAGACTGCCCATATTCAGAATAATTCTTTACATTAAAAAATGCATAGTATCAGCGTACGAAGATGGATCAATGGGTAAAACGCTTGAGCTGTAAGCTTGGGGCCAGATCTCCAGAAGGTAGGTAAAAAGTTGCTAGGCTGCTGGTAATCCTAGGGGCCAAGAGGCAGAGTCAGTGAATCCATGGACCAGGCTGAATAGCCAGACTAGACACATTGGCAACCTTCGGGTACAGTGAGAAACTACAAAGGAGTGCCACCATGCCAAGATCTCTATAGGAATGGCTGAAAACGCTACTTGTGGAGTTCGGCACTAATGTACTTAAAATGGAAAATAACAATTGGAATAACAAAACAGATACAGTTGTCCTTCACTATGGAGGGCTGGTTCTCAGAGCAGATGCTCAACTCTCTTATACAAAAAGCACACAACCCAAACTCATCCTTCATGCCACTTTAGCTCATCTCTAGATTACTTATATAAATGCTATGGAAACAGTCGTTAGGTTATACCGTTCAGGGATAATAGCAAAGACACTGCTTACATAGTCAGTACTTAGACAACATTTTTCCACAAATATTGTCAATCTGTGAATGTGCCCAAGGAATGAAAAGAATATATCCATATTTTTAGAATAATTGATGGGGGATAATGCAATATTGTGATATAGTTGACACAAATTATTTACTATCTCCATCAGTTCTAAAACAGTGATTCTCAATCTGTGGACCATGCCCTTTTTGGGGGTTGAAGGACCCTTTCACAGGGGTCACATATCACATATCCTACATATCAGATATTTACATTATGATTCATAATGGTAGCAAAATTACAGCTATGAAGTAGCAACAGAAATCATTTTATGGTTGGAGGTCACCACAACATGAGGAACTGTATTAAGGGGTCGCAGCATTAGGAAGGTTGAGAACCACTCTTCTAAAACTTAAAAATAGAATCTTGGGTAAGTGCAAAAGGTGGCACATGGGTTAAAAGGAACATAGTCTCACTGAGACCAGAAGAATAAGTTTGTTAGTTGGTTTTGCAAAAACTGTAGTGTGTGTGTGTTACTCTATGTGTGCATGTGGAGCCCAGAGGTAGATTTAGGTGTATTTTATATTGATCAAAATATAGAGACTTTGGAATTTCAGGATGCTTTTCTTTTTTATTTCTTTAGATAGTGCCCTACTATTTAGGGCTGGCTGGCTTGGAACTTCCTATGTAGACCAGGTTGGCCCCAGACTCAGAGATGGGTCTGTTTCTGCTTCCCAAGTGCTGATATTAAAGGTATGAGCCACCATGTCTAGATTGCAAAACTTTCTAAAAGACACAAAAATTCATGTGCAAATCAGTTTTGTGGTGTTACTGAGCACAGTGGGAAGTCTAAAACGCAAATCTCCTAGCAAGCAGGTGGGAATTTTGTCCACCCATCTCCTGTGATATCGCTAGAGACATGTAGGAATTCTTCGTGGAGAACAGGGAGGGAATTAACTAAACATTTCCACATCTGGTTTTGGAACAGTTTGGAGAAAGAGATCACTCCATAAACCCCTGGAAGCTGTCTGCTTCGACAGTTCATTTATTTTTAAAATTCAGTATACTCGAGACAGCAAAGTGATCATTTGTATATTCTTTTCCCAGACTCTTGTTGTCAAAACAAAGTGAAACAGAGAGGAAAAGGGAACTCCAAAAGAGCATGCAATTAGCTGGGGAAAATAGAACTGTCAGAGCTTGGATTTGCAACAAAATTTGCTCATTCTTTTGCAGTTTCTTTGAAGAAAAAGGAGTCAGAGTTGCAATAAAGGGTTTTCTACAGAACAAGGAGAGACACACAGAGACAGAGAGAGACCGAGACAGAGAGATGCAGAGAGAAAAACATCTAACTTTGCCCTGTGTACTACCTCAAGTGTAGAGAGCCTTTTAAAAATCAGGGTCCTCTTATAGTCCAGTTTTAAAGAATTATTTGGCTAATTGTTGTCAGAGAGAGCGAGACTTGTGATTAATACAAGGTCTTACATGCTGAAGGTACATTAAAGTGAGCTAGAACATGAAATAAGTGCTTTTATGTAGCTTGCACTCCTGCTAAAGACCCTGGGACAGGTTATGTTTTGGAGCCCCGAGAAACACAGTGTTAAAGTAACTGCACATTAGTCACCGTTTTCTGTGGAAGAATTATGAACTGCTAACGCTTAACAAAGTCCATTTTCTTCATAGGAAAAAAAAAAACCACACTGACAGGATCCTTTAAAAAGGCGCCATTCAAATTAAACTAAAAAGCAGCCATTAAATATATACACATATATAGTTTTATTCTAAAAGGAACTGCAGGGAAAAAAATGGAGCCATAGAAAAGATAAAAGAGGAAAACACTCCTAACTAGCCATTGTTAAATTTTTGTTTTATATACTTCTAATTTGGGGTCAGGAGGTCCATGTATACATATATGATTCAAAGTCATTTCTAGAAAAAAAGTCAAGGCTTTCTGAAACCTGTTTTTAATTTTTGACGTTGAATTTGAAAGCAATCAAAGCATTATTTTTGTTTGGGCCATCTGGTTTTGTTCTTATAATCTGTTAAGCTATCAAGCATAGTTTAAATGTCATGGTTCATCTGATACACAAATAAAGGTTGTGAAATAAATAGGAGCCCGGGTTCCTGGTAAGAGGGAGAACTTTTCGCTGGGCTGGGAATTTAGTTACTGAAAGGTAAGTAGTCCAATGTGAAATCAAACTACAATAAGGTACAAAACAATGGGCAACATGCCTTAGCTAAACATAAAATTTTTAAAAATAAATACAGAAAGCCATACACAAGGGGAAACTGGAAATCTCAGGTCCTAGGAACTCCTTTCCTCCTGTGTGGAGAAGCTGAGTTGTTTTAATTTTAAAGTTGAACAAAGGGATAGGGATGTATTTCATAATTTCCATAAAAATGTAAGGAAAAATCCCAAATGTATGCCTCTAATTCAGTTTATGTTTTAATTTAATCATTTATTTGAAATTAATTCCCCCTCCTCCCTACCCCAGAAAACGACACCATTTGCCACAAAGCCCCAGAGTCCCTTCTCATTTTAAAAAGACAAGGTAGGTTTGTGTCTGTGCAAGGCTCTCAACTCCACAGCAGGGCCAGACCACATGTTTAACCCTTTAGTAGGCTCTACAAGGCTACTGAAACCAAATAAAGGCCAGTTCACTTGAGATGATTTCAGGGTCTTAGCCTAGGGAGGGCAGAGAGTTGATTGGATGCTCCACCCAGGGCTACACCACCTCCTTGATACAGCTTGTGTCAATAAGCGAGGGCTCTAGACAGCTTCCAAAACCCAGCTAGGAACATTCGCTGTTCCCTTTCAAAACTGGGAGCTTTGGGCAGAGTTTTTAAAGCAGGGTGCATGTATATAGCCTCTTAAGAGTGGCCTATGTCCAAGTCAAACCACGGCTGATTTTATAGGCTGTCTGGTTGATTTTTAACTGACCTAACTGGCATGCATCTTTCCCTAACTCAAAGCTACTATGTGTCTCGGCTTTACCCAGAGTGTGGCCACGTGGTACATGTTTATGTATCCTGACTGGGGCCAATTGCCATCTCTTGGCTCTCGAGAGGAAGAGAAGATTCAGAAGAAAGGTACTTTTGATAGGAAGGCTGTCAGTCAATTTTAGGGAGCCTACAATTTGGGAGGTGTTTGTACATATTACAAAAAGTAAAGCTTTGGGCCGTGGCTGAGACATTGGGAGAAAATAAAAGCATTCATGTATACGTGCACATGGGCACATGAGCACACATGCACACACATACAGATATGAATACATCCCTAAAATAGAAAGAAAGCCTCAAATCTCTTTCCCATGTCAGTCTGATCCCTACTACTTATTTTCATCCTTAATTCCTGATTCATAAATTTTTTAAAATTGAGAATTTTATCTTATGCGTATGGGTGTTCTACTTGCATGCATGTTTGTGCACCATGTATTTGCCTGGTGCCTGTAGAGGCCAGAAGAGATGTTGGAAACTGTGAAACTACAGTTACGGACAATTGTGGGCTGCCATGTGGTGCTGGAAATCGAACCTGGTCCTGTGGAAGAGCAGCCAGTGCTCTTAACCACTGAGCCATCAGCCTAGTCCCTATAAACTCTTTAAGATACCCACCACAGTGCTGATACACAATAAGCAATCAGTAAATAGTTTCTGAATGGATGAAGACAAGTATGTGGGGCTAGGGAGTTGGCTCAGTAGGTAAAGTGCAACTGTGAGGACCCAAGTTTGATCTCCTGAACCTATGTAAAAAGCCAGGCACCGTGATGTGTGCTAGGTATCCCAGCTCTAGAGAGGCAGGAGTGGGGTGGGGTAGGGCTTGGGATGGGTACGGACAGCTCCCTCGAGCTCACTGGCCAGCCAGCTTAAATGACTCTATGAGCTCCAGCTTCAGTCTTTAAAAAATCAGTTGGAGAACAGTCAAGGAAGACAGCGAGCATTGGCCTCTGGCCTCTACACTTTTACATACATGTGCACACACATGTGCATATGTACACATATACATGAATATGTATGCACACACTGAACACACACACACACACACACACACACACACACACACACGAACAAAAGACTATCAGAAATCATCACCTGCCCCCGTGCCTCCTTGTCTAGACCCTAAAGACTGGAATTTAGTTATTTGCTTTCCCCTTCCCCACCTTTTCCAACATTTCACTTCAAGGCTTGCAATAGTGGGAAAGCCTTTGTAGTTTGAGAGCATAGTTTCTGCTCATTGGCGTGTCTGCTTGGCTTGCTGATGATAAGGACTTTCTATCTTCCTTGCCTGATGGTTCCATTGTCCATTATCCTGAATGCAGGCAATACTCATGGTACACCTCTTCCCTTTTCCCCCAATTCCCTGTGATGAATCAGTCTCTAAAAAGGTCAAAGTGGAAGTCTTCCTTCCTTAAGCCTTTATATAGGAGGAAAAAAAATTCTCAAGCCCAAATCAGACAGTCTTGGCTCTTGAGAGGCAGTGTAATGAGAACCAGAAGCTGCAGGTCTATCCATGGAAGGGTCCTGCTGTAGTCACTGGGGTTACTCAGGCACACGGGTAGGTTCTGGGGTCCACTTAAAAGTTTTCTAAGCTAAGAAGGAATCACAGCCACAGGCTTTCACACCGTTCCTTCTGAAAGCAGAAGGACAAGCTCACCCCAGCTCCAAGCATAGAGGGTGAGAGCACAATCCACCCAAGGTCCCGAGAAACAGGATGCAAAGTGGGGTAAGTCTCCTCCACCCTCTGTGCTCAATCTCAGGTTTGGTTTGCGCACTCCCTTTTCTGAACAGTATCAAAAGTGTTCACAGCTAATCCTGTCTTCGCATAAGGTATAGTATTTCACTGGCAAATCTCACTATTCATCACTCTCTTCCATATTTTATGTAGCAATGATTTGAACTCAGGTATGATATTTCTGATCTATAGTCTGATATAACAGAGACTTGGTTTGATACCTTCTTCCTGAAATCACTATTTGGTTAAAAAATATATACAAGAAAGCACATGTGTATACACAATAGGTTGAACCTGTGTTCATTATATGTTATATAACATACACACTAAAATAAATATATATAATATATTTAATACCTTTAATCCAAGCACTTTGGAGGAAGAGTCAGGCAGGTTTCTTGACTACATAACAAGTTTAAGGATAGCCAGGGCTACAGAGTGAAGCATTGTCTCAATAAAATAAAATAAAATAAAATAAAATAAAATAAAATAAAATAAATTAAAATAAAATAAAATAAAATAAAATAAAATTAGATAAAAGGATCCTCTATTATATTATCACATTTGATAATATACACATATGATATATAATATTATTTTATAAATAACAAAAGGGGTAAATTCTCTGCACCTTGATAATTTTCTCCTAACAAAAGGCAAAAAAAAAAAAAAAAAAAAAAAAACCAACCAAAAGATAATTTATTTGGAATTTTTTTTCAAGAGCTAAGTCTTTGCAACTGTATCACTCATCTCCACATGTATATGGTTCAATTGCATCCTCCCCAAAAGACACATCAAAACCTTAATGAAGAGTGTCTCAGAATGAGACCTTATTCAGAAGCAGGGTCTCTCCAGAGGCAAGAAAGTTAAAATGAGATCATTGTAGTAGGCTCTAATCCAATGTGACTGACGATATCTTCTTAAAAGGAGAAACTTTAGCACAGAGACAGGCATGGGCAGAGAAAAGATAACATGAAGACACACAAGGACAAGATGGCCATAGGCCTGGAATGATGGAGCTGCAATCCAGGGACTGTTGACAAATACCAGAACTACAGAGCTCAGCCCCTCACCACCTAGTGCTCTCAGACATCGTGGCCCTACTCACATCTTGATCTTGGCCTTCTAGCCTCCACAACTGGGAGACAATAAAGTTCCATCTTATTTGTAGTGCTAGCAAAATAATACATGTATTTTTTTCCAGAGGTTGAACAGACATACCCCCTTTTCTGAGAAAAGGGCCCACAACTATAAAGGTTGGATTTTATAACTTCCTTCAACCTTAAATTACATTTTGAATGAGAAAGCTAATGAGACAACAGGAAATGAAGCCAAAGAGAAAGAGGTCATAAGGGCAGCTGGTGCTGGCTGGAGAGACAAAATGTTGCTTCAAAAATAAGTGGAAAAGGCTGATAAGGAGCTGAGGGCCTTTGGCTTCCTATGCAGGCTTCCAGGTAAAGATGGAATGACAACTTATCATGATGGCTGGAGAGGCAATTCATTTCCTCTCTGTGAAGTTTTCCCATGGAATCCACTCTCCTCCGCCCAGTGTGTGTGTGTGTGTGTGTGTGTGTGTGTGTGTGTGTGTGTGTGTTTGCATATGCTTGTGAAGGCAAGTAGTTAATATCAGGTGTCTTCCTCAATCACACTCCATTTTGTTTATGGAGCGTCTTTCGGTGAACCTGGAGCTTAGTCATTCAGCTAGTCTAGGTAGCCAGCTTGCTCTTAAAATCACTCTTTCTGCCTCTGGAGTGCTGGGATTGTAGGTGGGCCACCATGCCTGCCCCATTTTCTATGTGGGTGCTGGGGATCCTAACTCTGTTTCTTGTGCTTGTGTATTAAGGATTATATCATCTACTGGCTCATCTCCCCAGCCCTTAAGTCTTCGTTTTATTTATTCTTTAGAGACAGAATCTTATTACACCACTTAGGATGACTTGGAACTCACTCTGTAGCCCAAGTTGGCTTTGCACTTGTGAGTCTTCTGCCTCAGTCTCCTACATAGCTGAAATGACAGGCTAGTACCACCACCTGGGGAGAAATCCACCTCTTACTTGTGTTTTAACTGAGAATAAGAAGTCCTACCTATTTTTAACTTGCCAAACATGTCTTCTCCCTGCTAGTTTGCTTGGGGACCCCATGTTTGGGAGGACAGGGATTTGTGATTGATTGCTTTTCTAAACGGTGTGGTCTTTGAGCTCCTTCTGCTAAGGTTTGTCTTGAAATGTTAGTGTTTGCTCCTCTTCTCCCTGGAACTAGAGACCACTCAGGCCCTTCTATAGCAATAGGACAAATGTTCAAAGAAAAGTTTCTACTTAACTAAGAATGGAGTCATGGTAATGACCTTTAAAATACCTTTATGCTCATTTACAAGGCTTTAAGCAATTGCAGAATCTGGAGAGTTTATACAAAAGCTTGTTTGATCATATATGGATCACATATGGCAATAACTCTCAAGAACATCACATTTTTGCTTAATTTGGATATTTTTTATTTGAATAGAGCTCTCCCTCTGCTAACACAGCATACTGTGTCTTCTTAAACCTCTTAATACGTGCAGCTGTCTTGTAAGGTCCCCAAAGGCAGGAATTCCATGCTAATGCCATAGAAATGGGGGCCCAGTAAGGCAGAAAGCTTTGGCCAAGATCACGGTTGTGAAAATGAATTTGGGCTGCAGGCCTTCCCACAAGCCTGTTGGTATGCTCCGTTCACAGTGAATCCACAGTCACAGGACATTATTATGAGCTAATCGTTGTGATAGGAAGAGAGTCCTGAGGTAGTTTAACCTGTGGGTGACTGCTCTAAGATGTATGGGGAATCTGTCTTAGCATCGTATGGCTGAGTTATTTAGGAGAATGAGCAAAATTAGCATTCAAACTGAGCAAAACAAGCCACAGAGGGCCTCTGGGAGCAACTTCCTCTGAGGGAGGAAGGCTGAGAAGAGCCCTGAGATGCCACAGGCATTGAGAGGCAACAGTAAGGCTTCCTTGCTAGACTGAGCTTTGAAAAAAAAAATCAGACATATTGTTAGGGTTTCTGGTGAGATCCCCACTACAGGCCAGCCAGGGCAGACCCAGGTGTGTATAGGTTGAACTTTCCTAGAAAGCTGAACCTCATTTCCTTAAAACCAGGCACTTGAGAAACGGATGGTAGAGTTGATGAAACTGTCCAGCAAGGGCAGATGCCCACCTCCCAAAAGAACGAATGATCCCCAATTCCAAGAATGCTGAGCAGTTCTTTGTGAATCCTCTTTGTGCCCACCAAACTCAGCACTTCCTCATGCTAAGTCACCAGCTCTTAAATCTACCCCATCATGCGTGGATTGGGTTTAAGGAGGTGGTAGAGGCTGCTGTTTAATTTCCAATATGATTTACCTTCCACCGGGTTACAGCATCGCTGTAGTACAAGAGCTAAAGGGACTTTGTAGTAAACAGGCTATTGAAGTATTCTGAAACTTCACTATTTTGTCTTGTACAGAGTTAGAGGACTTTCCCACATGCCGGATCCATAATTCCTTATTTAGAAAGCTTTCCTTTTTTACTACTAAGGGCTGTAAAAAAAACAAAACAAAACAAACCCCCCCCCCCCAAAATAGAAACTAGGTCTGACATTATACAAGACTGCTCCTCAGAGACACTTTCCTGATTTTAGAAACATTCCACTACAGAAGCAAGGCAAAGGACTTACTGAGGCACCAAGCAAGGGCTTCACTTACTAATCCTAGGAGACTGGATCACTGCAGAACAACCTTGGGTGGGAGGGAAGGGAGCAGTAGCATCAGCAGCCTAATGTCAGTTAGTGGGTGACTCCTCATCAGTGCCACATTCTACATATCCAGAGCTAGGCAGCTCTCCTGCTCTAATATCACTGCGATTTTCAGAAACATAATGCTGAGAGAGAGAGAGAGAGAGAGAGAGAGAGAGAGAGAGAGAGAGAGAGATATCCATCTACTTTCCTCCAGGATGAAGAAAGCTGCCTGCAAGGTTGGGAAATTCTTCATTCCTGGTCAAAATCACTAGCTTGGAGTGTTGGAGAGAGAGATCGAGCTGATCCCCACCCCCACTAAGAGCACCTCGTAGCTTCACAGGCTCTTTATGAAGAATTGCATGTTGTTTGAGCCATCAACTTGGCTCATACGAAAAGCAGAACAACTGTGGCACCCACCTGTTAGAAATCAAGACTCGGGTATTAAAACCAGAAGTGCTGGCCCATTAGACGAGCCTGGCTCTGTTGCATGGAAGGCAAACCTCTTGTAAAGCCAGGGATTAGTGTGTCCATACTGGGGCAGTGACTGAAGCAGGTGCTCATTCTATGGGTTGTTCAGACTCATTTTTTCCCCTGCCTAGATGTAGAAGCTGAAATAGAATAAGTTCTCACAGGGCATGACCCCAGATAGATGTGGAGGTAACTGACACTCCTTTTTTTATACCCCTGGAAAATGGCACGACAAACTCTTTTGGCATACAATGGCAGCTGCCCTGGCTCATTGGTGATGGCTGTTCTACAGAATGAGGAAGAAAAATCTGAATAAAGAAATAGAGGGAATTGTGTGACAGAGGAATCGACAACACTTTCCAACGAGCTACCTCATTATTATTTATGAAATGAAATGGTTCTCCATGGAGAAATTCTCTTTTTAGGCTCTCTTTGTGGGATTTTGCTCGTGGGACACTGTAGACCTGTGGGTGTTTTTTTCTTTTTAAACACCAAGTTGTAAGCACAATTTGCTATTTTATGTACAAGGATTGGGTATATGTCTTCATTTTTCAGAATCTGTGAACATACAAGGGTGACTTTTAACTTAGACCTGGCAATACCCTTGTTTGGATTGCCCTATATGTCCGTGATCTTGGGACTTCCAGATCTAGCTGATTAGATTTGGAGGATGAGAAGTGACATTGATAAGAAGGAGACAGTGAATTAAATGACCTTGTGGGACACACGTGATTGCAATTTTAAGACCATCTCACGTGGGCCTTGAATTTGTGGCAATTCTTCTGTCTCCACCCCACAAGTGCTCTGATTACAGGCGTGAGCCATCACACCTAGCTTATTTAGTACAGTTTCTAACATATAAAAGTTTTTGTAATTAAATTTATTTTTTGTTAAGTATAGAAACATAACTAATTGCACATCAAAGCAGAACTCATACATCAGGAAACATACTAAGTAGTTTTCACATATGATCTCATTTTACTATCCCTACCACACTATGAATTATTATTGTGCTATTATTATTATTATTTCATAGAAAGATAGTAATGCTTAGTAAATAACACCCAAGGCTATATATCTATTAAAGAATTGTGTAGGTTCATTCCAGGGTCATCCTGACACACCGAAGTCACTCAGGTACTAAAATATCTTGCCCATGTCTGGACATTTTCAACAGCTCAGGCTGTCCAGGGATGTAGCCCAGGGCTCTAAGAAAACAAACACTAAGCCCATACAAACGCTGAGCTGGGTTTGGGGTTGTATGCCTGAAATCTCAGCATACAGAGAGGCTGAGGCATGAAGATCAGGAGTTTAAGGCTAGCCCAGGATACATAATGAATTCCAGGTCAGCTTAGGCTACATAATAAGACTCTGTTTCAAAAACTAAAACCCAAAGCCAAAGAGGATAGGGTATACAGAGTTAACCTTGACTGGGGGTTCTACCATGTCCTATGTGGCCCTGGGCATGTCCCTTTTAACTCCTGATTTTAATTTCCTCATACAAAACAGGGTGTTATCATAAGAGTGCCCACAAAGGCTGGTAAGATTGCATGTCGTATGAGAAGCAGCAAGTACAGGGCCTGGCACAGAGCAAGTGTCCTATCAATGGGAGTTACAGAGTGGGCGCAGGCAGACTGCTGGCTGCAGGTCTCCACCTACTCCGACCTCCTTCCACTCCCTGGTTAGTCCCAACCAGAGTCTCATCAATCTGCCACTCTCCTTGGGGGTTGCTGGAAATTCCTGGCACAGATGTCTCCTACAGGGACAAATTTTGAATATTCCTCCATCCAGCCCTGTTACCACTGAATTATGGGGAGAGAGAGGAGGAGAGAAGAGCCATTGAGAGAGAGCGGGGAAAACAAATGCCGTCTGTATACTCCTGCCCTGGCTCATGCCTGAAATAGGTGTTTGGTAAATACTACAGGAATGTATGTGTAAGTGAATAAAAAGAAAAAAAAAGATGGCAGGCAGGCATCCAGGAAGAGAGTTTGACACTGTGGCGACGACTTGCCCTCACAGTACCTCCATGACAGCTCTATATCTTGGGGCCCTCCCTACCAGGTGCTACAGCCAGCCCCAAGTCTCTCTTTTCCTTTACCAGTGTTGCAAGCAAAATCTGAGAAATAACACAGATGCTTAAGGGGCTCCCATTTTGGGTTCAGAGTACCTGAAGTTTTCAGCTGTGGGCCCTAAACAGAGGTTCAGTCTACTGCTGGCCTGAGAAAGCTCCTCAATGGCTGACCAGATCTAATTCCATCCGTGATTTCAGAACCCCCTCTTGCTGTGGCACCAAGCTGCAGGGGACCATACAATGGATCCATTATTTTACTTTGATTTTTCATGTAGTATATGAAAGAAACATGACCACCAGGTTTTTGCCATGAAAGCAAACAAGCGAAGACACCTATATACACAGGTAGATGACCATGAGCCCTGGACCTGCATGCTAACCTTCAGAGGGTCTGAGGCTGGGGATTGCAGTCTTCATAGGTGATAGTTTCCAACCTTAAGTGCTATGGCTTCTCTATGTCCCTCATAAGCAACACTTCTGTTCTGACATTTGTTTCAAATAAGTTTTCCTTCCAGAAAAATACCACTTAGGGCCACACAGAAGATGGGTTTGACTTTTCCTAGGTGTGAAATATTTTGTTGGATGTGCTGATTTTCATACTGCATTGCTGGAAAATTACTCTACATTTAATGAATTGCCTGCATGATGACCTCTCAACGCAGGAGCAATGGCTTCATTCTTTACCTCTTGTTCCCTATGAATTTTTAACCTCAGTTTCACCCCAATCCCCCTTTACCCACAAATTCTGCAAAACATCCTCTCTCCAAATAAAAACAACAAGGAACTGGGAGTAGAGGGTGAGAATTGCACTCTTCAGGCTGCACTTGGAAACCTTAAAAACTATTTTAAAGAGAACCATTAAGCTAGCCCTTTGTAACACATGTAACTTCTTGATTGGTTCCACATTCACATTATTTCTGGCTGGATCTAGTTCTGGGAATCTGACTCAGCAAACGTTTCTGTTTTATCTCATTCCACATGTGCAGAGAGTGAGGGATATCTGAAGGTTGCCCCTTTGCTGTTAAAATAAAAAAATATGGCTGAAGACCGGAGCTGACTTCTAATGTGGGTAATTGCAGCTCATGGGTCAGAGAAGGGGCCCCAGGGAGTGTGTTTATTATGTCCTGAGGTGGAGACCTTGAGGTGGGGTAATTTTGGCCTGATGGCAGTTGGTTAGGCAGCTGGTGGAGAACAGCTGCTTGAACAGGATGACTTCTATGGAGGGTAGAGTTTAAACTTGGACTTCTGTATGGAACCGTCCAAGCTGACCGGACCCTGGGGAGAATTCTACCCGCTGGTGTCTGTTACAAGTTAATGCCTGCTTTTTAGACATACAGTGAGTTCAGAGGGTGAGCCATGGATACAAAGAAGGGCCCTTGCCTACTTCCTCAGTCACAGCATGGCTGAAGAAAGCTTGCCACCCAAAGGTGGCGATTCTACTCAATCTCCTTGCTCTCAATGTGAAGCTTTGATTGGAATTCAGTGCAGAGAAAGTCTGTGAACAGGGCTCTCATTTAAAGTTTAAAATGTCCTTTCATAACTGTTGAGAAGGCGGTTTGTATACAGAGAGCATCTAGGATTTGCCCGATTCTGTGAAAAAAAATTCCTTCCTGACTGTAAATCCTGTGCTCTGTAAATAATTTGTGAGTCCAAGAAGACCAATAACTCGAATTTTCCTATCCCACAGTCCATTCCACTTTTGAAGCCCTCAGCCAGGGGAGGGGGAAAAGGCATCTTCGAGGGAGATGACAAATGGATCCAAACACACATATTTATTTAGTAAACAAGATCATCATCTTCTATATTTTAAAATTTGTTGTGAGCAAATGTAAGGGTGTGCTCCATTTTGTGTGTGTATGTCGGGGGTGGGGGGCAAGGCTCTTCCTGAAAGCCCTACAGCGATTGCACTGGGAGTGACTTGCCACATAGGTGGGCAGGTCAGCACACCTATGAGTCAGGAAATAAGGTCCCAGCTGTTAAACCTGAAGGGTCACAAAGCAGTCCTTGGGTTGGGCTGTGAAAGCCCTGTTTTTTTCAGAGGAATCCAAGGTTTTCATGTCTCATGTCCTCCTTCTCCTTTGTTCAGTTGACAATTATGAAATATTAATACCCAAGTACGATTCAGATGGGTTTATGAGCCTTGTCTCATTTAACCTGCATAATGTTCAGAGGTAGACATTGTTGCTACCCCCTGGGAGAGGAGAATAAACAGGTCACACCCCAGTAAGGGACTAAACTCAAAGCTGGGTCAGTGGCTTCCCTAGTTGGTCCTCTCCCAAGAGATGTCACAAACTCATGATATCTTCCCTTGTAGATGTTTCAGGAATGGGTAGTCTTCTTCTGTTATTTACCTTTATTCCATTTGCTGTGCTGGGGGTGGAACCCTCAACTTCATGCATGCTACTCAAATGCTCTACCATTTCACTATGAGCAGGGGGCTCTAAATATCTCAGTTTGTCCAAACCATTTTCACTGAAAGAGAGTTCAAGGCCGAGTATCGAAATTAGAGTTAAGGGGGCCAGGCCTGCAATCCTGGCTACTGGGAAGGCTGTGGCAGAAGGATCGTAATGTCAAAAATCTGCATGGGTCATAGAGTGAGTTCGAGGCCTGACTAGACAATGTGGGGAACTGTGTCTCAATTTTGTAAGCAAAAAGAAGGCTGGGGATATTCACTCATAGAGAGCTTGCCTACATGCAGAAGGTCCTAGGTTCAATTAGAAACAGGAAAAAGATGTAGTTAAAGGCTAGAGGTGAAGTGGTGCTACCTAAGATGCTTCCCAAGTCCTATTTATCGCTTTCCATATGAGGGCTGTCTGGATGGCCCCTGCTAGGGCTCTCAGCCCTCCTCAGGTTATTTATGAGCCATGCTAGGTTTCAGTGAGGCAGGCAAGGTGGAGAAGGGATAAGGACCAGAAAAGTCCAATTTGTAAGGTTCTGGTCCCCATGCCCCTTCTCAGAGTGTGAATACAGAACAGTTGAATGGCGCCCCCAGATATATTCCCTTTGGTTCTGATTTGAATCACTACCCCAGCTTTAGCTGTTTTGCTAAAACTATTTTCATTCTAAAATTTGGCACTATTTTGGTCTGCTACTTTAGATTTTTTATTTAGGATTATTTCTTAAACTTTACATACTTATGAAATATAGTGTGATGCAAACCATGAGTTTTGATATCCACTAGTCCTTCAAAAGTTTGTATAGGCACTAGCACTCCTCTAACTTAGCAAATGTTTCCACCAAACTCTGGGCTCTCCTGGGAGATTTGAAGGGTTCCTTGGTAGGGGGTCAAGAAAACCCCACTTCTCAGGAACAAAAACATGTGTGCTGATGTGCACGCACACTGCTCTACCCAGCACATTCGGGGCTTGGGATTTCATATCTCGAGGAATGAACACTGGGACTCCAGACTCCAAAGACAGGAAGGAATGGCTTTATTATCATTAACCCGAGAGAAAAAACTGAGCAACTCTTTATTCCAGGATAGTCTCTATATCTACAGTCTTATCCACTGTGATAAGTGGGGTAGCCAATGTTTCCCTACTCTGCGAGAGAAAACAAATACAAGTTAAAGTTCATCCTCCTTCGAGTAACTGTTTAATTTAGTCAGAATCTTGCTACCCCCACCCCTGGCCTCCATGTGCCAAGTCCCTTCCTCGTGTTAAGTGCTGAGATTATACAAAATGGGACTAAAAAGCCCCAACACTCATGAGACTTCCAGACCCAAGTGAGAAACAGACATTACGTGGGTCACACACATCCTTATTGAACCTTGAATAAAATTCATTGCACACTTTTGTAATTACAGAGCCAATAAATACTGGAAGGTTAGATCCAAGTGTTATCAGGCTGAAAACCAGGAATCCAACATCCTCAGGAAGAGGTGGCAGTAGCTAGACTCAGAGTTGGGGGCTGCAGATGGAGAAGCTGAAAAATATAGGTTGGATGGCCCAAGCAGCCACAGAGGAGCTCACTCCTCTCCTCATTTTCCCTTCTTGCTTTCTCTCTCTGTCCTCTCTACTACTCATCTGCCTCTGCTATCAGTCCGAATTACTTTTCCTCCTCATCCCAGCACCGTCCAGTGGAGCTTTTATCTTTTGTCTTTGAAAACGAGTCAAGGGGCAGGAATTGCATGTCATGAAAACTCTGTCATCTTGGATTTGTGCATGTCTTGTCCATGTGGGATAAATGATAACATTTAAAAACCATTGCCTTAGAGAGGCTCACTTCGCATCTATTGCCACAAAATTGAAATCACCTGGAGTGCTTCTTTTTGACAAATGGTCTTTTGAGTCAGAAGGGACTGAATAGTAAGTTCTCTATGCTGGGGGAGGCAGAGGTGAAGAACTTTGTACAATTTTGCCACTCCAGAGCATACCCTCGAGGCTGCTCCAAGTTGTCATTCATTCTTTCTTTTAATTGTGCCACAGTTTGTTTAACTAGTCACCTATCAAAGGACATTTGGGGTGTTTAAATTTTTTTTTTTTGCTATTACAAATAAAGCTTCTATAAACATTCATGTATGAGATTTAATGTGGATATAGTTTCATTTCTCTGGGATACATGCCCAGGAGCGGTATTACTAGGTCCTATGGTAATTGCATGTTTAGTTTTGTAAGAAACTGCCAAACTGTTTTGCAGAGTGTTTTTGTAGCATTTCTCATTCCCACAGCAACGTCTGAAAGATCCGGTTTCTCTGCATTCTCCTTGCCCTTTGGTATTGTCACTGTTTTTGATTTCAGTTGCTCTCGTAGGTGTGCGTGTTCCACTGTGGTCTTGCTTTGTAGTTTTTCCTAATGGCACCCGTCTTTTCACAGAGCTGCCATCCACACTGCCTCTTTGCTGAAACCTAACAACCTAACTTCATCTCCTTTGCCCATTTTCTAACTGGATTCCCCCCCCCCCATCACTGATTCCATATCACTACAAATATTTCCTCTAATTCTGTAGTTGGTCTTAAAAAAAAAAAATCTTGGAACATGGACCTTTTGCATTTTTAAAAATGTTTTTGTGAGACAGGGTCTTGCTAAACAGCTCAGACTGGCCTCCAGTACACAAATCTCCTGACTTTACCTTACAAGCACTGACATTACAGGCACTGTCTCCTGGAATCTTTTGCATTTTAAAAACTAATTTATTTTTATTTTATGTACATTTGTGTTTTGCCTACATGTGTGAGGAAGTCAGATCCCCTGAAACAGGAGTTAGAGACAGCTTTAAGCTGCCATGTTTGTGGGTGCTGGGAATTGAACTCAGGTCCTCTGGAAGAGCACACTGTGCTCTTAACCACGGAGCCATCTCTCCTGCCCTCATATAGAATACACTCTTGGTGCTTTAAGGGGGGCTTAAAGAAGGGGTTGACTTTTGAGACAGGGCTTCTCTGTGTAGCTCTGACTCTCCTGAACTCACTCTATAGACCAGACTGGCCTCGAACTCGGAGATCTGCCTGCCTCTGCCTCCCCAGTGCTGAGATTAAAGCCATGTACCTACGGAATCTTTCACATTTTGATCTGGTGCAAGTTATTGATTCGTTCATGAAACTCAGCATTGTGCTACCTTGTCTAAGAGCTTTTAGACTAGGCTCTGGGACCTGAAGATTGTTTCTTATTTCTTTTGTGAGTCTTTTCACTCTGAACATATCTAAGTCCATTATGAACTTTTAAAATATAAAACATAAAACTGAGGTCCAAGTTTGTGATGGTTAATTTTGCTTATCAACTTGGTTGTGCCTTTGCTGGGAGCCTGTGGGCTAGCTAGCCTGGGGTATGCTGTGTGTAGCAGATATCCCATTGAAGGGGTACCCTGCCTCAAGGAGGAAGTTGAGACCCAATTTCAGAAAGCTTGTTCTCTGACCTCTACAGGAGTGCCATGACACATGTGTGCCTTCTCATTAAATAATTAAATAATTTTAAAAGGTTCCTTTCCCATTGAGTTGTATTTGTATCTTTAAAAGAAATTAGTAGCCGTATTTCTGTGGTGCTCCTCTGGGTTTTGCTGTTCTCTTGGTTTATGTGTCTGTCTCTCTGCCAACACCGTGCTGTCTTGGTTACTGATGATGTGCAATAGTGCCAACTGATTCTGTGCACTTTATTCTGTCTCCATCTCTTCTCTCCTTCCTCCTGTCTCCAGTACTGTGGATCAAACTCAAGGCCCACTGCATGCATATCAAGCAAGCACTGGGTCCTCTCTTCCTTTATTATTATGGGTTTTGAAACTCATATGTAGTAATTATACTTATGTATGGGAGGGTCAGTATGGCATTCTACTTATTCCTGAGATGTCTATTTGTTTTATACATAACTAATTTTCGGGATTTTAAGTCATACTTAGAGGAATGAGGAAAAGTCTGTCTACCCAAACTTTCAGGATCCCACCTTTCTAGGGACTTATGAAATTTCATTGCTTGAAGATAATGGTGTTTAGAAGTCACGTGATAATATGCTATCTTTGTTGAGCAAGTGGCTTATACTCATGTAGCTTTGACAAGTTGGGGCAGAACTACAGGTGATAGCATCCACAGAGTTCTCTAGTTGCTGAACTGGTGGCAGATGAGTCTTGAGAACTAAAAGGTCTTGGGGGGGGGGGTTGCTTAGAATCACAATGGGTGTTTGAGAGGCTATAGAAATACATGGTTGCAACTCTCAGGGATGTAGTTGAGAAGACAAGGAAAATGAGTTGTCCATCCTAAAGGCTGGAAAATATTAGGTACTCAATCTTGTGCTTGTGTGAATGAATATTGCTGAATAAATGCTAATTGCTCCTAAATGAGCTACGTTGTGATGATTTATACTACGAGGGGTTTTGTTTTGGACAGGTTTTCTCACTGAGACCTAGGGCTGGTATATTAGCTAGGGTGACTAGCCAGGTGTCTGTCTGTCTCTACCTCCTCACTGCTAGAATTACAGAAGCCATGGGCTATTGGGATTGAACTCAGGTCCTCACTCTTGTCCTACAAGTACTTTACTAATTGGGCTTTTCTCCCAGCCCTCAGGAGCATTAAGTTGTTAGTAGATGTTTTTGAAGGAAAATGGACAGAATCTGTTAAACCCTGCCCAGAGTGAAAGGGGGGTGGGGTGGGGCTTGAAAGAGAACAAAAGCCAAATTCACACTGGCTCAGATTTTTGGTGACAGGAAACAAAATGAATTTGATTTTGTATCTGGCAGTCTTGAGCTGATAGCAAAACATCCAAGTGCATGTGTATGGTAAGTATCTGGAATATTTATAGTTGAGGAAAACATCTAACTAGAAAATTCTTCTTATCCGAGAGTCTCCAGAAGATGTAGACCTTAGTCCCAACTTTGTAACTAGGAAACTGTTAGTTTTAAAGCAATTCAAAACTTTCCCCTGTGTTTTGACTTCCTCATCTGTAAAATGGGTGCTGTGATAAATGGTATTTTTTTGAACTAACATTTATTTCAGCATAGGATTGGTATTTGGAAAGAATCTTATTCTTGTTGAAATACTTCCCTTTCTGGTATAAAGATCTTGGAGCCTGTGATTTCTTAAGATATCTGTCTTTAGTGACTGGCTTTTTATTTAGTATCTACCCCACTCCCACCCCCACCAACAGAGCTCATCAGTTTATATCATGTCAAACTAATAAAGTCAGGGTGGGAGAGCTGTGTATGCTGGGTCTCAATCCTTCCAGACTTCCTAATCATTTCTGTCTTTTGAGCTCTCCTCTACTCTCGGGAGTACAGTGGGCATATGGCCATTTGGACACAGGAAGCGAGGCTTTGTGGTATATTAAAACCTTTGGGTTTTATTTATGTCCAGTTTCTCTAGCATTTGTTCCACTGATCTGGACAGTAGAAAAATGGAAGGGAGTGGAAAGAGGGAAGGATGAGAAACTGCTAAAACATGAGAAATGAACAAATGTCCTTTCCATAGCAAACACAGACTCCTGGCACTTAATGCTGAAAAGACTTTGGGATTTTATTTGTCTTTCTGGAAAGCAAACACTACAGTGGCTCTCCACGTGGCATCCAAAAGGGTTTTCTTGTCCAGTTCTGGTCAGTGGGATGAATCTGTATCATATTACTAGAATTTTATGTACATATTCCATCTATCGTCAAATTTCTATTTTTTCCAGTCAATTTTAAAATTGATTTTAAAGCAGGGCAAGGTCATTATAAAAATAAGGAAATGAAAATAATTCATAATCCTACAACACAGAGTTAACTACTATTAAAATGTATATTTATTTCCTATTAGTCTTCTACACACACACGCACGCACACACACACACACACACACACACACACACACGCATGCACAAGATATCATGCCATATGCTCATTTGTCTATCTTCTCCCTCTTCACTTAATTTGGGCTGTGAGCATTTCCCCATGCTATTAAACAGTCTTCTAAATATGATTGAGAATAATGATACAACATTTCATACTGTATAACTATACAGCATTTCACAATATAAATATATTTTACATAGACAGTTTCAGAAGTTTTCACTTTATTTTAAATGATGCTATAAGTTCTTAGTAGTTTGATATAGGTATTAAATTTCAAATACTTCTTTTTATTAATTAATCCTTTGATCATACACATTTACAGGGCACAGTGTTATAATTTGATAAATGTATGTGATGTGGAATGATTGAATCAGGGTCATTGGCATTCCTCTCTCCTTAAACAGCTACGTTTTTATTATTAACACATAATGATCATGCTTTTGAAAAGATGAATTTTCTTAGGAAAAGCCTCTCAGGGGGTAGAGGAGAAGAACACTGTTAATGCTTTGACCCATTTTGCAGCTGCCCTTGGGTGTGAGTTATACCAACTTGTGTTCCTGTGGGTGCTGAAGAATGCCTACGTTTCTGCATTAGCAGGGAACCCCTCGCCATCGTGTATTTGGGCACTCTGTATTTCAACTCAAAGGCATTTAATAAGCCCCTCGAGCATGTTGTGTCTCAACCTTTCCAGACTTTCTAAGCTGTTCCTAAGCAGAAGCACCTGCTGTATGCCGGGTAATTAGACTCTCTAGTTATGCCAAGTAAATGCCAGATAAGACACATATGAAGATGATTAAAAATGCAAGTGGAAAATAACAACACATAATTCTCTATGGTTAAAGCTGACACTATTTAGCCTTTAAATAGTTACTCATTGGAGGAAGACACCAATGCAGTTAATTAAAATAATTTAGATCCCATGAGCACTGAAAAAAAAAATGCATTACCAGGACTCTTGTAAAACACAGAGGTTGAGTTGGGATTCTTTAGTGTATTAGTGTATTTCTTGGTATAAAGCACAATGGGAAGGGAGGGGAATAGTACAAATTCACATCTTTCAAAAAAATGCACATGGGTGAAAGGACCATTTCTGCTTTTGTCAATTCCCTTTACAAAGTTAACCTGTTGGTTATTGGAGAAGGGGGACACAGAACACACAGAAAACTAACCTCCTTCTGGCAGCTGGGGATAATTTGTCAGTCTCCTTTGAAATGTGGCTTTGTGCTCACTGCTGAAGGCAGCTGGAAAAGAAAAAGCATGGCAGACAAAAGCTGAAATCCACATGAAGAAAGGTCTTTTCCCCCAAATTCCTGCCTGAGTTAGCAATGGTCAGAACAGAAAGTACATGTCTATCTTCGCAGAGAGGCCGCTATGCTACAGGAGGCATTCAGAATGCCTGTTGACCTGAATAGGGCTGCTGGAGAGCATCTAAGCAAGCCTTCTTACCCTGTGACAGATTGTGTGCTCAAATCTGTCTACAAGGAAGTCTAAAACCAGTGAGGTGGCCATGTTTGGCAATCTGGCAAAAGCCTTTACTATGTTGAAAAGGCAGACCCAATTCACATATAGTGGCAACTGGCTAAGAAATAAAGGCTTAAGTGCATGATTTCAAATGAAAAGGTAACCAATAGAATGACTGAAACGATACTGTCAAACTGGAGACAGCTCAGCTGTGCTTCAACTAGTTGACTCTTGAATTCTGGTACATCCATGCAATGGACTACCACTCAGTAACACAAAAGAATGGACCATATAATATGGACCAATGATCAATGAATTTCAAGACAGTTATCAATGACTCAAACTCGTTATCATAGGTGAAAGAACACAGTTACAAAAGGTTGCCACATGCTGCATGATTCCATTTGTAGAGCATTATGTAAAAGGCGAAGCTGAAGTGACATGACGCTTTTCAGTGTTGTCAGGCCACTCTGACAGAAGGGATAGTTCCTTATAAAAGGCAGTATACATATATTCATTGGAAGGTAGTCATTTGGGCCATGAAACTACTCAGTGTGATGTTCTTGGTGGTGGTCAGATGACTTTATATTTGCCTAAACTCAGACTGTATACTAAAAAAAGTAAAACTCACTATATGCTACTTTAAAAATTGGAAAACAAACAAACAACAACAACCACCAAAAAAACCACTCGAAAATTTTACCAAACAAGGAGAAGTAATGCTAAGTAAGGGAAGTCTTCAGCGTTTATAGCAGAGAGTCAGTTGATAAGGGCTACAAAGGGTAAGTCAGGAAGCAGGGGTTTAAAGATTGCCTAGAGATTATATAGCACCCAGCAGAGACGCTGAAAATAGGGTCTGATAAACATGTCTCCGAGGAGGAGGAAGAGGAGTGCTGGGGTCGGGAGCTTGCTGTTGTTCTTTTTGCTTCCCTACAAACTCTTTGGCACCATTTGAAAGTTGTAAACAATATGCCCTTACTACTTTCATTGTAAAAGAAACGGAGTGAGAATTGACTAGGATGAAGATTGGGGGACCTGCGTTCTAAGGCTGAGTTTTCCCAGGTTGAGTGCCAGCTTTTATTCTTCTTTGACCTGGGTTTCTACATCAGTATGATAAAGTGGTTGGACTAGAGACTCTCTCATAGCTAGTGAAAAATCCCAAGATTTGACCATTTTCACAGCCATTATTCTATGTTGTATTTAAAGCTAAGAAATCTTTGCTTTTCAAGCTGGAAGGGACTAAGACACCCAGTTAAACTATTACTTTTTAGCCACCCAGGAAAACAACACAGAGACTGGATAAGAGCCGCACATGAAAGGGCAGCAGATTGCTAACAGAGACAGGGCTCTGGCCATTGTACTAACAGCTTCTCCCAGACCTAATGGAATCACTGGTTAGCATCAAATCTGGCAAACAAAAAATGTCCTGGGATAACACCAGGGGTGGGATTCACATGCCGACACGGCTCCCTTCGCCTGGGAGATGAGTCAGAATTTTGGAAGTGGTCCCTGACATAGCATGAATGATGTAATGCTATAGGAATCCTGAAGTCCATCAAGGCTCTGCTCAGGTCTAATCTGGGGGTTCTGGTCCTTACTAACTGTCTGATAAACGTCTTTAGCAGATACTCCTGGCCTGCTGTGTGATAGGGATCTCTCCTCTCACAAACAGCACCATTCTCTTCTGGATGTAAAACAATGGGTTTGTCTGTTTCTCCTCATCAGCCTCTTATCTCCACAACCTCTAAACCTACACAGGTTTCAGTGAAATCCATCAAGTTAACTTTTCTTTCTTTCTTTCTTTCTTTCTTTCTTTCTTTCTTTCTTTCTTTCTTTCTTTCTTTCTTTCTTTCTTTCTTTCTTTCTTTCTTTCTTTCTTTCTT
>CM052722.1:98305254-98432101 GCA_028551405.1 Uromys caudimaculatus
TCTCTCTTCCCACCACGTGGGTTCCAGGGATCAAATTCAGATGGTCAGGCTTGAAGGTAACTGCCTTTACTGGCTAAGCTATGTCACCGGCCCCAGCTGGAAACGGTCAATCAGACATAATTCTGATTTTAATAAAAGGTATCTTGTTCTGGTTTAGCAATCCTAGAAGAGTTGAACCTGCCTATCGATTTTGACCACCCTGTCTTCCTCAGGAAGACTTTCCATGAGGCTCAGCACCAGGCTGGAAACACATGCCTTCTGCTAAGCGCCCCTCCCCTGTTGTCAGAGCCTGTAGGCTCACTTGCCCCTCTTCACACATGCTCTGAGGTTTACCGAATAAGGACACCATTATGCCAGGCTCTCATTCTTTCTCAGTGGAAACAACATGGCCCTTTATGAGCTTGAAGCTCTCACTTCAAAGGGTGTGGCTATCATTCAGGACTCCTAAGGGAAGGCTTCCTTGGGCTCACAATTCCATTCTAGCTCTAGGATCTTCTCTAGGGTAGAGGGAGTTAGTTAGTTTTGTCTACTGTTTGAGGAAAAACTGTAGATTTTCAAACCTCCTGAGAAAACAGTTTTTCTATCAATACCCCCTCTCGTGCTTGGCTCTTAGCCCAGTTCTGAGGCCTGCCTTACCTCTGCCTGGCATTTGCTTCATAACAGCTGGCCCAGGGAGCTCAGACACTTAGCTTCAGCTGCCAGCTTAAGGAAGGAGAGGTCCCTGTAGTTGAGCTGTGACAATGACAGCATTTGTTCCAACACTGGTATTCTCAAAATCAACAGCAGTGACAGGCTCCAAAGGGGATCATGGCCAGTCACTGCCCAGAGATGCTCATATATCCAGCTTTGATGAGAAACAAATAGTCAGCTTTTCATTCCACACTAGAGAAAAACAAAGGGCAAGAGACCAGGGGATCTGCCCAAGGGAATGATGGCCATTCTCCTGAGAACCACAACCAAGACACCTGGGTCAGTACACACTCCTCTCTGCGACTTGCCAATTTATTGATTCAGCTAGTAGACTGATTACCTCCATACATAAACTGGGCATGGTGCTGTCTGCCTGGCGTTCTAGCCCTTGGATGGTGGAGGGAGGAGGATTAGGAGTTGAAATAGAGGGTCAGCCTGGGCTGTATTCTCAAAAATAAAATAAAACAAAACATCAAAACAACAACAAAAAGGAGGTGACTTCTAGGAGGGAGAGGTGTCTCAATCCCCTGTAGGAACATGACAAGAAGACTGTGGTCAAGACTGTCTCTTCCAGGGAGCTGAGTAGCATGGTATGTGTCTTCTCCCAGCAAATGTTGACTACATTGTGCACTAGGACCCTAGAGGCACTAGGACTCTGGAGGAGCACTGAGCCTTATCTATCTATCTATCTATCTATCTATCTATCTATCTATCTATCTATCTATCTATCTAGAAAAGATCTCTAAATACTGTTCTGAAATTCACTATGTCCCTAAGGATATCCTTTGTGCTTCTGATCCTCTTTCCTCTACCTCCCCCAGTACTGGGGCTGAAGGCATGTATAACCACACCCAGTTTTATGTAGTGCTGGGGATGGATCCCAGAGACTTGTGCATGTTAGCTACTTGGCCTTATGCTATGTGGAGTTGGATGAGGGACCATCAGTTTCATTGGTGATTTAGGGCTATGACAAAAACACTAATCTTAAACTTGAGGAGGTTCAAGTTTATCCCTGAGCTGCCTGACATGAAATGGTGTTTTACTATAGTTGGATTTTTTTTTTCTCCTTGTAACTATAGTAGTGGGCAAGTACTGAATAACTCACTTCAATTTTCATCTTTGAGAGGATATATTCATAGTCTCATTAATCTGACCAGAGAACTTATTATAATATATAAAAAGAAAGTTTCAAGATATAATTAAGGTTTCCTACCAATTGAGGTTGAATTTACAAAAGAGATTTGCTCTTGGGTGGGCAATTAATTGGGTGAAAAAGACATTAAAAGTTAAGACTGGGGTCTTTCTGGAGAGAGAGCATTTCCTGATGGCCTTGAGGAAGCAGTCAGGCCACGAAGAAGCAAAAACAGCCTTCGGAGTTGAGGGCCTCAGTGGCACTGCAGCAAGGAAATTAGCTGCACCAAGAGATGGAATCAGCTTAGAAAGGGACCCCAAGCTCTAGATGAGAATGCTACAGCCCCAAGCTCAGCAGTGCTGTGATACCTTGAGATGAACTGTGCCTTGGATTTGAGAAGCCAGGGGAACTAAGATCATACATAGTGATTCCATTTGGGTTGTTGAGGTCTGCTTCTTAACAACCAAGGTGGTTCCAAACTCTGGGATGCCCCACAGGTTCAACAGAATTCCCATAGGACTGAGCAACTCCAGTATTAGAATTCATAGGATCCAGCTATAGCACTCATGGATACACAGAGGAAGGGATCTCACTCAGCACCCTACAGACCCACACATGCCCATTGCAGCACTTAGTCGCAATAGTCAAGTGACTGAACCAGCTTAGATGTCTATCAACAACAGGTCATGGAAATATATATATATGTGTGTGTGTGTGTGTGTGTGTGTGTGTGTGTGTGTGTGTGTGTGTATAAAATGTAGTTTTTAGTCAATCATAAAGAATAAAATCATGTCATTTTCAGGAAAATGGATAGAATTGGAGATCATTCTGTTAAGCAAAATAAGCCATAAGCCAGATTCAGGAGTAGAAAGAAATTATTCTATGTTTTCTCTCATATGCTACATGAAAAATCTGTCATAGTGGGCTGAGGAGATGGTTCAGTTGGTTAAGCCTGTGCACAGGCATGCGGACCCGACCCGAGTTAAAACCCCTAACAACTACACAAACTGTAGGCATACCAATGTGTCTGTAACCCCAGAACTTGCCTTGGCTGGAGTGGTGGAAGGTACCTGGAGCTTGTTGGCCAGCCAGTCTAGTCAAATTGGTGAGCTCCAGGTAAAGGAAAAGACTCTGTCTCAAAAAAATAAGTAGGAGAGTGAGGAGGAAGACACTCACAGATAACTTCTGGCCTCTGTGTACATATACATGCATGCATGTGCACTGAATGAACATGTACCTACACATAAATATACAAACACAGCATACACATAAAAAATCATAACAAAATACATTATGCTGTACAATGCCTATACACTACAAAGTATATTGCTCAATCCCCATTTGTTTGCATAACTTGTATGTGCTCACATTTGTGTGTGCATGCATGTATGTAGAGGCCAGATATTGATGCTCAATGTCTTCCTACACTGTTCTCCTCTTTATTCTTTGAGACAGGGTGTCTCATGGAACCTGGAATTTACAGGTTAAGTCAGGCTGAACAGAGAGCTCCAGGAATCTTGTGTTTCCACCTCCCCAGCACTGGGATATTAGGTCCACACTGCTGCTTCTGGTTTTATGTGGGTGCTGGAGATTTGAACTCAGGTCTTCATGCTTACATGACAAGCAGTTTACAAACTGAGCCATCTCTCCAATCTCTTTCTTATTATTTATTTCAAATTTTATTGCCATTGTGATAGGATACAAATAGAGGAAACTATGTCATTTTTTTATTTGTAAAGACTTGCTTTATGGCCTATAATGTAATCTATTTTGGAGAAAGTTCCATGTGTCACTGAGAGGAACATGCATTCCACAGCTGTTGGGTGGAATATTCTGTAGATGCCTTGGAAGACCTTTTGATCTAGTATATTTTAATTCTGAAATGTCTTTGTAAATCTTTTGTCTGAATGGTCTGTTTGTGAGAGTAGGGTACTAAGGTCATCCATTATTATTTATTTGTGATCTAGATCTCTCTGTCCTTTTATGCCCATTAACACTTGCCTTATGAAGCTGAGTATACCAATATTGAGTAAATAGATATTCACCATGGTTCCATTTTCGTGATAAATTGTCCTCTTTAATAATATGTAGTAATCTTACTTATCTCTTCTGACTAATTTTTGGCTTGAAGTCTACTTTAATGGCTGTGAGTATCATTAGTCCTGCTTGGTTTGGGCTTTCATTTGCATATCAACTTCTATCCTTTTATTCCTAGTCTTTGTGGATTTTTTTCCAAGGAGGTGGACTTTTCTAAACAGTTAATCTTCTTTCAATCTGATTCAGCCAGTTTGTGCCTCTTAATTGGAGGGTTAGAGCTGTTTACTTTTAGAGTTTATTACTGAAAGGTATGTACTGACTCCCTCCCACTCACTGAGAGGATTGGGTTCATTGCATTAGGAATGCTTGATTCTTTCCTAATTCTCAGTTATTTATCCAACTTTTTGACAGGGTCTTATTGTGTAGTTCTAGCTAGTCTGGAACTTACTATGTTTATTAAGCTGGACTTAAACTCACAAAGACTTGCCTTCCTTAGTATTTATCCATTCTCCTAGTGATATTGATAGTCTCCTGATAATTTCTCCTCCTCCTCCTCCTCCTCCTCCTCCTCCTCCTCCTCCTCCTCCTCCTCCTCCTCCTCCTACTTCTGTGCATAGTATTTCTTTAAGTGCTTTCTGCAATGTTGGCTTAGTAGCGTAAATTACTGTATGAAGATCTTTCTATTCTATTTTCGAAGGAACTTTAGTGCTACCTAAGTGTAATGTTCCTTAACCTTGTCTTCAATCCCTGATACTTTCACTTCTACCAGGTCTATGCCAGTGGTAAGGCTTTTCTACTGAATGCCTTATTTTATTTATTAAGATTTTCTTTTTTTCTCTCCCTTTTTAAATGTGTATGTGTGTTGGTATATGGGTGCATAGGTGACATGAGAGATAACTTCAGATGTCATTACTCAGTTGCCTTGTATGTTTTATTCAAGATCTGGTGTCTCATTGGCCTGAAATTTCCCTAGGACAGGCTAGCTGGTGGGCTCCTGGCGGGCATCTGTCTCCACCTCCTATCTCACCATCACTAGGATTATAAGTGGATGACACTTTGCCTGTTTTCTTCAATGTGGGTTCTGGTGATCTGAAGTCAAGTCCTCATGCCTGTGAGGAAATTCCTTTAGCAATGGAGTTACTTCCTCAGCCCAAGGTTTTTCTTTCAATTTTTTCAGCACTTCTTTTTTATTTTTTTCTTCTAAATTTCTTGTGCAAGTTGCCGAATTCATTGTCTAAGTCTTGGATGAACTTCCTGCCCCAGTGTTTTGTTTGTTGAAATAGGATCTCATATAGTCCAGACTAGCCTCCAACTATCTATGTAGCTGAGGTTGGCCTTGAACTCTAAATGTTCTTCCCTTCATCTCCCAAGTGCTGGAATTGCAAAAAATTATCTACCACACCTGTTGTTGAGAAAGTTGCCTTAGTTTTTCATATATCTTGTATTTCTATGTTGAGATTTGTGCATCTACTAAGATGGCTGTCTCTTCTGGTTTTCTATGAAGAATAACCTTCTCTGGAGGGCTCAGTCTCCAGTACCATTCAGAGAGGGGAATTCAAGCTACCCTACCAGCAACACAAAACAAACCAGAGATAGAATTACTGTAAAATTGATTAAAGATAACCACTCTAGAACTAAAAATCATTCAAAGAAAAGTAGCAAAACATGCAGAGTTAAATCATAAGGTCAAAAATTAAGAGTATGTTCTACAGCCATGTCACCTTGCATTAGCCCAGGCTCATCTGATCTCAAAAGCTAAATATGTTTATAGTAGTAGTAGTAGTAGTAATAGTAATAATAATAATAATAATAATAATAATAATAATAATAATAGGCTACAGAAGGGGATCAGGAAACTGGAAAAGGAAGCAAGGTTAAAGAAAGAAGAAGGTTTTTAAAATGGGAGGAAGTAGAAGCAAGGGATTAAAAATCTATATCCAAAATAAAGACAAAGTGTATAAGTAAAATTAGACAAGCGCAAAGCTGAGGCAGGAGCACCACGATTTTGAAGCTAGTTTGAACTACACTGTAACTTCCACCTAAGCTTTACTTCACAGCAAGACCCTGTCTCAATTTTTTTTGTAAAATAACAAAAAATAAAACAATAACCAAATAAAAACAAACAAAAAACGAGATAAAAATAGAAGCAGGAATAAAGAATGAACACAAAAGACTATTCAAATAAAGTAAAATAAAACTCACTAAAATAGTAATGAGTGAAAACAAGATAGAGAAGACAACAAAGGATTGGAGAACCTTCTTTCTGCTTTCACTAATGGACAGGACAGGGATGGGGTATAGTAGGACATAGCTGACTTCTATTATAGTTCTTTTCTGTTCCCAGTGTGTAGGATGTGGCTACCATGGGCTAAGTCAATATCATTGTGTTACATTTTATTTATTTAATTTTTGAGACAGGGTTTCTGATAGCCCAGCTGGCCTTGAACCTTTTATGTAGCTGAGAGTGACCTCGCACTCCTGACCCCCCTGCCTCTATCTCCTAGTGTGGAGATTACATATGTGGGCCACCACACCCGCTTTATGTGGTTCTGAGACCAAGCTCAGGACTTTATGCATGCTAGGCAAGCATTCCACCAACTGATCTGCCTTCCCAGACTCTTATTACCTGCATTTCTTTAGAAACTTCACTTCTTTGTGTATGTGGGGCTACTGGTGGCATCAAGGAACTCTGTAGCATGTGGGCTTTGTACAGATTCCCACTTGTTCCAGAGACCAATACCCCAGCCCAGGGGGCATTCCTCTACATGTGTCAGAGAATCAGGGAAACCAACAAAGCATGGAGATATGGAGATTTGAGGGGACCCAGTCTGCTGCCTGTGGCTCTCAGAGATTTCTGAGCCTGCCTGCCAGGAAACCAGCTTGTAGATGGGAAACACTGGAGAACTTTCAAATAATCCATAGCAGGGAAAGCAGTTCTAGAGACCAATCTACCCACCATGGGCTCAGAGTTCCCAGATTGTGCAGGTATCATTAGATGATGGCATTTGCATGTCACCCTAGAGGCCAGAGCTACCAACTTCCTTGATTTCTGAAAGCCTGAGCCTCCTGCTGCCTAAACTTCTCAGTGTGTTTACACCCAGCCCTCTCCATCTCTATGACTACCCACTCTGGGTTATTTCCTACCCAAACGCTATACTTGGGCAGTGTATCCTAGATTTCCTGATTTGAGATTGTTCCTTGATTTCAGGTCCCCAGAGTAGTTCAGTCTCAAACAATAGGCCCTCTCTCAAGATGGTGCCTGATTACTATTCTCTGAGTGGCAAAGTGGATTTGGAATACATCGCCATGCATGTGGAGACCAGGTGTTGATGTTGTCTTCCTTGGCAATCATGTTCCATTTTGTCTTTTTCAGACAGGTTTTCTCACTGAATGTGCACCTCACCAATTTGGCTAGACTGGCTGGCCAGCAAGCTTCAGGGATCCTACTGTCTCCACCTCTCTGCCTGTCCAGTTCTAGGACTATAGGTGTATACTACATTTTTAAAAACATAAATGGTAGAGCTCTAACCTCAGCTCCTTATGCTTATGAGGCAAGGACTTCAGTGACTGAGCCATCTTCACCACCCCTGGTTATTCATATTTGATTCTCATTCCTTCTAAAATCTCCCATCTGCTATGGTTTTCCTAAGGTTCTAGTATCATCATGAAGCTTTTCAGAAGCTAAGAGAGAAGACTTTTTCTCAGTCCCATATTTCTGCTCTAACATCGAGCGTCCCCTAAGATCCTTTGCCAACATAACAGCTCACTCCTGACACCTTTGCCATGTTTCCTCTTCCTCAGCCGCACGGTCAAGACAAGAACATTTTGCACAGGGCAACACAGTAATTTCTTCAGGTCCCATGGATCCAGAGCTAGCTGGGATGCTAGGCTGAGCCAACAGGGAGGAGAGTTGTAGGCTTGAATTTGTCAGTCAACATGACAGGACTGCAGTAACCCTGGACTCACAAAGTCACAATTTCTATGAAATGATTCATGTTGAGATGGCAGAACCACTTAAGCATTCAAAAATGCTTACTATTTTATCTTTATGTCAAATTATTTTATTCATCCATAGAAGTCATGTTCTTGAGTAATATTTAGGCAAAGAGTTTCAAGGAAACTGTCACCTAAAAGGAAGTAAGCTGTACAGCAGGTGAGATGGCTCAGAGGGCAAAGGGTCTTCATCCCACGCCTAAGTTCCATACAAGGAAATGTTCGCTGTCCACCCTAGCTTCTGTTAGCCCTGAAGCTACAAAGGCAAGTAAGTCAAAGGCAACCTAGTCAGCTTTGCATTTCCCAGAACCCTTACAGTAGAAGGAGAAAAGGAAGTCCGACAAACTGACCTTTGACCTCCATGTGCACAGGCACGTATGCACCTCCATACACAGGCATGTGCGCACATGGACACAGAAGTGAATATAATTGAAAATAAAGTAAAACACAATTTGCATGAATTTATTTTTAAAAGGAGCGAATTAAAGAATGTTAGATGTATCGTGTTTAAAAGATAGTCGATGCCAAGTGTCCACTAACTTCAGCTTCTTTATGTATAAAATGGAAACCACACACACACACACACACACACACACACACACACACACACACACACACACACACACAATGATATGATTGTCTGTTTACAAAACCCAAGACATGCTTGGTATGGTAGCAGACACCCGCAATGCCAGTGTTCAAGAAGCTGAGGTAGGAGCGCCATGTGATCTACACAGTGAGACCATGTCTTAGAGAACAAAATGAAATATAGTTAGTTGTGCTGGTACCTATCAGTAGGGTATGCTGACTAGGTAGAGGGAAGAGGGTCAGGAATTTGAGGCCAGCCTAGGCTATATATTTGGGCTACGGAGATGGCTCAATGGGTAAATCCCTTGATGCATAAGCATGAAGATAGAAGTTCAGATTCTACCACTCACACTAAATCAAAAAGCTATAGTAGTCCGCCTAGAACCCCAATGACTAGGTGGTGTGGAGACAGGGCATCTCCAGGGTGAACTGGTTAGCTAGCTCTTGCTGAGCCCCAGGTTCAGCAAGAGATTCTCCCTCAGTAAATAAACTGGTGGGTGACCGAGGAAAGACACTTGACACCTACCTCTGGTCTCCATATGCACACACTCCCATGTGCACCCTACACACACACAAACACACACACACCCCCCCCATACAAAAGAAACAATGGAAAGAAAAATAAATCAGCATATTGCTTTAGCCCGGGCCTGCGAAACACAGCCGTTTGTATGTAAGGAGGTGCATCTATACAGAAACACACAAGGGAATGGACACTGCCCATCCTAGTCTCTGTTAGCTCTGAAGCCACAGGGCTCTATCCATCCAGCAAAGGAACAAAGTCATTTTTATAATCCTTTAACATTTGTACAAATAAAGTCTTGCAATCAGCATGAATGCATGGTATCTTTGCCCTGTCATGTCCCTAAGCTAGAGAAGCAGGTCCCATGTGGAATTTAGACTCTTTAGGTAACTGTCAATGGTCACACATGTACTTCCCTCCCAAACTCACCCTGGGTCCTGCCTTCCTATTAGCAATCTGCAGTCAGAGTGCAAGGGGATTCAGCTGGGCATGGGCCTCTCCGGCACAGAAAGGAAGTTGAGATCTTGCTTTGGACTGTCACAGGGACCTTCATACAAAGCCACGTTGTTCCTAGTTCCAAGGGAAATGTTCCACTCTGAGAAAGAGACACTTAGCAGAAGCCAGGGAACCTAGCTTCTTCTGTAGGCCTCGCTTCTACCCTTTTCATTCTGGAATAGGGACTCTCCATTTCACAAGCCAGGATCACAACCTGTGTGAGCTGTGTGACCTGTGCGACCTGTGAGGGCTGGGAAGTGACTTTTTACAAGACCTGGGACACTAAGTAGAACCCCAAACAGAGACTGAAGAGGAACCCAGGAAAGTGTTCTTTTAGAGTGCAAGGCCTCTCCTAGACACAGGCAGTGTCTCATCCGCCAGTAAGGGTGGTTTCTAGATCAAAGAGCCCTCGGTGAACCCTTTGGGGAAGAACTATTTTTGCAAAGTTGAAAAAAAGTCTCCTGGGTCAGTGAGATGGCTCAGTGGGTTGGGGTACTTGACACCTTGGGCTTGATCCCCAGAACTCACATGGTGGAAGGAGAGAACTGGCTTTTGCTAGTTGTCCTCTGAGCTATACACGTGGGCTGTGCTACACACACTGCCCCCACTGCAGAATAAATAAATATACCAATAAAAATAATATCTAAGACTCTCTTTTTTGTTTCGCGGGGATGCAGTTTCTTCCACGTGGTTTCCTTAAAGCAGTGTAAAAGGCCCCTGCATTGAAAGGGGGCACCAGACATGTAGGTGAGAAGGTAAGGCCCTAAAAGGACTTGCTTCATACAGGGAAGTAATTTGCATGACTCCAGGCAAAGGTTCCAGAAATCAGTCACCTTTCCTCATTCCACTTGGCTTTCACACTCTGACCACTGACACCCTGCCCTAAAGAGAAGGAATGGATTAGGAGAGGCCATGTGAGAACTAGGGAGATGAATCTGGATGTGAGATCCAAAACTCAGTAGGAGGCTAATATCAAGCAGCGTTCCCCGCCTAGTTTTCTGCTAAACGTTTGATGAGTTGAATTCTTACACTTCTGTATTTAATCAACTCTGAGTTGATTTTGTGTGTGTGTATGGTGCAAGATAAAGGTCCCATTTGATTCTTTTGCACGTGGCTATCTGCCTTTCACATAATCATTTACTGAACAGGCTATCATTTCCCATTGTATCTTTTTGGCACCCATAGAAAAAATTAGTTGACTGTATATGCCTGGGTTTATTTCTGGGCTCTCTATTCTTTTTCATTGCTCTCCATGTGTGTGGTTTTATGCCAGTACTCTACTGTTTTGGTCACTATAGTTTTTTCATATTTTGAAATTAGAAAGTACGATGACTCAACCTCACTTTTCTTTCAATTATATGGGCTTTTTGCATGTTTTGATTTTACAGATGTTTTAGATTTTTCGTATTTCAGTAAAAGAAAAATGCTACTGGAATTTTGATGAAGATTGCCTCTAATCTGAATATCCCTTGGGTGGTACGGAAATTTTATGACCATGGGAGGGATTCGAATTTACACAAATGCCTTCTATGTCTGACACTAACGTTTTATAATTTTCACGTATAGATCTCTCACTTCCTTGGTAAGTGTCTTCTCCCACAGCTTCTCTGCTTCCCTCACATAGCTGTTTGGTTTGAGGATCCAGTAGCAGCAGGGTAGGAAGCCCTTTGGACATGTATTGTTGTGGGCTAAAGCATCGATGGGAGGTTTTGGGCTGATTTGACCGATTCAATTGTTCTGGTCTTCTATAAACACAGTCTAAATCCCCACATGGTAGAACTTCTGGGTTCAGGGGTCAAACAGCAGTCCCACTGGAGCAGAGGACAATTGAGCAGGCCAAACTCCATGTTTTGATAACGTGACAAAGGTCCAACCGTTTCTGTTCCCATGCTCACGAGCATGGTCCCAGGCCGGGAAGGTAACTCCCACACAGATGTAGCTATCCCCTCAGAAAAAATGCTTTCGGCCTTCTTAGTGATTTGCCTACGTCAGAAAGCTACTATTGGTGCCTGTAGCATTATCTCACATATTAACTCCATAGCAACCCTGTTATTATCCCTATCTGTCAGATGAAGAAATTGAGGTTTCAAGAGATTAAGTCACTTGCCCCAGGTCACACAGCTGTGCGTTTCTAAAGTTCAGTCTGTGTAATAAAGGTCTGCCTTAGAAAGGACATCTGGTGTTGAGAGCCAAGGGCTTCAGTATTTTTTATCTAATTCCTCATTCCAGTCTGCCTGGATCATCGGACTCCTAGGAGCTGGGTTCTAACCCTCTCTGCTCTCAGAGTCAGTCCCTTTACTAATGGAGGCAAGGCTATCATTGTACAAAAGGGACAAGGGAGGAACAGGGTTCTTGCCCAGGTATTTATCCTACAGAGTCAGCAGAAGCAAGTGAAGCAGCCCCTGCAATCGAGAGAAACAAGGCTGTCTTCTGAATAAATAGCAGTTTCTTCATAAACACAATTACGCCACTACTCCTTTTAAGACAATGGTTATTAACCTTTTTGAATATGGATCCTTTGGGAATTTGAGGACAGTTGTGGACCCTGTCCTAGAAGGAACAGCTAACCACAAACCCACAATTTTGCACATAGTTTCAGAGAAATTTATTGAGCTTCTTGTATGCTATCCAACAGTAACAGACCCCAGGTTAAGAACTCCTGCTGTAAATGAACTCACTTCTACGCTTTAAAATGTGATAAATCAGAAAACAATGACGCTTTTAAATAACAAGGCAACCTAGGGCACAAACCCCAGGTTTTGCTTTCTCAAGCTTTTGTTTTAGATGCCTAACTGCTTGCATGAGATACGTTTACATTTACACCCCCTATTCCTCTAGTTCTCTGTGAAAGACATAGATAGATGACCACTCTAAGGACTGGCCAGAAGATAGAAAGAGAACCTGTGCATAAGGTGGTAGTAAATTTCTCTTGTTACTAGAGGTTGGGCAGCCATTTAGTAGACAGCAAGACTTCGTTGGCTGGAGACTGGGTTATGTGACCTTAATAGTCCAAGCCAGCACCTGAGGACAAATGCTCTAATCCCTGTGTAAAAGCAGTATAGAAGTGACCACAAATCTGTTCCTACTAAGCAACTGATGGCTTCATGAGAGGCCAGGGACATGATAGGGGCAGACTCAGTATATATTGGCCCACTCACCTATGTCTACAGTCAGTCTTATTAAATTAGCCAGCCCATGTTATTCCAAATAGCAACTGTTAGTTCCTCGCCATCTGGAGACCCCATTGTTCTTTTACACGAATATTAGATGATCCAAACCCAGCTCATTCCAAGACCATTTGCCCCTGGCCTCTTGGGTTGTGATCTTTACTAGACTTGTTAGTTACTGCCTGATATTTCTTCTCCTAACCTACTTCCAATGTATAAGCTATCACATAAACATTCACAAAGCACACATCTGACGATAATGTTCTAGAGTACTTTCCTCTTTAAAGATTTTTACTTGAAGGAAAGAAGACTACGCGGTATGGTGGAAAGTACACTGGACCCAGGGCCCTTGGTCCGCCATGCACTTCTCCACACCTCTCTGAGACTCATTCTCCATTATTAGACAGCTACTTAAAGCTGAGCATGGAAGCTCACATTCCCATGTGCTTGGGATCACAAGCCCCGCAGTGAGTGCCAAACCAGCGGGGATAACACTGTGAGACCCCCCGTCTCAATCTCCCTGCAGTAAAGGACACTTACAGTTTCTCTCTCAGACACGTGCCATGGAAGACTCACGGAAGGGAGCAGACCCACAGATCACGTATCAACCAGTAAGCTTTGGAACACATTTCGAACTCAAGACCACTACTTCACCTAAGCTTCACACAGCCCCAGGGGCCACACAAATCCTCATTGTTCTGTCGTGTATTCATTTACTCTTTTGCTTCCTCTCCCTCTTGCTTACTCAGAAAAAAAGAAAACCAAAAAAAAAAGAAACCCCAAAACAAAAACAAAACAGAACAAAACAAAAAAACCCAAACCCCATGTATCGAGGCTATATTATTGCCAGGTACTGCATGCAGCTTGTGAACATTTTCTCTTGTGTGTACAGAGTCAGAAGCAGACTTAACAAAGTAAAGGACACTTCAAAGCATATACTGCTGCCTAGCAAGGAACTAGACTAGCCCCCTCTCCCCATCTCCTTTCTTTCCCCTCTCCTTTCTCCTCCTCCCCCGGGCTACTTTTCTATTGCTCCACGTTGCTGGTCTCCCAAACACCCCCACCCCCCATTGAAACAAGAAGTCGTTACTCACTTAAAAAAAGAATCTTTGGCTCTCTGAGAATTCTGAGGCTGTTAGTTCTGTTCTGTCCGTGTCGAGCACGAGGGAAGGGGTAGTGAGAGGATGAGGCAAGTCCCTTAGACTTGAGTCTTCGACTCCTGAACTCCTCCAGTTATATATATGCCTTTCAGGAGATGGCTGAGGATGTCCACTCTCTCCTTTTTCCCGCCCCCTTTTCTAACTCTCAAGCTGCAAGGCAAACCTGTGGCGCCCAAATGCACCAGGTGTCTCCAACTTCCTAATTGAGCAAGGCAGGCTTCCTCTCAGCCAAGAGTCTTGAAATAGTTATCCAAATTTTGGGTTGACTGGATTAATGCCTTAAGCTGGTGAGCAATCCCACTGAGGGTCAATGTTCCTGTCCTAAAATTGTCCAATGTCTGTGTGGTATTCAGACCTGAACATGATAACTTCACTCCAGGTTGCGATTCCCCAGAGTGCACCCTGGAGAGAGAAGCCAGCTTACATTGTTTGCAGATCGCTCAGCTTAATGATTCAAGGTGGGCTCAGAACTGAAACTGCCTTGAGATAAAGCAGATCAGCTCCAATTCACCCCTGGGGGGAAGGCCTCTGAGCAGGGGAATGTGCAAAGCCCCTCCAGTCAGGAGAGACATCCGCTTCCCTCTGCTTTGGGCTCTACCAGTTGGCAGATGGAGCCCTGTGCAAATGCTGGCCACACCAAAATGGTGCCGAGACAGCCACGATATTGTTTAGAAAGAAAGAAAGGAAACATCTGCAAAGGCTGCCCTGGTGCAGCGCAGGGACAGCCTGCTGCTTTTCCTCACAGGCCCACGGTGGGCTAGCTCCTGACTGATCAGAAAGTTTCTCTGAAACAAATGCATCTGAAAGATATTTTCCATCCCCCCACAGGAAATTCTTGTGTTTAGTCATCCTTACTCCATGGGCTGAGTCAGCAAGCTCGGCTTTAACCACAGCTGCTGTTAAGAAGACCAGTTAGTTGAGTGAGGAGCACTTTGGCTGAAACAGCCGGAGCTCCCAAATCGGACGGATAAACTAGAGGAATTACAATTTGGGCACTGCTCAATACCTTTTCAGTCCTTCTGGGTGGGCCTCAATTACTTTTTAGTATGTTTGTACTACAGAGCATTCCAGAATGAGTAGAGACAGTGGTCTGTGTACCTTTAAGAGACCACTATGGTGCCGCGGTGTGATCTTTGGCTTAGTCTTTAAATCCTGGCTTTGTCAATAATTTGCTATAGGACTATAGGGCAATTGTCCCCTCTCTCCAGGTCTTTAGATTCACATCTTTAAATCGGAGGCTTGGATAAGATCGTTTCTAAAGGTCCTTCCTGCTCCGGTGGCCTATGAAACAGTGTGGGACAAATGGCCAGTTACCCTTTCCCCTAGTTTACCTAGGAAAATACTGCAGAACCTGTTTTGGGAATCTTCCTCAGCATTCTTCCCACCTGTGGCGAAACATCTTCTCTGGGTCTGACCATGGTCTGTTTTCTTTCTAACCTCCCTAGACATGGAGAAGCCCCAGGGAACATTCTTTTCTAAAAAATACTTGGGCAACTAAGAGTTTCAAGTCTGCATTCTGTTAAATCCTCTGCAAATGTGGGAGACAATTGCTTATAGCTCAGGTTTCAATGGCCAGACTTTCTCCCCTCATCTGAGAGCATTTTCTGTTCTTTTGGTCACTGGCCCTGACTCACGGACCTAATGTCAGCTTGCAGGGAGAAGGAAAATCACGTATTCCAGAAGCACACACACGTTGGATTACAGAGTTGTCCAAGGCCACCGAGAATCTTAGACACACAAAAAGAGTACAGACCTGTGTAATGTAACCCTATAAATTCTGGTGTCCATCTCTGGACACGGGAGCCCAAGGATCAAAATAAGAGACATTGGCAGAACATTTACTGGGTGCACATCAGACAACGCTGTATGCTCATCACTTGCTTCTCGGATATTTAACTCCACGACTCTACAGTGCTGTGATCATATCCTGTTTTACAGACTCAGAAACTGAAGGCCATAGCAGTAACTGAACGTTCTCTAGGTGACACGGATAATAAACAGAGGAGCCGGATTCACGCTCTAGATGAGCTGACTCCCGAATGTGTGCCGTCACCTTTAGCTGCTGCCTCCGAGCAGGTCAATATTCTGGCAGGACTGAAGATGGTGCCGACGAAGTTGTCTACCCCACCAGCCTCATGTTTCTGCCTCTCTTGTATAGGTCTGGTGCCTACCTTCGTTTCTATGGCATTCTGGACCCCTTCCATAGAGAAGGGGAAAAAAAGCCTTCCCCCCCCTGCTGATCTGCAATGTGTTCACTTTATGGTCTTGGAATGAGTCGTGTTTTCCTCTTAAAAGGGAAACACGGAAAAAGGACATTATATAAAATAGCTTTCCCTGGAGCTAAGAAACTATTGAAAACTTAGCTACATTCCTCCCTGATGGTAAGTCTATTAGATTAGTCAAATGTCAGAGTTTAGGGAGAACTGATAACTTGTGTAGCCCCAGTGCTTCTCAGGATGGATGAGGGAACTGAAGCCGAGACAGTGGTCCAGTTACCAGATACTCGGGCCAATAATCTGCCTCCGTAGTTTCTCTGTATTCCAAAGAAAGTAGAGAACGGAAATTTACAGCTAGCTCAAAGCAAGGAGAGGAAGAACCTAATTTCTACTCTGTCTGTGGCAGTCTTCCAATTCTTAGACACTCATAAAGCAAAGGCCAGAAGACAATCATTATAGCTGTGAGACTGTTTTAAGGGGTCCTTTTCTGGGGGAAGGGTGCCCTGGCCCTCAGTAGCTCCAATTGTTTGTTCTCTACATGGAGTCATTGCTACAGCTACTGTATCAGAGACTGTGGGTTGAGAGGGCACTTTAAAGAGGGGGAAAGGGAGGGAAATGATAGAGCTGGCTACTTTGTAATTCCCTCAGGAGTTAACCTTACTTACAAGGGAGTCTGGGAGAAAGAGTCCCCTGTATAGGAACTGAACTTTCCAGTAGGCTGTTCCTGAGGTCTTACATAAGAGAGAGGCAGAAACATAGGCTTTCAAAACTAGTGACAGAGCAACCAACTGTCTGTGAATCTGTGCATTATATGTATGTATGTATGCTGTGCCCTCAAAAGCCAGAGGAGAATATTGGATCCTCTGAACTGGAGTTAGGCACCATGTGGGTACTGGGAATTGAACTCAGGTCCTCTGGAAGAACAGTCAGTGATCTTAATCTCTGAGCCATCTCTCTACCCCTCTTAGGCTTGGGCTTGGTTTGGTTTTCACAGCAGGTCTGCTTACCTAATGGATCACACCCAACCACACAAATGATTGGGGAAAGCCACCTCTGTTTAAAGACAAGTTGTTCAAAAATTGGCCTGATGACTGTGATCTGAAGATAATTCCCAAAGCTTCCTTGAACGAAAGCTGAGTAGAACCATCTTCCTTTTTAATTTTGAGCATGCACATGTTATTGAAATACCTTCAAGGCTTATAAAATATTACTTTAAAATAAAATTTATAGCAGTATAAATTTTCACTAATCCCAATATAGAAGTCAATATGGAAAAACTAAAAGAAAGACCCGGGGTTTTGTTTGTGGTTGAAGCCTCCTAGGAACTGGCCCAGAGGAACAGTAGCTTAATGGGTGTTTTCAAAGAAAACTAGCGGATCATCCGCATTCTCTGGTGTCAACCCACAATGTATTTTCCAGTCTCTTCCTTCCAAGTGCCAGAGTACAAAACTAAAAGGTACCAAATTGTAGCGCCCGCCTGATGTGCCTGCTAACTGAGCCGGTATATGCAGAAAACCTTATTAAGTGCCATGTCTCCCAGCCGCAATGCTAGGAAGACTTGAATGGATCATTTAAACAGCCACGTTATATTCTGGGGCCAAGTCTATTGCTGCCTACCAACTTTCCCACGTGGAAAGAACGTCGACCACACACCCTCTTAGGAGCAAATGAACTTCCTCTTTGCTTTATAGGATGGTTGAGGTCTGATTACCTTTCATAATCAGCCAACCTCTTAATTCATCCCAGGTTGCAGCTAAGTTCCCAAACCATGGGAACAGTTTAGTTTAGGAGGCAAGACCAAGGAGAGAGAAAGATAGGGGCGTTTGTGTGTGGGGGTGTGGTATACTGGCTCACTCTCGGAGAATTTTCTAGGTAGTCAGTACTTCTAAGCTCAAAAACAAAATCTGCTTTTGTAGTATTGGAGGATGACATTTTATTGCAAAAATAAATGATTTGGTCATTACCATTTCATGGTTGCTGGCAACCACTCTCCTCTGCTTTCTAACAATTTCCATTTTAGGCACTGACAAACCCTTCAAAGCAATTCAGCCAAATAATCCACCCAAAGTTGCGTATTTGGCAGTTTCATAGGGAGAAATCTAGGGCCTCTGGGTGAAAAAAAAATGCCTAAAAGGGCTCCCTCCTTCTTTGTTAATTGTTAACAAACAGATCACCATAAACAGTCACAAGGGCTCCATGGACAACTATGTGGGAAAGAAAGAAAAAAACAAAAACGGAAGTTGTTGGCAGTGGCTGCTTCTTTGGCTCCAGTTCTTGCTCTCGGTCTCCACTGCTGCCTGTATTTTTCCCAAAGCTGGGTGCTGCCTCAACTGCTCACTTAAGCAACGCAGGCCCAGTTCTCAGCAGGCAAGCATCCCTCACAAATATAAAGGCTTTCTGAGTTTGTTGGAGGCTAATCTTATCCAACTGGCTGAACCTACAAGCAGGTATTCATGACGGATCCTCTCTGGGAAACATCCAAGTTGACTTCTGGAACTGACTTGGGACCCTGGCCCCTGAGGAACCACAAGGCCCAGAGCGCTTTGGTTTGCCAGTAAGAAGGTAGTACCCCTTCCTGCTTAACCAGTAGCTTTAACAGCCATGCTCAAAGACAATTGACATCCATATTCCTCTCACTCTTGGAGGCTGGCCCTTCTTTTCATCCAGAATTCATCCATCCTGATCACTCAGCTCAGGCCCTACCTGTGGATGACCTATTCTCTCTCTCTCTCTCTCTCTCTCTCTCTCTCTCTCTCTCTCTCTGTCTCTCTTTCTCTCTCTCTCTCTCCCCTCCCCCCTCCCTCCCTCCCTTCCTTCCATACCCTGTTGCATCCTGTCTGAGATAGGCAGCTGATCCCAACTGTCTCCAACCTCAGTCGCTCCTAGCCCCTCCTTTTCACTTAGTTCATGATGCCCATGATCTAGGCATCAGCACAAGAAAGCTTTAGTGGCTAGAGGTCGTCGCTGTTAAGGATGTGCCAAGCAGTGGCTTTAGCTGCAGCATTCTGAGGTATCATCACTTGGAGGGCCACATTATTATATTTAATACTCAAATTTATCTTCCCTTCCCTTTGGGGGCTATTTTAAAGAAGTTATTTAGATTCCCTGCCTAAACAATATAGGCAGCCTTCTTAACAACAAAGAAAGCCAAGTTTCTGTTATAGCTGAAAATTGCCCTAATTTCAGTTTGTCAGCTTTCCTCCAGGAACCCCTCAAAAAGCTGTCTGCTCTATTAAATGACAGCCATAGCCATCCAGCTGCTCAGAATGTCAGCAGTGGTCCTTTGCCCTAAAATGAAGTAATGAAGAGGGATGAGGTACCAGATCGCCAGCAATTGAGAATGGCTCCCAAAGGGTTACCACACCTTCTGTTCTCTCTTCTTGTCATTAGTTTCAACGAAACTGGCATGTGGTGGGAACGAAGACAGCAAAGGCCTCCTGCTTTAGATTACATTTCCAAATGGTGAACCCAGCTATTTCTGCTATTCCTTCATATTATCAGAGAGGGTTTTCCCTATCCCAAATTTTAAAAAATTCCATTATGAAGATCTCCCCCCTAAAGTTTACTAATATTTAAAATGTTTCAAAGTTGGGTGGTGGTAACCCATACCTTTAGTCCAGCAGAGGCAGGCAAATCTCTGTGAGTTCTAGGCCAGCCTGGTCTGTAGAGTGACTTCCAAGACAGCCAGGACTACACAGAGAAACCCTGTTTTCTTGTTTTGAAAAAAAAAAAAAAACCAAAACCAAAACCAACCAACCAAACAAACAAACCTTCCTCCCTCTCTCTCTCTCTAGGACAGGGTCCTAGACCCAGGTAGCCAAGGTTGGCCTCAAACCCACTGTATAGTAGAGAATGAGTTTGAAATTCTGAGCTTCCTGCTTCCAGCTCTTGGGTGCTAGCATGCATGGTTTTATACAATGTTGGACATTTAACCCAGCGCTTCCCGCACGGTAGGCAAGTAGTCTACTAGCTAAGTTACATTTTCAGTCCCTAAGTTAGGTTTCAGCCTAGAAATATCACTTCTGGGGCTTGGTCCTACATACTTACACCACCCCACCACCCCCAACATGTGTATCTCAGCTGCTCACCAGAACAGTATTGGGAAAATGGCACAACCATAGAATGAGATTCTTAGCAGATACATAAAGTTCAAGATCTAGTTGTACTGTTTTGGGAAGTTCTCTTTATTGTAAATGACAAAGGCCAAGCCAGACACAATGAGATACCAGACCCCTTTTGCTGCCTGTCATTTCTTCTTTGCAGCTATTTCTCAGAATCTTTTCTTTTCGTTCCCTTTCACTGATTCAGCCTCCTAATGGGGTTGGGTTTGCAGGGCATCTATTTTCCCGTTCATCTTTCCTCCAACCAGAAAGACCACTGTAAAATCTTACCTTCATCAAATCTCTCTTCTGTTAGAGGAAGTGTGCTAACGAACTAAGCCACCACAGCGATGGATGGAGAGAGGATAAGGGACTGTGTTTAAGAATGAAAGGAAATCTGGATGTGCTGAGGAGGTCGATTGGTTACTATTTCTCTTAGGACAAATGACTCAATCTTCCTGAGCCTGTTTCCTCACCCGAAAAGAAGATGTGCCTTTGTCACTACCATAGGAAGAAAAACGAACAATGAAGGAGGAGATGGAAAGAAAAGCAATGTATAGAATTCACTCAGCACAGTGCCGGACACACGGAAGGTACTCAAGAAATGGTAGCTGCTAGTAACATTATTATTGTTGATAGACCAAAAATCAATTTATTGAAAATTCTTTGTAACTTTATAATGCACTTTGGAAGGAGATGTTTGTTTGTTTTTTTTACATGTTTACTGCACATTTAGTACCCTCTACAGACACTAACCTTACCCCTTTTTTGTCTGTTTCTTCCTGATTTGCATTACAAGACATGTCCCTCTCTTTTGCATCCAAAATTTAGTTAACGTGTCTAAGTCCCCTGGGGCCATGACCTTTAAGGAGACTCTCTATACTTTGATCATATGACATCCCTTCCATGCCTTCTGTCTGCCCTAACTATTTTGCTTTAATCTGTCTTGTCTGGCCTTGTTAGACAGCTTCCCAACATCCTCAGCCCTTTCCAGACTTCTTTGTGGAGCTGCCTGCTTTGTGTTTCTCTTCGTTTGGATCAGATAGTTATTTTATTCCATGGATTCTTTAAAACAAAAGGGCTGGTAGCTGCTGCTGTAATGTGAGTGTATATGCCAGTTTGTTATTGTGTCAGCAAAACAAGAGTGTGTGCACTCCTGGTTTGACCTGGTTCTGGCCGGTTCTCAGGCTGGGCTCTTCTCTGGTGTAGAGAAGTAAATAAAATAAATTCCTAAGGTCCTGCTTACAGACATTCTGCCTGATGTTCTTTCTTCATACTTGCCCCAGTGCCTGAACTGGGCTGATTAAAATTGCAATTAACTAGTCATGTGTTTCTCAGAGTTCATCTTTTGAAAACTCTTCTCTTCTGTATTCATTATCATAAGAATCAATGGACTTGACTCATACCAGGAGTCACAGAAGCAGAAGCAGGAGAATTGCTGTGAGTTTAAGGTCGGTCTGTTCTACCTAGCAAGTTCCAGACCAGCCAGAGATATCTATATAGAGAGATGCTGTCTCCAATAATATACAATAATAAAATAAAAATAAAATAGCAAGTAAATAAATAGAATTGGTGTTCTCCACCACCACCACCCTGGACCTCAGTTCAACTCCAAGTTCTAAATCTTACTTATGTCGGAAAAAGTCTGTGTTGAGCTCCAGTCAGCTTTGATGGCAAAGAACATTTTTCTCCATCACCACCTCCACTCTCAGTAATTGGCATCCTCACACATTTGCCTGCCTTGATGTCTCACAGGCAAATGCTGACTGGTTGATTATTTGCTCTGGTGATTGTAGCATGCCCTTGCTTGGATTTTGTCTCTAGGGTCTTTTTATTGAGAGTTTTCATATTAAACATACACTAAGTCCCAAGCTTGATTTTTAACTGATCCCACATGAAGGAAAGATTTTCAACTCATAACATATGAGGCACATCTGTTCTGCTTATTTGAATTCAGGCCGTGCCATTCTTCTTATTATAATAGACCTGATTGTTGAGTATCAATATTTGTCTCTTTTAGTTCTATTGAGCTTTCCCAAATGTTGTCCCCATTTCTGGATCTTTTAAACACACATCTTGGAGTCTGTGAAACAGTGGAACATTTTCCTTTACTCTTTTCCCAAGTTCTGCTGCTGGGTCTTGCGTCTTGGGCAGGCACTTGGACCATGAGAATCCTTGTCACACGTGGCCAGTCATCATTTTAAAGTCTAGGTATGAGCTAGGCCTGTGGTACACACTCGTGAGCCCAGGAATTTGGAGGCTGAGGTAGGAAAAATTTGAGTTTAAGGCCAGTCTGGACTATGTAACAAGATCTTATCTTGAAACAAAAACAAACAACTATCAAAAACAGTCTAGGCATGAGGTATGCACAAGTCTTTGAGGCTGCCTCTCAAAGCCCATTCTAGACCTTGTTTGCCAAGATAAGCTCTTTAGTTGATAGGAAAGACTTGACTTATCTGAGTGTTTACCTGCACACTGGAACCAAAAGAGCTGAGTAAGACCTCCTCTCCAGAACCTCCAGATGTGTTTGGATCAGAGGCTCATCTTTGATGTCAGGGCATTCTGGTGGTATCTGCTAACCAGCCACTAATTGTTTCTACTAACCAAATTAAAACTTGCATAGGACCTACTCAAAAAATAAATTTGTTCTGGGTGGTAGTGGCATACATCTTTAATCCCAGCACTTGGGTGGCAAAAGCAGGTAAGTTTGAGGCCAGCCGGGTCTACAGAGCTAGTTCTAAGACAGCCAGAGCTACACTGACAAAGCCTGTCTCATAAAACAAACAAACAAACAAACAAACAAACAAACAAACATAAAACAAACAAAAAGCAACGAAAATTGAGTGGATTTAAAGATTTTGGTACAAACACTTCTCACTACTACTCCTATATGCCCTCATGAGTAAGAGAGAAAGAAAGAGGTTTATATCTGCTCTCTGGGGATGAATGAAAACTCGGGGTGTGCCCAAGGGCATGTGAACACTAGGGCACTCAGGCTAGATATATATATGATCTTGATTCCACCCTCTTTGTAGTGCTGGAGATGCCAGGCTGACCCCTCTACTATTGAGCTACACTATCACGAGGCAACCTTTATTCTAGGCTCTTATCTCTGACAACACATGGGAATCTTTTTTTTAAAAAAGATTTTATTATTTATTTTATGTATATGAGTACACTGTAGCTGTTTTCAGACACACCAGAAGAGGGCACCAGGCCCCATTACAGATGGTTGTGAGCCACCATGTGGTTGCTGGGATTTGAACTCAGGACCTCTGGAAGAGCAGTCAGTGCTCTTAACTACTGAGCCATCTCTCCAGCCCCAACACATGGGAATCTTACAAGAGCCTACTGAGATTATTCTTCTGTATGGGTACTGTCACAGCAGGGATTTATGTGGCAGTGTAGTGGGGTGGTGGGGACAAGATAGATCAGATAGCATATGACACAAAGGAAGTATATACTATGTATATAGTCTCTAAGTAAACAGGGTGATTCTAAGTAGGGCTAAATAGATGATAAATAATAGAAGGATTCAAGTTGTAATCTTAACTGCTAGTGCAAACTAGGTCTACTTGTTCAATATCTTTAGGCCTTGGACTACTGAGCTTTTAACTAAACACATTACTATTTCCTACTTTAGAGTTGTGATGAAGACCAAAGAAGATGGTGCAAATAAACCCCCAGCATGCACTGTTCATGAGTTAAGTACTACCCCAGACATAGCAGTCACAGTTAGCCAATGTGTATTCAAGGGTCATTCCTCATGTTGGTTCTGATGACTACTAGCACACAGTAGGTACTCAAAACGGCTGACTTCATACCACAGACCACATAAAGCACAATTCCACTTATATGAGACATCTAGAATGAGTGAATTTCTAGCTAGAAAGCGCATTAGCTGTTTCCAATAGCTGTTGGGAGAAGGGGTGAGGAATGAATGCTTGAAGCATATAGGAGTCTTTGGGGTCATGAAAATGTCCTGGAACTAGGCAGAAGTTATGCTGATACAACGATGTACTGAGCACCACTAAACTCTGCATTTGAGAATTGTTAAAGTAGTAAATTTTATGTAAGTATTATTTTACCACCACAAAGCCAGTGACTTGTATTAGCCCTTAATTCTCTTCTCAGTTCCTCTCATATACAGGGCTGATAATCAGCTGTCCACTTATATTCTAGGCCATTCTGAAAGGTCTGGCTCATACTCTAGGAAGATAGCCAGCAAAATGTCTGGTCCATAGCTCTCATCTCCTTCTCCCTGGTGGTATCTGGCTTTGCTATCCTTCTGTTTGACCTGAACCTCCAGAGGAAGAGGAGGAATAAGCAGAGCAGAGTGGGGGAGGCAGCAAAAATCCTTCAGCTTCAGAGCTGGAAAGATGGCTCAGGGGGCAAAGTACTTGTTAAATAGGCATGGGGTCCAGAGTTCAGATCTCAGAATCCACATAAATGCCAGGAATAGTCATCCATGCCTATCATTTTAGGGCTTCTATGGTGAGATGAGAGGTAGAGATAGTTCACAGAAGCTTTTGGGCCAGCTAGCCTGGCATATACAGATATACAGTAGCCAACAACAACAAACAATAAACAACCAAAGACCCTGTCTTAAGGTGAAATATGAAGACCGTCAGGTTGCCCCCCCCACTACATATGAGCACACATGTATCACACACATACAAGCACATATCCACACACTACACACACACACACACACACACACAATCTTCACAAACGAAAAATAAAACCCTATCAGTTCAGGCTTAGTTAAAATCTTGATGTCCAGCTCCAATTTGGTAATCTCTTAGGTTTCTTTATGCTGACCAGCCCAACTAGAAACTACATACAGCCTTGCTTGCTTCTGGAAAGAGCTGCTCTTTATTCTATGGCAGGGATCCTAAGAAGACCCATGGCATTTCTAAGCCCCCACTGTACCCTCCTTAACCAATCACCCAGCACTCTAAATGCCAAGATTCTTGAGCTGCCACCAGGAATGTCCCTGGAGTAAATTAGGGTTTTTTTGAGGGAGGCAGGGTGGGGGAGATTGAGCAATGGACTCCAATCTGGGGTCTAGAGAGTGACTGGAGCATTTGAAATGTGTTACCCAATAAAACTCTCTGCTAAGGCCCAAGACTGAAATAACTCAGCTGGGCTCTGGTCTCAGCAGGGCCCATTCATTAGCTAACACTTCTCATCTGTGATGGTTACAGACAGGTTTTTTCATGCCCCCTGAAATGGGTTTCAACATTGCAGCTGGCAGACAGCTGTGGCCTCACAGTGTTTACATTACCCAGACGAATGCAGTCTGTGCAGGAGACACAGAATGAATCTGATTTAGCTGTTGGAAAATGGGATTTTGAAAAGTTCCGTGGTTTTTCTCTCACCGCACCCCCCACCCCCTGTCCCCAGGCCCAGAGAAGCAGAAAGACTGAAGGTGGAACGAAACAGGCATGGAGGGAAAAGGGAGTTTCTTGTTTCTTGGGCTTGTGCTTGGCTTTGTTTGGTGCATCTTTGTGTGACACCTCCAGGTGGTGCGAGCTGGCTGGAGAGTATAGGATTAAGGGGGCTGTGGCAGATATCCCTCCTGAGCTGACTCTTACTGGGCAGCTCCAGCTCTCTGGGGACTCAGCACAGCCAGCAAAAGACAGCTGGGCAAAGGCCGGTCAACAGTGGTCTAGTCATCCCCTTTACCTCTAGACATGAAGAGGACAGAAGGACTAGAGTCCCCACAGACAGCTGGGGCCATGACCAACTGGCCCTCGAAGTGGAAGGGGGGGGGTTGCTTGACTCTACTGTGGTGTGTAGGACTCGCTGCACTGCATCGCGGGAAGCCTCCCTCAGGCCCAGAGACATTTGGCTTTATTTTGTCAGATAAGCAGTATTAACCAAGCCCGTTTTTTTGTTTTCTTTTGTTTTGCCTTCTGCATCCCACTCCTCTGTTCTTGTAGTTCCTTCTACCTGCACCAGAAAACATCCTCCTAACTGGTTCTCTCTGCCTGATTTCTTTCACAAAGAGGTCTTCTCAGCTATCTAAAGTTCCATTATTCTATCGTATTCTGTCCCAGCAACCCACATTTCCTGAACACCATCAACCACATGCTAAAGCCTTTGTTCACTTATTAAAGATACAGGCAAACAACCAGACAAAACACTTCTCTCAGGGAATTCAGCTTGAAGAGAAGAAATAAAACAGCAAATTACAGGAAGTGTGAAAACTACTAGGATTGGGCCCAAGGGATTAGTGGAGTTCAGAGAACATCTAACCCAAGTGTGGGTTTCACCTGCCACTCAACTCCTTAAGATGCTACATTGTCCCCATAATTTGTCTCCAACCATTTTCAACCAAACACCCCTGACTTTCTTTAAAAAATTCTATTCCAGAAAGAGTAGTTCCCTCACACCATACACTTGTCCTCTTGTCCTTCCCCTTATGTGACTTTGAGGGTGTAGTGTTCCTGTCTGGGCGGCATCACATCACCCCCTTGTCCTGTCTTCCTCCACACCCACGCAGTGCCTAGAACACAGTGTCTGTTGACTGATGATCTAGTAAGCGCATCTTTTACTATGGGACTGATCTGACTCCAAGAAGCATGAAAAAAAGGGTTTCACTTCCATAAGACAGAACCATCAGAAAATATGGGAAGGCAGATGAAGGGGTTTCAAAATTTATTCCCCAACTTGCTCTTGACCTGGAAAGAGGATATTGCCGATAATCAAGTGGAGATTTGTGTTTCAAGAGCTCCAGTTGGCGGAGAGTTGGATTTATTTTCCATTCTGATTTAAATATTTAGCCTGATTTGTTTGGGGCTCCCCCCCCCCCCCGCTTTGTTTTGTTTTGGTCCCGGGCCTGCTGGTCAGGGCTAATTTGTACAGCTGCTTTTTCATTTGGTTTCTTCCAAGAAAGCAAGAGGAAATAAGGTTGCCAGCAAATCTGCAGTTACCAAGGTTTCCCTAAGATGAATATTATTTTTCTGTTCTAATTCTGCCAAATACAGTATAAAGAAAAGCATGTGACTATTCCACAAATTTAGTTATACCAGGGGGTCAAATCCTGTACTCTGTCCATGTCCTGGTGTTGGGAGACATATAATGCTGATTTCCTGACCCACTATTTAAGAAAATTGTACTATAGTTGCAGAATGGTAAATTCCCCTGATTTTGTGCTTAGATTCTCAGACTTGGCTTGTCCTGAGTTTCAGCAGAAATGTGAAAGGCACTGCTTTGGGGAGGCCAGGGAAATGGGAGAAGTCAGGCAGGAGAAATCTCAAGGAGTAGGTGTTTGGAGCATCAAATTCTGTTTTATGCTCTGCCACTTACATGTTCTGTGGCGCAGGCAAGTTAACTTCCTCTTACTGAACATCTTCCAGGGGGATGAGAGTGGCATATGCTCAAAGGCTCTTTCCAATCAAAAATTATTGGACCCTGTAAATTAGGCTTTGGTGTTTCTATAAAGGCTACTCAAGCTGGTTGTAGCAACGCATGTTTATAATCCCAGCACTAGGGAGGCAGGGACAGGAGGATCACAAGGTTGAAGCCAGCTTAGACTTTTAGTGAGACTCTGTCTTAAAATGGAAATTAAAAAGCCAACAAGGAACGTCCCAAAGGTTTGTGGGTATTAACAAGGCTTTCTCCCACTGATCTATCATTATAAGACTTTTGTCCAAGTTCCTGCTTCTCATTTTTTCAGCCTGAGAAGAACTGTCTAAAGAGGCTGCCCAAATTCTTACTGAAGTAGTGAGAGGCTACCTTGGGTAGCTGGTATGAGAGGCCATTTTTTTATAGCTCCATTGAGATGTATGTTACACCCCATGCAATGTACCCATTTAAAGTATGAAATTCAGTGGATGGATTTTTTGTATGTTTTGAGTTGTGCAGCCATCACCACAATTGCTTCTAGAATATTCTCAGCATCCTAAAAGAACTTGCCTCGTTTGGCTATCATTGTCCCAGTCCTGAATCCCACAGTCTGCTCAGTCCTAGGTAATCACCCATCTAATTTCTCTTTCTATGGATATACCTCTTCTTCCATTTCTCAGAACAGAATCGTGTGATGTATTTGGTGATGATATTTTTCACCCAGCATAATGAGCAGATCTCTCCAAATTCGCCAAGGGATGGCTCCAGAAGGGCATCGAAAGCCAAGGACAGTGCACAACAGAAGCCAAATGCTGATAAGACAGAAGCAAAGTGTGGGAAAGTGCGTTTTGGAGAAGTGATGAGGAGGAACGTGGAGATAAAATGGTGTGCATGGAAGGCTTCTATGCCTGAAGTGAAGCTTCGAGAGAATCTTGAATGAAGTACAGGATTTAGGCACTCTAAGTTCTCTGACAACCCCAAACCTCACGTATCATTGATCCTTATTCTAATTCAAAGGCATGGTGTTCCCTGTGCTTGCTCAGACAATTCACATGACCTACCAGCTCATTTGGCAGCACTTGGAGAGAAATCTGGCCTTGCAATCAGACTAAATGATGTGTTACCCTACACTTAATCTCCACCATCCATCAAAATCCAAGGGCCTTGGCCTCAGCCCCCGACAAGAGGCCCGCAGTACCTGGGTAGGATTTCATTCAGGGAATGAATGCAAAGCCCCTAATTCTCCATCCATCTCAGCCCTCTGTAAACAGTTAAAGACTGCAGCCAACAGCAAAAGAACTGCCAACCCAAATGAAAGCAGTGAGTCAGCAAAAGAAAGACAGATGGCAATGGATCAACTGTAACATGGACAGCAAGAAGCACACCCTCCTTAGCTCTGATCACAGTGCCTCTCCTCGACTTCAAATGACCTGGTGCTCACACAGAGCCTCTGAGAACTGTGCTGTAGGTGCAAGGAAGCATTTGCTGTCTGCACACTGTGTGCAGCCATAACAGAAGAGGGGAACATCGCTCAAAAGCATACTCTCTAAGCTGTCCACACAGAGGGATGCAAAGAAGACATTGGTCAGGCTTTCCCCCAGCTCTCTCACATCCATGCCACAGGGTCATTTCCTCTGATGGTCTTTTTTTGCTAGGTGCTCTGATTTGTTTAACCATACTTAACTGATGCCACAGTTCAGTTTATGGGCACACCATTATCACTCTAACTTCTGGTCCATTCCTTCCCATCATGTACCATACCTCAAAATTTAGGGATGTTAAGAAGTTGAAGCTATGTCTATAAAACAATAATTTAGGGTGTGTGTGTGTGTATGGAAATTTCCATGTCTAGGATGATGATTCCCTAAGACCATGTTTTCTAGAACATCAGAAGCGTTCACTGAATGTTTGTACAATGAAAGAAAGAATGGTGAATGAAACCTCTTACATAAAATATGGTCTGGATACCAGAGGTAGACTAGCATAAGCCCATTATCCTTTCTCGGCATCCCTGGGGACCACACGGTCTCCCATGGATCACATCTCTTCCCTTAGTTCTGTCTTAAGCATGTGGCACAGTATACTTTGAGGCCTGCTTTCTTTGATTTCTATTCCATTTCGTGATTTTGCTCTTAAAAGTTATTAGTATTCAGTTTTATAATTCCTTTCTTGAAGAAGCCCAGATGATGTGACAAAATGAGACTAAGTTTCTTAGGAAGTAAATTCACAGTGAATAAGACAAATCTCACTCACAAGTTTGATGTTTGTCTTGAGAAATAGACTAGCTTGGGGTGGAGGTGTAGGCTGAGAAGTGGCAGAAGCCAGCCCTAATGCTGACGGGAGTCTGTGATGTTTTTTTCTATGCCTCTTTTTCGGTTCAGCCTTCATTCTGCTTTCTTTGGATCTGATTGCTAACCACAGAAGTTTCCAGAAGAAAACCTAGGGCAGCCGTGCACGGGTGTTGCAAATTTCACAAACTACGATTTCAGTTCACATTTTCAAAGCCTCTCTGGACCCAAGTTATAAAAGCCTACAGGGTCAGTAGTAGATGAGAGAAGGAAGCTGGACAAAAAAGAATAGACAAGGAAGGGGTTTCAGATGAGACTGGAGACAACAGAAGTAGAAGGGATGAAACCCTTTCACCCTCACTTCAGAGAAGGCCCCCACACAGGAATAGTGCTTTGAAATAGCAAGGCCACGAGGCAGCCTGCAGTCTGTCACTGTAGTTGGTACTATCCTCAGTAGGTTCATTCTTGGCTATGCATCCTTTGTAGTGGAATTCGCCAGATCTCTGCTAAAGGGCAGGGGTGAAAGAGGACATCTCACCAAGGGATGGCCATTGGAATGATACCTTGAAAGGACTTTGATTGTTTTCTAAACAACAACAAAAGAAAGTCATCGGTAAGGCAACTCATGCCTATAATGCCAAACTCTTCAAGAGGCTGATCTAAGAGGATTGCTATGAATTCAGTAACATTCCGGATTGAAGGACAGTCTGGGCTATAGAGTGAGGCTATGTTTAAAAACAAACAGAGAAAACAGCAAGCAAACGAACCCCCAAACCAAACCTCAGATAGACCTGCAGTTTGTGATGGGAACTCCTTTGTTGTATCTGCCTGCCAACTCATGACTGGACCACTGTCTCTGCCTGCCAATTTCCACCAGAATTCCTACTTTGGATGTCAAATTCCATGTTGGGTACTTAGAGATACAATTATGAACCGGACATGGCCGCTGCCCTCAAGGAATTCATAGTGTGATAGGGAAGGGAGAGACTGACAGATCACTAATTATACCACAGGGTGATAGGAGCTTGAAGGTTCTGTGGGAGGCCAGAGGAGCAGCACTTAAATCACTGGAGGGTCAGTGAAGACTTCCTGAAAGACATGATGCATACACCAAAGAATGAGTAGGAGTTAGCCAAGTGAAGAGGGATTGGGAAGAGGACACTCCACACAGATGGTCTTTGTAGGAGTGAGTGTTGCAAAGATTTATAAAATACATACCCAAATGGAAAGTTGATCAATACAAGCAACAGCTGATCTTTGGGAAGGCCATGAACGTAAGTGAAAGTTAGCAAGTTTGTTTAAAGAACAACTCACTAATGAGTAAAAACAAAACAAATCAAAACAAAAAACCCAGTAGTGGAAAAGAGAGGGAGACAAAGAGAATGTAGAAAAACTGCAGGGGGATGTTAAGTAGTCTTAATAATTGTGTAAGGGCATAAATTATAAGCAACAGATATTTTATATTAGTATTTGTGCCAAGACATTTAGAATCTAGGTGGACACCAGGAAAATTGACAAAATTGGGGAAGAAACAGAAATAGAACTGAAGATACACATATCTCACACACATTATATAACTTAGAGAGTATTCAAGAGCACACAATGACCCCACTCAACACACTGCCTTAGAGCATTGGAAACACTGAGAAGCTTGTACCTGACTTCCTGAAGTTATTATCACCCCATATGAAACTGCAGGAAGGTAACTCTGTACAGAACTTCTAAACATATTAGCAACACATCAATCTTATACTTTTGAAGGAAGAAAACATCAAGTAGGATTTTTGTCAAATATGGTCAATCCATGAAATATAATGCTGATTCTCCACTAGGAAATGTATCAATACAATTCACTGCATTTGCACATTAAAGAGGAAAATATATTATCATTTTTATAAATGGACTTCAACATATTTGAGAAAACTGATTGACTATTTGTTCCCAGAAACCTATATGAAGTGCTGAGCATGCCTGTAATTCTGGCAATTGGGAAGATGAGCGAGGAGGATCTCAAGTTCAAGTCTAGCCTGGTATATATACACTAAACTTGAGGTTAGCCTTGGCTACATAGCAAGTCCTGTCTCAAAAACCTAAAAAGTGAAAAATTGAGGTCCCCAAAGGTAATGGGCATTCCACAGGAAGACCAACAGAATCAACTAACTTGGACCCTTGGGGCTCTCAGAGTCTGAGCCATCAACCAAAGAACATACACAGGGTGGACCTAGGTCTCTCCGCACATATGTATGCAGCAGATGTGCAGCTTGGTCTTCTTGTGGGTCCCGAACAACTGGAGCGGGAACTATCCTAAAAGCTGTTGCCTGTCTGTGGGCTATGTTCTTCTAGCTAGGCTGCCTTGTCTGGCCTCAGTGGGAGAGGAAGCACCTAGCCTAGCAGAGACTTGAGGTTCCAGGGTGTGAGGATATAGGGGAGGGCCACCTGCTCAGAGGAGGAGGGGAGGGGGAGGGGAGAGGATTGTGGAAGGGGATGACGAAGGGGGGGAAGGGCAGGGAGTGCGATGTATAGTGAATGCCTAATAAAAGAAAACTAAACCAACTCACCAAAAAAGAAAAAGAAAAAAAAAGGACAAAAAAAATAAAAATAAAAAAACCTTCTGAGAAGCCCTGGTCTACAGAGCAAGTTCCAGGACAGCCAGTGCTACACAGAGAAACCCTGTCTCACAAACAAACAAACAAACGAACAAACACATGAACAAACAGAAATACCTTTGGAGAAATTAGGAATTAAGGGCATAATTTTTTTTTTTGTCATCAAACACTCAGAAGACATTTGTTGAAGATTCCATCACATTCCACAAAAGCATGACTTAACAAACAAGATGACTGAGTCATTTGCTTTTGCCTGAATGTTGCTTTCCCCTTTCTTCCCACACAGCTCACTGTCCTACAGACATTTTCTACCCACTAATGTCAGGCCATAATTATATAGAAATCCTGGTCATAAGCATAACAACCACACTTTTTCTGCTCAACACTTACTTTTTTCCCTTTTTGTTTTCCATTAATTAATTTATTTATTCACTTTACATCCCAATCACAGACTCCCCCCCAGTCCCCCCCCAGCAGTTTCCCCCTCTCCTCCCCTTCTCCTCTGAGAATGGTGAGGTCCCCTTTGGGTACTAAAGTCACTGCAGGACTAGGCACATCCTCTCCTACTGAGGCCAGACAAGGCACCCCAGTTAGGGGAACAAGATTCACAGGCAGGCAACAGAATCAGCCTCTGCTCCAGTCATTGGGCTACCTGCATGAAGACCAAGATGCACGTCTGCTGCATATGTGCGGGGGGGGGGGGGGACCCAGGCGCAACCTATGTATCCTCTTTGTCAACCCTTTACTTTTAAAAGATGGATCTACAAAGGATTAATTCTAAAGTTTTCAAACATTAGAGCTTTTGGGCTTTAACAATATGCATTTTATTTTTTTAGTTTTTGATACTTTTTATTTGAGTATCTCACAAATCTATAGAAAACTCCATCCTTAAAGGTTAAACAATCATTGTAGATTGGATAACAGTCTCCGAAGCCAGAAAGTGGAAGTTTCAATCTTTGAGTACCTTCTGGCTATGTGGCCATGGACATGTTACTTAGCTTCTTTGTCCCTCAGTTTCCTCATTTTAATATTATAGAAGGATTAAGAACCTAATTGCTAAGTTTTGTTCCCTCCGTTAAAGCTAAGAGCAAGATAGATGCACTTATGAAGAAGCCATGATGAAACTTGTGACTTTCTATTTGAACCTAAAACTTAATAATAAAAAGCACAAACATGCCTGCAGTTCCAGCCCCTCAGGAAACTGAAGCTGGAGGTTTATTTGCGTCCAAGAGTTTGAAGCCAGCTTGGGAAAGATAGTCTTTTCTTGTCTCAAAAATAGTAAAACAACATCCTCAAACAAGATAGGAATGTCACATTCCACTGTAGTCCCACTATTCAAGCTTTTACAAGAATGAAATACTCAGTAGGAGACAATAGAACAAACAAGAGAATGAATAGTACCCAAGGGGAAGGAACACATTCCTTAATATTTATAGGCAATGTAATGATCTATCCATCCGGGAATAACATCTCCCTCTGTCAGAAAGTACTGGTCAGGGCACAGGTATTGGCATTTTCTTCTAGACATTTCTGTAAATTCTACCAATTGAGTGCCGACACTGTTAACACCCCCACACGGCTACTCTCCTTTAGGAAATATTAATTTTCTTATTTTCTATGCATGTGTTTGGGCAGTTGTGTGTACAAGGCAGCTGTACACACAGAGGGCAACTTTTGAGGGTCTGTCTGTTCTTTCCTTTAACCATGTAGGTGGTGGGGATCAAACTCAGATCATGAGACTTGGCTCCCCTACTGCTCCTTGAGTCCCATTTTTCATGTGAGTAGCACTACCATTTTTAAAGCCAGCTGGACTTGAGACTTTGAAATTCCTTTGGGCCCTTCTTTCTCGTTTATCTCTCATATCTAATTACCCACTCTGGACGGTTACTTTTCCATGAAAAATTTTTCTCATGGATTTTCTCTTCTCACTGCCATATCTCTAGTCCAGACCCATGTTGATTCATGTCCAAAATAACAGGGTGCCCTGAAATCCCTTTCCAAGCCACCAAGTATATCTGTGACTGGTGATCTTGTTCTGAAACTACAACTTTGAAACCATCGTCTTGTTCACAAGTGTCCAGTGGTTTCTCACTTGTTATTATATCTCTATATATGATAACCATTCACCATGCAGATATATGCAGTCCAACAAAGTTTATTTTCTCTGTTCCCCTAAGAGAATCAGTCTACTTTAGCAAATCTGGTATCATTACCCACTTTGCTGAGTTCAGTGACTTGTATTACCTTATCCTTCTCCAGTGTCTCCAAATTTACTCTATCTTTTAATGGCTTCTTAAGCATAAACTTGGCGACGAGATTTCTTGTAGCTTAGTCTGTCCTCCAATTCCCTATATAGCTGAGGATGACCTTTGAACTTTTGATCCTGCTGCCTCTATCTCCCCAGGGCTGAGATCACAGGCTTGAACCATCAAGCCTGGTTTATGATCGCACCTAGGGCCTAACCCAGGCTAGGCATTTTACTGACTGCATGCCCTACCTTTAAGCTTGTTAACAGAACCATTTGTTCAGTCTTTCACTATATGCATGACACCATGCTTCTTTAATCTGTTTAATAGTAATAATATATATAAGCATTTGTTAACTCCCAACTCTACTTTATGGATCAACTACAATGATTTCCTCAAGATTTATGTTGATGATGATGTCAGGTCCAATCTCAGGGTGCATGCTCCCCAGAACTGCTCTGTTCTGATGCTCTAGACTTCTCTCAGCCATATCGGTTCTCCCCGTCACCTCTTCAATCCCTGCTAGCATCCATACCTTGTGAAGTGTGTCTGAGCTCAGCTCCCAGCAAAACTGTAAACATCTAGAGGTTGAGGTGACACCTCAGGTTTCTCTGTCCCCCAGCCCTCCCATCAGAGAGAGACCCATGAAGGGAATACTTTGTTAATTCCCGAAGTAGAAGAGATGAAGCTAAATATATAGCTATTTGTCCTTAGTATCTGTCTCTAGAAACGAAGAATTCAGAATTCTGGAGGCTGAAGAGATGGTTCAGTATGTAAGAGAGCTTGTGCAAGCATGAGGACCCAAGTTGGAGTCCTGGAGTCCCAGTATCCAGGTCAAAACATCTTATAAAACCAGGGCTTTGGGGGGTAGACACAGGAGGATACTTGGGACTTGCTGGCTATCAGTCTAGCTCAAGGTTCAGTAAGAGATCCCATCTTGAAGGAATAAAGTAGAGAATGATAGAGGAGCATATCTGATGCTCTCCTCTGGCCTTTGCATGCACCCAAACACACACATGTACATAAACCTTGCATTTGTGGAGCGGGGGGCAGGATCAGCTGGATGAATAAATTAACACAAGCCTCCCCATTCCAAAGCCTGGCTTTCATGCTAGAAATAGAAAGGAGGAGTAGAATTAGCAAATTTCCCAAGATGCCTCCCTTCCTCAATCACTCCCTTATGATCAGGCTTTCCTGCCTAGCTTAGGTCAATGTTGCATGACGAATCTTCCCTTTACATAAGGATTGGATCAGGCAGGGTTTTGTTAGCATGTCCAAATGGAGCCAAATCTGTCAACTTACAATTGTACAAAATTGGACTCCTGGGACTCTTCCAGAAATGAGCCAAAGGAAAGCTAATAGTCATCCTACCTACCTCATAGGGTCAGGGTGAGAGGCAAGTGAGGTAATGGGCAGGAGCATGCTTTAGAAAGTAGCAATGAGAAGCACATTGGATCCTTGGCCCCAGGTGAACCAACAGGAGCTTATGAGAGATGTGAAGGCCTTGGCCAGGTGAAAGATGGGGCTCTTTTGTGACCCTTGGATTTGCCATTTTGTAGTGGCTGTTAGCCTTGCTTTCCAGCAATTCTTGGGAAAATTCATTTTATTATGAGACTTTGGACACTGTATCGAAATGTATCCTTGACTTCTCATTTTCTTTCTAAAGTTATACTTACCCTAACCAATCCATGATACTCTGGGGGACTTGTAAAAGATAAGCTGACTTTTCTTTCTTTTAGTTCATTAAAGAGACCATATTTTGTTGGTAGCTTAGATTTAGATTTCAACAACCCTCTTGGTCAAAAGTAAGTAATATGGGGAGTGCTCACTCTAGAACTTGCTGTCTTCCATGGGGGATCTTCCACTGGATGCTACTCAACAGATAAAAAAAATGGCCTTCTTGGAGAGCATTAAATACCCCACATTTCAAGTGCTACAATGTTTGAGAGAATTTAGAAGTCTGCGTTCAAAGAAAGTTAAGAGTCAGAAAGGATTTTTGGGGGTGGGAGATAAAGGTTTTGTTTCAAAAGATCCCAGTTCTGAAGAAGGACTTTGAGGGGAGCCAGGGAGAGTGAGCTCAGTCTGGATGCAGAAGAGGAAAGAGTGCCGACTGTGCAGGGATCTTGGCCAAAGAGCCTTGGATCAAGAATAGACTGAGCTTGCAGAGGTAGCCAAAGGTATTCGAACCAGGGAATTGAGCAAGATTTATTGCCCAACTTGGCGCAGAGTAGACAGAGTTTGGCTTTGGGTCTGTTTTATGTGTTGGGCATGCACACATGCCTCCTTAAAGTTGAAGCCTTCAGATAGTGAGCCACAACCCTCAGCAAAATGGGGTCAAGATGTTGCTGGCGGTGTCTGGAATGTGCCCAGAACCCAGGGAGCAAAGTTACAGTACACCTAGGCCTGCAAAGTAGACAGGTAGGCAGGAAATGTCAGCCCTCTTGTCTGTCCCCACAGATTCTGGGCTTCTGGCTAACTCATCTGTATTTAAGCACATCGTACTCAGTAGACTTGGTGGTTGGCCAGCACGATCATCATTGTATCCATCCTGTGGCCTCCTGGGCCACCAGCTCCCATGTACTGTAGTCTACTGATCCACTTTTGGTTCCAGATACTTTCCTGGTGAGCTGCTGCCTTGAACTGAGGAGGGAGGGAGGAAGGATAGGGAAGCAGGGAGGGAGGGAGGGAGGGAGAGAAAAAGGCAGAGAGAGACAGAAAGAGACAGATGGAGAGAGAGAGAGAGAGAGAGAGAGAGAGAGAGAGAGAGAGAGAGAGAGAGCGCACTTGTGTGTATGTGTCTGGAGGAGTCCTGGGTGGCCTCAGCCTCAGCTTCCCAGACTGCAGGTTTCAGGGCGAGCCTGTGCCTCTGAACTTTTGCTTTACTCGTTCACACTGCAGGGGGAGATGAGACTAGTTTCCTGCTGGTTCTGTCCCATACGCCCCGTTATGATAGGCAGTGAGGCAAATCATTTGGGCTCTTGCCTGGCCTTAATGGGATAGAAAGGGCTCCTCTCTTGCTTGAAAGGAACATCCAAGTATGTGCTTACTGTTTAGTTTTCCTGGAAAAATAATTTCTCTGGCAGGCTCAAGAGGGTGAATTTGCCTTTTGAGAAGGATTGTGTCACAGCCCCACCCTTGTGGCCTCCCACCATTTCCATGGCTGAAAAGCTTGCATTCAGGGAAAGAGTAAGCAAACATCTGCTAGGAGCAGCTTTTCATTCTTATTCAAGAAAAACAAATGTGTTGTGGGGAGAGAGAGAGAGAGAGAGAGAGAGAGAGAGAGAGAGAGAGAGAGAGAGAGAGAACATCGGGTGTCTCTTTGGGGGCAATTTTAGCAATCCACCAAAATTCAGATTTTATTTTCTAAAGTGTAGTATAAAGTAGAAATTGGGTGTGAGTATTCTGTGTTATGGTTTTAAGGGAAAAGTAGAAGTAATGGGATTAAGACTCTTGAGTACCTAAAATGGGGCCAAGGAATCAAAGGAGGACCGAGATGCTGACAAGATATGACTGATTTAAGACATCGTTTCTGAAACTATGTCCTATGGAGTTATGCAGCTAAATGGAGATGTGAAAAATTTTGCAAAGGCAAAAATTTCTGAGTGAACAACAACCAAAAATTAAGCCAAAACCAAACCCATAATGAATCCTAGGTGTTTCTGGCAGTGCTCGCCTGTGCTGCATTGGGCTGCATAACTGCAGCCTTGGTGCTTAACACACAGCATGTGCCCTTTATACTGCCACAGTGTGCAATGACAACTGATGCTCCTTCAAGTGCCCTGGCTCATAATTGAGCCTCTTGTGTATTATTTGTAGCAGTATTCTGGTTGTTGAAGATGCTCTCTATCCTGCAGTATCAAATATTCAGTTAACATTTTAGTCTTCATATACAAATAAATAAGCGTATTCATCTTATTAACATGCAAATTTGCTTTTACTTTTAATAAATGGTAAATTTCTATGTATACCAAGTAATTATTTTTTAAAATAAATGTCTTTGTGATTTATTATAAAGAAAAAGTACTTAATTTATATACTGTGACAGTGTTAAACTTGCAATTTGACAAAAGGTACAGTTACCTGGAAGATGGGCCTTGGGCATATCTATGGGGAATTTTCTTGATTTTGTTGACTGAGGTGAGGAGACCTGCCCACGGTGGGTGGCACTATTCCCTAGACTGTATAAGCCAACTGAGCACTAGCATAGATGAGTTCATTGTTCTCTTCTGACTGCAGATATAATGTGGACAGCTGTTTCAAGTTCCTGATACTTTGCCTTCTTGCCATAGTGGACTGTAACCTGGAACTGTGAGCTAAAATGAACCTTTCCCACTTAAGTTGCTTCTGTCAGGATATCTTTCCATTGCAACAGGAAAATAAACCTAGATCTATACCTATAATTCCTGGGTCATGTAAAAATATTGTATGTGAAATTGGGTCATGAGTAGAAAAGACACTCTAGGTGCAAGGAGCTACAAAACCATTTATGCTATGGCTTTTCAAAAATAATTTTTAAAAGATATTGTAACACAGAATCCCGGTATGCATAACATGTGTATGAAGTGGTGCTGTACTGGTTAAAATAGAGGCGGGACCCTCTCTACTCAGCCTTGCTTTTTACTGTGTAGGCTAAAAGTGAGATGATTCCACATGCAGCCAGATTATAAGACCCAGTTCACATGCATCTTGTGAGCCAGTTTGTTAAAGATGGCAATTATTAAAAATTGAATTATATGAGCTTACGATTAAGTTATATTAAAGATAAAGCTAGTGATTTCTCAAAACTCATCACTTCCTAATTATTTGACCACACTTCGTGATTATCAATAGTCTTGAGGTTTTTTGCATCTATTGTATCTGCGTGGTGGAAAATACTGTACAATGGTGTGCTGTTGTACATCTTTGCCCAATCCCATGTCCAGTGACGTCAGGTTGGGAAATTGAAATTGGCCCTGATGGAAGTATTTATACCACAGAAATCCACAGAATGCTATAAATCAGAGCTTCAGTCCCCCATTACTGGGAAAGCCAGTGTTAAACATTTCAGCAGTCTCCTGCCAACTCTGAGAGTCCTTGGAAACTATCCACCCAACAATTGCCACCATAGAGAGGAAAGCACTTGGAAATCAGAGAAGGGAAAATGTGCTGAAGAGATCAACCATTATTACAGGACTCCATGGGAGAGAAAGGTCACTGCAGGACCCCACCCTGGCAACTAACATGGCAGATGAGAGGTAACATGGTGACGGTGACATTAAGTGACAGCTGATAACTTGAGTCTTTTTTATTATAAGGCCCAACTGCCTAATTTATACTTAAGACCCTCAATGACTTCACTGCATCGTAGCCCAACGTAGTTCAAGATCTAAGAATGCTTAACCCATGACCCCTTTAAAACGGCTAAGTTAAAGGTACAACAAGCTCTGTAAGAATATTCCTGGTCTGTGGCATCTACTGCTGCAGCCATAGCCTCTAACACAACATATGAAGCACACAACAAAACCTTAGCCAGCACATACCTATTGAAAGAGCAATACCAGTTTTCACAAGGAAGCCCTTTGTCTATTTCATCACTACTTCTAGAAAAACATATTTGGGACATTTCTTTTCAGAAAGCTGTGGAATGTGAAACCATTCAAAAAATGCCATCTATCCCAAATTGATGTCCCAAAGTATTGGTATTGAAAGAGGCAAAATGACCACTATCAAGTCAATTATTGGTGTGAGTTTTCTAATGCCCCAGTGATGGTTGATAAATCGAAATGACTTTATCAGGATAAGGAGCTGATTGACAATGAGACACTCCACCCATTGTCACTTCCATTTCAAACATCTTCGCATTAGTCTTTTCTGTACTGGACCCCTCCATTTTCTATCCTCCTAGCCCCCTTGACTTGGATACTCTTTTTTTCCTGTCCTTCTCAGCCTCCCCTACCCGTCACCTGCTAGATGCTCCTCACATGGCCCTCCTCAGCCACTCAAATAATAGTCAAGGCTCGCCCAAAGACCCTGGGGTTTGGAGACATCACTCCCCATCCCCTTTGCAACCCAAACAATTGTTCAAGCAACTTTGCTTTCAGTTTTTACCAAGAGATACTTACCTATAACTAAATACTTTTGTCCCTTTTCAATTTCTACTGGTGTGTGTCCCTCCCCAAAGGACTTTGCTATGCCCACAGCCTCTTTATGCTTGAATGTTCTTACAACGTAATTTGGCATATCTCCAGTTTATAGCACTACAGGAGAGAAGCTAATATCCTAATGTTAATGAGCCTTTCTGGGTTACAGTGACCCATATGCAATCATCTAGCCAGTTCAAACAGATTCTGAAAAGCCTCTTAGGCCACAGTAGCTGGGTTAAGTGCAAAGTTCTACCAGAAATGATTTAAATGGGAGGGTCACATGGCTCAAGTTTTATAAATAGTTGCTAATATCACTCACTCTCAGGGAACGTGGCCAGTAATCGGACTATGGGTTCTTTTGAAAGGCTTTTGCAGTCTATAGACACCTCCTGGTGAAATTGCTACTACTCCCAGGTGAGCAGTGAAGCTGCCTCCAGGGTAGAACTATGTATCTCAGGCATCCCCCCACACGACACAAACACCAAGACAGGGTTTCTCTGCGCAGCCCCAGCTCTCCTGGAACTAGCTCTGTACATATTTCTAGATCTGTCTGCCTCTGCCTCCGGAATGGTGGGATTAAAGGCATGTGGCGCCACTGCCCAGCTCTCAGACAATCTCTTTTGCAAAAAGATCTGTCATCAGAAGAATGGAATCGGTGGGGAGAAAGCCAGAAATGAGTTTCAGTTAGAAGTCTTCTGAAGGATTCTAGTGGGTCTACTGGCTTCCAGAAGTTCTACTATGAGACAGGTGAGCTGCTCAAGTTACTTAGCTTTTTCCAGGTCTCAGTCTGATATATTTATTTATTGCTGGCCTCAAACAACTCACTTTGTGGCTGAAGATAACCCTGCATCCAGAAATCCTAGCGTAGTGCTAGGATTTCAGGGATAGGATACCATGACTGGTTTGTGGGTTTACACTTATTTAAAACGACATTGATGGTAGTACTAGGTTTCCTGGTTTCTTTCTTTCTTTCTTTCTTTCTTTCTTTCTTTCTTTCTTTCTTTCTTTCTTTCATTCATTCAAGGATCAATTCAAGGTTATAGCTAACAGACTTCACATAGTACATATGTATGTTATTTTTAAAAGAGGCTAGTTAAAAGTAAAAACAAAACAAAACAAAAAAGAAAAGTCAAGATTGTGACCCTTTGAGAGCTTGGCAGAGCTGCAATAAACTATAACACCAGAGCCTTGAGGTCTGCACTCAGAGATAAGAGGGCTGAGGTTGTGCCCCACCATTGTGGTCTACCAATCTATGTCTCTGTGGCTCGAGGTGGGCAGACTACTGCAAATGGAAAGCACAACACTTGATGTGGTCCTTCATGAAGTTCTCTGGGAAACTGGCTATTGGTTCCAGCTTCTCGTACCAATAGTCATCACAGTCAGTGTGTGCCTGTTCCCAGGCACAGCCTGGGCTCTTCATACAGGGCTGATACTGCCTCTGCCTGGTCCTTACAGCTCAGTCTTCCACCAATGACTCAAGGACCAGACTTGCAGGGCCTTTTTTGGTATTCTTTTCTTTCCTTCTTGCCACCTCTCGATCCTACAGCTTATATTGAACCCAGACACACCACTCTGCCCTTCCCTGCTTAGCTTTTTACTTTAGGTGTAAAAGATTGGTAAGACTCTGCTTGTAGTCTCAACACTAGACAGGCCAAGGAGGGAAGATTGCCACAAATTGGAGGCCAGCTTGGAATACATAGCAAGACCGTGCCTCAAAAAGCCAAGACAAACCCGTCTAGCCCATCTCCACCTCTGAAACATTTTGATTTAGAGAAAATGGTGTGTGGGGGTGAGGGAGGATGGCGTTTTAGTTTCATACTGAGTGACAAGTCAATGGAATCCTCTGCTTACTTGAGTCTCAAACATCATTGAAATGTATTCTGAGCTTAATTTAGATACAGTGCAGGCAACTTAAGGCCAGTGTGTAGCTTTATAAGTCTTTGAGCATTCAAGGTTTCACAGAGTGTTGGTTCTTATCTGAGAATTTTTCTAGTAACTCTGTAACCAAAGCTAATAGGACTGTTTCTAGTGAGCATTCAATTCTTCAGATATTTTTTTTTTAAAAAGCCATTTCTTAGAAATCCAAGTCCATATCAGGAATGATAATGATAATGGGTTGGCTACCTCCCAAGATTTGCAAGCTGTGTAGCCTTTTGTTGCAAATAAATAAATAAGGAATCTGACCATCTTTGTTGCTACTGTTAATTATATTATTGCTTTTTTTTTTTCTTCTAGTGTTTATAGCTCAATCCTAGATCTGGTTTCCCAAGTCTCATTTCTCAGCCAATCCCCTCCCATTTGCAGGGAAGCATCTGACTTCTGAGTTTGCCATTTGAATTTGTCCAGGTGCTGGCATTCAGGGCAGGTTTTCATATTCAAAGCTCCATATGGTTTAGAAATCGGACAACCCTCACCCAAGATTGCAACAGGAGACAATTAGTATTGGTCAGGAGGGACAGGGAGTGGGAACTCTCGTGAGAGCCCGTGGACTGTTGAGCTTCAGAAGTTCTCTGGCATCTTGCCTTTTGCATGTGTGTCTTCTCAGACCTTCACCTAGCAGCATTAGTGAGACTTCCATCCCTCCCTTCAGAACAGTTTTGACATTGGGTCTCCAGCCATTTCTGCAATTGCCTATGGCAGCAAGGCTATAAACTTGGGAGCTCGTTAGACTAATATTCAGGTGATTCTTATTATTAGGACTAGTTCGGGAAGCCTGGGTAATTTCTCTCTATCTAGATGTCTAACGCATTATATGATTAAAATCATAGTCGTTCAGAAGCCCACTTGTCTTAAAACCTGTGCTGAATGAGGCAGATCTACATTTATTCAGATGGAACATTCTCTGAGAAGGCTTGTGAAATGAGAAACAAGTGAGCTGCCAACATCACAGTGCAAGCTCCCTCCACAGACATCTGTGGAGCCGGCTTTCTGATGAGGGGGTGCTCTGTTTCTTCTGCACAGCACATTGATTGACACCCACACCATGTAGGATGGCCTTGGATGTCTAGCTGGCCAAGAAAGACCTTCTATTTCAACTGTTTGTACTTAACTGACAACTCTCCCGACTGCATAGATACAAGAGAGCCAGTTACAGGTAACAAAAGCACTCAAAGAATGAACCCATTGAGTTGCAAAAAAACTCACAAGTGCACATATGGATCCATAAATACAGATACAATTTCAAGAACTATGAGGAGTAGTTGTGTTAGGGAAAGTATCAGGTGTCTGGAGTAAAAGGATTCCCTCTCTGCCTTTTTGTTGTTTTAACTCTGTATTGCAGTCATGTTAGTTTTTCCTCGTAATTTTTTATTTTAAAAATTTCGAAGAGATTGAACAGGCGGCATAAGATTTCACAACCAAGTTGCCAACACATTAGGTGCATTAGTTAGTTAGTTTCTATTGATCTTCATTACACATACATGCATGCTTTTTTGGGGGTTGAGCTACTTGCAAGGCACATGTGCAATGAGACACATTTCACATTCTCAAACTGGGTCTCTCAACAACTCCTAACCACAACCATTCTCCTACCTGAGAAAATAAGCAGAAGTCTCCTCATAGCATCTGCTTTCCAACCTGTAGTCACATTGTCCTGAGATCCTCTGAATACTGTCTGTAAGTTTTTCAAAGTGCAGATTCTAAAATCAAGCTTTGTGCCTTGCACTTACTTGTGTCTCTCTGCTGTTCTTTCAACCATAATTATGTACATGCGCTCTCTCTCTCTCTCTCTCTCTCTCTCTCTCTCTCTCTCTCTCTCTGAGTGTGTGTGTGGGGGGAGAGAGAGCAAACGCTGACTTTTTAAAGAGCTCACTTTAGTTGTCTTAGAGCACACCTTAATTGCTGGATGTACCAATTCACTCCTGGTGTACAATACTTTAATAAAGAAAGTAAAACTCAAGATATGGCTGAGTGGTAGAACGGTTTGCCTAGCATAAACAAGGCCCTAGGTTCCATTCACAGAACTGTGATAAATGATTGCTAGCAGTAATAAAAGAAACCAGATCCTCTCTTATATAAACAGCAACCTTCAAATGAGCTCGTCTTCCAGCATCCCCAGAAGCAGTACCCACTTTCCTGGCTCCTGGGCCAGCTCATTTAATCAGCCTCCTTGTCTTTCATCCTCCATATTTGGTCAGTTTCCAAGTTCTTTATCTTATCCTTTGACATGCCTTGTGATTTTATGACTTCTCTGGTTCCCCATACAGCAACCATGGGCCAGGCCTTCAATGCCTCACCTCTAAAGTATTGTAACTCCTTCGTTACCTAAACCTTGCCAGGAGTGTCTGCTACGAATACAGAGGGAACAATGTCTTAGCCGGTGACAAATGTCTCCTTATATCCCAACACAGCCAAGTACTTGGTGAGTGGCCTTGGATAAATCATTGTGTTTAGACTGCATTTTACTTTCTTCTCTGTAAAATGAAAATATCCATGGTACCTCCTTCTTGAGTGTGGTCAGCACATTCCCCCAAAGTTACCACTTCTTCTAAAGGTGACTCCAAATCCTGTCCTTTCTTTCTTCATTGTTTAAATTAGCATATGCTGATTATAAACAACAAAGAATTTCATTATGACATTTGCACGTATGTATATAACAGCATACTTTGATCGTATTTGTTAATGTACAGTCAGGAATTCGAATATTCTACCCTTTCTTTGGCTTCAAGATTACTGAACCAATGTAGCCCATGAAATTGGAATCTTTCAGTAATCTCATGCTGAGAGATGGAAAAAGGTTGAGACTTGGGTCTATCAGCCAAAGCAGGAGATTATATCCTAGAAAAAGATTTTACACATTTCTATATACCTTGTTAGTCCAATACATGAGGGACAATGGTGGACTGAGACAGAACCACATGTTGCCCTGGGCTGCTTAGCTATATATACCTCTGGCCCGCTATTTAAACCTAAATAAAGCTCACACCAGAACTCTGAATATAGACTTGGGGATGGGGGCATCGGGCCTCTTTGTTCCTCCTTTTTCTCCTTCTCACCATCATTTATTTAAAATGGCCTATTAAAGACAGGTAACCATACCTGGCTTATTAGGCTTGGAGTGGGGGTGGGGGAAACAGGCTCTGGCCTGAACATCATGCACTCACTGTTCCCTGCTCCCCTCTCTCACCCCTCTTCCTGCTCCTCTGACCTCTCTCCTCTTTCCTAATCATCCCCCTTCCACTTTTTAATCTTTCTTTTCTGGATATGAGCAAGATCATGTCTTTCTGGGCCTTGCTTTTGTTGTTTAATCTTCTCCAGTTCCATACATTTTTTTCTACAAAGGCTGTTTCATTTTCTGTAATGGTTGAATACTACCCTATTGTATACATGTCATATCTTTACCCTGACATCTGCTAAGGGGCACCCAGGCTGAGTCTACACTTCAGTCTTCCGGTCTCAGTTACAGCTCAGCCTCCTCCACAAACTCTTCCCACCCTCTTCTGCATTTCCCGGGCCTCTGTGGCCTCCAGGAGACGATTTAGCAAAGAGTAGTTTTATTGCTCGCCGACATTTACATTCCCATCTTATCTGCTACTGGAATAGCCAAGATCCTTGAGGGCAGAGGCCATGTAGTGTTGTTCCACCTAGGGTTCCCAGAGCTACAGCTTTGCTGAACACACAGGGCTGAGAAATCTCACTTGACTGATCGTGAGAACCGGGCTTCTGTATCCTTGCTTTTGACAGAGAGATGAGAGAAGATCTTCTCATTATCTTCCACTCTGCTGGGACTATTACCCCCCAAATCATAAGCAACTATTCTTATTTTTACTACCTTGGGGTACTACCTAGTATGTGTTTTAAATGTGTATTCCTCATGATTTCAATTTAACAAGTGAAGAAGCAGACTCAGGAAGGGCAAGTTGCTTGTCTAGGATAGCCCAGCTGTTGACTGTTGAAGCCTGGGTCAATGCACCACCCAGACTCTTTTCCTTCTGCCTCTGGAATCACAAGGAACAACACTTCACTAAAGAAAGAGTGCTCCTGTCAGAGTAGCTGAGATTTGGAAGAATGTATCCTAGTTGTCCACTTTAGAAAAAAAGAATGTTGACCAACAGAGTCAACTAACCTGGACCCTCAGGGCTCTCAGAGTCTGAACCACCAACCAAAGAACATACACAGGGTGGACCTAGGCCTTCCCACACATATGTACCAGATGTGCAGCTTGATCTTCATGTGGGTCCTCAAAAACTGGAGCGGGAGCTATCCCAAAGGCTGTTGCCTGTACATGGGATATGTGCTTCTAGCTGGGCTGCTTTGTCTGGCCTCAGTGGGAGAAGATGTGCCTAGTCCCCAGGAAACTTGATGTACTAGGGTGGGGGGTGCCCAGGGTGCCCACCCTCTCAGAGGAGAAGGGAAGGGGGAAGGATAGCAAGAGGGAGTGACCTGGAGGAGGGGCAATGTGCAGGATATAAAGTGAATAAATAAATTTTAAATAATTTAAAAAGAAAAAGAAAAAGAAAAGAAAGAAGAATGTTTCTATGAATCTGTCTCCTCTTAGATTTGACTTCTAGAGACAGGAAGTGTCTGCAGGAGAATGAGGCTAAGCAGTTCATCCGGGAAATGGATTTAGGCTCTCTGTCTCCTTCTCAAAGGCCTTAAACTGACCATGTATTTACGTTAATGGAAACTCCCATAGCATCCCCTCAAGGGTGGGGGGAGAACAAGGAAAGAAGCAAGAACATAAAAGAGCATGCTAAGTAAACAGGGAAAGGATGGGAGATTAGACATCACATATGAGTTCCAGGGACTGCACATAGATTTCTAAGAAGCACCCCATTGGGCATGGGCTCACTCGCATGCTTATGATAGTGTGTGTGTGTGTGTGTGTGTGTATGTGTGTGTGTGTGTGTGTGTGTTCAATCTTTGGATTTCAATAAAGAACAGACCAAAGTCAGAGTCAAAACTGCCTGCTTCTCAGCAGCTACTTCCTCACCCCCATGTCACATTTTCCAGCTGGAGGGCAATAATTGTACGGCCACATCTGGCCTCATCTGGGAAACACCAGGGTCTTCCTGAATCGTCATACACCATGATGGCTGCCAAAGCATAAGGTGACCTAAGCGGAGCTTTCACACAAACCATGTGCACAGTCATAAAATCCCAAGAGAATGTGGCAACAGACACAGAGCCTCTTGCCTGCCAAATTTCCAAAGGAGAGAAGGAACTTGCTGCATCTGTATTTGCTCCAGGATTGGAAAAATGTATTGCAGTCACTGGAGCTGGTGTGTGTGTGTGTGTGTGTGTGTGTGTGCGTGTGTGTGTGTGTGTTGGGGCGCTGGCCCTTACCTTCACAAGAGAGGTACTATTTATGTGTACACTGCCAATGGCCTGATGCATATGAATGTCTTTATGTCACTACAGTTTTATACTTATTTTACCAGATTGCACTCTGCCTGATAATTTACTTCATTTTTTTTTAAACATCAGAAGGATTCATGGCCTCAGCAGTGTTTCCTATCTTCATATATAATTTAGAGAGGAAAATAAGTCTACACACACAGTACTCAGACTGGGGACGCATTCTCAGTCATTCTATTTTTTTTTTTTTTTGAGATAAAGTCTTTTGATTGTGTAGCCCAAGGTGGCCTGGAACCTGAAATACTTCTGCCTCAGTTTTCCAAATGCTATCTCCATCTGGATCCTACTTACTTGTCCTTATTAGAAGCCATAGTACTTGGAAAGCACTCATTCATAGGGACAAAAGACAGTGAGTGAGTCATATCATGGAGGCAGCCATTATTAGAAAAATAATGTAATCAACTAGCCACTAATCGTGCTTACTATTTCCAATGTACTCTTTCTTTGTTTAATTAAGTAAACAAATCTCTAGCGTATCAGGCACCGTGCCAGGCAAAGCCCAGTGTAAAAGGAAATAACACATAACCCCAACCTAGACATGATGGTGCATTCCAGCAATGGAAAGTCTGAAGCAAGAGGATTGTTTGAGCCTAGGAGTTTGAACCAAACTGGACAACATAAGAAGACCCTGTCTCAAACAACAGAAATCAAGATACTCTGGTGTCAGAAATCTAGAGGGAGCTCAAAGCCCCAGCAGCAGTGAGAGGAGTTGCATCTTTACAGTGTGCAGAGGAATCTAAGGTGGGGGTTGGGTTTGGGTGCAGGGTTTCCGTGGCAGACTGGGGGTGGAAGTGCTATCAGACATCCTAGAGAAAGGCAGAAGCAGTGGAGAGGCTTGGTTGGTACACAGGGATAGAGGAAACACCACCTGTAATTGGAGCAGCTGCTTCACACTGTGAGTGGGGTGTCATATAACCCAAGGTGTGCAGACCTACAAAGTAAAACAGTTCTTGTCCCCACCCCATAGCACTAGCCAAGTGCTCAGTGATGTGCTAGGTTCTGCCCTAAGTGTTTTTCTTCTTTTGTGTGTATGTGGGTGTGTGAGGCATTATGCATGTGTGTGTACGTGTTCTTATGTGTACAGGTACATGTGTCCTTCAGACACCATCTACTTCTTTTCTTTTTTGGAGGTAGCACCTCTTACTGGCCTGGAACTGGCCAAGTGAGTTAGTTTGGCTGACCAGTGAGCCTCAGGATCTGCCTGCTTCTGCCTTCCCAGTGCTGGGATTAAAAGCACATACACCACAATGCTTGTTTGTTTGTTTCCTTTGCCAATTGAGCTATTTCCCCAGTTTCTAGTGCTTTTCTTCTATTAGCACATTCTAGAATAGCCTTATTTCACAGATGGTGAAACTGAAGAAAATGACCCAAGGTACCTGGGTGCGGTTACTGAACAGCAGAGCCAGGATTCAAGCCCAGGTATCATAGCGTGAATCTATTTTTATGCTTAGCATCTTGAAGATGCACTCATAGCTAAAACCTGCTGCATCTATGAGAAAATAAAACAGCATAAGACTGATGAAATGCATGGAAGACTTCATACTGTAGAAACACCAGCTAACAGAGAAATCTGAAAGGAACTTTAAAATAAATATGCGTGGGCTGGGTGTGTAACTCAGTGGTTGAGCATGTGCTTAGCACATGTGAACTCAGCCTTAGGTTCAATCCCTAGCACATACAGTACAGTACAATACAATACAATACAATACAATACAATACAATACAATACTAATGTTCAAAGAGATTTACAACAGGAGTAGGTGCTATAAGGCAGCTATTGAGTGTTTTAAAATTACATGCATACATTGAAAAGGATCAATATGTAACTGGTAAAAGGAGAAAAACACCAACCAATGGTAGGATTCAAAAATAAATTAGGGCCAGCTGATGAGAGATGAATGAACTAGCCTGCAGATGAGGACATCACCCAGAATATGGAACAGAGGAGTAAGAATGAAAAAAACAAAACAAACAAAAAACAAAAGAAAGCTAAGCTGCATGAGAGATAGGATGAGACCTTCTAACAAGTACTGAGTCTCCTGGGGCTGAAGTCACTAGCTGTCATGAGTCCTTGCCCTTGGGTGCTGAGGAACTGAGCTGTCTGTCTCTCCAGGCTCTGTGCCACGTTTTATACCAACAGTATGACGGTTGTTCTCTTCCCCAGGGAAGAAGGCTGTTCCCATTTCTTCCTTCTGTCTCCTCTTTAGCTGGCCTTCCTAGTCACTCTTCAGGTATCAGGTTGAATGTCCTATCCTGAACCCCACAAAACAGGTCAGGTCCTGCTGTCATATGATCCCCTGGAAGGATCTTATGAAAACTATTAGAACATAAGAACGCTGTCCTTATTATCCCACAGGGGTTGCGCTTCATCTGTGTTCTGATGGGTTCCTGGTGCTAGTGAACTGGCTGCCAGATGGGACATGCTCAGAGTGTTGAATGAATGAATGAATGAATGAATGAGTGGCAATACCTGAGCAGATGAGAGGAAAATCACAGGCCTGGGAGGGACCTTGGGAAACTATTTTAACTCTTCCCTGGTTTATGAGCAGAACTATTGTCGAACCGCCCCTGGGAGAGCAAACGATGTCCTTTCTTCAAACCACACTACAGTAGTTCCTTTTCCTTTAAATAGTTCTCATTATTTGGAAGTAGAAGGTGGTCAGGAAGCTGTTGAGAATGGAGACAGGGCTCTTTTTGAAAATATGTAAAAATAACATCTAAAATCATTTCCTAGTTTAGAAGAGCCAGGGAAACTCCCAGCTTCAAAGCAACCCTGTTGTAAATCCTTCTGTTACAGGAAAGAATGGACCAAATTAAGTGAAGATTCTCTTTTTATTCCCTTCCTTAAAAAAAAAAGATTGAAATTTGGTGTGATCACAGCAGTGTGTTAATATCAACTCACAAGCATCAATTATTCATTTTAAGAGCTGGTTATACTGGGGGGAAGGAAGGAGAGGAAGGAGACCATGAGGGCGGGGGAGGGGACAGAGGAGGTGGAGGCTGGAGGAAGAGGGGCAACAAGAACAAAGCGTGTAATAAAAATGCCACAGAAAAAAACCTTATTGCTTTGTGTGCTAAAAACAACGAACTGAAAATTCCTTATTAATTATAGCCAATTTTAGAAATCGAGTAATTCACATAGCAGTTTCCCATGCTGTGTTTCTGTAACCTGTGCTGTGGAGATACTGTACGTATTTGGTGACCTGCACATCTCTTCTCAAGTGCACGGTCATGGCGCTATCAGGCTGCTAGCTTGAAGTTGGAGGAGTAGCTGACATGATGCAAACTGACAAATGATACAAACAGGAGTTCAATTGATTGTTTCACTGAGGTTTGACTCGGGTGTAGAGACCTTCCACCCACAACCTGCTTTGGATATCCCATGAGCAAAGAACAGCTGGAACGGTTTTAAGAGACACAGAGAAATGAGTTATGTGGCTGTGAAACCCTACATATTTCATATATGACAACTTGCTTTCTTTCTTGAGATGGAGTCTTGCTACGTAGACCAATTTGGCCTTGATTTTACAGAGATAAGCCTGCCTCGACCTCCTGAGTGCTGGGACTAAAGCTGTGCATCACCGTGCCCAACTCTATTTGCCTCATTATAGAGAATGTTTGACAAGCCCTGCTCTGTGTCGAAGATGGAGAAAATGTCAGTGTAGGTTCCAATTTGAACCATGTTGTCTCTGTGGGTGTTCCACTATAGACTGGGCTAAGACAATAGAGGAAGCTTTCTTACAGTCTTCAGAAATGATGACCTGATTCAATAGTGAAGTCACTTATGGTACTGGTGTGAAGCAGAGAGATCTAGGCATGCATTCTGTTGCTTCACGTTTGTCTTCTTCATTAAAGCAAACCAGTATGCCAAGAAATACTCATGTCAGAGTCACATGTGTTTCTTAACCTCAGGTTGGCCACGGTTAAGGCAAAACTCAGCCAATGGCGTTCATGAGCGTTAGGTAGCCATATGAAGTGCATAACATTGCATGTGTCATTGTTTGTAAATACTGTGCTGCACATTTTAATACGTATGACAAGCACATAGATGTTTATTCTTTGCAGAGATCATGCTGGTGAGCATTTGCCAACATGTATATTGGCCACACCCAAAGCAAAGCCAGAGAAGTCTATGTGGACTCATTGAGTCTTTGAACAGGTTCATGGTTTCATTTTTTTTTTCCAGCTGCTTCTGAGCAGACCTTGTAACCTGAAAGCAAACACACATCTGAGCTGTTTTCAGTGTGTGAGTTATGGTGGTAAGCTCTGCCCATGGGGAGGGGGAGGCTGTCTAGTCTTTGAGGCCTCAAGTTGCCTGGGAAAGTCCTCAGGAAAAGATAACATTTCACTTTGGTGACAAATTTGTTGATTTTACAGATAACATCCACATTTTACCCTCGGAGCAGGCATATCCAGCGAGGACATTGGTTTTTATGTTTTCTCAGAGCAGTCATTAGTACAAATTAATAAATCTTTTTGGTGAGGGAACATTGGGCTATATTTTATCTTTGTTCAGCTAACAGAGGAAAAGGAATGCATTAGTTGGGTTCGGGATAGAAAGAACACGAAACTTTGAAGTTACATGGACCTGGCACGTGTTCCTAAAGTCCTATGAAGGCCAGGGGATGCCTGCTGGTTTTATGCATGAGTTGAGAGCATGGCAGAGCATCCTTGCTTTCACTGGCAGTAGAATTTAGAAAACTCAATAAAGATTCTACAATGTGAGAGTACATCAGACTCACCTGAAGAGTCTGTTCACAATGATGGGGCCTCACCCACAGTTACGCATTCCTTTGGTCCAGGATAGGGTCTAACCACTTCCCAGGTGATGCTGATTGCTATTAAAGTAGCGCTGTACTCAGCCACAGCCATGGGAAGAAAAGCCCAGTGTTCCAGTCACCTGGCTTCTATCACAGTCAGAGGGTCTTCCCTACGGGGCAACTTTGACAGTTTGTGCTCATCTAAGCAAATTACAAAATTCCTTTCTTTCACAATTCACACAAAACACAGCTAAAGCCTGGAATATTTTAACCTGGTTTATTTCAGTCTTGGGTAAGGGCAGAAATACTTTTATCTGAAAGTTGTCTGGACTCTCTCTGTCTCTGTCTGTGCCCCCCCCCCCCGTCTCTCTCTCTGTCTCTCTGTGTATTAACATGTAGGTGCAGGTGATTACTGTGCATGTGTGTAGAAGTCTGAAGCCAACCTTGGACAGGTCTTCGGGTGCCATCTAGCCATCTTTGGTGATATAGGGGCTCTCATTAGCTTAGTACTTCACCGAGTAGACCAGGCTACCTTGCCAGAGAACTCCGTCTCCCATCTCACTATCACTCAGGTTACAGGCATGTATTATTATGCTCCCCCATTTTTTTTTCGAGACTGTTTCTCTGTGTAGCCCTGGCTGTCCTGGAACTCACTCTGTAGACTAGGCTGGCCTCGAACTCAGAAATGCACTTCCTCCACCTTCCAAGTGCTGGGATTAAAGACATGTGCGATGGCAAGCCCAGCTTTTTCTGTGAGTTCTGGGAATCTGCACTGAGGTCCTCATGCTTGTGAAGAAAGTACTTTTTTAATATGGCTATCTCTTGCTGCTGAGTTTCCATTCAAACACCTATAAAGAAGACTCTGGGTGTCTGATCTTCTACAGAAACTGATGCAGAACCAGAAAGTCATAGCTCCAGTGTGAGGGTGAGTATGGGGTTAGCATGCTGAAAACTGAACACTGTTTCTAGCAGAAAGTAGGAACGACAGAGGCTAAAAGAATTACTTATTTCCAGGAAGGAAGGAAGGCATACTAATGAGATGTTTTTCTTTATGTGCCTAAGCAGGAGCATAGAGAGGTGAAGTGAGAAGAGGATTGGTGGGGCTGGAGAGATGGCTCAGTGGTTAAGAGCACCGACTGCTCTTCCAGGGGATCCCGGTTCAGCTGCCAATCCCACATGCTCACAACCATCTATAACTCTAGTTTCAGGACCCAATCCCCTCTTCTAGCCTCCTCAGGCTCCAGGCATACACATCTACACATGCAAACACACCTTCCTCCAAAATAAAAATAAATAAATCTTTAAAGTGGACTGAGTACTGCAGTACCTCATTTGCTTGGAGTAAGGAGAACCCACGCACACTCGCACGAACACACTCACATGCGCCTATAAACGCAGAAAGAGACACACACATCCACACAGAGACACGTACAGGCACACACGCACACACGGAGAGACAGAGACATGTGCACACACACAGAAAGACACACCAATGCACGAACACACATAAACACAAAGACACACACGCACACACAGAGATCAGAGATGAAACACACACACAGACACACACACACACACATGCACACAGACACACACAGTACACAAAGAGACACACGCACATACAGAGCTAGAGTGTGGGGAGAAGAGAATAATTTCATTTCTCTGAAGTTCAAAAACTGACCAAACTAATAAGCGATGGCAGAGATTGGTGACTCAGGTTACCTGTAAGGGATGGTTAGTCAGCATTGTGTTATTGTAACAAACACCTGATATAATCAATTTCTATCTCTAGTGACCCTGCTGCTTGTCTTAGAGGGGTGAAGTCATAAGGATTTTTCTCTCAACCTCACTGTGTTTTCTAAATTCAAAAAGAATCAGTCAATAGGTACTTATGTCACAAATAAAAAACTTGGCGTGACCTTTCTCTTTTTAGGAAAATGGAGGCATAATTGATAGAGCAAAATGCATAAAGCCCACTAACAGTGTATGCTTCATGATTATGTGTGCATCTGTGTGACTTCAGTCAAGATCAAGATAGAGGCTATTTCCAGCTTTCCAGAAGGTTCCTTCAAGCCTCCAGTCTGTTCTCTGCTGTACCTTAAATCTGAAATGTTACCCAATATGTCAAACATTTGTTCCCCAGCTTGCTATTACTAAAAGGTGGTGGGACACTTAAGAAGTTGGGCCTGGTAAGAGGTCGTATTGAATGAGTACGTGTCTCTCGTGCCCCTCGTGGGAATTATGGGCCTCAGCCTTTTCCTGTTCCTGCCTCTTGTTTGCATCTGGGCCATGAGCTAAGCTACTTTGCTCCACCATGCATTCCCTGTAATGGCTGTTGCCCTGCTATGAGGCCCTTAAGCAATAGAACCAATGGACCTTGGACTAAAACTTCTACAACTCTAGGCCAAAATTGATCATGGCAAGTATTTGTTACAGTGTCACATAGCTGGCTAACTACCCTGGTGAAGGAAACCCCCATGCCACCACCTCTACCGCTATTTAGTTTGGTTCATTTTCTTTCTCTCTTCCTTCCTTCCTTCCTTCCTTCCTTCCTTCCTTCCTTCCTTCCTTCCTTCCTTTCTTTCTTTCTTTCTTTCTTTCTTTCTTTTCTTCTTTTGTTTAATTGAGACAGGGTTTCTCTGTGTAGCCATGGCTGTCCTGGAATTTGCTCTGTACATCAGGCTGGCCTTGAATTCAGAAATCCACCTGCCTCTGCATCCCAAGTGCTGGGATTAAAGATGTGCACCACCACCACACTGTTAGCTTGGTCGATATTTAAAAATCAGAGAGATAGAGTCATTCTCTCTCTCTCTCTCTCTCTCTCTCTCTCTCTCTCTCTCTCTCCCTCCTTCCCTCCCTCCCTCCCCCCTCTCTCACACACATCTCTTTAGCCTGTTCTTAATAATATTAAGATTTACACAAATCGTTGTGTACAACAAAAGCTGATTATATTGTATTGTTGATTATAGGCTTACTGCAGTTTCTCTGTTGTCCTGCTGCTGGTCATTGGGGCTATTTCTAGGTTTGAGCTATTAGGAATGCCTCTAATTCCATTAAAGATTAAGACGTCTTCATGGAAACCATATATTCCCCAGGAGTAGCAGCTTTCTTTAATAAAATGCCTACTATGTGTTAGGTATTTTACTTTGTTGCAGTCTTCCCAGTATGCCCATGTCCTCACTCTCCTTTCAAAGAGAAGGAAACATGGTGGGGGCAGGATGGGGAAGGGGGTTGAGTTCTTTTGACAATCAACAATGCTGTTACAATTGAGGGTGCAAAAGGGTTAGTAGGGAACAGTGCTTGGGAAAGAAAACTGGAAACAGCAGAATGGGTAAGAGTAACCCAATCCGTGTAAAGCCATGAACACCTATGATCAACAGAGAACTTTGGATAGTGGCAATGGGTCCTCTATAACTTTCATGATCAGTCACTGGCTAGAAGCTACCCCAAGAACAGCATGACCTTGGCTTAGAAGCTAAGGCAGACCCATGAGAGAGCTAACAGCAGGAGGCCATCAGCCACCCATGCTCCCCACAGCTGCACCGAGGTCCAAGTGGCACATCTTGGTGTCTACAATGTAGAATCAGTCTTCAGTCACAGGGAGACTGGTGCCAACACAAAGGCAAGTGACAATGATGGAAGCAAGACATCGCACTGCCAGGCAGGAAGTCTCAGAGGGTTTAGACTTCCAAAATCCCTTTGAGCATGTTCCCACTGAGGACTTCCCACTAGACCCTCCACCTCCAAATACTGCCAAACTGAGGACCTAGTTCTTAATACTTCAGGATAGAGATGGGGACAAACAACACCTGAGGCATCACACTGTGAATGTCAACGAAGGCTCAAAAGAAAACGTTGTGGGGGAAACATGAATCTGTGGAACTGCCGTTCTGAAATGCTAGACTCTAACTATTGCTTAAACACAGTCTTAAGAGGGTACCATGCAATGTGCTGCCTAACTAATGACGAAGTGGGGATGATTTTTAAAACTCAGGACAATGTGCTGAGAAAGAAGACTGGAATCTACAATAAAGTGTAAGTTTCCAGAGAAAGGGAGACTGGCTCTGGAAATACATACATGTTTCTACATGGTTTGTTTTACATTGAGTCATTGTACCCAATGACTCAATTTCATTGATGACCATGTCCCTGGACAGTGGCCTTTTCTCTGCAATACAGATGGAGGATAAGAGGCCTCAGGTGAGCTGGGCTAAGGTATTCAGGTGAATAGTGAGTGCTCCATATTTGACCACTCTTTTCTGTCAGTTATCAATACTGTAGGCCAGAAATAAGGCCGCACACTTATGATCTCTTTACTTTTACAGGGATTTCATGACCATTCAGTGGAGAGAAAGGCTAGTCTTTTAAAAAAATAGGGTTATCACCAATATCTAAATAGCCACAAACAGAAGAATGAAGTTGAACCCTTTCCTTACATTACATACACACACACACACACACACACACACACACACACACACACACACACACTAACTCAAACTATATCAAAGGACTAAATCCAAGAGCTAAAGCTACACAACCCAGGAGTAGCATGGGTGAAAATCCTTCTGACCTTGCATTACACCATGTTCTCTCAACTTTGATGCCCAAAGCATAGGCGATCATTTTTTTTTTTTTTTTTTGGTTTTTCTTTTTTTTTTTTTGGTTTTTCGAGACAGGGTTTCTCTGTATAGCCCTGGCTGTCCTGGAACTCACTCTGTAGACCAGGCTGGCCTCGAACTCAGAAATCCACCTGTCTCTGCCTCCTAAGTGCTGGGATTAAAGGCGTGTGCCACCACTGCCCAGCAATGATTTTCTAAAATAGGTAAATGAAGCCTCATGAAATTTAAGAGCTTTTGTGTTTCAGAGCCTACAATGAAGAAAGTGAGGAGACCACCCACATAACAGGAAGAAAACATTTCAAATTGGTATGAGACTTGTATCTAGAACATATACATAGCACCAACAGTCACCATCCTAAAAAGACAAAAAAGCCCAGTTAAAAAAGATCAAGGGGAGAATCCAAGTGGATACTCAAATCTTTAGTAAGTATTTAAGACACTCAGCATCAACAATCATTAGACTGATGCAAGTCAAAGCAAAATGGGGTAGACTTCCCCCTCATTATGATGCATATAATAAAAAGCAAAATGGAAAGATAAATATTGGCGAGGATGGGAAGAAAGAGAAACTCTCAGATACTGTCAGTTGGGATGCCACATCATACAGAATTTGGCAGTGCCCCCAACGTTAAATATGGAGTCATCCTATGGCCCAGCAATTCCAGGGAGATTTGAAAACACAGCCACACAAAAACATGTCCATGAATATTAATAGCAACATTATTCATAATAGCCGCCAACAGAAAACAGCCACGTGCGTATCAACAGGTGAACACGTGGTAGTTCCATGATGAACTATTATTCAGCCATAAATCGGAATGAAGTACTAAAACACACCACAATGTGGATGAACTCCAACAACACAATGTTAAGTGAAAGCATGCAATCACAAAGCCTGCTTACTTTATGATCCCATTCATGTGAAATGTCCACATAGGCAAATTCATTTAAAGAAATTAGGGCTTGCCAAGAGCTTGAGGGAGGAGAGAGCCGGAGTGACTGATGAATGGGGGTGGGGATTCTTTGTGGGGTGATACCAGTGTTCCGGAATCGGTGACGATGGTTGCACAACACCGTGAATAAGCTATGATAGGTGAATCATATGCTCATAAAGTTGCTATGAAAAGCACTGTGGGCCACTAATCACGCGGCGCTCACACCCTTGGCTTCCACTAGAGCCTCCATGGATGGGTGGTTACCTTTATTCAATTCTGCTTCCTCTGCCCATTACAAAAAAGTCTCAAACAGGAATTAAGGTTAGAACTGTGCTTTGTCTATTTGCTCCCAAGTCTCGTTTTTCCAAAAGCTCCTTAGCACACTACACCTCTTCTTCTGGAGAAGCCAGTGTTAGGACACCAACTTGCAAATGTGTCCCTTGGATATTTTTCACTCTCAATTTCAGTGCCTGCTGCAAAGACTGTGCTGGGAATGCTTTCCTTCTCAAAAAAAAAAAAAAAAAAATCCACGTGTGGCTGGAAGAAAAATCTCAAGGATACTTGTGTGTTGTCATGTCTATGGCAACACAGATAAAGTTGTGGTCAAGAACACACACCTCAGAATAGGTAAAACAAGCTAGTTGACAGTATCTGTGAGGATATACAGCAGACGGGGTTCTCCTACTCTGCTGATGGACTAGTGGCCTGGCAAAACGACTTTATAATGGTTTCACAACACAGACCAAACTAAGTAACCCTTAGCAGTTGGTTAGTCAACTTTGTGACAGTGTCACAAAGTTGGAACTGCATCTGTGGCAGAAAGGGATGTTGTGGAAAACGAGAGCTGGAAGAGACCCTCAGGATCATGCCCTACCCCATCTCTTACAGACTATTAAATTGATAAGGAAATGAAAAAATCACTGAAGGCTATGAGCTAGTTGATGTAAGAACTAAGAGTTAAAACAGCAGTGCCGGGAGCTGTTTGCTATCTTTTTATCTTCATTTTTCAGGTGAGCCACCCAAAGCCTTATAACCACTGAACAGTGGGGCTAAGATACCAGCCTGGCCAATCCCCTCCCGTCCCCACACTAGAAGCTGCTCTGGTGGTGGATGTCCAGGCACAATTCAGTGCTCTGGATTGTGAGTATCATGTTGTTTTGATTTCTTTCCCCTAGGAATGTCTCAGTTTTTTACCAAAATGGCCATGGGAAGGAGAGGTGATAGGTTTAGAGCTGGTCCTAACTGCCAGCTCAGACTTTCCTCCCAGAATCCCATACAAGTAAAGCCTCAGCTTCAAGGCTGAATGCAGAGGCTTCTGAGACAAGGTAAGTGGTTTTGTTTCCTGCTGTTTCTTCTCAATCACCCCGGGCTAAGTGCCCTCCAAACAAAGCAGAGGCAAGCCCCTCCCCAGCCCTTCCACTTTCCTCAGTGAGCAGAGAGCACAATATTGTCTTTAAGCAAAACCAAATGAGTAGCCCTGTTTGCACTGGATGGCAGCAATGCAAGATAGCCTGGTGGAAATGGGTCAGGCCTTGGCAAATAGTTTCCCAGAGAGGGCCTCCTAAGGTGAAACCTAGGCCATGTTTCAGACCTCAGTGTTCCCTAGCCAGAAGGAGGGAGAGGAGGGAGCTGACCCTCTGAGACTCACATCCTGAACATTTGTCCTCAAGAGTAGGCAGGAGAGTGATTTTAGAGGCTACCTCTTTTCTTGGTCTTTCTCATCTTTAAGGCTCTTCTTTCATGAATTTTGTGGTCTCTCAGGGTCCCACTATGCATACCCAGCATTTCCAAAATGTCTGCTATGATCACTTAGGAATGATTTGACTCATCGGCCTGCAATGAGTCCATTTTCTAGTACAGCTGATTCCTAGCCTAGATTGAAAGCCAGGCCTCAGCATGCTCCAGCAATGTGATATTGGGCAAGGTACGTTATGCCTCAGTTTCTCAGTTCTGTCATGGATAAAATCAAGTTATCAAGAATGCTACAAGGTTGTTCAGCCTAAGAGGTGACACATATAAAGGATGTGAAAGTTTGCCTCATGCGTTGGAAAGTTGGACATAAGCAGGAGCTAAGGCTCTCACATGTGAGAAATACCAAGGCTGGAGAAAACACAGTATTTTGTGGCCTCATAGTGCAGAAAGCCTAGATCCAACAGAAGGTGTTAAGGAAGAATTTCTGAGGGAAATCTGAAGGATAAAGTAGGGACCAGGATGGAGATATATGGGAGAATGAGCATTGGAGACAGACAGAGCAATATGTACCATGACAGAGAGGAAACTGCTTGACATAGGAAAATGGGAGGGGCTGGGGGTCTAGCAGGGTTAGGATTGGAGGTGCTAGGACAAGGCCCGGGATTGTGGGTGTCTATTGGCTACAAAGGGGGTCTTAGCAGCCTAGCTACTCTCCCTAAAGCCTCTCTTTCTCCTCTGAGTCAGGCCAGCCTGTTCTTGGCCCTGGATCATGATAGAAGTTTGGCATGGGTTCACAGGAGGCGGCACCCAAGTCCAGGAAATGCCGGTGGTGGGGATGGCTCTGTATCCGGCTAATGTAGCTGTCACATCAGTCTCACCACCCCACCCCCAGGTCGGGAAACACATTCTTGTCTGTTTCTGGAAAACATGTGTGCAAGCAAAGTTTGACTGGATGGCAGATGAAAGGGTTGTTTTGTTGTTGTTCTTTTTAACAACAAGCATCCATGGCCCAGCTCTTGTCACCTGGGAGTCTTCAGCCAACCTTGACTATTCACCTGACAAATGGTTCCTCAATGCCCAACTCCCCTGGGTGGTCTATTCTACTTTGGGGACTGTCCCTCATACAATGGTTCCCTGGTGACCTTCCTGCAGAGATCTAGCAGGCAAGGAGAAGCAGCTGCCTCATGCTTGAGGAATGCCTAGTGACCCCCTCCCACCTCCAGCCTCTTGGCTCCCAGAAGTCATCAGCTCTGCTCTTCTGGGCCAATGTTTGCCGAAAATGTTTGCACACTTCATAGCATGCCACTTCCAAGAACGAGTAGCAGTCAGGCAGCCAATCTTGCACTCCTATTTGAAGAACCAAAACCTTAAGAAGGTGGTGGACTGGCTGGGTGCAAGAGTAGGGATAGAGAAGGTTAGGGCTGTTGACCTCAGCAAAGCCCTTCAACTTGCTTAGCTGAGTCCAGTGTCCGTGAACTCCAGGTTCTGAGTAGATCACCAAACCTCCCTGCCCTCTGTGGCCTGGCCTCCGTGAAGCAGTTTCTGTTGACTGGTCTTTTGTTACCCAATGGAACTAAGTCACAGCTTAGTCCCCAGCCTTACCATGTAAACAAAGCAAGGATGTCACAGCTCTTAGAGCTCAGGCCAGAAGCAGCAGTTCAGGAGTCCTTTCCATTTTTCCCTATTGTCTTAGGGCTCTGGCATTCAGAGTCCCTTCCCTGTCATTAGCACCTGAGGACACTGGTGCATTTCAAAGTTTGCATGCTCTGCCCCAGCTCAGGGCTGGCAGTTTCACATCCGTGTGTGAAGCCTGTGGTCTGTGTGCTTAGCAGTTCTCACTAAGCAGAATGACTACCCAGTCTCCTTAGTTCTTAGAATTTAATCCTACAGAAAGACACTCCCGTGACAGGCTGAGGTCTGAGTTTGCCAGACCTCCTGTTTTTGCCTATGATGGCCCAAAGTTGAAAATGTTATCAATCAGCTCCTTTTGCCAAGTGCTTTCCATCCTGGGGAACTGAAAAGTAGTGAAACAGCGTAGAATGACAAGAGTATTTTAGCAAAATAAAATGTAACAGAAATCAATGTGGTGTTTAGTATTTTGTTCTGAAAAATCAATTATACAAACAAGATAGTAGAAAACTGGCTTAATGATAGACAAGTAAAAGAAAAAGATGTGTGGGTAGGATTTAGGGGGTCTCTGATGTATGTCAATACAGGATGTAGTCAGTGGGGCAAAAAGCAAAAGTGGTTTCAGAATAAAAGATTTCTGCACTGACTCCAGACATTAAACAAAACTGCGTTGAGTCACTAGGTCGAATGAAGAGCATGACCAAGGGATGAGTAAGAGATAGAGTGATGTAGCATGTAGCAGGGGTGATGGTTATGCCTTATCTGTCTTCTCATCAGACTGTGGACCCATTTGTTATGTCCACTGCTGTATCCTCAGCATGTAACGCAGTGCCTACCAATGAGTATATGCTCAATAAATAGAACAGAATTTCCTGAATACATGAAAGAAAAGCTTTCTCAGTTGGAACACCCAAACGTATGCGATCCTTTCCAATAGAGGTGATCCTACAATTGAAGGGGCATAAGGGCAGGATGGACAGTCGCGTGTTGAGGTGAACTCAGAGGGGAGGTTCAAGAATCACTGATGACCCTGAGGACATGTCCCTCTGACTGAAGCTACTATGTCCACTATGGGGAACAGAGGGGCAGACAGGGCATCTCTGGGTTGCCTCAGGACCTTAGCTGACAAGGTTCCAAGAAGTACTAGGGTTCTTTCTTGTGCTTCCCTTCTGTTTACAGGTCACATGGTGTCTTTGGAGCAGCTGTGGCGGCTGTACTAAGAGCAGCCAGTACTCAGTACTCTTGCTCAGTCATGGGTTGGTGCTGCTTGTCAAAGCAGCTGCTTAAAGCCGCATCCCTGTACTCCCAACAATACAACCCTCCTAAATGAAATCCTGAAGGAAAAACACATGATTATGACGAAGGGAAGAAACTCACTCATAAATTCTTCACCTCAGACAAATAAACAAACAAACAATTCATATTATAGCAGCAAACAGGCAAGGGGCGAGTTGCTTACTGTGCAGAAGCAGCTGCTGTAGAGTGCTGTGTAACAAGCCGCTGCTGGAAATGAGGATGGAGACCAGGCTTGAGACGTCAGAGACTGAAGCTGGTGTGCTGTCTCTCATTAGTAGATGGAGTACTGCTCTGCTTTGTCTCCCCCATCCCCTCACCCCATGCCCTGGAGTTTTATCATTTAGGAGGCTCCTTCAGCTATACTCTGGTTTTCTAAGGGCTACATGAGAGTCACAGTCTTTGTGTAAGCAATGAAAGACACTGTGTCTGTCTGTTTAAGTTGAAACCACCCTTTTGGGGAATCCTCTCTGTGCTGATGGGAAAAAAGGTGTGTGAATGAGCCTCTGTGGGGAACTTCTTTAAAAAAAAAATAAGGATAGAGAGAGAGAGAGAAAGAAAGAAAGAAAGAAAGAAAGAGAGAGAGAAAGAAAGAAAGAGAGAGAGAGAAAGAAAAGGGGAGATGAAAGAAGGGGGGATGGTGGGAATGAAAAGGCAAGTAAATTTTTGTGACTGGAGTGAGAAAGAGAATTATCCATCCTTCTGTGGTCATCTTTTTTTTTTTTTTTTTTTTTTCAGCTAAAAATTCTGTCCTATAGTTGGGTGTAGTAGCTCACCTCTAGATTCCTAGCACTCAGGAGGCTGAGGGGTAGTGGCATGAGTTTGAGAGCAGCATGGTCTACGGGGTGAGTTCCAGGCTAGCATGGGCTATGGAGTGAGTTCCAGGCTAGCATGGGCTACAGGGTGAGTTCCAGGCTAGCATGGGCTACAGGGTGAGTTCCAGGCTAGCATGGGCTATGGAGTGAGTTCCAGGCTAGCATGGGCTACAGGGTGAGTTCCAGGCTAGCATGGGCTACAGAGTGAGTTCCAGGCTAGCATGGGCTATGGAGTGAGTTCCAGGCTAGCATGGGCTACAGGGTGAGGTCCAGGCTAGCATGGGCTACAGGGTGAGTTCCAGGCTAGCATGGGCTACGGGGTGAGTTCCAGGCTAGCATGGGCTACGGGGTGAGTTCCAGGCTAGCCAGGCTACAGGGTGAGACACTAGCTAAACACTAACAGGAGCCAGTGAGATACTTTAGTGCCTGAAAGCATTTGTCAGCAAGCCTGATGACCTAAATTTGATCTCTGGGATCCACGTGGTGGAAAGAAGGAACCAACTCTCACACATTATGCTCCGACCACCACAACATGTGCCATGGCACACAACCCAAGTGCTACCCTCCTCAAATAAATATAATTCAACCAACCAACCAACCAACCAATAAACCTGACTAAAACAAAACAAAATAAGGCTCACTACCTTCATGTGAAGCCTCATTATAGGTCCCCAAACTAAATATTGCAAAGGGAGTTTAGCGGACCAACTGACCCCAAACAAGAGTGGTATATAATGCAGAGCCCACCCTGGCTTCCAAAGTCTCTCATAGAAGGTAGTCTTCCTAGCAGAGAAAAGACATTCTATGATAGTGTCCAATTATTAGACAGATTTTTGGATGGTAGGGCTGACACTATCCTTTCATCCAGTTAAGTTTGCATACACTACCTTTTGATACACATGTTTGTTTGTTTGTTTGTTTAAGATTTATTTATTTTATGTATGTGAGTACACTTCAGACACACCAGAAGAGGGCATCAGATCCCATTACAGATGGTTGTGAGCCACCATGTAGTTGCTGGGATTTGAACTCAGGACTTCTGGAAGAGCAGTCGGTGCTCTTAACCACGGAGCCATCTCTCCAGCCCCTTTTGAGACACATGTAAGGAGGGAAGAATATCTTAATTCCAGAATGAGAGCCCAGAGAAAGTCCAACAGACCTAGGGCCTGTGGACCAATCACCCAATGTTCTTCATTTGTCTCTACTTTCCTATTAATGAGGAGAAAATGTCATTGTAATCTAATGCAGGCCTGGAAACACTGTCCATTCAATCTCTAACTCTCCTAGAGATGAAAGGAAAAATGATGAACCGACAACTTCTATCCTTTCCTTTTATGGAGCTACACATCTGATAGGTATGATTTCAACTCCTCATGGAATGAAGCACAAGACATTTGCCTTAGACACCAAAATCTTGGTCCAGTATCTGACTTGAGGGCCACTTACAATATGGACCCTTTGTGACATTTCACAAATTTAATGACTATGGAAAGACCCTAAAGTAACCCAAAGGGACAATAGTCCCTCAGGGATTCTATCTTTGGGATAAAATGTATAAAATAGTCTATATATTCCAAAATATATTTCTTAGCTCCATGTTTCAGAGCCTCTTGGGAATTTTGAAACAGACCTATTTATCTTTGCCAAGTCTAGTAAACCTCATCCATAATGTTATTCAAGAAATGCAATGGAATAGCATACAGGTAACAGTACAAAAATTGAACAGATTATCCGTATATATGTAGAATATATATGTATATAAACATAAAGCAAAGAAAAAAGGCCATGAATTTGAGAGAGGAGGTGGAGGATACATGGGAGGAATTTGAGAGCAGAAGAGAAGGGAAATGATATAATTATAATTTTCAAAAAAATTATATTAAAAATGAATGGTAACAGAAGGTTGGAAAGAGATACTAGTGCATGTTTCTCACAAATCCAAACAAGAAAATCCACACAGGCAAAAAAGAAGGCCAATGTGAGAAAGGACTCAGGACTAAACAAACTTGGTCCCTCTAGCACTCCTGCCATCACCTCAATTGCAGCCACCATGACCCACAAGCTTGTGTGGCACACAAAAATGGGTAATTCAGAACTATAAAAAAAGCAGCAGCCTCTCAGCCAGTGGCTGACTGGGTTCAATCCTTTCCTGCTGCTTATATTGGTTTTGCATAGATGTGCCCCAGGATAGAGCCCACTGAATGCTTTGGAACTGCCAGGGTATAGACGGTTGTATTGGAGGAAAACCAGAATACAACTTCCCACATTGGCTTCTCCCACGTTTCTCTTTCTGCCACTACAGCTAGAAACATAGATACAACACAATCTTCCAGCATAATAATAATAATAATAATAATAATAATAATAATAATAATAATAAAAAAAACCAAAAAGATCTTGGCAAAAGCTCTGCTCCCAAGACCCGCAGGACGGGGTTTTGTGTATATCTGAGGTAAAGAATGTTTATTGTCCTCGTTTTTTTAGCTGAGGAACTTCAGACAAACCCAATGATGTCTTAGGCCTCCATCGCCATCAACCTGGAATGTGGAGAACTATAGTGGGATGTATCTGAGGCAGGGGAGCTCAGTTCTCACCGAGGAACAACAATCCACGCCTGAGAACTAGGATCAGCAGGCTTTGTCCTGAGCCCGTGGACAGCCCTATTGTTTCTGTTCACGGCTGAGTTGGCTCTGATTCAAGAAGAAGTAAGGAAATCCCATCTGCACTGTTGCCTGGCCCCTTCCGCCTTTCCTGTGCTGGAATTCTAGACAAAGCAAGCCCAAGACAGAGGCTGGTGAAGTTCACGTGTCTCCCCAAAGGCCTCCCGAAACCATCTCCTTTCTCTCTGACCAGGATACAAATAAAAGTGGTCTTTTCCGTTCTGTCCGTCTGTATCCTCAAAAGAGGGAAGTGCAGTAGGCAACTGATACAGAAACTCTGAGTTTATGAGATTCCTTCTGGGGCTGGAGGAAGAGTGTAAATTCCCAGGTTGACAAGATCACCACATGGTGCTCAAGTGTGATGCTAGTCTGGCCTCCTTGCCACACTTCAGCCAAAGGTACAACACAGACTAGGTTAACTCGGGAACAAAAGAGGCTTTCTTTGGCAGAGTGACCTTCCATAAGTCACTTAACCCTTCCCTGCTTCTTGCTGCCATGTGACTGAAGCCATAAATTACTTGTGCATGTTCGGTTGCTCAATGAAAAGTAAAGAAAAAGGGGTGAACTTGTACCGTCACTCTACTAAGAAAACTTTGTCCATTCAAAGCCAGGTTACAGAGTGGCCTTTATTTTAATTAAAAAGCATCTGGAAATGGAAAAGCCTGTTTGGCTCAGGGCCTCCTTGGAGAAGAACTGAGGCATGTCATCTGGCTGGGCCATCTCATGGCTGTCTCAGTGGGAGCTGGAGAGGGAACTGCTGAGGCTTTGGCAAATTTTTTGTGACAGGAACAGATAAGCCCCACCGAATGTCCTGCTCCCTTGGCTGCTGTTAAGAGCCTTCTCCAACACACCATCCTCAGCTAAACCCTGCAACAGCAGGCGTCCTCAACAGTGGATCTGCTCCCCTGGCTCTGAGGGAAGTGGGGGAGGCTAACTTGAAGCTTATATACCCCAAGATATGGTTGAACAAGCCAGTGCTGGGATATGTTTCTGCATCCTCCGTCACCCAGTGCTGACAGCAAAAGTATTTCTAGATATCCTCATGGGCCTGGGTTTTTATGTAGGCACTAGGCTCCCAAGGCCTGCTTTTCAGAGCCCAGGATGACTGGCCAGAATGGAATGCTCCTCAGATGGGGAGACACAAAACCTGTCTCAGCCCTGATTATGCCTTCAAAGAGGTCCTTTGTCTTGTCTGGGCTTTGGTGTCTATATTGGGAAAAAATATAGCTGTGGGTCCTAAACAGAGCTGATAACAGAATCTATTGCACAGAAAAGTGGGTAAGAGGACGGATAGCCTAGGTTTAAATTCTACACTCCACTACTTTCTATGTGGGTAACCTTAGGCCAAATGATTAAACCTCCATGTCTCAGTATCCTCACAAGTGAATCGTGTTTATGACATTCAAGTGTGTGTGTGTGTGTGTGTGTGTGTGTGTGTGTGTGTGTGTGTGTGTGTACACTAAGCCACAGCATGCACAGCTTGCTGAAGTTGTCTCTCTCCTTTCACTATGTGGGTTCTGGGAATTGAACTCAAGCTGCTAGACTTGGCAGCAGGCACCTTCATCTGCTAAGTCATCCCAACAGCCTGAAATAGGAATATTTAAATTGAAATATATAATTTAAATAAAAACTGAGGGCACAACAGGCAGGAACAGTTACTGTTACATATGTTACAAACTGCAATTGTTTACAATGTAGATTTGGGGACCCTGCCCCAGGATATTTGGATTTCATAGATATGGAAGGAGTCGTTGTAATAAGAAGCTTTAAACTGTTTCTTCTTCCTCTAACCTCTTGCAAGTAATGAGAGGCTATAATCATTAAGACAGATGAACATGTTTCTAGAGAGTTTTCTATGTATATAAAAATACATATACATATGTGTAGAAAGATGACCCAAGAATGGGTGCCAGAAAGATGGCGGCAGTTTGAGTAACAAAGATTTTCACAAAAAGCCCTTTAAATGATTCTAATGCCTAGTTTCTAGGTGGTCCTTCCTATACGCTGGGAAAGAAATTTATTCACTCCACAAATATTAACCAAGAAACCACTGTGAGTCAGGCACTGTCCTGTTGGGGATACAAGAGTGATTAAGTCAGACATGAGATATTGAAGAAGCAGCCATACAAATATGGAGTAAACTAAACAAATATCTGATGTAATTTCAGTGAGGAATAAATGATCAGAAGAAAGGAAACTGAAACAAGGTGCCTCTCAGGGTCCTACCTCTGTGAGGGTAATCAAGGAAGCCTCTTAGAAGATGCATCAGTAGCTTTGAAAATCCATATTATCACCTAGAGGAACAGCTAGCTAGGACAAAAATATGGAAAGAATTGGCTCAGCAGTTAAGAGCACTTGTTGCTCTTGTAGAGGACCTGGGTTCAATTTACAGCACCCACACGGGGCTTACAACAGTCTGGACCTCTAGTCCCAAGAGATCTGATACCTGCTTCTGACACATGACATACATGCAGGAGAAACAGCCTCCTGTTCCCCAGCTGCCCTCCCCACCTAGACACTCACCACAGTACTTCTTCCCCACACTGCAGCAGCCTCAACTTCTCATGATTCATACCAGGTTATGTCACTGTCCTGTCAAAAGTTTCCCCATCGCACCAAGAATATAACCTCCCCCCTTCCATGGTCACAATTCTTCCTTGTGCTCTGGTTCTTAGTAACATTTTTAAACTCATTCCCTCTGCCTCTTCTGACTTTGTACCTATGATAAAATACCAGACAGAAACAACTTAGTGGGAAAAAGAGGTTTTCCTGCTTTGAGGTTTCAAGGCCAGCTGTTCAGAAAGCCATTTTAGTCCCCATGCTGCCTCTTAAATATGCCAAGAACAATCTTTTTCTAAAGTCATTGTTCTTGTGCTTCTCTCTGTCTTTAATGTGTCTCCCCAACCTCTCCAGGCCTTGCTTTAGTGTTTCAGTCCTCTGCTAGGATGTCAGATTGTTTTTAAGATGTGCCTTGAACATGCTATCAAAAGTAGAAACTTCCTTGTTGAGGGTGGCTGGAGATAGTAGAATGGGTGAAAGACTTACCAAACAAGGATGAAGATCTGACTTTTGATGCCCAGCATCTACATAAAAAGTTGGGCGTGACAATGTGTGCCTATAATCCCAGCACAGGTGATGTGGGGTCAAGAAGATTCCTAGGGCTCATTGGCCAACTAGTCTAGTAGAATTAGTGAGCTCTAGGTACAGTGACAGACCCTGTCTCAAACAGGAAGGTTGAGAGCCCTTAGGAAAGACACCTCACAATGGTCTCTGGCTTCCATGTGTGGGCATGGATGAATGCACATTCACACACACATACACACACACACACACACACACACACACACACACACACACACACACACACACCTAGCAGCTCCTAGAGTTTTCAATCTTCTGATCTTCTTTCCTGGTCTCACCACTCATTCCCTGATCTTAATCTTATATGTTATGTTGTTGCTCTTTATTAACTGTCTCTTTATAATCTAATACAAGTTCTGTGAGATCTATGCTTTGCTGTGTTCTCCCCTGTAAAATCAGCATCCATAATGCCCTCAGCATCTAGGTGGGAATGGTGGGCTGGATGATGTCCCTTGGAAAGATCTGTCCTCCATTCCCCCTCCTGCCAGTTCTTGTCCTCTTTCCAAATAGCCCTGTTCTACTTTCACAATTTAAAAGGAAATCTAAATTACATATATGAAAACCATATGCAACATTTGGCTTTGTGAGTCTCAAGTATTTCACTTAAAATGATCCCCCTTGTCCTGCAAATCACATCTCATTCTCCTTTATTCTTATTCTCTCATTCTCACTAATACTTTATTTTGTACATATAGCACAATGAGTTGATCTATTATTTTAAAAAGGAAAGAAAACACCTGCCTTCATGTCTTTGTCACTTATGGATAACTTTTTAAGGAAATTCCTTGGCTCAGAGTTTGGAGAGTCATTGTCTGTATGCATACACACACAAGCACTCACATACATACAAACATAAGGATCATTGGCTGGAATTAAACGTTACCTTTGGTTGTGTTAATTAAAACAAATAGCCACGTGTCAAGTGTCTTTGCAGTGTACTATTAATTAGAGTAGGCCAGCCGTGCTGTCGCTAACACACATCTGAGAAGGTGCTATACTTTTCCAAATGTCCTGGTGATTTCTTCCACACCTAACAGTAGAATGAATCAAGCCTAACAGACTGCAAAGAATATTCCCATCCAAAGATCAACCCCTTCACAATACTGGTCAGCTTGCCAACTTACAAGGGCTAAGTCTTGCCTAGTACTGAACTAGCAAGTTTAGGGTAGACTCAGGATCAGATTTGCTTGTCAAAGTCAGGAAGATCGTCACACCACAGTGGTGTTGGTCAGAGAAATGTAGGGGCCAGTCTCTTCTCTGGGTATAAAGTTGCCCTAGCTGCTGTCTTATTAGGGTGCCATTGCTTCTAAAGGGCCCCAGGAAAACCAGAAATTACGTTCCCTCAGAGGAACTTCCCAGTTCATTAGTGACTATCAATAAAGTTAAAATAACCAAATGACAACCCCCAAGCTCTCGGAATATTGTGTGGGATAAGAATTCAGTGATCAGTAAACATTTAGATTGTGAAAAGGAAGGAGATTATGTTAGAAAAGCATTTAGTGAAGCAATGCAGCTGCTTTGAAGGATACGTAGAGAGAAGCAAGGTGATCATCCCCATGGGGGAAGAGACCGAGCTAAGGCACAGGAGGAGAGCGGTGATAGACATGGTACCCCCCCCCATTCATGAGTTCAACAACTCTTAAGCATCTACGCTGTGCCATGTCCTAAATATACCTATTTTGAATTTATTATACAAAAGACCACACTTTAAAAGAAGGGTTGAATAGCAATGCCCAGGCACAAAGAAGGCAAAGCTGAGAATGGGGATAACACAATATACGCCTCAATGAAGACACATAGTTTTCTTTTACTCACTGATGACTTATAAATGATAACTATCACCCTGGAACTTTGTAGGAACTCAAAAATATTGATTGAATAAAATGAATGCACCACTAATAACATTACGATTGGCTCTAAATGGTACCCTCCAGAGACAATGGGGACAAAATTTCAACTCCAGTGTTCACATTAGGTAGTTTTCCTTTCCTGGATTTAAGATTCCCAGGTTTTTGTCTGTTAGTTTTGTTTTGAGACAAAATTTTTCTGTGTAGCTTTGACTATACTAGAACTTGCTCTGCAGACCAGGCTGGCCTCAAATTCACAGAGATCCACCTGCTTCTGCCTCCTGAGTGCTGGACATAAGGCATGTGCTACCACAGTAAGGCATATGAACTCTTCAACTATGAAATCAGGATGTACTTTGATTCTTGTCCATTTCATAAGTGGTAGAGCTAGTCCTAGGAACTATGAATAATAATTATCTTCTATGTAATTTATTTGTTCAATTTCAATGCTTCTTCATGCCTCTCTCCATATCTAGATTTTTCTATGAAGTCTCAGAGAAATCTAGGAGAACATAGTCTCAAGATTGTCACCTTTACTTGTGATTGAAACTAAAAAAATGATTCCAGGACTGTAAGTTGATCAGTGAAATAGGATTTAGCTGAGTCTCTTGGACCCTAAAATTATCACAGCCCTTCCATGGTCTCCCTCTCCAAAGTACAAGACTATCTTTCTCTATCATTGTTGACCTACTCATTCTCCAGTATAAACAGCAGAGACAGAGAGATATACAGAAAGACAGACAGACAGAGAGGGAGAAAGACAGAGAGAAGAAAGTAAAGAAGAAAATTTCATAAACTAATTTCTATGGGACCACTAAGGAAGGCTAGAATATGGGGTTCTGTTCTGATAAACATGGTAGTTGGCTCTCACCATATAATGGCCCAAAGATCCATGTGTCACAAGTCCTTTCCAGCACAAATTGCCAGAGGTTTTCAGACAGTTGTCTTGTATCATTTATCTTTCTCTGCCTAACTCAACTTAGATTGAAAACAGATGATGGGGGCAAGATTTGGTAAGAGTGAGGGTAGACTTCTCTCAGAGTATTGTCTGTAACACTGAACCTAAATGTGGAGTGCCCGTGTGGTTTGAAACCATCCACACTACTCTCTGTGGCCAAAGGCTTGGGCAGACACTTACTTTCCTACAAAATTCCTTTCTCTTTGGGAGCTGACAGAAAGCAACACTGGCTTTGTGCCTGACCTCATTTGTGTCATGTCAATCAGTGTGAGTACCAAGCATAAGGCAAGAAACTTACATGGGGCATCTCCAATCATGTTGGCCTCCATCTGTAGGAAAAACTAAACTTGACAAAGCCATTAGGGCACCAATACACTGTTTGGCTGGAATGACTTGAATTAGAATGCCCAGCTAGAAGAGAGAGAGAGAGAGAGAGTAAGCTTATGTCCATATCAAGTAATGTCAGCCTTGGACAGAGGGGTTGAGTAAGAGAACAGGATGGATGATGGGGCTTCTATATGATGTGCAAAAGATGCACAGACTTACCAATAGTTAAATTAAGTTCCAGGGAAAAGAGGCCACCTGGTGCTAAAACTTTCTTCCCATCACCCTCAAGAGAAGGGCTCCCTTGTGCAGTGCACACGTGACCTGACGCTCAAGCGCATGAGGGCAAATGACTGTCCTTCCAAAACTTCTAGCGGGAATTCAGAAATTGGCATCCTTTAGGAATCACAGTAGTCTAGGGATCAAATGTAATCTTCTTCAGAGCCACAATATTATCAACTGTTGTTGAAAAAAATAAACACTTTTAAGTCAGATGTGGTACTATACGCCTGTAACGCCAAAACCCACAAGGCTGAGGCAGGAGGACCTAGCATTTGAGGTAAGTGCAGTGTCATAAGTGAGTCCTACCTCAAAAACACAAAGCAAAATGAAACACCTTCAAGTGACACTGTTCAGGGCCATTTTCTTTAGCAAGAGACCGTGGATATGGTGGAAATGGCAGACCTTGTGACTAATAAGCCTGGTGCAGAATTTTAGATAGCATAATGTTGAGGATGAAAGATAATTAGAGCCCTCCAGCATAGTCCATAGATAAAACATATGTAGACAGTTGTCCAAGTCAGATTTGCTCAAACCTAACATTAGAGACATATCCCTCAAATCCCGCAGGCTTGGACCATATGGAAGAAGGATGGCCATTCCCTATGGGAAAAGGTGGTGGAAGAGAACAATTTTCCCTTCATCATGGAAGGGTACCTAGCCCCTCCAGCGGACCTCAGTAAGGCTGCTGTCTTTCTCTTTGGAGCAGTAACTTTGTTCCTGCTGACTGAGTGGCCATGTGTCATGTGCACTTCCTGAGAAACGGGCTCCAACTTGTGTCCCTGCTATATTTGAGTTGTTGAAAGTGGATCCATCAGGAACTAGCCATCTGCAGCCTTAGATTGTCACTTTCCTGGGCTGAGGCTTAGCGTGAAATAGGAGCTGAGCCTAGTACCAGATACATAGGAGCCCTTTCTCAAATTCCTCAGCCTGATGCTACCGTCCTTTTGCTTAGCTTAGATCCCAAAATAGCTTCCAGACTAAGCCACAGGCCAGTGGATCAGGAGGTGAAGCAAGTAAATACACAAAACACACTAGGCAGACAAGATGGCGCAGCTTCTTTTTGGCGAATTCTAAGGAGATACCAGTTATTTTCTATTTCTAGGACGATTTGTGCTAGGTATCAAATGCCTGGTGAAAGAATAGAAAGGTCGTGTTTTAAAAAAGCAATTCAAGACTACATTAAAAGGCTGCTTCATGTTGGAGAAGTTGATATTTATCTTCCTTGAGAAGTAAAATTTGGTGTTATGTGCTTTTGGTTGAGGGCTTTGTGAGAGAGGTGAACAACAATAGCTCTTTGACACCTTAAAAGTTTGCAAGCCCTTATCAGCGCTCTAACTCAGATTTCCCTGCCCCTGAAGAAGGACTAATTTTAAGACAGATGTGCATTTAGCAATCTGAGGGTCCGGACAGACAGAAGAAAGACGACAGACTTTCAGTTTATTTTACTCAGAATGCAGAGGACTGATTCTCTGGCCTAGATCGCAACTGATCTGAAGAGAACAATCCAAGATGACAGTTAGACACTTTCCAAATAGCTTTGGATAAACAAGTGAGTCCCTAAAGCCAATGAAGACACTACTTTGGAATATGAAATAAATAAAAGTCAAGAGGTTATTAACCAGAGTTCTGCTGTGGATGAGGTTACAGCGAGCTGGAAGCCAAGAGGGCTCATTCAGGGACCATCTGGGTTCTAGCCCATGCCTGAGTCACTGCGTGACCTTGAGGAAATCCATATTTTCTCAAGATCTCTATATTCTTCTTCTTCTACACAATTAAGGGTGGAACCTGATGACATAGGAGTTCTTTCCAGCCCCAATGTTCTGTGGTGTGGAGATGAGAAAGTTGGTCAAGAGTAACTCTGATATAGTTTAAGAAAAATGCATGTTTAAGTCAGAATCTAAAATACAATATTCTTTATGAAACATATACCTACATTTTAAAGCTCAGAAATAAACACATTCAAATGATATTAAAAACATATATCTTGTGGCTTGATGATGACTCAGTGGTTAAAAGTACTGGCTACCCTTGCAGAGGACCCAGGTTCAGTTCCTAGCATGCACATGGTGGCTCACAACCATCTATAACTCCACTTCCAGGGGATCTGATGTGCTCTCCTGGTCTCTGTGGACAGCAGGCATGCACATGGTTCACAGACATACAAGTAGGTAAAACATTCATGCACATAAAATAACATTTAAATTTAAAAATTCTTTTAAAAATCCATGTCTGTGCATCATTGTATTAACAGTTGCCTTTTCATTATAACTATGTGTATTTTTAAACTGTTGTATATTAGCATATAGTATTTGTGTTGAAGACATATGCAATTGCTACTTTTAATGACTGGGTAAAAATAAATGATGATTGATAAGACACATTACATAAGGAAACTCTTGCAGGGGATAGTTAGAAACAGGGTATAGCAAGGAGGCAGACTTCCCGGTTTTACTTTTTGTAGGCCGCTCAGTGTTTGGTGGGCCTGATTTTGCCACATTCCTATAACTGTATGGCAAAAAAGTGGCACAGTGGAAAGAAGTGGGCTTGTTTTGGTTTTTTATTGGGATCTACTGTCCTCTGAAGCCTTCCCTTTCTAATCTGTGCAGTTAGGAGCACAGTGTGACCATGTTTGTCTCAGGTCTAAATGAGATAGGGCATATGTCAAATACCAAACATGGCAGTTTGGTACAGTGTCTCAATTCACAGCCATTGTTGTGAGTTTTAAGAGGATCTGGCATAGAAAGTTGGAGGTTAGTCCATGAGAAAACACACCCAGAGAAAACCTCTCCCCTCCCCTCCCTCCTTCCCTCCTTCCCTCCCTTCCTCCCTCAGTCCCTCTTGGTCTAACCTCTGAATCTCTGCTAACCTGCTATTTTCTCTCAACTCAAGACAGTTTTCAATCACTTTGCCTCATAGAAATCTGGGGTAAAATTATTGGGGTTACAAAATCCAAAAGCTTCGTCAGCCATGCTTAGGGGCGAGTGGATCACTTTTAGTTCATTGAACAAGTGTGCGACAGGCAATAAAGCAAGTTTCTTCCCTGTCTCACTTGGTCAAGTTATATGGCGTGATGTGCCGTTCTGGTATGCGTCACTGGGGCAGCTGCCATACAGTGTTCATTGCAGAGGGGCGGGATCCCATACAAGGTGTCCCCAAAGGTTCCACACAGCCAGCCAGCAGTTCTTTGAAAGGTTGCATTGGGTGACAAGGACACTAAATCCTTACATGGATTACTGCTCCAAGAACGGACAACTGGAAATTACGCCATGGTTTTGCTCTCCTCTATTTCCAGAAGAGAGAAGTTCGAATTACTCACATGGGCCGTCCCCACCCTTTCCGTGATGGTTTCTGGCTTTGAAGGCACTTACATGCTTGCTCCCTCGTGTTTAAAGCCTTACGCCACAAGTTCTTTATGAAAACAATATGTCTTTTAAATTAACAGTAAATAAAAAGGAGACTGTCACTGGAACATCATCCTGGGTAAAGTCTCCAGATTTAAAATGAAAGTTTGATGACCTCCTGACCTCAAACCCAGGCTTCTCTATTTCGAGCTGCTTGGAAACTATCTCTACTTGGATCTTCCACAACAGCCTCCACCTCATTATATCCAAAAGCAAATGTTTCATTTTTGCCCAAAACTGCCTTTCTACTTGCATGGTTTTCATTGCAGTCAAGGATACTACCCCATTGTCCAGGCCAAGAAAACCTTAAGTCGGACGGAGTCAGTTCAAACTCCGCGTCTTCTTTCTTTCACCAATCGTTTCACAGAGAGCACAGTGCCCAGGGCAGAGGCTGACTCAAACATCATATTGACTAATAAACTGAGAATGTCTAGAAATAAAGAGAAAACTAGACTTTAAATAAACTTCTTATTTAGGGTTGATTTTTGTTTGTTTGTTTGTTTGTTTGTTTCAGAACGTCCTCTGTAAAAATAAGGATAATGATAGCCTAGTTTATGGGCGTTGATGTGACTTAAATCAGATGTATGAGGAAAAGGAATGGCCATGCCTGGGCAAATGTGCTTTACACTTCCTGTGAGCCTAAGCATCAGGCCAAGAGCTGTGGAAGACTGACAAGAAGTTTCAAACCTAACTCCTGCTCTCACAGAGCTCAGGGTCTGCCTAGGGAGAGCTAATGAATCCAGATGAACATTCAAGGAACAATGACTTCCCAGGGCACACATTCAATCCAGGTGCACTCTGGGCAGGCTACATGGTTAAGACTTGAGCTAAGCCCTGAAGGAAAAATAGGATCTGAAGAGAGAGAAAGAGGAGAAGCCAGAACATTCCAAGGGAAAGAACAGCACCAGACATAGCTGAGGCAGTTACCCATGTGGTATATTTCAGCTGGCCCACTGAGATTTGTCTCATCAGCTACAAGAGAACTCTGGAAAACTGCCTGTTTAGGATTCTGCTCTTTAGCATGACCTGTGTGGAAAGGCAAACACACCTGCACTACTGTGGGTATGACTTCACTTGCACCTTGGGGAGCTTTAGTTAAATCAGAATACTTTGTCTGGAAGCGCTACATAGATGAATTGGCTGGGGTATGGACCTCTGGTTAGTGGACGCCCAAAAGGCAATGATTGTGGAGCTTTAGAAAGAGTTTGTTCTGGGAATCTAGATAGTAGCCTGAGGTCCTGGAGAGGGTAGCAAGTAGTAGGGCGTTCTTTCATCAACAGGGACATCATTTTGAATATGAGGAAGACAGCACGTCCTTACAAGGATCTGTTGGTGTGCTTGGAAGTTTTGCAAATCAGAGTAACATGCACATTATTATTAGATAATATTAGAAAAGTGCCAAGCTACCCTATTAGATAAAAGAAGATTTGTCAGCTGGGCAGTGGTGGTGCACGCCTTTAATCCCAGCACTTGGGAGGCAGAGGCAGGCGGATTTCTGAGTTGGAGGCCAGCCTGGTCTACAGAGTGAGTTCCAGGACAGCCAGGGCTACACAGAGAAACCCTGTCTTGAAAAAAGAAGGAGGAGGAGGAGGAGGAGGAGGAGAAGAAGAAAAAGAAGAAGAAGATTTGTCATGGATGTGTTATTTCATTTGGTGAGTACTTGGTAAATAGACCATATCAGGCATGGAGATGTGGTGCCTTGGAATCAGGGCTGGAACAGGCTTTCTGTTTTCATTTACATAGGTTTGCCCTCTCAGTCACTTCAAAGTTTGACTCCTAAGCTTGATCTCAGGTTGGGTGTTAGGCAGGAGGTTTCTTTCCAAAGACTATCGCCCCCCCCCCCCAGACTGTTTCATTTAGCAGAGACTGCTCCAGGAATGGTTGGGAGTTCAGGGGAAGCTGGTCTGCCCTCAGGGTTGTTGCACTTGGGGCATCTCTTCTTGGCCAGCCTTCCATTCCCTGTAGCCATTACACCAGTAAGTCTAGCCAGCCAGCCTTTGTTTGCACTGGCACATCCTCAGCTAACTTGGGCAAAGAGGTTGGCTCTGGGTCTTCAAGAATGAGCTGTGACATAAAAGCCTAGCCACTCTTCCTTTGTTTTACTATTTTCCTGCCACAGAAGGTTCTTGCCTACTATTAGAGACACTTGGATTTTGTGCTCCAATTAGGTACATTTGTAATCAATCCCTGAGGTAAATAAAAAATGCTTCTCCTAGAGTCCATGATGTGCTAAGCTCTGGTAGTCAGAGGAAGTGAAAGGCAGAGACCTGTCCTCAGAAACAACATCTAGTTTTCAAGATGGAGGAGGAAGGGGTTAAAGCAAAGTTATCGGAGCATAATGTGGGGATTGACTATCAATGACAACAGTGTTTGGAGAAAACAAGAAAAAGGTTCATGTGGGAAAATGGTCCAGTAAGGTCTCCCTACTGGAGAGTGACATGAGCTGTACTATGATACAGAAGCTGAATTGAGTTTGATCAGTTCATCACTAGTTTTAAGCTTCATGTGCATGACTGTAGGTCCACATGTGCACCATGGTGCACCCGTGGATGTTAGGGGGACAGCCTCACCTCCTATCTTGTTTGAGATAGGGCTTTTTCTTGTAGTTATTTGCTGTTGCCTACGTGGGCTTTCTACAGTGTGATTTTGCTATTTTAGCATAGCTTTCTCTTATTTTTTTGGTCTTTAGCGGGATAGGCCAGCTATCTTTGAGCTCTTGATTTTCTTGCTTCAGGCTCCTGAGTACTTACATCACTAACATGTACCACCACATCCAGCTTTCACTGTAGCTCATAAGTTCAAGTTGACTTGGTTCTTGACTAAAGAAATGGTGATATGACATCTTGTTGGAGGAAAAATACCCATCTTTGACCTATTGGAAAATGCTGTCTCCAGTGTAGCACCCTCCAAAGCACTTTTTTTTCTTCCTTTGGTGTCAGGGATCAAATCTAAGGCTTCATACTTACTAGCTGAGTTCCCAACCAACAGAGATGCATTCTCAGCACCCAAAGGAATTGCTGAGGTTATAGTTTGTCGACAAATGATTTGTTTTCCTTAGCAAGAACCTAATGATTCTTAAGAGAGGACCTGGCCATTTATTCTTGTTTGGTTTCTTCCATTGTCATGAAAATTGTGTGAGCGGAGCCTATGTCTTACACTTGGTGTCTCTCCCACAGTCCCTCATACCTCTTAAAGTCAGTCAAACAAAGTGGCTTAAAAACCAGTAGATTCATAACATGCTCATGTCAAAGATTACTAGATACATTCGTTTCTCCAGCAAATTCAAGGTTCATGAGAGTTATGTGTGTACTGCCAAGTTCTCCTGAAGACAGAAAGGAAGATTCATGCTATCGTGTATATCCCATGACTTGCTGGCATCCTCTGTGCTATTTCTAGAAATGGAATCTGTCTGTTACCACCCCAAGCTTGGTCATCTGAGCACCTGGCAGTTGTCTATTGATGCCTGTTCAGCTGTCACCATCTTACCGCTGGTTCTGTTTGCTCAGGGTGTTTCCTTGAGCAGCCCTGACTATTTTGAGTCTAAGTTACAGCTGTCAGCATTTCAGGCGTAGCACACGTGTTTCTAGAATTAGGTGGAAATATTTGAAGCCTGAAAAAGTAACTATAATGTTCTGAGTATGAAAGAAATATTTAGGCAAGTGTTAACTGGTAACACACTCTAAAAAGAATTGAGTCCCTGGTAATAAAAGGAGAGGACAGCAGAGCCGAGTCATCTCGGGTTACTTGCATTTTAATAATAGGGGTTAAGTTACCAAGCTATTTATATGATTTTTATTAGCATGTCATTAAGGAATTGCCCAAACATGGTAAGACTGTTTGCTCTAAACAGTGATATGACAGAATTGACCAAACACATTAATTTTATTCCAAAAAACATTAATTTTATTCTAAAAGAAATGGATCTTCGATGAAAAAGGTCACCCCAGTTATGTGTGTCTGAGGGATGCTTTGGAAGTCAAAGTGTATCTCTTGACTACATTCTTTTAAAATTAGTTTATAACTTCTGCTCTCCAATCATGTAGCGACAATATAGATCTATAATTGTTACACTGTAGCTCTGAAGCAAAAGTGTTAGCTGTTATTAGTTTTCTTTGAGCCAAGCTGAGAAAAAATAGAGAATTAGTTTTCTGGAACACCAAGACACCAGTGCAAAATGAAGGGAATGGAAACTTCTTCAGCTCTCAAGATCAAGGTGAATCTAGTGATCTACTAGAGAGTGAGTCAATCCCCTTCGCATTTAAACACCCTTTGGGATTTCTTCATTTGGATCTGTTGGGGCAGGGGATCTCTAGTCTTGCTTCAATTTTTCCTTTGATTGAATTGCTTTTGTAATATGTGATGGAACAGATGAAGCAAACCCTAATTAACAAAGCCACCATCATTCAGACCCGCTGGACAAAAGCTGTTGCTGAACTAAAGGTTCTGGAAACAGAAGATGTAGTCGTGGTGCCAATGAAGTAAAGGCCATGATTTCAATCCTTAAAAGGACCGATTATCTTTATTTCTTTCCAGATGATTCTGATACAGAGAGTCCTGGGACTATGCTTTTGGGAAGCACTACAGGAGAGATGAAGCCCAGTCATTTCTACAGTCTAAAGAAAACTAAAAGCTTAACTGCCATCACTTTTAGTCTCTTTTGAAATTTGACTTTTTTGTGGAACCATGTGTCTCTGTAATCATTCTGCTCCTATTTCCTTTCAGTCAATAAATTATTGATAAAAAGATTACTGCATTAGATCATATGTTGGAGAAGTTCAAACTTAAATCTTCGGCCCTAGTGCTGCTTTGCAGTCTAATCTTGACTTAATCAGTTAGTTATTTTACCCTTTTGTAAACTGAAAATCCATCTAAGAAACATCTGGTACATTTTGAATGAAAAGCATTTGCATCACAAGGTTAACTTTCCTCCTCTATCTATGGCTGCCAGATTTTGAGAAAGAAGGCATCCAGTTAAATTTGAATTTCAGATAAACAATGGCTGATTTTTGCTCTAAGTACATATACTTGGGGGCACACTTGCCCCAAGTATTTTATTGGTTATCTGAAATTCAGATGTAATTGGCTGCCCCATATTTTATCTGGCAATTCTGTCTCTGGTTAACTCTGGTGTTAGCTGGTCTTACTCTCTCTGGCTGTGGCTTGTCCCTCCTGCAAGTCTCTGTGCTAATACTCCTTGAAAACCAGCTCTCTCTGAGAAGAATTTGGGTTTGGAGTGCTGTGGCACAAGGTCAGCTCTGGGGTGTAGACAGAAACCAGAAGGATCTTGTCCTCAGCTGTCCCTTGGTTCCTGTGTCCTGATAGCTCTGCAAGGGTCCCTCTTGATCCAGTGAGTTTGAACAGAAGTGGTGGTTTTGCCTATGCTTGAAGGTGTGTCAGCACTCCTGGGATACCAGCTCTCTCCTGGCACTATTTGAGTATGGAGCCCTGTGTCACAGGATCAGCTCCCTAGCCACTGAAAGAAACCAGGTGGGTCCCTCTGAGCAAACAGGCTTGTCCACACACCTGGGAGTCTAGCTTTCTCCCGGCACTATTTGGCTTATGGAGTCCCGTGGCCCAGGCTGAGGTCCTCAGCCACAGATGGAAACCGGAAGGCTCCTTCTCCCAGCTGTTCCTCAGTCCCTGTGTCCTAAGGATTCCGGGTGGGTCTCACCGAGCAGTGTTGCTCGCCTTAACCCCACTCACAGCTTTTCCACGCTCCTGGGAGGGTAGCTTTCTCCTGGCGCTATTTGGCTAGGGAGCCCTGGTGGCCCAGGCACAGGTCTCCCACCACAGATGGAAACCAGAAGGCTCCGTCTGAGCTTGTACTTTCTAAGACTTGGGCAAGAAGAGAGACTTTTGTAACTCAAGGCCAAGAAGGAAATGAGTACTCATTTAGTATAATACAGGAAAGGAGAAATGCTAGAAAGAGATTAACTGTCCACACTGGCGAAATCTAGGTTTGTTCCAGCGATGGGGGAGGGTGGAGAGTGACTGGGCAAACACACGCATGGCATCCCAAAGAAGGCACAATTCAAAAAAACACAAGCCGACATCCTCAGCCTCAGAAAGAAAAAAATCAAAAACTAAGGACTTCTTCAAACAGAACTTCAACTCCAATGTCTACTTCCATTACAAAGGAAATGAGGTTTTTCTATACCAGGTAGCACAGTCTTAGAGTCATAGCATAGCTTGGCTTCTTTTTGAACTAATGAATCCATTTGCAACTCAGAGTAAAGAAATTAGATTGTGGGAGCTGGGGAGAAGGCACAGGGGTGAAGAGCACTTGCAACTAGCCAACGAAAAGGAAGGACTGCTTTGGCTGGGCATGGTGGAACATATCTAAGACAGCCAAGGCTACTAAGTAAGAACTTGTCTCAAAAAGCAAGAGGTGGAAGAAGAGGAGGTGAAAAGAAACAAAAGGATGGTTTGGCTAGCATCTCTAGATACTGGCTCACTTTTCAAAAACTGATGATCTTCATACGAAATCAGTGTAGGGTGAATACAGTTTACATAGGACATCATGAATACGGATTGAAGAGACCAGGCTCTCAAGTTGCATACAAATAACCACAATCCTAATCACATAGTGAAAACAAACAGAAAATTCTTAACACAATCCGAAAGAAAAGACAGATTATATTTAAAGCTGAGTGACATGAAACAATAAAAAAACTAGACTGACAGTAGATAAACAATGGACTTCCCATTAGCAACAGTGGGCTTCAGGATACAATGAAATACTACTTGCTGGGAAGATTCATTCACTTAAAATTTTGTACGGAGTTGAATTATCTGACGACAACAACAGAAAGACTAGAGTTGAGTTATCATCCACAATGGATGACAATTAAAATGAAAACTTTTTGTTGTTGATGTCACCTTTACACTTTTATTTCTTCATTTATGTATTTAGTAGGTGTGGGTGCCCTGAAGATTGAACTCAGGTAGTCAGTCTTGGGGCCAAGCACCTTTGCCCACTGAGCCCTCTTGCTAGCCCCCAAAAGGACTAGTTAAAGAAAGTAAACTAACATGAAGAAAGCTAAACCCAGAATAGAGGGCTGGAGTTCAAGAAAAAAATGCAGGGAAAGCTTCAGTAAATATGAACACATTAAAATAAGTCCAATTTGAGAACTTTTGAGATAAATAAAGTGGTCTAAAGTTCTGGGGACTAGAGAAATGGCTTGGTAGTTAAGTGCTCTGCTCTTCCAGAGGACCCTGGTTTAGTTTCCAGAACCCACATGGTGTCTCACAGCCATCTCTAACTCCAGTCCCAGGTCCTCCAGTGCCTTCTTCTGCTCTCTGTGGGTACCAGGCAAGTATGTAGTATACAGACATACATGCAAGAAAAATATGCACATAAAACTTTAAAAAGTAAAAAAACAGCCTAAAATTCTGGTGACCAGTATCTCAATAAAGCTATTCCTGAAGGGTTCACAAACTTATACTTACTAATTTCTGTGGTATGAAATTAGTCATGTTCAAAAAGAAATGTATTGTATTATCCATAGGATGAACAAAGAAATACATTTAGCTAAGTTTCTATATGGTCACTGGGTACATGCAAAAAAATTGAGGATAACTACTTAAATAACAGGGCTAAGTTCAATTTCCAAAATTTAGAAGAAGGCAGAGGAGAAAAAAAAAAAAAAGATCAATCCATTAAAGGCAAAAAAGCGCAACTATATAAAATGATAACAAATAAAGTAAAACAAAAAAAATCACAAAAAGGACACTGTGAAGTCTGTTTATTTGTGCTTTTTTTTGTGAAGCATCACTGCCTAGGCTCCTTATTCTTCAATACCTCATTCAATGTTGAATGGCAAAAGGTTAGAAAAGTATAAACCAGGAAAATCCTAACCAAAAGAAAGCTCATAAAGCCATATCTGCATCCTAGTTTAAGACATCTTGGCAAAATACCATTGAGATTAAATAAATCATTACCCATTGAAGAAAAAATGTCAACAAAGTGGTATAATAATCCAAATGGTATGTATCTGGCAATGAGAACATTGTAGCTATAAAGATTTTATACTATTATGAATAATTCTCTGCTAATAACATTGAAAATTGATGAAAATATTAGTTTAATCTAGAGAAAAACAGAAGAAAATATCTCACACTCATAAGACTATTGCCGTTTGATCCCCAAACCAGACAAGAACAGTCCAAGAAACAAAAACATTGTTTAAATCCTCCCATGAACATAGAGACAAAATTTTGAAAAATGATCTGATGACTCTAAATCTACTCATGAATATGGCCATCCAAGGTGTGCTCCAATGCACTGTTGGTTCCATGGTAGAAAATCTCACATTAGGACCCACCACTGAGGCAGATTAAAGAAAAGAAGCAAATGGTCATTGTGGCTATCTAAAAAATGATGCAACCCACATGTGCAAGCGACAGTCTCAAAAAGTGGCATGGGGAAACCCCCTCAGTTTGATCAAAGGTTTCAAGAACTGTGTAACGAAAACATAATGATGAGAGACTACAAACATTTGTCGTAAACCTTTAGAAGGGAAGGATAAAGATGCCTGCCATCCCTGCTTGTTTTTAAACACTAACGGAAACTCAGCAAGCACAGGTTGTGTTTATAGACAAGTGATAGATTGCTTGCCCGGTATGTGCAAGGCCCTACATTTGATCTCTGGGACACAAATAAATAAATACACAATAAGTAAATAATTCAATCTTACCAAACATAAAGGTCTAAGAAAACAAAGAAAAACTTCCCATCTGAGAATGACATTGATTGCCTCTATAGAAAGTAGAGGGGAACCTAGATGGTACAACTAATATAAGCACTTAATAAGGATGCTTGATGTATCAATAGGAAGAATCAGTACCATATGTTCCCAGAAATAAACAATTAGAATACAGACATTTTAAAGAAATATTATTCAAAATATGTACTTTTAGTAAGGCACTAGAATTGTGAGTCGTATGTAAGTAGTGCAAGTGCAAACAACACCCTAGTCCCCTGACAAAGGGCAAAAAGTCTTGAGCAAAAGGCATAAAGAAAAACCAAATAGAAATTTCAGAACTGAATGAACAAAGGCAAGAGAAAATCTGAAGGAAGAACATGTAACTAAAATGACTAGGCAGATAAGGGGCGGGGGGTAATGGGAGTGGGAGAGGGGGGAAAAAGGGGGAACAGGATGATAAGGAAAATATACTCAGCACACAATATCTACTTATATGAGAATTTAAAATAAACGAGAAGACAATAAAGTACCTTGTACAAGCAATAGAAAATAGCCTCAAAAAAAATATGAGCAGAGAACCAGAGAGCTGAAACAAAAGACACAGTGCACCCAATTCCAAACCTAAGGTGACCAAGACAGGAGGATCACCATGAGGTCCAGGCCAGCCTGGGCTACATAGTGAGTGTCTGTATTTCCCTCTTTTCCCATCTTTCCCTCCTTTCATCCATGTCCCCCTCCCTCCTTTTATTCAGAAGAGCCAAGACAGACAAAAGACAGCGATTATGAAACACTCAAAAAACAAAACAAAAAACAAAACAACAACAAAAAACAGTGGCTGAAATTTTCTCAACATTGTAAAAAAGAATAAAGCTACAGATTTAAAAAGATGAGTGAGCTCCATATGGAGCAAACCCAGAGAAATTTAGGGCAAGACCCATCACAGTCAATATTCTGATAATAAAAAGAAAGAAATCCTGAAAGGAGCAAGAGACAATAGCTCAAGTCTAATGCAAGAGCAGTCAACAACTACCAGATCTCTCAGCACGCCCTACAGAGGGGACAAGGAAGCAGACAGTGTGTGTTTCAAGGACTGCAAGAAAAGAATTTCCAGTGAAGAGTTTTACAACCAGTAAAAAAATATCTTCCCAGAATGAAAGGGAAGAAACACTCAGATGAAGAAACACTCAAAGAATGTATCATTAGCACACCAAGCTTTAAAGAATAGCTAGAGGAAGTTCTCCAAACACAAATGAATAATAGGAAGAATCTTGGAGAATCAGGAAGGAAGGAAGTACAAAGAAAGTGCAAAAAAAATATATGGGCAAATACAATAGGCTTTCCTCTTCTATTGAGGTTTCTAGATTATAGTTGACAGCAAAAAGTAAAATTTATCTGATGATTTTCGATGCATGTAGAGGAAATATTTAAGATCAACTCTAAACTGGATAGGGAAAATGTATGCAAAGGGAGGTAAAGGTTTCATACTTTGTTCTAGCATGTTAAATGGAAGCACTGGTCGACTGTTAAGTTATAAACATATGCTATCAGCCTCAGAGCAATCCCAAAAGACCACAAAAACAGGCTCTGTAAACTCTGTCATTAGGTCAAAATAGACTTCTAAAGGTGTTCAACTTTAGCTGGGCATATAGCTCATTGGTGGAGTATTTGCCTATATGCACAAGGCCCTAAGTTCTGTCTTCAGCATGCAAAGAAAAGTTAAATTCCTTACCCCCCAAAGTGTTTAGGTAACCCTCAGAAAAACAAAAATCAGAGCAGCCAAAAAACCCCACCCAAATCAAAAATAACTAAAACATCCTTCAACATAGAAACAGTTTAGAAGTCTGACCAGATCATATGCCACAGCTCAGTGATGAGAAGAAGTAACAGCTTAGACGGACCTCCAGGGAGTCATGCCGAATGAGAAAAGACAACCTCAAAAAGTTGTGTTCTGCATTATTCCGCTCATATAATAATCAAAAATGGCAAAACTGTAGAGATTAAAAGATCAGGGTTTTCTAGAGATGAGAGATGGGGTCGTGTGGGATAGATATAAAGGTAGTGTGTGTGGGGGGGGTAGATTGCTTGGTAGGCAATAGTGCTTGATTTGAAAGCATGAAGACCTGAATTTGAAACCCTGTACCCACGTAATAAGCCTGTGCATACCTGTAATACCAGTGGGGAACAGAGACAAGCTAATTCTCAAAGATTGCTGGCCAACCTAGCTAACCGGTAAAATTCTGATTCACTGAGAGACCTTATAAGAGGGAAAGGGAGAGGGAGAGGGAGAGGGAGAGGGAGAGGGAGAGGGAGAGGGAGAGGGAGAGGGAGAGGGAGAGGGAGAGGGAGAGGGAGAGGGAGAGGAGCAATGAATTATTAACTAATGTTAAAAGCCAAGTTTTGTAACATTTTGATGGAAATATACAATATCTTTATAATCTTAGAATATGGAAAGATTAGTTAGTAGCAGACATAAAATCTTACAAATTCTAATTTTTAAAATGGGCAAATGTAAAACATGCACCTATTGTTCCAGCTACTCAGGAGTCTAAGACAGGGAGTACTGCTCGAGCCCAGGAGTATAGGAACAGCCTGTGACCAAAAGTAAGAACCATCTCAAAAATAAAAAATAAGAGACATTTGCCACACATATAGCTGAAAAAGAAAGCGTACCAGAGGCACAGACTACATAGAGCGCGTCCCTCTCAGCAGTACTTTTGTTTTCTGTGGTTTCAATTATCTGAGGTCAAACTTAATCTGAAAGTATTAAATGAGAAATGCCAGAGAGAAAAATATGTAAGTTTAAAATTGCTCCCCTTTCTGAGTACCATGGATGAACTCTTTTGCTGTCTCGTGTTTTCCCTCCTGGGGCATGACTTAGTCCAGTATATCCATGTTGTACATGCGACCAGCATGTTAATCACCATGATCTTGGTTATCAGATCATTGTATCATTGACCAGTATTATGTTCCCGTAATAATTACTTTCCTTAAGAATGACCCTTAAGACCCTGGTGGGGGAGCTGGCGGAAGAACTGGAGAAGCAGAGGGGATCACAACCCCATAGGAAGAACAACATAGGCTGGACTGACCACCCAGTTGTCCCAGAGACTAGACCACCAACCAAAGAGTACACATGGAGGGACCCATGGCTCCAGATACATATGTAGCAGAGGATGGCCTTGCCTGACAGCAATGGGAGGGGAGGCCCTGGTCCTGTGGAGGTTTGATGCCCCAGCATAGGGGGATGCTGGAGTATGGGGCAGGAGAGGGTTGGGGGGAGCACCCTCATAGAGGCAAAGGGGAGGGAGGAAGGCGGATGTGGGATGGGGGGTTGGTGGAGGGGTAATCAGGAAGTGGGATATCATTTGAGATGTAAACAAATGAATGATTAATAATAAAAAATGGCCCTTAAATCCAAGAGGAGTGATGTTGGCAATTAGAATGATCCAAAGAGAAGCCAAAAATGGAAAGGTCTAGATTTAATGAGGAAAGAAGAAAACCTGGTATGCTGAGGTTGCCAAAATCAACGGTAAAAACAGAACATTTTCTATACAGAGTTCATACTACTCTATGCTATGGGGTTTCCAGCATCCACTGGGGTTGAGTGCTATTATATTTCCACTTGAATAAGTAGAGAATATCACACTATAAGTCATAATTTTCTAAAAGATAACCTACCCTAAAGCAAAATGGGCAAAAAATACCAACAGACATGTGGAGAAGAAACTGCAAACGTCTTTAATATGAAAACATGCTTGCCCTCATGGAAGTAAACGACCACAACCAACATGGGCATTATCTTACTCATCAGATTTGCAAAAATTAACACTCACTGTCAGTGTTATGGTATCATGGCAACTCATCCTCCACAGGCTGAGCTATGTCAAAGCCCGATCTGCCAGTGCTCACACTTAAAATGTGCATATTCTGCAGTCCAAAATCTTACTTTATTTTTAAAGACTTAGTGTGTGTGTGTGTGTGTGTGTGTGTGTATGTGTGTGCGTATGTGTGTGTGTGTTTGCTCATACACACAGGCTCACACATGTGCATGCCACATGTATAAGGAACCTTGCAGAAGCTAGAAGACAATATCCAATCCCCTGGAGCTAGAGTTATAGGCACTTATCAGGCATCTGATATGACTGTTAGGAGCCAGACTTGGGACCTCTAAAAGAGCAGGAAGTGTTCGTAACTGCTGAGCTTTCTCTCCAGCCCCAATCTTACTTTCTCAAGGAAGAATTTTTGTGGAACATCCTATTTGGTGTTTGGTGCATACTGTTTCTGAAAAATTGGAAACTACTTAAAATATCCATCAGTTGGGGAATAAGTAAACCAAATGCTCAAGAACATGGTGCAGAGTAAAGCCATAAACAAACATACACATGAAACCATGTTACTTCTCATCCATGGCGCCTCTCTCTCTCTCTCTCTCTCTCTCTCTCTCTCTCTCTCTCTCTCTCTCTCTCCATCCCCCACACTGTGTGTTGAACTCATTTCTATAGTATTACAAAAGGAAACTCTTAGAACTGAAAAACAAAGTAAAAACAGCGATGAAGTTACACTGTACGGTAGGAAAGTATTTGCTATATTCTTCTTTGAACTTTAATGTGTATTTTGAGTCTTGACTAGAAAGGAAAGGTATGTTAAGTACTCAATTACCAAGGAACCAGTAACTTTAGATGCTCATCTTCCCAGAGACATTTTAATTTTTAAAGAAAGACACAGGGCTGGGGGTACAGCTCAGCTGGTATGACAGGATGCCCTGGGATCCAGTGATAGACACACATACACACACACACACACACACACACACACACACACACACACACACACACACACACTCACACACACACTCCTACCCGGAAAAGAAAAAGAAGGCTGTATAATATCAGATGAAAAGTTGGAGCTTTGGTGATAAGGAAGGATGTGAGATGGACAAAGGACACCTGGGATGAGAAAAAGGAGAAGAATCTGGCTGTGGGCGGCTATAAGGGAGGAACAGGGGTAATGGGGGTGGGGTGGGGTGGAGAAGGTCGAAGGAGAACCACAAAACACACTTCGCTCAGAAACCACATCATGGTATCAAACATTACATTCTTGGTTTTTTTTTTTTTTTTTTTTAAAAAGAAACACGATGAAGTTTTTCAAAAACTTGGAGCCCTGTGGTATTTGCTGTTTCTTATGCACTTGGGGTTCTCACGGCACACTTTCAAAGGGTGTCCCTTGCTGCTAGAGCCAGTCCTGCAACATGGCTAAGCGGACACGGCTCTGATAGAAGGATGGACATGCTCTGGATGGAAACACACAAAGAGGAGCCAGACCACACCTCCCCCTCAACCATGCTTCCATCCCTTATAAATAAAGCAGTGTTTAAAACACCCACACATAAAATTTAGAGTGAGATTTATAGAAACACAGACACCTAAGTGCAAAGAAATCCCTTCCAACATTATCAAGATCCCCTCCATCTTGGTCATCAAGCCAGGGTAGATTTAACCCAATTGAAATATGTCTTCAGTCATCTGTGGCTTGTAGGCCCCCACTCCCTTCACCTCGGTCAAGCCCACTGGTTGATTGCACTACTCCAATCTTTCTACAGCTACAGTTTTCAAGTAAGAGGCTTTTTATTGCTTTGGGCATGTTCCTTCTCCTAGCCAGTGCTCAGAATGTTAACTATCTAACTCATCAATTTCTCTCTTTCTCTTTACAAGGGGGAGAAACTGGATTTCTGTTCCACACAGTTTGGCAGAGGCCAGCAGGGAGTGAGAGATTACAGCCAGATGTACATCTACATGTCAACAGCCGGAAGGTCTGGGCTGGTGCTTTTTCAATCAGAAGGGAGTAGTCATTTTCCCTCTCTCAGAGGAGAAGGCCTCCTCCCTCCCTATTTGGCTGCTGGATTCTCACTGATTAATTACCAAGGTTGCATCTCAACACCACTGGTCCCCTTAACGGTTCTAGCAGGATTCCAGCTCTTTTTTTTTTTTTTTTTTTTTTTTTAAATGTATTTCTTCCTTCTAAAAGAACTGGCCTCCTTTTGCAAAGCATATATTGGAAAAAAGAAACAGAAAGACTTAAAAGGAACAAAGCATCCTTTAGAATTGGTTTCATTGTTTTGAGACAAGGTCTTGCTACATATAACCCAGATTGGCTTTGAACTTGCAATTCTTTGCCTAAGGCTCTCTAGTGTTGCATTAATAGTCACTGTGTTTGGCAAAGAATTATTTTGAAACAATTTGTTTCACTACATTGTCTACTACAGTATTGGAAGGTTAAGTAGGAACAGGGAAGTGTTTTCAAGGTCAGGAGAACATTGCTAGTACCCTTACAATAAGAATGTCAAATGGATTGCTTGTTCTATTTGCTTGGTATGTATCACTTCCAATATCTTCTGGTCAACTTCAGAAATCTGTTTCACATTGGAAAATCAAGGCAACATAGGCATACTTTTCTCTGTATCCAACAGCCACAAATCCCTATTTGGCTCCCCCATAGGGATAGCATGCATAGTTCTTCAGTAGTAACTAGTTCCCTTCTCTTGACTGACTCACAACCAAGGCTATCCGTGTTCTAAGGATGCTACATGAGGTCTATAACACAATCACTCTATGAAACCTAACCTGGAAGCTATTCCTTGATCCTATTCTCATGTCTAAGGAGTTTAACATATGATTTGACCAGTGCTAGAAGTGAATGCTCCTGAGTTGTAGAAACATTCAGCATTCTCAAAGATCATATCTCTGTACTTGGAAAAATACTGGAAACAGAACAAACAGTATCCCTATAATCTAAATGACAATCAGCATCACAAAACTGGGGGCCAACTGAACTAAAAATGTGTTCACTTAAGTTCCCAGGTTTTTCTCTCTGTACTCTCCCACATAACACAAATGGCATGGCTAAACTGTGATGAAACTGACAAATGACCTTTACGTGCATTAAATACATTTCCAAATGTTCTTTGGGAGTATATGATTCTAGACATGCTATTAACTGAGATCTGGGCAAGACACATACTTATAATCCTGGCACCTAGAGAGCTGGAGTAAGAGGATCTCATGTTTAAGGTTCGACTGAATTACATATCAAGTTCTAAAAGAGCCTTGGCTCTATAGCAAGACCCTGCCTTTTTAAAAGAAAAAAAAAAAGGAGAAGACAAGAAAAGAGGCAAATCTGGGTGTAGTCAAGCTAGCTTGTTATCTCAGCCTATCTGGGACAGAGGCAGTAGAATCAGGAGTTCAAGGTTATCCTTAGTTATATAGTAAGAGACCGTTCTGAGCTACATAAGGCCTTGTATCCAAAACCAAAATATGACAAGCCTGAAATGTAAGCAAGTAAGAGTAATGCATGCATTACCAGGAAAATCTTGAATCCACTTCAACTTATAACTAAAGTAAACCATCCAGCAACCATTACCGTAACTACTATGTGTAACAAATTACTTATCAGCTGTGCTTGACAATGGCTACTCTTGTCCTATAGGTGGCCTGCCATGCTATCTCATGCCTCTATGTATGATGTTTCCCTCTGTTTTGAAGGTTTTTAATGATGTTTCCAAAAAGGTTGATTGAGGGAATGAATGAATGAATGAATGAATGAAGTGCTTGTGACCTCATAAGCCTCACGTTACATTAGACCATTCCTACACTGAATCACGCTGTGCAGTAACAAAATCATACCCCATTATGAATAGTGAAGTCAACTGTGATTATGGGCAATTTTCTTGACCAGAAAGCATAGAGCAGCAAGATGCTTAGCAGCTGTACATTTCTATTAAGGACTGTTTAAATAAACATAAACCATGTTTGCCAGGAGAGAGTGAAAGACATACACAAATTTCGGTTAGAAAATAGGTACATTCATTTCTTTCATTTGCTTTAAAATGTGCCCTTAAAATAATAATTACCCTGGGATGTCATTTTTTTGACCAGCGACAGGGACCAGAAACAGTGACTTAATTTGGGCAGGGGTTCGCTGGGACATAATATGGCTACTGTGCCTGGAGTCTTTCTTGGTCATAAAAGCCAAAAGGAAGAATGACATAATGGTGAGATGGTAAATCACAGCCCAGGCCATTTTGGTTGGCAGAATTTGAAAGATAAATAAACATTACTTCAGGAGCAGAGAAGACGTGCCTAATTACCTCCGTGCCTAGGCTAGGATCCCTGCAGCTGCTGTCGTTCCTGGACTCAGGTGGGTCCGTACAAACAGGGTCCACGTGTGCAGGATCCTGGAATGGTCCAGTGAGGTTGGCTATGGATGTGGAGACTGGCCCACCTCCGAAACCTCCTCTCCAGGGAAATCAGGCAGTTCAACAGAGTAAGAAGAGAAGCCCTGAGGGGGCCCCGGTGGAGCCTGGAAGGAGTGGGATTGGAAGAAGAGGAGAGGCTGGTCCCACCCACTCTGCCTTGGAAGTGGTGGGGAGTTGAACTGATTGCGTTGGCAAATCTCTATACTTTTTACCTCAAGCCAGTCCAAATTCCCTCTCTCTTGTTCTGTGGTCACCCGGCCTGGCCACAGTTGTAGCCCAAATGGCCTTTAGGGCTCATCCCAGGTTATCAGAGCCTAGGGATGGAACCTACTCTTCTTGTTTCCTGTCTTTTCAAAGCTCAGAAACTTCCACCCTATTGTATTTTTTAATGACAGTTCCATGCCATCCCCAAGTGTTTCCTCTCTTTCCCTCCCCCAACCCCTGTCTCCTACACACACACACACACACACACACACACACACACACACACACACACACACACAGCCCTCATCACTGAAACTTAATCCAGTAAAAGATAACTCCTCTTTACAGTCCTTGGCAACCTTCATTTTACTGTCTCTATAAATTTGACATATTCTGGATACCTCAAAAAAGTAGAATCACAGAGTATTCTGTTCTTTTATAAGAATTTGATTAGCATAATGCCCTTAATGTTCATCAGAGTTTTCTTTCTTTTAAAATATGTCCAGTACTCCCGTGTGTGTGTGTGTGTGTGTGTGTGTGTGTGTGTGTGTGTGTGTGTGTAATATTTTGTCACCTTTCCACAACCTAGAATCACTTGGGAAGAGAATTTCAGTTGAGGAATTGTTTAAATCAGGTTCATCTATGGGAGATTAGCTAGATTGTTGACTAGTGTGGGAAGATCCAGCCCACTGTGGGTGGCACCACTCCCTCACCAGGATTTGGACTATATAAGCGAAGAAGGCCAGTGGAGCCCAAGCATGAGCAAGCAGGCACTATGGCTTCTTTTGCTTCCTTCTACTCTTGGTTAGGAATGTGATATGACTAGCAGCTTGAGTTCCTGATTTGATTTCTCCTTGTTGATGGATTGTAATTTAGAACTGGAAGCCAATTAAACCCTTTCGTCTCTAAGTTGTTTCTGGTCAGATTATTGTATTACAGCAACAGAAGTGAAGCTAGAACGCTAGCCTTCCCCTGCTGGGCTGTTTCCATCTCCTGAACTTTTAAACTGTTTAAACGTTAGGAACAGATGCCTCACCTTTGCTCTCCACAGCCCTACTCTCTGGTCATCACAGCCCCACGTCCATTGGTCACACAGACCAGCTGCTAAAGTTTCTGCCTCCTTTATCTGCCTAATATCTTGGTGAATTGCGGTGAGTAGGTAATTACCTACTTCCTGCACTAAGAAAAGGGTTAACAGTGAGAATCAGAAAAGCAAGAAACTTGCCCAAGGTCAAACAGTTACAAAGGCTGGAGAGATGGCTCAGCAGTCAGGGAACACAGATTTCTCTTACAGAAGCCTGGAATTCAGTTCCCAGTACCATAAATGGTAATTTCATCTCCAGGAGGCTCCAATGCCTCTGGCGTCCACGGGCACATACATGTGTGCATACCCACATATACACACACATAAGTCACATAATTAAAAATAAAAATAAATGTTTAACAAAAACCCAAAGACTTGTCTTACCTCAAAGTCCACATACTAGACCCCACAGTAGTGCCTGAAGAAAACCAAGGGACACTTTGCCACCAATTGTTTATGCTTAATAAGGTGTAGAGTTCATTATTGTTGTTTGTATTTTTATATTTTTTGATAATTTCATACATGAGTTGTGTATTTACATCATTTCTACTTCATCTTCTTTCTCCTCCAGCTCCTCTGATGGTTCACCTCACCCACTTCCTGTCGAATTCATGATATCTTCTTTTAAAAATATTATTGTTAAATTACATACAAAGAGACACACACACATGCACACATGCATGCACGCACGTACCACTGAGTCCATTTAGTTGCTTTAGGGATGACTACTTGAGATTGGGTAACCTAAGCCTGATTCTTCCTCTCTCAGAAGCCAGCTCACTCTGATGACCTCACAGGACTGGGTGGTACTTGACCAGGGCTAGGCCTGGGAGTGTGAAGATGGCATGGGCAGGCAAGGTTCTCTGGAGTTAGTTTTTAAGAAATGTCGAGCTGACTGTAGGCATTGGCAAGCCATCAGCTATATGTGCTTAGAAGGGCTCTTTGAATGTCAAAAACTGTCCAACTTTGGACAGGAAATCATTCCTACTGCTGTATAAGGCAGTACTGAAAACCCGTATTCATTTCAACATTGTTTTTCAATGAGCAGAACATAGTAGACATGAACTTAAACCCTGTTCTCAGATATGTGACTGTTCTATAGTTGCTTGTCACATTTCCTCTCCAGAAGCTCTCTGCTCTTGCCTACCTTGAGTGGATTAATTAATTGTGGAGGTGGCCAGCATTTTAAAAGGCTGGACAAATTAGGCCTGAGGGTTTGAGGCAGATGTTTACCTATTAGTGTCTCAATGCCTGAGCAACACTAAATTCCATAAATGGGTAGCAAGTCTGTGGGACTTTTATGGCTGAGACTAAGGGAATGGATCCTGAAGGTGGAGAAAAAGGCCCAGTGGTGCAGGAAAGTTGCAGACATAGGTAGAAAGTCCCCTGCCTCAGTGTTGCCAGTTGTTGGCTAAGTTCATAGCCTTTCCAACACTGCTCCAGAGGTTGGCCAGAGTGACCAGGAAAATGCTGGTACTTGGGCAGTGGCAGGCCCAGCTGGGTAAACAGGAGAGCAAAACAAGTCAATCAATCAGGGCTGGCTCCAGCCTGCCGTAATCCCCTCCTGCCCCTTCCTTTCTAGTTCCCCTGGGTCTCCTTAGCAAGCAGGCCCAGATGTCCTTTGATCTATAGGAAGGGTGAACTCAGCCCCACGTGTGACCCACTCCCAGGGTTCCTTGTAGGGGACCATGAACTTCACACATCCAGCTGCTAACAGGAAAAAAAAAGCAGGCAGACATGGCGTGATTGGAAAACTTAGGACTGGCCTATGGCTAGGAGGGGCCTGGGTGGCTGAAATTCACACAGTCATGAAGATCAATGAGGCATGTTATCTACTCAAGCTTTGGAGCACGAGTCACAAGCTATATTAAGCACCCAAGGCCTGGTCAAGGGCAGGATCAATCTCCCATTGACTCTTTCTTCCATGGCTTAAGGTTTTCATACACTACTTGGGCTTCAATCTGGGCTCTTACACTTTTGTGATTCCCACACCCTGATAGTAACCAGATAGACCATTCACTGTTATGTCATCTTCTCTCAGATGGTCCCCTCCCAAGGGCCCATACAGCTTAAAGTTGGGTTGGGTGAGGAACTTCTGACTGCTGTAGCCCCAGGATCTGAAAAGGTGTTCGATAGAACAAATATTCATCAGACACTTGGAAGAATGAATGGATTGGCACTGTGAAAGGATTGAGAAGTTAGTCTCTGGGGGTCCAGTGAGATGGTTCACTGTGTATCACGGTGCTTGTTGACAAGCCCAGAGACCTGAGTGCTGGCATTATAGCCATAGACCACCATACCTGGTTTATATAATACTGGAGATTGAGCCTAGGGCATGCTAGACAATCACTCTACCAAGTGAGTTCCAACCCCAGTCTGAAAGCTCCCTTTTGAAGTAGTCTTCAAGAAGCAGCAGTAGACTGCATGCACTTGAGTAGCTTTTACCAAGCACTAGATAATGGGGAAGATTTGCCTTTAGTGGGACTGCCCTTCAGAATGATAGCAAGGGCTGTGGGCAGTGAGACCTACTAAAACTGTGGAACCTCCAAATAGCTTGTTCCTGAAATAAGAGTTGGATTCTTTTGTTAAATTATTTGATTATTATTATTATTATTAGTAGTAGTATTAATCGTTATTATTGTGTATGTCATACATGTGTGTGGGCACACATACTACAGCACATATGTGGAGGTCAGATAATTTTGTGGAATCATTTCCCTTTTTCCATCCCTTACATAGGTTCTGGGATCAAACTCAGGTCACCAGACAAGCATGGCAAGTTCCTTTACCCCCTGAGCCACCTCACCCTCATGCATTCTGATTCATTATCAAAGACGGCCTCAGTCTGAGTCTGCTGTCAACAGAGAAGCAGGATCCAAGCAGCAGCCACACACTCCTACTCCTAAGTGGAGTCTTTGGTTCTATAAACAGAATGGTCACCTCACTGTGTGCTTGAGCTTGTCAAATGTCACACACTATATGTCAGACGTGTGAGATTTGACATCACATGAGCAATATGGCACACATTTTCAAATCGATTTGAACTTCAAAGGACATGCCAGCCACTTTGGCCCTGCTTAAATGTGTTTCACTTTTGATCAGCTAGTACCTGATGTCCAAGAAGACTTAGAAACCCCTGTGTCATTTGAAATGGAGCCAGGAAAGTGAATTTTTGATGAAAAATAAATTAACTCAAGTCCTGGAAAGTTTGAGTTCAGCTAGGAACACAAAGCATATGAGGTCAGAGCAAGTCTTAAACTCTCTATCTGAAAATACTCTTGTGGCTTCACGTTAAAATCTGGACATGTCATTAGAGTCTGGAGAAGGGGAAGCCAAGAAGTCTCCTCAAAGGGGGAAAAACCTCGTCCCAAAGTCTCTGCAGAGGGATAGCTCCCAAAAAAGCTTAAGGGCAGACTGATTTTTCTAATCTTATGTGTATTTTACCATAATACTAAGGAAAAGAACTCTCAATAATATACAAACAAACTGAATACAACCGCATGTGAGTAAAGGAGCTTTGAGATTTCCCCTAGATCTACAAGACAAGGAACCCAACTCTTACCACTGCTGTGCAACGTGGTACAGGAAGTTCTAACAAGACAAATTCATCAAGGGAAAGATACGACCAGCATCCAAATTGCAATGGAAGAAACGCAGCTATTGCTACTCAGAGATACCATGATCTTGATGGAAAATATCCCCAAGAATTCCCCCAAATGATTAAAGATAAGAATCAAGCTCCTCCGTATTGTAGGATACAAGGAAATGCAACAGCCAACTGGATTACTACACACCAGCAGAGAACAATCGGAGGATAAGAATAAGAGGACAACTGTGTTTGCAATGAAATGAACAAAACAATACAAAGAACAAAGCAAGGAACCAACTGCATTTACAATAAAAAACCAATAAAAAACGAACAAAAGAAGAAATCAACTGTGTTTACAATAAAAAACCAATAAAAAGAACAAAAGAAGAAATCAACTGTGTTTACAATAAAAACAAAACAATAAAAAGAGCAAAAACAATTTCATTAAATTTAACAAGAGAAGCACGAGACTTGGATAACGGAAACTACAAATTATCATTGAGAAGACTGAAGGAAACTTTTTTTTTTATCGGATATTAATAGTACAAGCTAATGTCCTTTGCTCCATTTGTATACATGCACATAGGTTGCTGTGATCATAGTCATTCATTCTACTTCCCTTTCTCTTTTTTATTCCCCATTTTCTCCTTCCATATCCCTAATAGACCTCTTTTGCTCCTCTTGCATTCTTAATAGATCACACATCTGAGAGAAAGCATATGATATTTGTGTATATGCATATAGCTTATTTCACTTAGAATGACAATCTCCAGTTTTACTCATTTTTCTACAAATACACAATGATGGTCTTCTTTTTGGTCGAATCCACTTCATTGTGTATATGGACCACAGTTTCTTTCTCTTTAATCTGTTAATAGGCATCTAGGTTAATTCCATGATTTGGCTATTGTGATAATGTTACAGTAAACAGGTATCTCTAGGCTGATCCAATTTTGATTTCAAGAAGACTAACAGATGGACAGATGTGCCTTCTTTTGAAACAAAAAAACCTAGCATTACTAAAATACTACTTCTCTCCAAAACTGACCTAGAAGTACACTGCAATACTGAACTAAAAATGTCAGCTGGCTTTCATGTATCAATTGACATGTTGACCCTAACACATAGAAATGCAAAGATGATCCAGTTAGATGGCTAGGTGGGTCAAAGTGCTTGGCTTACAAATCTGATGAGCTGAGTTTGATTCCTGGGACCCACAGGCTGGAAGGAGAGAACTAATTGTTTTCTTTTTGAGACAATTTCTCCTACTGAATCTGGAAGTCAACATTTTGCTTACATTAGCTGCCTAGCAAGTCTTTGGAGTTTTCCTGTCTAGATCCTACCATCCAGCATTGAAGTTACAACTTTCTGTTTTAACCTGGGTGCTAGAGATAAAAACTCAACAAGCACTTTACCTACTAAGTTCCCCAAACTATAAATGTTTTAAAATACTGTGTTCATATGTTTTTTAAAAGAAAATGATGGTGGATAAACTCACATTGGTATTTAAAGTCATTGAATTCACTTCAAATGAAATAACAATTCTATTTTAAATTCTAACCTTTATAATAGATTGGAAAATAACATCTTTGCAACCATTTATACTTATGATTTTGAAATTATATGATAAAAATTTACAAGGAGACACATTTATTAAAAGGTCAAGGATAGTGTGATGTCATTTCTTTGGCATTCTTGCCAGAAAGGCCATAACTCCAAAGAGATTGTAAAATGAGGGACATTCCACAGTATAGCTGCTGAGATTGTCTTAATTAGCACCAACGTCATGGAAGAAAAGAACCAGACTGAGGGCTTGTCACAAATTATGCTATTTTCTCCTAATCCTTCCATATACATGAATTGTATGTGGAGCTTTGATACAAATACTAATCCTATTTTAATTACAAACCACTTTTTAAAAACTAGTGCTATAAAAGACTATATCACCCCATAGTTCCCTGACATTAGTTTCAACTATGAGAGAAAATTCCTTTGTGTGGATAGACCCAAACTGTTACTTACTGGACCACATGTTCAGTTTTGTCAGTAGGTGTTAACAATTGGAGGCGTGTGAGGACTTGCTCTTCTCCCAGAGTTTCTACACACAGAGTAGGTACTTAAACCAGGCCACATGACCTACCCATAGCTGAGGCTATGAAATTACAAAGAAGCTGTGACTTCTACCCTATCATCACATAACCCGGCTGCAGTATACTGTTATTCCTCACGGATGATGGAGGACTAAGATGTCTAACTCACAACCCTATTTAGAAAAAACCTTCTAATATACACAAACAGATACATATTTTAATATTTATCATTGCATGTGTGCATAACTTATGAAGAGATGCTTCTAGTTTATGAATTATACTAATGTACTATATGTTGATATATTAACTGTGGAAGTACATAGTATATACAAACTAGAAAATGAGATATTACATGTACATTTATGATTTGTAATTATAAACAGGCACTGCTGAATCTATCTATCTATCTATCTATCTATCTATCTATCTATAATTAAATAGATAAAAAACCCAGAGACTTAAAAATGATTTAGAAAACAAACAATAGCTGGGCATAGTGGCACATACTTTTAATCCTAGTACACAGTAGGCAAAATCAGATGGTTTTCTCTGAGTTTGAGGCCACCCTGGTGTACAAAGCAAGTTCCAGGACAGTCAGGGCTACATAGAAAACCCTGCCCCAAAGGGAAAAAAAATGAAATAGAAAAAAAGTTCTAATATTTTTTCTGCATACCAATATTCCACACCACTGTGGAAAAATCAGTAGATAAGAATATTGTCAAAAGAATCCATTTATTTTCTTAGAAAGAAAGCCAGCACATCAGTTTCCCCCCACACCTTCAAACTGCTATTGACTGAATCCTAAGGAAGGAAGTCCACTCCAAACCCCTTGGATCCCACCAGGCATTTCAAAGTGACTCTGCAGGGATCTGCTGGCCTCTGTGCCATGTGGCTGTTCATTACACAGCTTGTATGTTGTCTATTAACTTGAGATTCTTGGAGCCTGTAGGCAAGAGGCAAGCCATTCATCTGTCCAGTACTTAACATAGAGTTAGCCTTCATTGTTCGAGGCCACTCTGATTTGTAGACCAAACACTGGCCCTGGAGTCAGAAAATCTGGACTTTAGTCTTTCCTCTGCCCCTTGCTTAATTGCATGACCTTGAACATTTATCTCAGTGGAGGAATCCTCGGTGTGCTGCAGGAGGCAGTGTGACCTGGCAGAAGAGACATGCTCCAGAATCAGACAGGGTATGCTTATATCTCAACCCTGCCACACGGGCGCTGTGCCATTTCAGGCAAGCTTATCTTCTCTTGGTTTCCACACTTGCATGTTGAGTCAAGGCAACAGAACAACTATCTCAAGGGTTTGCAATGAGATGCAGTGAGTGTTAGGAAAACAGACCTCAATCAGTGTTTGCTGTGTGTGTGAGTCCTTAGAAGGTAAGCAGAGTCACCAAATACCAGAGCTCTCAAAGATCATCTGCTCTAACCCCCACAGACTATAGCACATTGAGGACAAGAGACTTGTCCAGTGCCATACCTTGAGTTCCATCTCTTCTATAAAGTGAACAGATCTGGGTTCTCTGCATAGCGCTATGATCTTCTGCAGGCGAATTTCCCTTGAGCAGCCTCCTAGCTTGTAATAAATGTTTAATAGCTTTTTTAAAAATGGGAGACCAGGGGGAGAAGGCAGAGCTATGACACTAAACTAAGTCCCATAAGCCATATAAAAAGGGTTAGGCATTGAGAAGGAATTTCTTTTTCAGTGACGCAGATCAAACACAGCCTCATGCCTGCCAGGCAAGCACTCTACACTGAAGCACATTCCAAACCTTTGGCCGTTACAGACAGGGTCTCATGGCATAGGCCAAACGCCTTCCTGACATCCTCCTGCCTTTCCCTCCTGTGTGCTGGGATTGCAGGTATGTGAAACCATGTCTCACTAGAAATAATTTGACAGTGACATCTACCATCACATGTGTTCACGGCTTGCTATGGACCAGGTATTATTCTAAGCATCTGTGGGAATGAATGTATCTAATTCTCATAGCAATTAAATCCCCTGTTTCATAGTAGAGGAAACTAGACCTCCAAAAGGTTCAAAAGTTGCCCAAACTTATCCAGTAGGAGAGCTAAAATTACAACCTAGGTAGTCTGTCCAAGAAAATGGTCTCCAGCTTGAGCAGGTGTCACAGTTACCTGGGGAGCTTGCTCACAGACAGGTGGCTGAGCCGCCTCTGACTGCTGACTTAGTAGATCTAGGATGGGGTACATATCTGCAGAGTTGTTTTGAGATAATGGCTCATGTAGTCAAGGGTGGCTTTAAATGTAGCAAAAGTTGACCTTCAACTTCTGAACTTCTAGCCTCTAGCTCACAAGTGCTGGGATTAAAGGCGCACGCCTCCATACCTGATTTATGTGGTGCTGGGAACTCAGACCCAGAACTTTGTACATCCGAGGCTCTACCAACCCTACCACATCTCCATGCCCAAGAGTTTAACATTTTAACAGGTTTCCAATGACATTTGCTGCTGTCACAGAGACCACATTTTGAACTATAGTTCTAAATTCTGTGTTCTTTGAAAAAATGTTTGTATAGTTATGATTAATTCATAATATTCTTCATTGACACATAATATTTATGGGGTAGAGAATAATATTTTGATTAACATATATGCTGGGCCAGGGACATAGCTTTAGCAGTTGAGCACTTGGTTTGCCAAGCACGTGAAAGCCCAGGTCCAATTCCCAGAGGGATGGGAAGGATGGAAGGATAGATGGATGCATAGATAGATGGATAGATAGACAGACAGACAGATAGATAATGGATATATAGACAGAATTGATAGATATTCTTAGGTTAATAAGCATACACATCACCCTCTACTTTTACTATTTCTTTACGATGATGATATTCAAAACCATTTACTAGTACTGTTACAGTCACCTTATGTACAATAAAACATCAGAATTTCTTGTTCCTGTCCAATTATAATTTAGCATTGATTGGTCAACTTTTACCCACCCATCCTATTCCCCCAGCTCTTCAAATTCTCTGGTAAATTAGTATTTGACTCCATACTTTTCTTTCCTTAATATTCCACATGAGTAAAACCATGTAATGTTTGTCTTTCTGCATCTGGCTCATTTCACTTAACATAATGTCCTCCAGTTCCATCTATGCTGTTGCAAATGACAGGATCTCAGGTCACACTCTTAATTCCCTCTCTGCCATTATCCAGGTCACTCCCCAGGGAAATCCTTCATTGACTCCTCCATAAGCTTCAAGATAAAGTCCAGATGCCTCCTTAAAGCACGCAGAGAATTTTGTATTCTGGCCTTATTTAGCTTTCTAATCTCATTTCCTTCTAGAATCCCTTATATATCCCATATTCATCTTCTAAAACTATTTTTCCCATTGTAGAATGTACCCAAATATGCCAGATATTCTCTATGACTTGTGTGTACATTTGTTGTTTCTTTTCTCTAGGATAGTTGTACCCTTACCCATTCCTGCAAGCAACAGTTGACGAAGTCTCCGTGGGAGTTTCAACTCAAGCATTACTAGGGGCCATACTGAACCCCACTGCCTACTTTCACACACACACCCCCCCCCGAGATCCCCAGGCTTCGCTCTGTCACAGCCTTGCTCTCGCTATAATACTATTTTCTATACCCCAGTTTCCTAAACAATCTTGAAGGATCTGTTTTATTCATTTCAGTATTCCCAGTGCCTGACTAATATCTGTTAAATGAGTATTAACGAGTGATACTTGAGAAACATTACAAGAACCCAGATGACAATATTAAAAGCTGCTTGGGGAGACTATGAACTAAGGGAGAAAAAGGCCAACTGTCTCTCGCTCTAAACCTGTCTCAGAGGCAAAGTATTTCTGACCATTCTTTGTCTCCATGAACCTCCATTTCTCCCTTTCTCTCCTGGGTCCCACCACCTTCCAGTGTTGGAGACATTCATTCTGGCCACACTCTTCAGGTGCCCTTCCAATCTTTCTGTTGTACATGCTCCCCTCCACCTTGACAGCAAAGCTGCCCCTTTTGCTGTGGAGGGAAAGCCACAAGTTCCTGTCTCTGGCAATATGAACACCATTCTAGTTTCTAAGCAAGTATAACTCCCTCCAAACACGGGAAGCTTAGGAGTGGAAGGAAATGGGTAGGGTCATCTTTCCTGGGTTGTTTTATTTTTCCTCCTGTATTGTGGTTTGTTTTTATTAGGGTATTTTCTAGCTCTTTTAGAAGAATGGAATGAAATCTTCTCTCATGCCTATAAATCTCTTGTTATTTTTTCTCTTCCTGACACGAAGGCAGATAATGAATACTGATTGGCTTTGTGATTTATGACTTATTTGAATGGAAGTGGCTCAGTTAAGATCTAAGAAGCATCAAGAAAAAATATTTATGCCTTTCTTTTCCAAGTGACTGGCCTCGAGTTTCATCAAAAGAGTTGTTCAGCAGCCAAAGCAAACAGTAGGGAGAGTTCTACTTTATAAACTATAGCTACAAGGTAGGACCAACCACCTCTGCTAGAAGTTCAAATAGAATGTCTCTGAGCAAACAACCACTACTACTACAAGCAGCACCCACAGCAAACCTGGGAGGAAAAGAATCCAACTTCCAGGGTTGTCACACTCCACACTCAGAAGATCAAGTTTCAGAGGAATTGGATACCTGAAGATAAACAGCCCATACACAGGAGTAAGAACAAATTATTAGAAAGTATATCCACAAAAAAAGGAAAAAGAAAAGAACACAGTGCATCAGAGAGGAGGGGGATACTTCAAGCCCATTCTTTGGACTTTTTAGATAAATTTAAGTCACCTATTTCAAATGTTAAAAAAGCTAAAGAGAAATACATCTAAGAGCTAAAAGAAGATATGAGGACGATGTCTCAGTCAACATGGTTGCGGATGAAAACAGTGGTAGGTCATTTGTTTGGCATATACAAGATCCTGAGCTCAGTGTCCAGTACCAAGGAAGAAAGAAAGTAGAGACGGACAACTGCAAAGCTTAATGGCAGGAGTGAGCCATTACTAGAGCTGTTTGATGGTAGATATTAACGGGCAATAGAATACATTAGAAACCGTGAAGATCCAGACATAATCCAGTGTGAGAAGCAGATAGGGAGAAAGGAAGAGACAGGGAGGACCATTCCTAGCACACCAACCAATTATCATAAAGAGAGCACAGAGAGGACAAATGGTAAAAGGTCTGTTGGAGGAAAGAATAGACACAAAATTTCCCCAAATGGCTGAAAAACATTAACCTACACTGGAAAGAAGCTCAGTCAGTTCCAAGAAGGAGGCTCTCAGTGCGATCCACACCCAGGAGCATTGCTATTGCACTGGGAGAGGCCAACGACACAGAGGATCTCAAGAACAGAAACACAGAAGCCATGCATCATCTCAAAGAGATCTGGAGCCAGGTGTGATGGTGCATGCCATCCCAGCACCCAGGAGGTAGACTGTAGCTCCCCCATGGCTAAATACAGACTTCAAGGCCAGCCTCGGCTACATGAGACCCTACCTAGAAATATTCTCCTTAAAACTATGCAGGCCAAAAGGTGGTGGAATTGGATAAGATGTTCAAAGAAATACCACACACACACACACACACACACACACACACACACACACACACTGTAAGAAAGAGGAAAAAAACTGCTAGGTTTCTATGTCTAGCAAAAACTCCTTTAGAATGAAGAATAAATGAAGAGATCCAAACAGTGAGAGAGTATGCTACAAGAAGACCTGCATTACAAGAAACAGTAGGTAAGAACAAAGTGTAATGATCCAGCTATATGAGAAAGCCACAGAGAAAGCAGCTCCTTTGTTTGCTATCTACAGTTCTTTAAAGAAGATTAAAAGTCTAATTTAAAAAAGAAACCATTAAGTTGCCAAACTTCATATTGTGTCTATTTTGCCTCCAATATATATATGTCACATACACACACACACACACACACACACACACACACACACACGTGTGTGTGTGTGTGTGTGTGTGTGTGTGTGTGTGTGTGTGTGTGTGTGTGTACATAGATGTGATGGGGCCAGTCTTGTCAGAACCTTATATCATGAAATAAAGAAGCCCATAAATACGTTTGAAATAAAAGAACACTAAATTGTAATTATAAGCCACTTGAAGAAATAAAGAATGCTTGCAAAATAATAATATTTAAAGGCATATTTTTTTGGTTTTGTTTATTGAGACATGAGTTTCATGTATCCCAGGCTGGTCCCAAATGTAGCCAAGGATAACTTGAACTTCTGATCCTTCTGCTTCCCCCACCCTGTGTGCTGGGATTACAGGTGTATGCCATCACATGTAGTTTATAGGAAAGGGGACATGGAGGTGTTGGAGTGAGCAAAGAGAAGGAGAAAATATATTTATATTTTAATTAAAGATATAATTTAATATATTAAACATAATATAAGAGAAATTTAAAAGGTTTAAATCTGCTTTCATAATCCCCTTATCCTGACTATAAAAGAGTAGCATATAGAGTGGTAATTACAAATCTATTTAGGGCACATGATGCATAAAGACAGGAGGAAAGCAAGGCAGGAAAGGGAAGTGCCCTTGCCTAGGGCCACAGCAGAGCTGAGGAATAAAGAGTAAAGACAAGGACTGAGCACAAACCTGGTTGTGGAACTTTGAGAACTAGAGTTGCAAATGCTTGCTGTGCTATGAAGGTTACAATCCTCGGGCTTTTCCACGACAGCTGGGGCTCTTGAGAGAAAGCTCACAACACCCCGACAACGAGGCTCCTTCCTTCGTGGGTTTTTGTTGTATGTGTCATGCACAGCACGGTAGGAGCACACCACAGCTACTCAGTAGTTCCTGCAAACGTGACTTACCTCTTTCAGGAACCTGAAGGTTAAGGTATTTTTTTAGTGAAGAAATGGTAAGACTATATCACTCACTAAGTGCCTCCCATCTCTGCTCTCTGATCTCTCTCTCTCTCTCTCTCTCTCTCTCTCTCTCTTGATGTGTGTATGTGTTTTCAAGGTATCTAAATTTACAACCGCATGAGAACATGCAGTGAAATAGGCATAATACCTATCCCATTTACAGAAAGAGGAAACAGAGGCACCAACAGTCATTTACAGTGTCCCATAGCTAGTAAGTGACAGTTTCAATATGACCCAAGGCAGTCTCCAGTGTTCATGTCCTTTCTACTTGATCGTGTCAGTCAGTCCTGGCTGAGATTGTCTCCCCTCTATATTCTAGTTCTTAAATGGGGTGGGGGTGCAGGCATTCCGACGTAGGAATATAATTTCAGAAGAGTAAGAAAGTTACCTTCTCTCAGTACCTCTTGACAAGCCTTGCTGAGCAAGGTCTGAAATTTCACTTAGAAGTTTGTTCCCTTAGATTAATATCCCTGATTCCCGAAACCCGGGCCTAACAAAGCATGTAAGACTTTATGATGTGCTAGAGAGGATTTTATTGCCCACATGTAGACAGTCAATGGAAGACGCTATGGGAGAAGTCATGAAGGGACTGTGAGATCAAGAAGGACTGAGGGTTCCACGGTAGAGAAAGTTAGACAGCTGCAGAACACAGATGTGACCATTCTGGAGACACTCAGCCTTGTCAAATGCCAGTCGCTGCTCTGGAAGCTCATCAATTCATCCTCACAGCCAACACTGAGTCTCTCCCAAGGAAAGACTTTTCTGTGGGAGCCACTGGAGCAAGGTTTCCCAGGGGGACTGGTTGCTGACTTCCGGGAGTTGTCTGTTTATATCAGAATTCCTCCATTAGGTTGAAATTGCTACTCAGCAAAACCTCTTTAGTGTCTCTGCTACCTGGGAAACAGGTCTTATGTGACTGTAAAGTGAGCGGGGAAGGGAGAGGCAGGGTGGGGTGGCTTCTGGGTGTGTGCGCAGTTTGCAGCTCAGAGCTGTGACAGGGAATGTGCTTTTGCCTGATCTTGGCTCTGCCCTTGATGGTTGGATGACCTTGAACAAGTCTTTCTGGCTGCTTCTCTCATTTTTCCTGGTGTCTCTGTGAAGGGTCCTATGTCTATCTGTCCCCAAGCTCGGAGCTACAGAGCTGTTGTCTCAGGCCAGGCTGCGTTCTCTTCCAGAGAACACTTACAAAATGAGACGAGGCTTATCTTTATGTACCTGTCCTTAAATAACCACTATTTCTGCCACCTGACCTTGAAATCTATGCTCCAAGCTATTCTGGGTTTGAATTTCAGCATCTCTACTTCACAGTGTCTGATTTTGATAAATGTGTCTAAGCCTCTGTTTACTTATCTACAAAAGGGGTATGTAGTTGTCCCTACCTATCACATGGAGGATTTGCAATACACGTAGCACACATTTAATATTTAGCATAAAACACTCAACTCTTAAAAGTGAGCAAATGAGCAGTGGCTACATTTGGTTTCCAAACTCACGCTGTTGTGTCATTAGAAGGTTAGGTAATTTCTCTATTTTTGAGACATTTAAATCAAATAAAGGCAAATTTAGGTATAAATGCTGGCAAAGCCTTCAGGCTTCTCATCTAGTCTCCTTCCAGGGCTGTGCGAAGGCATGTGCACTATCCCATACTTCTGAGTGCCTCCCCGAAGGCCAGAAGCCTAGCACGCTGTCTGAGGGAAGCGAGATTGGCAGCATGCAGCAGGGACTTGTTCTGTATTATGTGACATTTCTGAGCCACACAAAAGCTTGGCCCCTGTTAGTCCAATCACTCCTCCTGGTGCTCAGAAATTCCCACTGTCAGAGGAGAAAGTGAAAAAAAAAAAAAAAAAGATATCCAAATGCTGAGCTCTCGTCCCAGCACTTTGGCCTCCACCCCTGGGGGTCTCTGACCTCCTTGAGATCCCTATTAAAATGCCACAGTGTCCGCAAGTCACGTCCTAATCAAGGACTCCCAACTAGTGAGTTACTTACCAAGGCTTGACTCACAGAGTGGGGGTGGCTCAGGCACCTGGACTGGAACCCGAAGGCTGACTGCCAGCAGAAAGTCGAGCAATGTGGGAGGAGCTTGAGCTGCGTCCTGTCTTCCTACCGTACCCCCACCACATGCAGTTCTGTATGTTTCCTGTCTGTTTACTCTTCTAGAGGGACGTGTAATCTAACCCCTGATCAGCCCAAGACTGGACCCTCATGTCATACCAATTTGGTGTAATCTGTGCAGAGGAGGCTGGGGTACATGATAGGCTATTTTTCAGAGATACATTTTTATGACTGCCCAGCAAGTACAGTAGCATAGAACTAATAGCTAACTAAGGGCTGCCAAGTACTAGGCCTGCCAGATTTGCTTTAGTGACAAGATAAGAATATTTACAATTAGCACATTTCGGTCTGTAAATGGGCTTCACTACACCCCTCGCCAACAATGCCTTCCCAGGTTTTTGAATAGTACGGACTTTTGTGCATAGCCCAGTTTCGGGGGTAGATAGTGAGGAGTGGGGCATAGCCAGAAGGCAGGGGTGTGACTTCAAACCCCGAGTTACAAAAAAGACATTTGGAACAAACTCCAAGGATGATGAGAAGGCCTCCTTGCTGGTCCCTGATACTACCAGGAATAGACACTCACTTCTGCTTCCTCCCCCCAAAAATGGAATGAATTGACAAAGATCCTGTGTGCATTCTCCCATGGTATACACACACATTAAGGCACACATGCATTCTATACACAGGTCCTTTGTTAAGCTCTGAAGCAGGAAGTGGGAAATTAAAAAAGAGGGCTTCCTGCCATCCGTTGAAGGAGCCAGCTCTGAGTGATACAGACCAGAGTCCCTTTCATGGAGTCTTCCAGTTCATCCTAGATGCAAAGCAGAAAACTTCCAGGGCTCAATGCAGGACGAATTGCCTACTGGATGCTCCATAACCCCCATAATTGCCCTGTAGGTGCCGTGGGTCTGTGTGTAGTTTGGTGAGGAAACCAACAAGAAAGGTTCCAGTCACCTACTCTTGCTATGTCTGGACAGGCAGCCACATGGAAAGACAGATTCATTTTTCTCCTTCATTCTCCTTTGTCAGTTCAGGAATTTTGGAGGGGTCCTCTGACTGGCAGGGAGATTTGGACCTGGTGAGGATGTACATGGAGGTAGTTTGTGTCACACATCCCCAGGCTGGCTAAAGCAGAGAGGTTAGAGATACTGACCCTCTTTCCTCAGACAGTGGGACATGTAGAAGGATGGAGAAGCCATAACTTATCAAAGGACATTCCAGAAGGAGCCCTGCAAGGTGGCAGGGGTGGCGGGGACAAAGATGCCCATTGACCTGGGGCCTGAGGCCAGGAGGAGCAGTAAGGGAAGAAGAAACCAGATTGCTCTTATCGGAAACTGCAAGTTACTAGTATAAGAGTAGTCAGTGCCCTTCCAGTGTGTGTGTGTGTGTGTGTGTGTGTGTGTGAGAGAGAGAGAGAGAGAGAGAGAGAGAGAGAGAGAGAGAGAGACCTGTGTGTGTATGTGTGCATGTGGGAGAGTGACTCTGTGAGTGTGTGTGTCTGAATGTGTGTGTGAGTGACTGTGTGCGTGTGTGTATAAGTGTATGTGAATGGTAGTGTGTGTGTATGAGTGTGTGAAATGTGTGTATATGAGTGTGGAAGTGTTTAGCAGTGTGTGTGAGAGTGTGTGCAAGTGTGAGTATGTGTGGAAATGTGTGAGTTTGTGTCTGTGTGTGTCAGTGTGTGTCTGTGTCTGTGTGTTGCGGGGGTTGCAGACTGATGTGATTTTGCTTGCTGCACGTCCAGCACAAGGTCTGTCTAGTAGCTTCATCTTTATAGAATAAATCTCTCATCTTCAAAGACCTGAGTGGGTCCTGGGAAACCTGCTTGAGGTTCTTGCCCAGATGAAATAGAGTAAGCCAAGACAGCTGTGCCTGATGTTTCCTGAGGAAAACAAAGAAGCCTGTGCCTGGCTCTGCCTTGTCTGGGAGAGGAACATTCTGGTGGGAGCCTCCACTGCCAGACCCCACTCAGCCTCTCTGCTTTTACACCACTTCCTCAGCCCTAGCTGCGACCTGCTTCAAATCAATTGGGTTGAAGGTTGAGAATAAATTGTTGAGGTGAGGTGGATTTTTTTTTGTTGTTCTTTGTTTTGTTTTGTTCTTTGTTTTTGCCCAGACTCCATCCTGGTGGACTTTTCACACTTAGCCTATTGTCTGCTTTCCAATGGCAACAACCTGGACTTGATCCCAAAAGCAAAGCCTGCTAATTTCTAGATAACTGTGACTGCTGGGAAACCGTGGGACTCAGAGTGTCCCCAGAGCTCAGCAGGCCAGCTCCCTTTCTCTGTTCTTGGGGGCTGGCAGGAGTTAAAATGCAGCCCGAATGCCTCCACTCCACACCTGCAGAGGGGACAGTAAGCCTAATCTGCCCCCAGTGGCTGGCTATACAGGGGCCTCATTCACAATTCACTGCCTTCTAAGGGGCACTGCCTCTCATGAACCGTTCTTTCAGGAGCCTTTAATCTAAGGAGCTACTACTAACAGCCAAACTACCCTAATCTGGTGGATAGGCCTCAGCTTCTCTCCCTCAGCACATTTTTAAGGAATGGTGTTTTCCCCCACTCTAGCTTTTTTTTATCATCATCAAAATATATTCACAAAACACCCACATCTCTGTCCACACTATAAATCAGGGTGGGGAGCCTCTGGCCCACAGCCCAGATCTGGCCCTCAGCTTGATTCATCTGGCATGTGGGGGATACTGTATTGGCTACCACAGCTGCAAGCTGGAGAATAATGCCTCCCTCCCCACAGCTCCCACCCCCACCCTGCTGGGGCCTTCCCACTCCAAATGAAACCTCGAAAATAGTCAGGCTCCAGTGTGTGTGTGTGGTGTGTGTGTGTGTGTGTGTGTGTGTGTGTGTGTGTGTGTGTAGGGGGGAGCATCTCCTGCAAGGCCTTCAGTTGCCATTAAACAGGAAATGGCATGACAAAGCTGATGAGGTGATTTTCAGAATGAGCAAAGTCAATATTTCGTGGCCACTTTGCTAATTTTCAGGATTGGCTAACATTTTCTTCCCTAAGCTTCCTGAGTCTTTTGCACCGAGACCTCATGTTTCCCTCTGCAGGGGAAGGAACTCCGGCTAGCCTAGTGCAGCACAGCTGGGAAGCAAGTCCCCACACAGCTTACAGCAGAGCCACTGTAACCATTCTGCCCCACGGCTGTCCTTGGAGGAGCTGGCCTCCGAGGCTAGCCTTTATCTTCTTTTGTTTTGCCGTTATTGATGTTGATGTTATTGTTCTTTACTAATTTATTATCTATACCTCTACTTACTTATTTCAGAGAGAGTCTCATTATGCAGCTCTGGCTTGACTGGTACTTATGGCAATTGCCAGGCTAGCCTTGAGCCCCCAGTAATCCTCCTTCCTCAGATGTGCTGAGATGACCGCCATGTAGGCCACCAAGCCTGGCCTCTCCTGGTTCTTGATCATAACCCCGTAGTAATCTGTAATACCTACAAATTGGGCCCCAGTGAATTCATTCTTTCAACTTGTGCTCTAAAGAATTTAAGAGAGAAGCACATGGCTAAAGGATGGCAGTTAGTTAGAATTCGCCTGAGACAAGGTCTCCCTCTGTTACTCAGGCCAGCCTGAGTCTCACCAGGAGAACAGACCGACCTTGAACTTGGAGTGATCTTTCTGATTCTGCCTCCTAAGCTAGGATTCCATAGACCAACACGCCTGGCAACAGACTAGTTCAAAGTTTAAAAAAACAGTGAGACTCCTCTGAGGTTCAAAACACAGAGATTTCTTGTTCTTATTTGCCTATATACGTCCTTACTAATTGAGAGAAATGAAAGGAAAACATACTTATACTCACTCACACACACACACACACACACACACACACACACACACACACACACACACACACACAAAGAGACTGGGTCTCAGAGAAACAGAGATCATGGAAGCCCCCGGGTCTCATCCACGAAGTGACCTCTTCAAATATTCCTACAGTACTTTGTTGCCTCAGCTCCCAGAAGACCAAGTTGGGATGGTGGCAGCTGAAACCCAGAAACTACATCCCAATAAAATTGTCTGTTCAAGAAAAATGGTATTTGTCCACGAGCACCCAGAAGTGGAATGGTTAAAGACAAAGAAAGAATAGGTAGTCATTTCAAATGCCAGATCATCTGTCTTTTTTTTTTTCTAAGTGTGGGTATGTAGTATAAAATGAAATCTACACATCCTAGCAGGCTCACAAATGCCCTTTGCAAGGCAGCAACCAACTGTTTGGGTTTAGGAAAAATTAGGGGGAACTCTAGACTGATCCAGGAAAGAAAGACAGCTGCTTGGTAACAAAGCCTGGGGGGAGAGGGGCAGATTCCTATTGCTTACGGCCCAAGTGACTAGAAGCACAGAATGAAAGGAAAGCTTGGTTGGGCTCCTGAGCCACCAGCAGGGCTGTATCTGCATCCAACAGCTGGTACCGAGGATCCTTGCAGCACAATACTCTGAATGAGAACATCTTGTCCTCCCAAGATCCTTGGTGAGCGAGGATTTGCTATGCTCATTATGAGAAGGTTCTGGCACCCTTCAACCCATTTGTACCTCTTCGTCATTTCACTAAACATCTGTCATCTGGCAGGCACAGCTTCGGGCTCCTAAGAAACCATGGCCCTAGACCTGTGGAAGACCGGACTGAAAGGCACTGAGTGGAAGAGTGCCTTCATTCCTAGAAGTCACTGGACTCTACAAGACTGACCACAGAAAACCCATGCCTCTGTCTTCACAGATGGCCTGCATGTTCCCCTTGGATGGCACTCCAGAAGCCAACAACTCAAAGGAGTCTGATTGTCCCCAAAGGGATGTGCATAAAAACTACAGGAGTGTAAGGAAGTAAATCAAAATAGCAGCGCATCTTGCAGCCTGGTGACCTATTTCCTGAATTGGATGCTGGAATCTCCTTCTCACAGAACAGCCAATTGTGATGTGTTAGTATTTTCATGCTGTGCAGCCCTCTGGCATAGAGGCGCTGCCCCATTCCTTCCCAAGGAAATTCCACTGCAGGCAATGTTATGATTAGTGGACTAATAACACTTGTCGTTGGAATACTCCAGACAAAGCTCCAGTGTGGACTGGCCTCCAAGTCCCTTAATCACCTATTTCATCATCTCGACACTGAAGCCCTGGCAATGGGGATGGGCTTGTGGGTCCCAATAATTAACCAAAGGGACAGCTGCTCCTTTGCATGGGGATCTCCCTTCCTTCCATTCATAATTCCAACCCAATCTGGGGTGTTAACTAGTGTGGCTACATTGGCCAATACTGGATGGCCGCTTAGGGTTTGGGGAATGCTGCAGGCTCATTCTGAGGCAAGTCACCTGCTGGTTCACTCATGACATTTATGCACGCACAGTTTCCTTGTGATTAGCTTGCTGGCATTCTGGACCAGGGCCAGCGGAGGAGCCAGGAAATGCATGAATGTGCCTGAAAGATGATTGGGAGCACCGCTGATTCCCAACTACAATGGTGTGCTGCTTTATATTTCCCCTTGACGTTGTAGAGGGGGATGTGGAGGAAGAGGTACAGAAACTCTGTACATACCAAAGTATGCAGGAAGCCAGTTGGGTGTATGCAAAATCAAGAGGAGTTGGGGGAGGGGGACAAGAAGTGAATTTTTCATTCTGGTCCCTTTTGATTGAGTTTCAAACCAAATGGGAGTGAATTAGCTGTAAGCAGGTCCTTATAGGCTCTGAAGGAACTTAACTTACAAACGAACAGGGTGAGAAGAGATAAGTAGAAGAGGGTGAAGCTGACATGATCAGAAGGGGAGAACAAGAGTCTTTGGAGACTTACTGTTTTTCACAACTTCTGTTTATCACTGGGACAATGGACCTGACCTCCTTTGTAACCCTGAGAGCCACCAGAGCTCTTTGGCCACATCTTTGAGGGAAGAAATAAACATATTAAGAGAGCACTGTGCTGAAGGGAAAAGCACAGAGTGGGGACAAGACGTTATATGAGAGAGAAAGAAAGATTGAAAATGAAGGAGAAAGGCCAATTCTTGTTGGAAATGGGTTTCCTACTGGCACTGCCTGGGAGCCCTCAGCTGAAGCACTGGAGCTCAGGGGCTCTTGGAGTGGATCACAGGAAGAAGCTCTCTCCTCTCCAGTGCACAGAACTGGACTGTGTGAAACACTTTAGCAGTCCTCTTGGAAACAACACCCAAAGTACACAATTCTCCATGATTGCCTTCCCACAGATGCTCTGCTCCACCCCAGGTTCCTTACAGACGTGTACTGTTCACAGTGTTCAAACAAGCTCTTTCCCAGGATGAGATGGCTCCCCCTGCCTGGAGTCAAGTGGGAAAAATCTTAGGTTTCCAACCCCACTGGGCCCAGGTACCAAGAGAGAAGAGCTACATCTGCTCCCTTCTCCACCCACTTTGGGAAGGACAAATTGTGCAGTGACCAGACAGCTCCTGGTGCAAAGGCCCAAACATTCTCTGGGAAAGTCCCACCCCAGTCCTGTTCCCACTGACCTTTCCAAAATGCATTTGGCTTTGTTTTGGGCTCTACACATTATGAAAGTTAGCTTCCAAGGGAGCTGGAGAGAGGCATTCCCAATGTGGGATTTAGAACTCTTGATTTCCACTCAAGTGCCACAGCAGAGTTTAAGGCTGTTTCTCCCTCATATTTAGACAATGACGCAAAACCTGTTGATTTGTTTAGATACAATTGCCCCTCAGCCGGACAGATGGTTTCCGACAGAATGGAATCATTAGGAAATGTAAAAGAAATAATTATGTGGAAAATATGGTTGGAGTCAAGGAAGTCTAATAATCTATATGAAGAATTCGAGTTAAAACTGCATGAAAATTGTCATTATGGATTTAGTGCCTTGCTATCCCAAAGTAAGATAACTCCATCAAGAAGACATGTTATATATTGTACTATTAAAGACAAACTTAAAAAAAAAAGTATTCATGGGAACAGTGACACAGAATGTTTAGTTTTTAAATTTCTTCCTGTGAAAACTAAAGTTCCTGGTGAAAAAATTATGTGAAGCAATGACTTCATTACACCAAATCGTTTTTTAAGAAATAACACAGTAGGGTGTGGGAAAGCTATTTTATTAAATTATTTTGTTGTTGTTACTGTTTTCCAACTTTGAGCTGATTTTTGGCTCTTTGAAGCTCAGGATCCAAAAGATGGGTTTTTGTTTTATATTGTTTTTTGGTTTTTGGTGGGGTTTTTGTTGTTGTTGTTTTTTTTATTTAAAAAAAAAAAGTTCTTTTTTTTTTTTTTTTTAATGAAAGCGTTCAGGTTCTGGAGGTGGAGGTGGAGGTGGAGGTCTGTGGTAGAGTGTTTGTCTACTATGTGTGAGGTCCTGGGTACCACTTCCAGAACCACATAAATAAATAAACAAATAGATGCTTCTGGCATAATACTTCTTTGCTCTCACAAGTGAGGGTGAAAACTTGCCTGAAACACTTAATCCTGAGCCAGTTGACTCTTCCAGCAAACAAGAGACCTAACTGTAGGGATCTGGCCTTCCTTATATACTTGTTCGCACAGTGTACTTCTTGCCTTACCCACAGCCGATGCCACCGAGCCCTCTTTCGATTCCATGATCTGATAAGGACTAAACATCGTGAGTTTGGTTCAGTATGTTGGTGGAATACTTGAGCTAGAATGACAATCTGTAATTCTTTAACATTATCTATCTAAGATGAATATATATACGTCTTAGGACCCATGAATTGCATTCCTAGGTAAACCCAAAGGAAAAGCATGCCTGGGTTTCCAAGAAATAAATACAGAAATGCTCCTAACAGCATTAGTCATAAGAGACACGACTGAAAATAACCTAAAAGTTGTATCGAGAACAGAAAGGAAAATAATGATAAAAGAAAACACAAAAAATCCAATGGAAGATGGTACAGAAACAAGAGGAATGGTGAATAGCTACAAATAATCTCCTAGATTAAGTTTACAATCATGATGTTGAGCAAAAAAAAAAAAAAAGGCATCCAACAAAAGAGCATATCTTATATGATTCCATTTGTACAAAGTTCAACTTTAGAAAAACAACTAATCTGTTAGAGGCCAGGCCAATGGTGACATCTGAAAGGGGAGTGGCTACGAGGACAGATGAGGAACATAGTAGACTGCTCTGTGTCTCTAAGAAAGATTATGTTCACATCTCAGATGTGAACTTGACCTTGTTTGATGAAGGATATTTTTAAGGACAGATTACCCAATTGGCTTTGAACACTATGTAGACTAAGCTGTCCTTGAACTCACAGAGATCCACCTCTGCCTCTACCTCCTGAGTATACAATAAAAGGTGTGCTTCACTCCACCCGATGAAAGTTAATCCTGTGTAACTAACTGAAGGATCTTAAGGCGAGATCATCCTGGATTACCTGTGTGGGGCCCTCGGCTCAAGCATTCAGTGTCCTTATAGGAGACAGAAGAAGGGAAGACACAACAGAGGAAGAAGACAGAGGCAGAGATTTTTAGAGTGATGTAGCCACAAGCCAAGGCATACTGAAAGCCATGAAAGCTGCAGATTTTTTCCCCTAAAGTCCCAGAAGAAAGCAAAGTAAGTCTTGCTGGAAAGTTGATTTCAATTGCTGGCCTCTAGAACCATGATGGAATCAATACATTTTCTCTTTCTTCTTTTTAGTAGTATGCATGTGTGCATGTGCCTGTGCATATGCATGTGTTCCCCCCCCCTCTCTCTCTCATAATAAATTTCAAGAGTCAGATCTCCCTTTGTAGTGTGAGTTCCAAGACTGGAAGTCCTTGGGCTTATGAGGCAAGCATTTTCTCCCACTGAGTCACCTACCCATCTCTTCCTTTGCTTTTGTTGCTGTTGTTAAAGGGGTCACATATGGTTCAGACTAGCCTCAAACTCTTTAGGTAGCTTAGCAGCCCTCGATCTCCTGATCCCCCTGCCTTTGCCTCGCATGTTCTGGGATTACTGGTGTGTACCACACACCCAGCTTCATTTCTGTTGTTTCAAGCCACTAAATGATGGTCATTTTGCCAAAGCCACAGCTTATTAATACAGGAAAGTTAATCCTATGTCTAGCTCTGGTCATATGAGTACCTTGATTTTTAAAATTGAACATGTTAGGCAAAAACATGTTAAGCAAAATAGGCCAGACTAAAAGAGACAAATGGAGCCTGTTTTCTCTAATATGGTGGATCTAGATGTAAGTATAAGCCTAATATGGCATGAAGGTAGAAAGGACATTACTCAAGAAGAAATTGCAGTGAGGGGAGAGAATGGAATGGAAGACACAATCTCATGGTTTTTACTATATATACATGTGATGTGAAAGTAGGTGGGGACCAGTGGGGGGAAGAATGGGACCATCAGGAGGAGCTTCCAGGTAGCAGAGGCATGAATGAAAGCCAGTTGCCAGGCATGAAAATGCCGTAATGAAAGCCATTATTTGGTACACAAATTTCAAAAAGGAATACACCAAGAGAAACTTTACATTTCCAGACAGTCCTTCCAAAGACAAGTAGCATACTTAAAGACAAGCTAAAGAGGAAGGCTCAGTGCCTGCAGTGCCAACTACTCGGGAGGCTGGACAGGGAGATATCCTGAGCCAGGAGGCAGAAGTAAGCCTGGACAGCTTAAGGACACTTAATCTAAAGCAAAGAAAACTTCAAGTTGTCCCCTGATGTCACGTTCCTTTTTCCATGTATACTATACTTCAGTGAAAATCTATTTTAAAAGATGATGATTCCGTAATCTATTTTCCAAGTGCTCACCACTTTGAATAAACAGAGGCTGGCTTTACGAGGTTTTTTCTTTTTCCTTTGAATTATATGAGGTTCTGTTGTTTGTGTTTGAACCTTGCTCTACAATAAGAGGCACCTCCACCCCATTTGGTTTTTTAAAGACAGGATTTCATGTAGCCTGGGGGTGGGGGTGGGGGTCTTGGACTCACTATGTAGCCAAGTCTAGCCTTAGCTTCTCGATCTTTCTACTTCTACCTCCAGTTTGTCCAGATATATAAGTTTGTACCATCATGCTAAGTTTATGTGGTGCTGATAATTGAATCCAGCTTTTTGCACGCTAGGCAAACGATCTACCAACTGAGCTGCAGTCTCAGCCTCAGCAACTCCTTGTTATCAAATAAAAAATAGAGCAAGCATACACACACACACACACATACACAAACATCACATACACACACCACACCACATGCACAATATCACCGACACGTACACACCCCACCCCAACACACACACACACACACACACAGATATCACTTCACACCATACACACAACATCACACACACACACCCCACTCCAACACACACACACACACACACACACACAGAGATATCACTTCACACCATACACACATCACACACACATACACACCACACTGCATACATACACCATACATACACACAACATCCCACACACATACACCATACACACACACACACACACACACACACACACACACACCACTTTGGACTAGGAATCCAGCTTAGCAGTAGAGTATCTGCTTAGCAGATTTTAGGTTCTCAGTTTCACCTGAAGCCTTTCCACCTCTCACAGGCCTCCCTCCCACTCCAGTACAATGACACCAAAATGCCAGAGAAATGTGCAAATATCCCATTTATATGGACTTTTCTCTTTCTGAAGTAAGTAACAGAATACTGAAGAGACAACATGTGTCTGGACATCTTAGGTTGGGAGTAGACAAGTTCAGTCAGAGAGGACCGACAGAGTGGCCCGCACTTGACTTTTGCTCAATTGTGATGAACAACAATTTTTCCCCCAAACTCTACCTAACTTTATCTTATCTGACAATTCTACAGTGTGTTGGAGCAAGGAGCCTTCCATAGTGTTGTTAAGAATGAGATTCAAAGACAGTTTCCTTGTCTTGAGGAGGGGAGAACACACTTGGCAGCCTACGAACAATAAACCTGTGGAAGTTTCATATTTTTCCAAAAGAATGCAATGCCTCTAAACTGAGCATGTTTTCCGTCTTCCACTCTTTCCAAGCCCAGGCAGATGATTCTGAACGCACTCTCTTCTCGCTGGCTCTAAAGAAGTCAGCACTTGCCAGAACTGTGGACTCAAGGCGAAAGCCAAATGCAGATGGAAGTGGCTGTGCAGAGCAGGCCCAAATTCCCTCAGCAGGGATTACTACAGAACAAAGCTGGCGGGGTGCAGATTTCAAACAGTCACAGGTGCAGAGAGGCCCAGGGTGGAAGCTCCAAGAAGAGCTTTGGAAAGGGTGCTTTCCCACCCTCCTTCGGGCGGCTCTCCTGCCTGTCTGTTTAAAGGGGGCCATTTCTGTCTGAGTACAAGAACCAAATGTGTAAGTTCAAGGGGGCCTCAGCACTGAAGATGAGCATCCGGGTCTACTCTTGCCTCCATGAGAAGGTTGGCCCTCCCTCACTGATCTGGCCCTGGCACTGAGAACACAGAATATGAGCATGGGACATTGAAGAAAAATGAAAGAATACAGTTTGGGCTTTAGTTTTCAACTCAGAGAGGACTTTGCAAGGCCAAAGAAGGAACAGGCCAGGTGTGGTGGTGTATGCCTGTAATCCAGGCACTCTGGAGGTTGAGGCAGGAGAATTGCTGCCCGTTTGAGGCTAGCCCAGGCTACACAGTGAAACCTTGCCTTAGAACACCAAACAAATTAGTAAATGAAATGAAATCAAATTAAAATAACTAAGAAAAATGACGGAGTAGGGGCAAGACAAACTTGGCAGTGACTTAGGCGCTGACTTCCTTAAGAGGCTAAATTAGGTTCAAATTGATGACTCCTCCAAGTCCTCTCTACGCCGGACTCCCCAAATGTGTGTGTTTTGTTCTGAACAAATGTCCTCTCTTTTCCCTCTTTGAGCACAAGCAACAAAGACTGCAAGGGCTGGGCCTCCTATTTCTGTTGTCACCTTTGAGCTGTTGTCATCTACATGCAGCTGTTAATATTTTTTAAAAAAGACACAAGAAAAAACTGAAGGCAAGTGAAGACAGAAGTGAACGGCCGCGTGTTCCAAACTGAGTCACTCTTGGATGGCCAGAACGTTGACTTCTTTAGCAAGATGAAAAGCTGTGCTAGAGAGGGGGGGAGGGAGAGACAGAGAGACAGATACAGAGAGACAGACACAGACACAGAGAGACAAAGACAGAGGGAAGAGAGAGAGACACAGAGGGGGAGAAAGAGAGAGAGAGAGAGAGAGAGAGAGAGAGAGAGAGAGAGAGAGAGAGAGAGAGAGAAGGGTGGAATGAGAGTGAAACGTGGAAAAAAAAAAACCCTCCTCCATAGAGGGAAGGGAAAGAATAGCAGTGCTTGTGAGAACAGATAATAAGTAACCAACTTGACAAGATGTCAGAACATTAGGTAATGTGAAATGTTCAGCCTGAAACCTTGACTCCAACATGTATTGCATATTTTCCCCTTAATTCGGTTTTGTCTGTGTGGCATTCCAGCCAAATGTTCTAACTGAAAGACCTTGAGGAAAGCTGGAACATGAGACAATGGTTCATAATTCCATTCTATCAGCATCCACTGACTGTGGACTACGTGCTCATTCTGCTTGGTGTTGTGCTGAAAATGTACGAAGCAAAAGGCACAGTCAGGACGTGCAGGAAGCTTACCATGTGGTGAGTGCAGAGTCCAACGTAAAACAATGAAAACCATTTGATAGGAAAATAAAAACACAGGGCTGATAAGATGACTTAGTGGGCAAAGGCACTTGCACTCAAGCCTGATGATCTGAGTTCAATCTCAGGATCCACATGGTAGAAGGAGATGTGTACACAGATGCATGAACACACACACACACACACACACACACACACAAATATATAAATACATGTAGTTTTTTATTCTTTTAAGAAAAGGAAGACATAGGGCCAGCAAGATGGCTCAGCACATTGAGATACCTGTAGCCAATCTGATGAGATCAGTTTGATACCTGGAACCCACATGGTGGAAGGAGAGAATTGTATTTATTTGTTTATTGTTTTCATATAACTGTGTGTGTGTCTGTGTGCATCTGAATCGGTTTCTGTGCACCACATCACGTCTGTGTAACAGCCCTTGTTGGCTGAAGAGGGTGTTGGACTCCCAGGAACTGGAGTTACAGGTGATTGTGAGTAGCCAGGTAGGCACTGGAAACTCACCGTGAGTCTCCTGCAATAGCAGAAAGCATTTTAACCACGGAGCCATAGCTCCAGTCCTTTGTTGCTGTTGCACTTATATATGTGCAATATGTGCATACCTGGCTCCTGTGGAAGCCAGAAGAGAGTGTTCATTTCCCTAGAACTGAAGTTACAGACAGTTGTGAGCCACCATGTGAGCGCTGGGAATGGAACCTGGACCCCCTGCAAGAGCAACAAGTACTGTTACCTATTGAGCCATCTCTCCAGCCCCTACCCCGTACCCCTACCAACCCCCAGTTTTCAAAACAGGGTTTCTTTGTGTAGCTCTTGTCCTATAACTCACTCTGTAGACCAGGCTGGCCTTGAACCCAGAGATCCACCTGCCTCTGCCTCATGATTAAAGTGTATGCTACCACTGCCCAGCTTCTTACATTTTCTTACAGACAGACTCTAAGTGTGTAAGTCCTGGCACTCTTGAAGCTCCTCCCTCACTCTCCCTAGAATTAGGATTACAGACCTGTACCATCTGCTCTTTCCTCCTTTGCTTTTCTTAAAAAATATTTTTGTGTGTGCTGAAAGGTCTTTCCTTAGAGGCCCACGACAAATTTTCCCTTAGCTTTAATTGCTAGGCACTGGCTCATACACCCATTCCCAAACTGACCCTTGGAACAGGCTAGATCTGCGATATCCCAGGGGCATCAAATTACCAAGACTGACTCAAGCCAATTAGATTCCATCTGCAGGAGCTGGAAGCAATAGCCAAAACTATTTTGCTAAACAATGTTCAAGAGGTAAAATGGATGCAAAGTTATCAGACCACAATGGCCCCCATCGTAAGCACAGTGTAGCTGTAGCTGAGTTCCTTAATTCTAGAGATAATGAAAAAATAGCCCTGCTCCCTGAGAGCCAGCTGAAGTTAAGGTCTACCCCAGTGACCTCTTTGAAACTATAGTCATATCCGGAGTAACAGGAATGCCACTGCCTGGAAAAACAGGCTCCTTTTCTAAAATGGGCTTTCCCTTCTGGCCAGACTGCTTGGTCCATAACTTCAGTTGATAGGATCTTTGGGAGAGGTTTCCTTGGCCTTTTGTTTGAATGTTGTGCCCCCTTTATGATTCTATACATGAATAGGAAACCAGCCCTTTCCAGCTATGTCAGGACCCTGATTAATGCCTCAGTAGCAAGCATGACCCAGGCCATAGGGAGCTGGGTTCCTTCCTTTCCCAGAAGGAAACTAACCCACTCTCCCTTTGTTTGAAGGTGCTGGGCTAAAAAACACCAGCATCAATTTCAGAGGGAGGTGGGGGTGGGCTGCAGTAATCTCCTCCCTTCTCTGTTCCTCTGTTCTTTTGGTTAGCTTGAAAATAAATCAGCCTCGAGAAGGGAAGATTCCTCCAAGACAATGTCCATGGGCAAAGCTGCAAAACTCAGTCACAGGCAAGGCTGCAGCACTCATTGTGACCTCTAGTTCTTGGGGTGTACAACCAAGGAAAGGCCGGTGGCTTTAGGGTGCAACTCTCATCATCTACTTCTTCCTTGACCTGTTTTTAATTTTCCCAATTCCCACACCTCCTGCAGAGTAGTTTCAGCTCCTTGTTTGCCCCTGCACCTTGTCTTTTCTGGGCAGGGTGACTTGCTCTTTCTCCCCTGGCCTGTCTGGCTAACTGCCTAGTCATCCCAACAGACAGGAAGGTACCCTTTACATCTCTGCTCTGGGTCCGTTTTCACTGCTTTTGTGGAGTTCACATCAACGACTTTAAAAACATCTTGGTAAATGGAGATAGAGAAGCTAGATAGGATTGTGGTCATTTTGGCCTTCATTTTTCTTGCTGCTTACAGAGTAGGAAAATTCAGTGCTGTTTTTGGATTTGACCCAATACCTTTTCTGTCCAGAATGCCAATAATTCACTCTCCAAGTGACTTGTTTGGCTCCACTGACCATATCATATACCATATATTACAGATAATTTATCACAGTCATTGGCAAAGCTGACCACTGCCCAAACTCCACTCATGGGCCTCAGCATCAATACTGCCAGAGGCAAGCATCCATTCACGGTAGGGAGATGTGGTGGGCTGTTAAACCAATCTACATTATTTGAGGCTAAGGAGTGGAAGCAAAGAAAGCTCCAGGGCTCTTGGATAAGTATCAGTACCATTGCTTTTGGACTGCAAATACTTAAAAAAAAATTGCATTTTCAACATGACTTAGAATTTGTTTTTCAAATCATGTGAAATGTTGTGTACAGACCATTTTCCTCAGTGTTGAGGAAGCTACAGGGTTGGAGTAGTAAGGGGTACATACCATATACTCTAAAGTAATGTTGAACAACCCAAGGCACAGACTAGGCTATACCACAGAAGTAGGGGACCTTATCCTTAGTTGATGTAGAACAGCTTAACTTATTTCTAAGCATTGCCCTTGGGCTTTTTCATTTAGGACAATGACACACTCAGGGAGAGTTAGGGTGGAACACCACTGGCCATCTAGAGTTAAGCGAAACCTCTCATTAACCTATAGCTACTCTGTACCCAAAAGTTCAGTTACTGGCTTGCTGTGGCTAGAGTTGAACTATCCAAGAGGCCAAAATAGTGCAGACCCAGTGGTTTATATGACAGCTTGCTTTTTTCTGGGAGGGAAGATAAATATGTACAGGGGTGGGGAGAATGTTGATCAGACCTCCCTGGGAAACATCCTGCTATATTTCGATTTGCCTGGTCACTGAACTTAATAAGTTTAAAAGAAGACATTATTTTGTTTGGTGACCTGTAGTGAAGCTTGCACCCTGCCAAAGAAGAGAAAATAAATGTCTGGGGGAGGGTAGTGGAACCCTCCTTAAGAAAGTCTCTGCTGAACATACAGCAGTGGCCACAATCGTCTCTATTTCCACAGTGATACCTGCTTACCCCTTCGGCCACAAGAAATGGAAGTAGATAGTGAGGATGAGAAAGATCCAGAATGGCTGAGAGAAAAAACCATTACTCAAATTGAAGAATTTTCTGATGTGAATGAGGGAGAGAAAGAAGTAATGAAACTGTGGAATCTCCATGCCATGAAGCATGGGTTTATTGCTGACAATCAAATGAATCACACCTGTCTGTAGAAAGTTATGGACAGAAAATAATTAAGAAGAATTTATGTCGAAACTTCATGCTTCATCTAGTCAGCATGCATGACTTTAATCTTATTAGCATAATGTCAATAGATAAAGCCGTTACCAAGCTCCAAGAAATGCAGCAAAACCTAGAAAAAGGAGAATCTGCGGGCCCTGCAAAGGAAGAAATAGCTGAGGAACAAAATGGGACAGCAAATGGATTCAGTGAAACCAACTCAAAAGAGAAAGCTTTGGGAACAGATGGTGTCTCAGGGGTTCCAAAACAGAGCAAGAAACAAAACTCTGAGAACTAGCCCCGTGTTGTGGACAGACACTGAAGTTGCTTCTAGGGAATTCAGCCTCTAGGAAGAGTTTTGGGTTTATGTTGTTTGGTTTTTAATCATGGATTTGGAACAGGCAGTGTTAGGTGATGTCACTGATGTCAGCACGGAGGAAGGTTCTTTGGGTTTGCTTCGCTTCTTCTCCTCACGTGCTTATCAGCTTTAGTGAGGTCCTCACAATTTGGTATTAGCCTGAAAAGCAGTTTTTCAAATAGTTAATTTTTTTCTTACCTGTAACAGTCATCTTTTTAAATATATTGGGTTAATCTAGAAATGTCACATCTAAATTTTAATGCTTCTTTCATTTGTGACTGTTTTTCTGCTTTGTAATTATGAGCCATTTTCTGGGGAAGGAAGGTCGGGATGACATGCTGTCTTAGAGAAGTTCTGTGAAATGGTTACTTTGCCACTTTTCCCCAAACTTTGGCCCTTGTTTCAGAAATCATTTATGCATTTGGGATGAGAAGTTACAATGCAAGTCCTGCATCAGTTCGTCTTACACGTTTGAACCAGCACCAGTTCCTTTTCTCCTGTTGGAGGCCATGTGACCGCTGCAGCCATGCAGTGTCCTGCGCACTGATGGAAGTGACTGATGGAAGTGACTGATTTTAGTGCTCGTTTTCCTAATTTAGTTTTTTACTTGAACATGTTTTTAGTTTTTCCTTTTTAATTAGGTAATCCCATGGAAAATTGTTCTGTGCACATCTTTGCACTAGGATGGTAAAACAATAGAAACAGTTGGGAGATTTAAGATGCCACTTTGTGGTAGAGGGTGTTCCTGAGTATAAACCACAAGATGTCACACCTTGTTCCTTTGTGGTGCTCTTCGTGATTAGAATATCCATACAGATAAGCTGACTTGAATTGTTTTGAGCAATTTTCCCTGTGTTCTGTGTTTTATGCACATATTTGCAGTTGGGTTTTCTCCAACAGAAAGTGGTTTCACTACTGGCATATTAATAAGCACGAATAGGTTTTTATTCCAACTCCAAGCACTGTGGTTGAATAACATCACCTCAATTTTTTAT
>CM052722.1:98432601-98536262 GCA_028551405.1 Uromys caudimaculatus
TGTTCTGTGTTTTATGCACATATTTGCAGTTGGGTTTTCTCCAACAGAAAGTGGTTTCACTACTGGCATATTAATAAGCACGAATAGGTTTTTATTCCAACTCCAAGCACTGTGGTTGAATAACATCACCTCAATTTTTTATTATCCTTTAAAGATATTGCATTTTCATATTCTTTATTTATAAAGGATCAATGCTGCTATAAATACTGGTATTTTTAATGTTTTAATTTCATTCCACCACCATCAGATGCAGTTCCCTATTTCGTTTAGTAAAGGAACGTAAGCTTTCTCATGGTGTCTTCAGAGAGTTATAAACGTAAATACTGATTTGGCCGGTCTTTACGATGTGTTTAACTGTGAGGCTATTTAAATAGTGTAGATGTGACTTGTCATCCAGTATTAAGTTCTTAGTTACTGGTTTTTGTATTAAAAAATAAGAGAGAGGGAAGCTGCAATTTTCCTTGTTGGCTCCCTGGCTGGTAAACTTTCCTCATGAGTTCATTGAACTCTCGTTTTGCCTCTGGGTAGTGGGTTCTGAGCATTTCTCCTGGGCTTTAATTTGCTAAAGCTGTGCACATATGTAAAAAAAAAAAAAGATTATTTTAGGGAAGACGTAGGTGTAGAATATTGCTTATGTCATTTCTTAAAGCAGTTATGCTCTTAATGCTTAAAAGAAGGCTAACATTGTTTGCACAAAAAAATGGTGATTTCCTTCCCCTGAATAGTAATGAAATTACTTCTGTTGAGTAAACTTATGTCATCTTATAATAAAAGCTGAAAATGTCCTTTGTTTCTATTTATAAAAAAAACCTTTTCTATATGTACCCTTGAGAACAGATTTTGAAGAAATCATGAAAGATGATAAAGCATTTGAATGGTACAATAGATGTAAAAAAAATTCAGCTTAAAAGAAACGTTTGTTTTTACATTAAATGTTTATTTGAAATAAAAAAAAAAGAAAGAAAGAAAGTCTCTGCTGGTCATTCAGCTTATTCATTTTTAAAAGAGACATTATGGGATCAAAAGAGAACCATGGCCTGAAAGTCAGGAAATTTGCTATAAGTGGGCCCATAAGCAGATGTAAGGAGAACACTGGCTTCTGGAAGCCTACCAGTGGCATTTACAAAAACAATAGTGGCATGAGTGTTTTGTGTGGTGTGACTTAATTCTTCTTCAAATCACATTTTCTACCATAAAATGGTAGTACCCTAAGCACAGGGCAGAGCAGTGGCAGAGAGTTGCGATCGATCCTCGCGCTCAAGAAACAGAGGCCAGCCTATGGTGTATGCAGAGAGAGTATCTCACAAAGGAACAATGAGATGGAGGGACAGAAGAAAGGAGAGAGGGAAGAGAGCTAGAGAAGAAACTAGCCAATGTAGTCTCTAGTCAATGCTGCTCTTCCAGAGGACCCAGGTTCAATTCTAGAACCTTTGAAGTGGCTCATAACCATCTGTAATTCCAGTTCCAGAGACCCAATGTCCTCTTCTGGCCTCACTGGGCACTACATGCATGTGGTGCACAAACAAACATGTGTGAAGGGGGGCACTCAAGACACATAAAATAAATAAATCCTAAAAATACATAGTGAGAAAGTTGTATGTATGTACTTAGGGATATATATGTTTATACATATATGCATATAACAAGTACTAAAAAAAAAAAAGACCATGAATTTGAAAGAAAGCAAGGAGGGGTATACAGGAAGGTTTGGAGGGAAGAAAGGGAAGAGAGAATAAAATAAAATTTAAAAATAAGGATTTTTAAAAAGATTTAATTACTTTTACTTTGTGTATGGGTATGTTGTCTGCATTTATGTCTGCATACCATTTGCACACAGCACCTGCTGAAGCCAAAAAAAAATCATTGGATCCCCAGAATTGAAGTCGCAGATGGATGTGAGCTGCTGTGTTGGTGCTGAAATTTGAACCTGGATCCTTTGAAGGAGCAGGCAGTGTTCTTAGTCACTGAGCCATTTCTCCAGCCCCTTTCTCTTTTTAAAGATTTATTTTTATTTGCCTGTATGTGTGTCTCTGTGTGTAATGTGCACATAAGTGCCTGTGGAGTCCTGAAGAGGGCATCAGATCTCTGGAACTGAAGTTGCAGGAAGTTTGTTGTGAGCCCCTGACTAAGGGGATTTTTGCTGGGAAGAAAAAAATAAATCAAACAAAACATATGTCAAGCCATAATGATTCCCAAAGCTACACTTTAGAATGAACTCCTGTACACACTAAGTAAGGCTCAAATTAAATGAAAATATTAAAAATCCACTGATATGTTAAAACCAAACAGTTGTTCAAATGCAATATAGAATCTCATGTTCTTTAAATCTATTCTCTGAAGAGCAAATTGACTTCAGAGATTACATATTCAAAGTTTTTTTTTTTTTTTTTTTTTTTTTTTTTTTTTTTTTTTTTTTTTTTTTTTTTTTTTTTTTTTTTTTTTTTTTTGTGAACTTGCTGGTCTACTCTGCCCAGTTTTTTATAGGAAGAAGACTCCAATGAGATATCAACAGATGGAGGGCAGTCTCTGAACAACTGAGACAGTTTGCCTTTTAGAAGAAAGAATTTTATTCTTTACACATTAGAAACATGCTGGGTTCTACTCTTAGCAATTTTAGCTTCATCTTTGAAAACTTCATTTACTTGTGGCCCTTGTAGTTACTAAAGCAGCTTGACTTATTATTATTATTATTATTATTATTATTATTATTATTATTGTTATTATTATTATTATTATTATTATTATTATTATTATCAGGGCTTAAATGGAGAAATCTTGATATTTTATAGCAGGTTGCATTTCTTCTTTCAAATTATCGTTTTATTATTTTGTGTGTGTACACATGCTCATGTGTGTGTTAGTGACTTTTCTATTACTGTGACCAATACAATGTATAGAAGAAAGAATTAACCAGGCTTCCACTTCAGAGGGTTCATCTATGGCCATCACGGTGGGGACTGTTACAGGGGACAGGCAGGCATAGTGCTGGAGCAGTACTGAGAGCTTTATCCTGATTCGTAAGCACTAGGCAAAGAGACTGCTAACTGCGAATGGCCTAGGTTTTTGAAATCTTGAAGCCCACCCTCTAATGACACAGGACACATCCCCTAATCTTTCCTAAACAGTTCCACCAACTAGGGATCAAACATTCAAATATATGAGTCTATGGGGGTCATTATCATGCAAACCACCACAGTATGTGTGTGTGTGTGTGGGGGGCAGGCATGCATGTACAAACAGCACATGCAGAGATTGGACTTTGGAGAGAGTTTTTTCCTTCTACTGTAGGATCTAGGGTTTGAACTGAAGTCAAGCTGTCAATTTTGTATGGCAAGCACTTATTACCAATGGAACCATCCTGCTGCTCTGGACTGCATTTCTTTATGCATAAAATGACTGGCAAGAAAGGAAATGACTTAGGTCTGATATTGGCAAGTTAAGAAGCCAACATCTGTTTTATTTCCCCTAAAGCCTTGGTTGGAATGATAAAGAATGGGGAGGCCATGATGCTCTTTTCTGACCACCAGGCTATAATAAATGAGACATGTGCTCAGTTTTAATCTTATATTGGAGGAAATGTTCTAATAAGGATTACTCATAATGGGCTTTTGACACATTTTTGCCACTTCCAAGAGTATGAGGATGCAAAGAAAACAAGAAGCAAAGCCTAACAGGAAAGCCCGATTAAAAGACCATTTTCCTGTATTTAAAAATATGAAACTGAGTCATGCTTAATGGTATAGACACAAATCCCAGATACTCAGGAGGGTGAGACACAAGGATTGAAACTCATGACCCATACGGACAACACAGAGTGAATTCAAGAACAGCTTGGTCAGTTTAGTGAGACCGTGTCTCAAAATCAGAAGAGGGCTGGGGATGTAGTCAGTGACAGTACACTTGCCTAGGATATGTATGACACTAAGAAGAGAAAACAAGAGAAAGACTGAAGAAATATTTCTGTTTTTAAAAAAGAAAGAGTTTTAAACTTCTGTTTAATTCCTTGGCTTCAAGAAGAACCCCTTTAGTTCATATTTATTTTAGAAACATACAGAAAATTCTACCTAATCAGTCTCTATATGCTCATCATTTATTTTTCTTCTTCTGTACAAAAGTATCCATATTGTTAAAAGTTTCTCTTGACCCTGTCTCCCATCCCCAGAACATCTACAAAGGGTATCTGTTAAGTAGAAATGGATTTACACTACACTATACTGTAATACTATACTTTTTATGTCTACATGGAAACCCCTACCAGCTCTAATCCCACCGCCAGAGATGGGTGGGTGAGCAGCCCTAAAGCTTTGAGAATAAGAGGTGACCCTATCAAAGCTTAGATTTACCAGAAAAGAAAATAGAATTAGCTAGGAAATGTTTAAATTATGAAACGCAGCTCATGGAATGCACTTAAGCACAGCCTTTCTAAGATTAAACTACACAATAGCCCCCCTCTATATATCCTTTAATTTTTTTTCTCATTTCATAAGAAACTTTCTCTGGAATGAACACCCAACTGGCCTCATAGAAATTTGTGTCATGTTGGGCCATTTCAACCCCCAGTTTATGCTGCCAACTTAATGTTTATTTGCATCACTGTCCTGTCTTCGCAGGAAGACAGCTATCTTTTTATCCAGCAGCAGTGAGAACCATTATACAAGGACTCTCCTACCCTCGGAGTCACCAGAGCCTTAGGATGCCACCAAAGTTTTAGAATAAGTGTCACTTTCCTTTCTTGGTCTTGCTGGATCTGTCTGCAGAAATAAATCTGACTAAGACTCCCACAGTACCCTCCCATCTCCTGTCTCTTTTACATCACCGATGAAAAGAAGTCCTGGTTAAATAAGGCGATATACTTGCTTCCCAGGCCGCTCACTCCACTAGGACCTTTCCTCCTACCTTTCCTCCATCTTCATGGTCCAGCCTTCTGCTCTTCAGCCAGCCCTCCTCTTGTGAGCTCACCTTCTCTCCTTTGACTTTATCTGCTCATGAATATGGGTTATTGCTGTCCTATTCAGCAGAGGCAAGATATGAAAGCATCCTAGATGGCCACAAACACATGAAAGGCTAACAAAAACGTGGTACATATGTATACAATGGAGTTTGAAGCAGCCATAAAGAAAAAAATAAAACTGATTTTTTTATTCATGGGATCTGATGCCTTCTTCTGACCCCTGCCGTCACCAGGCACACACACAGTATGGTACACACACATACATACAGGCAAATAGTCATAAACATAAAAATATTAAAAATCTTTTCCAAGAATTAAAAAAACGGAATAAAGCTTTAAAAACAAACATACAAAAATGAGTCTCAATCTTATATTTAAGTGACTAATTCTCACCTATATGACTGATGTTACAGAAAAAGTGCCAAGAGTAAATGTTTATATTATCCATGAATGGCACCAGTGATACAGTGAAACTTGTCTCCCCATCCCAGTTAGCTCTGCTGTTGCACCACCGTGGGGGACATCTAACTCCAAGAAGTAGTCTGTCCTTTCTTTGGAAGCTGTGTGGAGAACTGAGGCTGTGGGGGTGACTGAAAGAAAACCTAAAAGGCACTGGACATCCCTGGTCAAAGAAGAGAGCTACATTGTTCTGCCACAGCCCTTTCTTCAGACTAATCTCTCATGACGACATGGAAATTCCTTCCCCTTTCCTTGCTTCTCCCTTTGTGAAGGAACAGGGGAATGGGTGAACAGCTTCTCTGTTGCTTCTTTCTAGAGAACCCCACAATTGCTGCAGACCGTAAGGGAACACTGGTCACTTCCACCACGGCAATATCATGCCATAACCCTGAAGCAAATTAGACGTGGGTGTTAGGTGAAGAAAGCTGACAGGGCAGCGCTAGTTCCCTTCTCAAAATGCACACAGAAGTACAGGGCAGCCTTCAACAGCACCGGATGCCTGCCGAGAACGAAGCAGAGGGAAGACAGCCGCTTTTTTCTACCTCTGCCTCCCTGCCGCTTTCAGTCCACATACCGCTGTGCTGATTACAAAGCTAAGCACATGGGGAGTTAGGAATATCCAGCTTATTCAGTTTCGTGCAAATAAAAGAAACGCTGACAACGTGGGATAAAATCCTTGATTTCTCACATGGAACTAAAAGACCAGCGGCCCCTGACCAATGTTTTTAACGTGTAAATTCAATATTCAAACCCATAAGTGACGTTAAGAACACTGGAGAAATAAAAGCAACGGGAGAAATTTTACATTAGACACATGTGGGATGCCCCGGTTCTTTGCAATCTTTTATAGCTGCAAGGTCAAGGTAGTTTTTCACAGTGATTTGTACAGTTTGCTTATAAAAGGAAAACAGATTTAAGAGAGCATTCAGTTATGTGCAAAATAATCAAAGTAATAAAAATAACTCCCCAAATGAACCCTGACTGGACAATTTAGATGAAAATTCTATAAAAGACAGACTCCTTGGGCCAGCAACATAGCCTTTGTTGTACAGAAAGAAAATCGGTAGATGAAGAAACTTCTTTTACAAATATATAAGAAAGAAAAAGAGGAGAAAGGAAAGGAGGAGGGCTTCCTGCTTCACAGCTGTAACCCCAGCATTTAGGAGGCTGTAGGCAGGGTAATCATCCTGAGTTCAAGGGCAGCCTGGCCTACATCGGGGTTTGATACCATCCTGGGCTACAGAGTGAGAGACTGTTTCAAAACTAACTAACTAAATTATAAATCAAAACGCAGTAAAATAAAAGTAAAAAAGAAATGGAAAAATCAAAAAATTGATATTTTCTAAAAAAGAAACTTACTCTTCCAGAAAGGCTTCCTTCTCTCAGCCTTCTACAAACAGATTCTGTTGCTAGGTAAACATAAGCTAGCAACAACTTATGTACACACACACACACACACACACACACACACACACACATACACACACACATATATATGCACATACACATATATATCTATATTATATATAATTATAGTTAAGAAGAAGCTTATGAGCTTATAAAGTAGATGGTAGATTTGTGTTACAGCCTGGGAATGAATGGTTCTTTTGATATAAGGAGCCAATGCAAGTGTATCTGACAGTTTCCTAGCTAAATAAATGCTCTGGCCGCACATGTCTGGAAGATGGATAGAAGGGAGAATCCTGCAGGACAGAAAAGATGAACCACAAGCATTGGCAACAGTAATATTCTTTCACGGTGCGGATTTGAATGTTCAGCTTTGTGCTTAAACATGTTTTACCAGCAGAAAGTAAACCAACCCGGCTCATAATGCAACATTGGGCTGGCCGTCTGGTTTGGAGTCAAGTTTAATAAACCCAAAGACATTAACTCTACTTGTCTAGCACTACAACTAATCAAAGAAAGGCTGGTCCAAGCATCACGGATGGGAACAAGAGGACATAATTCGTGAATTGTGTAACTAGAGTTTCCATTCCTGTTTAAATTTTGAGAGGGGGAGGGAGGGAGAGGGAGAGGTTGATTGATTTCAGACACATAAAGGCCCTTGCAGCTCATATTTCTCATCCACAAGGAACTGGTGTTTGTTTAATAAGCAACTGGTTCACAACTGGGCTTCAACTGTCTGACCACATCCTGGAACACGCCGTTGAATCACACTCAGACCCACACTGACATCTGCAGGTAATTGAAACAGGGCTTTCCAGGACTGGATTCGAGACTCTGGATCCTCACTCAGGCCTTTCAGCTCATCACAGTAGGGCGCTAACCCATAAAACTTCAATCTCCTGAATGGCAGTGAGTGCCTCGCCAACATATTCTCAATGTTTAAGTGCCTTCATACAACAAATTAATGCAGCATATAGACAATGTGCTTGGTTTTGCAGCAAAGGCCACAGACACAGCTGTTTCCACCTGATGTAATTCCAGCAATTTTTATTTTCCCTTTCCACATGCCCCCCCCCCCTTTTCATAGTCTCTAAGTGGCACCCAGTACTTTCTCAGTACTCTATGGAAAGATTACTCCCCAAAATCTAAACTCAAATTTGTAGTTATCCTAACTTAAGTTCACATCTATCAAAGAGTTTACACACACACACACACACACACACACACACACACACACACAGCACAATTTACTGTAATAAATCACCGCTAATCAGCATGCTTATTTATATATTCCATCAAAACTCTAAACCACCTATAAAAAATAGGAAGAAAACAGAATTGTGGCAAAAATCACGCTGCTCCATTCTGCCTAAGCATTCAATTTTTCTGTAGTGCCTTTCAACCTAGCAAAAATGACAAATGTTTCTTGGGTCAATTTATAATTACCGTGTTAGCAGCAATAGGATCTGTTAGCAAGAGGCTCCTTTTACAATGACATCTTAGGGAAAGTCTGTTTTTCCAGGCTTGTAAAATCAAGTGACTCATTCAACTTCTGAGGCAAAAATCAATATATAAAGAAGGCCTTATTCTACACATTGAAAACACGTAATAAACACACACACACACACACACACACATTAAGGATTTCTAGTGGTAAGAAAACAAGGATGACTAGGTGTGGTTGTGTACACCTGTAATCCCAGCAGTTAGGAGGTAGATGTGGGAAGGCTGTGAGTATAAGGCTATCTATCGTAGGCTGTATAAAAACAACAAACCAAGTTAAAAAATTTATAAAGGGTGAGCATGGTAGTCCACACCTTTAATCCTAGCACTCAAGTGACACAGTTATCTGTGAGTTTGGGGCCCGCCTGATCTACATAGTGACTTCCAGGATAGCCAGGGTGATACAATAAAACTTTGTCTCAAAAAATGATTTTAAAAAGAAAGAAAAGAAAAAGAGGGGGAAGGAAGAAATGAAACAAAACAAACTGAAACCACAAGGTAATTGCTAGCTTGAGGGCTCATTAATACATTCCATCAACAGGCACTCATAAATAGACAGTTGCCTAACTTGGCAATGTGTTCCATTTCAAACGTTTATTGATATTTTTATTTTTGGTGCCCAGAATGTATTTTCTTAAAGAAATGAAGTTATAGTGGTCAGAGTTGCAAGTTAATTAGGGAAAGTTAAGATACTGTATGTCTGCAAGAGAGGCTGGGAAGCAGTCGTGGCAGTAAGATGAAACAGATGTTGCAATGTATTTTAGCCCTGGTTAGTGCTCAGTGGTCTAGATTTGCTCCATGAGGACATCATTACAGAAAGATAAGAAAGCAGGACATTTCAAAGCACTTTATAGGCTAGGGTCTGATTTCACTTGAGAATTTCCAAGTTTTCTTACTTTTGATGATGGCACATAGTTTATGCACATAAGCAATGCTGAAGGTTTTATTTAATAAATGGAAAGATAAATTTTGGAGAAAAGATAGAAGGGAGATACTAGCGAGGAAAGAGAGCAAGAACTGAAAGTGGGGAGAGAGCTGGAGAAAATATGTAGATTCCATACCTTGCTCCCACGTTGTTCACTCTTTTTCTTTCAACTAGCATGTGTTGAGCTGTATTAGTGAGGACGAGGACCAAGTACTTCCATCATTTATTCATTTAATAAATGCTAATTGAGTATTAACATTATGCATAGAGTAAAGGATACCAGCCTGAACAAGACAGACTTGGTTACTATCCCCACAGACATGAAACAGCAGCATTTTAAGTAAGGAGTTCAAGTCTATCCCTGGCTATTTGGGGTTGAAGGCTTCAAAACAACAGAACAATAACAAGGAAAAAGAAAAACAAGCAAATAAACATAAATCGATACCTGTAATCCCAGTACTTAGGAGGTTGAAGCAGAAGGATCACCACAAAACAGAGTCAAGGCCAGCATGGTCTATATAGTGAAATCTAAACCAGCTAGGGCTACACTGTAAAAATCTCTGTCTTTCTGTCTCTCTCTGTCTCTCTGTCTCTGTCTGTGTCTCTTCCTCCCTCCTCTCTCTGTGTTAAGGACCAGTCTGGGCTACAAAGCAAAACTATAAAACAAATAAAGAAAAATAAATCAGGGTTGTAAGAGTCAGGCATGGTAGCGCAAGCCTGTAATGTAAGCACTTGGGAAGTGGGGATAAATAGATCAGGAGTTCAAGGCCAGCCTCAGCTCCATAGTTTGAGGACAATTTGGGCTACATAACATCCTGTCTAAACCTAAACCACACGCACACGCACGCACTCACCACACACACATGTAGGCACGCACGCACGCACCACACATGCACACGCGCACACCACGCACACATGCACACATCACACACACACACACACACACACACACACACACACACACACACACGCATGCACGCACGCATGCACCACACTCACGAACCACACACACGCATGTAGGCACGCACGCACGCACCACACATGCACGTGCGCACACGACGCGTGTACGCACCACACACGCATGCGTGCACCATGCACGCACGCATCTCACACACACGCACGCACCACACACACACGCATGCACGCACCACACACACACACACACACACACACACACACACACACACACACACACACACACACGGATGCGCGCACCACACATGCACGCGCGCACCACGCACGCACCACGCACGCACCCAACACGCACGCACCACGCGCGCTCGCACACCACGCACGCACGCATCTCACACACACGCACGCACATGCACGCGCGCACACCACGCACGCACGCATGCACGCACCACACACACACACACACACACACACACACACACACACACGCATGCGCGCACCACACACGCATGCACGCACCACACATGCACGTGCACACCACGCACGCATCACGCACACACCACGCACCACGCACGCACGCACACCACGCACCACGCACGCGCGCACACCACGCACGCACGCATCACGCATGCACACATCACACATACGCACGCACCACACACACACACACACACACACGCACGCACGCACGCACGCACCGCACATGCACGCACGCACACACGCACACACCGCACATGCACGCACACACACACACACACGCACCGCACATGCACGCACGCACACACGCACACACGCACGAAGAAAAAGTAAAGAGCAAGTGTAAGTGCCATAAAAGGCTCAGGCAGACCCCAGCTTGCCTCCTGGCACCACAGTAACTACTTTCCACTAGATGGCTGAAGGTAACAGGCAGAGGAGGAGCCTGATAACACCAGCTGGAGCCAGGGCACACCAACTGGTCTCCAACTGACTTAACTGATAAGTTACCAGCAGTCGAGCTGGGCCCTGAACAAAAGAACCATCCAGCTTACACGCGGAGAACAAACAATTGTTATTTTAAGTCTCTCACATTTTTAAGGGGGAAGAGGGTAATGTAGGCTATTTTATAATAGCTCATACAAACTGTGCACGATAGTCCTGTAATCCGAGTGTTTGGGAGGTTGAGATAGCCGGACATTTTAATGAATAAAATTTTATCATGTATCATTTTAAAAATCCATTCCTTCCATTATGACCATTCGAGAGATTTTTACTTCTTTTTCTCCACCATAATATCTTTATTGATTATTTAGGAACTTCACATAATGTACCCCAGTCACACTCACTCCCCAGTTCTCCCAGACGTGCCCACTTCCCCTGTGACACCCCCCCACACACACCCACACCAGAAAAAGAAGAAAAAAAAAAAACCAAGGCCAATTTGCGTTGCCCACATTCTCACTGGAGTATGGTCAAATTCTCAGTGGTCAGCCCCTTAAAGAAAACTGAGTCCTTCCCCACCCCCACTCTGCCAGAACCCATCAACTGTGAAGAGCTACACAGCCATACCACCCTGACTGGTCTCTTCTGATCTCAAATGGGTCCGTCAGGCAGGGTTAGTGCTTGCTTGGGTGGGAGACAACAGGATTTTTAAGAGGCCAGCCTGAGCCACATTGCAGGCCATATGAGGCTACAGAGTCAGATTCTTTTTCAAAAATAATGTTCCCCTCCATGCCCAAATAAATATGCTACGTATTGTGCAAAATTTCGGGGGTAGAAAAAGAATATGTGGATACTTTTTTTTGTACATGCAAACTCTCTCTGCCAGTATGCACAAGAAATGGAAAACAATTGCTTCTGGGGGAAAGGAGCTAAAGTAGATGGGGAACGTGGCAGGGAATTCATTTAGAGTTTAGAAGCATCAGAATAAATTTCCTATGAATGAATGATATCTATTCTTTATACTGGGGTCTTTCTAGAACCCTCAAATAATATCTAGGGGAAACTAGGAAATCATAAACTGGTATAATCTTTGTAGTTTGAAGGCATGGCTTAAGCATCGCCTACAAAAATATGCAAATACATATGCAATTCACAGACTATCCCTGGGAGAATCTGCCAGAAGCTGTTAGCATTGGTTGCTTCTGAGGAGAGATATATTATACCCTTTTCCCTATATACCCTTTTCACAGTTTGATTTTAATTGTAAAATTTAAATATAATGTTTTATTAATTCATTGAGAATCTCATGCATGCAAACAATGTATCTTGATCATATTCCCGTCTTCTCAGTTCCTTAAACGCCTTTCAAATTTACCTTCCCACACCACTCACATCCAACTTTGTGCCCTCCTTTTTTTTTTCTTTTTTGTAAGCCACTAAGGTTCAATTTGTGCTGCCCATATATCTCTGAGGGGAGGCTGTCCATTGTGCAGTCGACCTATTAGGAGCCATGTCCTTAAAACTGAGTCTCCCTCCCCTAGAAGCCATCAATTGTCAGTAGTACCTTGACTAGAGGGGGGCCTCATGAGCCCCCCACCATGCTGGAAACCCACTGCTTTGTTCTGCAAGTTGTGTGCAGCCAAGCACAGGGATTTTTAAATACATACTGAACTTGTGTTGTCTTTCTGAAGAGAAACTAAGTGAAAATGCATGCCCTTTGACCTAGCAATGTGTTAGTACCTGTAAGAGTCTCTCCTAGACATGTTAATACCCAGTTGTAATCTCAGCTACTCAGCAGGCTGAGGCAGGAGAACCAGAAGTAGGGAGTCCAGCCTCTGAGACACACTGAGAATCCTTGCCTCCCCCAATGTTTCTTCTAGAAATATAGAAAGAAACAAAGATAAAGATGTAAGATCCTTTAGTTATATACACTGATATGTTATTTAACATACCACTTAATGGGGCAAGTGAGATGGCTCAGTGGGTAAGGAATTTGCCACGATATCTGATGGCCTGAGTCCAATCCCTCAAGCCCACATGGTGTAAGGAAAGAACTGACACCCTCAGGGTGTCTCTGACCTCTACAGACATATTGTGGCATTCTCTACCATGCAGGTACACATAAACAAGTAGGAAATAAATAAAGGTAAAGAGAATTAAACAACCTAAATGACCACTAATTAAGAATTAATTTAAAATGTAGATTGTTCATAAAAGAGAATACTATATAGATATGAAAATGAATCCATAATCCATCACCTTGCTCAACTTACATTTTTGTTTGCTACAGGGTCTCACTGTGTAGCTTTGACTGTTGTGGAATTCACTCTTAGACCAGGCTGGCCTGTACCTCACAAAGACCCATCTGCTTCTGCCTCCCAAATACTGGGACTAAAGGTGTGTGCCAACACATCTGGCTAACACAGAATACTCTTGAACTCTCAATGAATACCCCTTCTAGTCATTCATTTTCTAGGAACAATCACAAATTAAATAAACCCTCTTGCCTCAGTTCCCCACGTGCTGAGATTACAAGCACATGCCAACACACATGGCAGAAATCCTAGAATTCTTGAGCCTTCACCAACCAACACAGTCCCCTCTCTTTTCAGGGCTCCACAGGTCCCTAACAGAGACGAGTGTCTAGAGGGCAGAGTCACCCCACTTCGATTTAGTCATCAGAAGACTTAGTCTGAAAACTCTTTGGGCCCAAAGCATCAGGCCTCAGAAACTTGACCAGAATCTTCTTTCTGACCTTAGCTCTCCTTTAATCAGAGAGATAAGGACGGCCCTGAAGGCATTTTAGGCCCCTGTCCCCTGAGCCTCAAGCAAGTTCCCTCTTGTCTTTGAAGATGAGATGGGGGTGGTTTTTTAAGAAGGTGAGGGTGAGGCAAGCAGACCTTTCTTCTCATACTTTACAGAGAGAAGAGTAGCATTCCCAAAGGAGAATCCAAAGAGAGATCCCCTAAAAGACCACTCCGCAAAGATTAAACAGCTTCTCTTTCCCACACATCAACATGGCCCACTGTGTTTCTGTATCAGTGTTCTTACATATATTTATCCCTAAGATTTTGGCCATATCTAAATTCTGTTTAGAACCATGGCTTCCCTACCACGTTTCTTTAGGTCAGCTTTTTCTTTGCTACTTATTTTAAAAACACAGGTCCTTAGAAATCTTATTTTCTACATTTAGATCAATAGAAAGCTTCATACTATTCACATAAATGGAAAATGAGTATCAGAATCCAGAGAGAGAAAGCGAATATTAATAAATATTACCTAAGATGAAACTCCTTGACAGAGGCTCCTCATGCAAGTTCTCCTCAGAGATGTCTGAAAGGCGGGCCTCCAATGCCCCTCCTCCTAGAGGTTATAATGTCTGGGAAATACTTTCCAGGAGATTTGGTTTCAGCTTCTCCTATAGGTTAACATCCCCCTGTGATTTTCCTTTAGCTCCGCCTATAAGTGAGAGTGACATTCTTTCAGCTCCCTCTATAGGTTAGAGTGTAGGACTATGAGCCAGCACAATTTTATTGAGTGACTATTCTTTTTCAGATACAGCGCTAACTGCTTGAGATACAGGAGAAAAGGGAAGATAAGCTGTAATTGAGCCCAGATGGAGAAAGGGGAGCGACAGGGGTGCAATTAGAAGACATAGGACAGACTAAACACACCATAGTCTCCATCTTCTGAGCCCATCTATTTAAACTATGGCTAAAAGCACAGTGGCAGGAATGTCTCAGGGACTTCCAAATGATCAGATACAATGGGAAACTGTCAGCCCAAATGTTAATTGACCTTGATAATCACTCCCTCCTTTGCTTCACTGAAGCAGTTGGCTGCAGGGTTTCTCCTATCTCCCTTGCCACCTTCTCTCTTCTTTAACCAGATGCCTAAATGTTGATGCTTGCCAGGATTTTCCCCTTCGCTGTCTCCTCTTGACTCCCAGACCCCAAAAGAACACAAAAGCTGTTTCCCTCTCTAGCTTCATTTTCAGCTTTATAGCGTCATTATATTTCTGTAATGGATCTTTATTCAGCCTGTATCCTAGCTCCATCTACCTAATTCCTGTTTCCATCCCAAGTTTGTTCAAGGCTCAGTCTCAAGCCACTGAGATACATCAACTGTGAGAGCATTCAACTGAAGAGCCAGCTCCAGCTTTCAGTATACCTCCCGAGAAGCCTGGGACCATAGCCTTTGCTTTTTATACCCCAAGCACACTCTACTCAGTTCTTTTTCTTCTTCTTCTTCTTCTTCTTCTTCTTCTTCTTCTTCTTCTTCTTCTTCTTCTTCTTCTTCTTCTTATTCTTATTCTTATTCTTATTCTTATTCTTATTATTATATTAGATAAGGTCTATGTCTGGGCTTGGTGGCACAAACCTGTAATCTAAGCACCTGGGAGGTCAAGACAGAAGGATTGAATTCTGGGCCAGTTTGGGCTCCAAGGATAGAAAAAAAATCTGTCCCAAAACAAACAAACAACAGAAAGAAAATTTGAGCTGTAAATAGTCAAACATAAATGAAAAGGAGCTTGGAAGCGTATGGGGTTAATCACTGGTATTTAAAATGAGGTTTTGGTTTTGTTTATTTGTTTTAGCCCATTTCCTTACTTTTGTAGGGACACCAATGCAGGGAGCCACAAGATCAGTTCTAGGAGAGGGCTCTTGCTGAAGAAGCCCAAAGTGATGGCTGGCAGGACACTGGTTACATATCTTACAAAGAAATAAATTATTTTTTGGATAAAAGAATCAGGTCTCTAACTGCCAGAAAATGGAGTTGCAAATATGTTTAGTGAAGACTGAAATGACACTTGTGATGGGGAAGTGGCATCAGGGGTGCTAGTATGAATTCATAGATTTTTTTTCTTTTATTGAGTCAGGGTCTAAATAGCCTAGGCTGTCCTGAGACTCATAATCCTCCCGCCTTAGTTTTCTGAATGCTGGGATTCCAAGTGTGTGCCATAACAGAACTCATGATTTTCACTAAACAGACATACAGTCTGTGCAGGAACATTTATGTGGTAAACATATGCATGTATTCTCTGGGTTCTGAGGCCTTTGAACAATTATGCCCTGGTGGCAATAACGATATCTGGAATGCCTTACCTAGTTTTTAAAAAATACTTATTTATGTATATGAGTACACTGTAGCTGTCTTCAGACACACCAGAAGGGGGCATCGGATCCCATTACAGATGGTTGTGAGCCACCATGTAGTTGCTGGGAATTGAACTCAGGGCCTTCAGAAGTGCAGTCAGTGCTCTTAACCGCTGAGCCATCCTTCCAGCCCCCTTACCTAGTTTTTAACATCACTCTCTATTCAAATGAATCAGAGTTCCTTGACAAAATGGCTCAGAGGCTAGGATAGAGAAAGCATGAATCTGGGATAGCTTGTAATCAACAGCTTAAAAAAACCCACACACTCATAATCAGCATCTGACAAAAGGACATAGATGAGGCTGGAGAGTCTGCCAAGTGCTTAAGAGAACTTGCTTTTCTTCCAAAGGGCCCAAGTTGTATTGCTAGCACCCTACCTTGGGCAGCTCACAGATACCTGTAAAACACACACACACACACACACACACACACACACACACACACAGAGAGATGTAAATGATTTTTTTAAAGGAACACAGGAGTACGCTTAGAGGGTTCTCACTGTCCAAATCAACTACCAAAGTAATAGTGATAGATTAAAACACACCAAGTCAAATGGGAGTCAGTGAATCTACACAGATGTTAATATATTGTGGCTGGAAAATTCTCTTTCATAGTAAAATACCAGCCAATAAACATTGGAGGGATGATGGGATTAGAGTCACCCATAGGTAGTCACTATGCTATCAGGCCAGAAAAACATGGCTATTCAAATAGGCAAAACTGAAACAGCTCCTCAGATGTAACAGTCATACTGATAGCTGTAACGTGGGAGTGGTTGGGTAGAATGTTTTTATCTTTAGGAAAGTTACTCTGAAGCATTTCATAGTAATAGAGTATCATGTCTACAAATTATTCTTGCATGGCTTAGAAGTTATACACACACACAAAGGGTGGGGGCATATATTTAGAAAGAGTGATAAAACAAATGTGGCTCAATATTAAAAACTGGGAACCGAAGTGAACAGTATATGGAAAGTCTTTGGGTGTTCTTGCAGTTTTTCTGAACTTAGGAAATTATTTTACAATGCACTCTTTTAAAAATATGTTCTCTATTTCTTTAAAAAGTACTGAAAATAAAATCAAGCATTTATAATGTGAAACATGCATTAAAGTCTTTATTTTTGCCTGTTTATAGAGGCTTATAAAGGTTTTCTTTAAAGATAAACTGAAAGCAAGCAAATATGTCACCATGGCCAAAGTCATCTAAATTGTTGAATGTGACAAAATACTCTTGAAGAATTGACAGATCATGCAGAGAGATTTCTTCTCTGTTGGGATCGACAAGTTGAACTAGAACAGAGCTACCTATTAGTTTCTGTGCGCAGGATAATCTTTTACGCAAAACTTGACCTACTCCAGTAACAGAGAATAAGCTCCTGGAATATGGTGGCAGAAAATAATATCATCAACAGCAATAAGAGACGCAGACTTTTATGATCCCATCTTTTTATACACGTATATATACTTTATTAAATTCACAATCTTAGGATATACACTAGGTCAACATTTCACAAAACTTTCTATTATTCCAAAAGCAGTTATCATAAAACAGTGATTTATAAGTCAGTCAAGCAAAACCAGTATCTATAGGATTTTATTACGGTTTCATTTTTTGTAGTAGTTTTCAAATAGAAGCTTAAAATATATGATATAATATGAGAATAGGAAGAAAGAATTTTACTTTATAACAATAACTACCTTTCAAACATTAGACTTTATATAAAAATAAAGGGGTACTGTCAACAAAGCTGCTCTGTGGATTAGCATATTACCAGTTTTATTTCTTTCAAAACAATCCCTGCACAAACTGAGCTTTCTAGTCCAAAAGGTTAGTTTACAACGAAAAAGACAAAAATGTGGCAAAGGAATCTGTAGGAAGAAGTGGTGACTGATTGGTGGGAGAGATGCAGGAGGGTGGGCAGCAAGAGTAATTACAATGAATTGTATCTGCGTATGGGGCTGGCAAAGGACAAATTTAAAACACTCAATTAGAATCTTAGTAAAAGAGCTGGTCTGAAATAGTAAAGTGAATCCTCCTGCCTCTTTGCTCTCATCATACCATTGGGACAATTTCAATTTTCTGCTCCAGTTTTACCTTACCATTGAATTTTAAACACAAGTTTAGATATCATCACATTTCAAAGATTAGTTCTTAACAGTCCTAAATTTGGACTCTAAATTTGAACTGCAAAGTGTCCCTTTAAGGCAAATAAGACAGAAGAGTGAAGGCAGACAAATCTTCTGAAAGAAAAACTCATCTCTTATCATTGTGAAGGCAAAAGCCTTTGAATATGGTTCATTAACAGAGTGGATACACAAAGTGCTATCAAAGAAATGCTTCTTTAAAATAGCACCCAAGTGGGCGGCTCTTAAACAGCACATTTATGGTAGGTTTGGAGGATTATGAGCTTTTCACAGGCTAAAGTAACATGGGAACTCAAGCCAGTAATAGCTGTTAGGACAGTGATTACAATGTAAACTTAAGAACAGACCTGATTCTATAATGGAACTGCAGCAAGCCAAGTGATGTTTTCTGATCATTAGAAGAGAGGTTTTGCTTGAAGCACACTGTAAATACCTTCAAAACACCTCCAAGGATTTTAGAGTTCAAAACACTTAGGTTTAATCACTTTTTTGTTTCTTACATTCACTTAATATCACGATTCTAGTGGGTAAATGTGAATATTACACAAATAGTCCATCCACCAGATTGCACATTAAATCTAACAACACAAACATTGTACTATTACACTATTACACTATTGCTAGTGTAATACATAATAATGCTACAATAGATCACGCTTGGATTCTTAAATAGTTCAGTCAGGAGTTTTCTTTTGTAAAAATGACAGAGTATATGTTACGTCACACTGCATATACACTGCTCAGAGCTCAAAAAACTTCTGGAAGCAGAGGGCACAGTAGCACTGACTTTCAGCTCCTCCAAGCTTCCTTACAGATATTAAACTGACCTCTATAGGGCAACAAGGACAGGGAGAGGGTTCTGACTCTAGCACAGCACAAAAACCAAAAACACCAGGTCACCACATGACAGAACAAACTCAAGGACAACAAGGAATCAGGAAAAAACATCAAACAGAATAGCACTCACATACAGAAAGCTTCCATTTCCACAAGACCCTACGACACATGTTCCCTATGGGACGGCAATGTACCCCAAGGCACCTAAGGCCTTATAATACTACCCAAGACACTGACAGCTTCATGGACGCTTGCTTTTGTACAGTGGTTTGTGTAAATAACTATTCGTTCATTTGTAGATGCTCCACACATCTGGTCAAGGCAGGAATTTCTTCTCCTTGATAACACCACCTAGAAATATCAACAATATTTTATATATTCCTTAAGGCACCAGGTTTGGGGAGAGAAATAGCAACTGTGGTAGCAAAGTCCTAAGAACCTGAGGTGACTAATGCAGGCACCCTGTAAGTCTAGTTAAACCTTCCACTCTAAACTCAGTCTTCACTGCATACATTCCAATAGCAAAGAAGCAGTAAGGGTGGTGATGGAAGCGACTATGGGTTTCCTCCCCTCGGTGACAAATGGCAAGGAAGCAGCTCAGACAGGCAAGGGAAACAAAACAATGTACTTCAAAGCTGATGCAGAAAAATGAAAATTTGATATAATCAAAAGCAATTTGAATATTATCATGAAATAAAGAAATGGGAAAGTATGTAGTCAACAGAGAATTTTTATAAATCTCTCAAGCAAGAGAATTTCTGATCAACTCTGTTTTGCCACTGCTAGGGAAAAGAATAATTATAGAGAATATGCATTAGTGCTCCCCTTAAATGTTTGAAAGTAGGTGCTCTTTGAGGCACTAGGGGAAAAAGTCATCCAAGCAAACAGAAATGTGTATTTGAGATTTAGTCATCAAACGCAAAATGAGGTCAGCCCAAACAGATGTTAGTAAGGTGACTTTGCTTGCAAGACTGAGCTTTAGAGGAGAGATGCCCAGAAATAAGGAGCATCATCGGAGTGGCTGTGATCTGCCAAACTTTAACCCCCACTGTGGATCAAAGTTCTCCGCATTCCTCACTGAATGTTTTATGTGGGAAACTGTTAAAACACTCAATCAGAAATGGTTAAGTCACTTGGGTGAGAGATCATCCATCAAGATGAACGAAGAGCATGAATTGGAGCATGCTACTGGAGACTCTGCAGGAGCGATGCCTGTAGCCAGTGAGTCTGAGGACAAGCCACTGCTGCTACTACTGCCATCCAAAATATCTGAACTGAGGACAAAGCAAAAAGAATTATAAGCGAATGCATGTATCAGGGTCAACATAACATGCAATGACATGATTTCAAGGACACACACATCAGTATAGCATTGGTAAATAATAAGAAGCATAAAGGCCACCGCACTGAAATGCAGACTGCACTACGTTGAGAGACCTGTGAAATTCATAAAGCCACAGAAACCCAAAGTGAGACTTGCCATGCTGCCCCATAGAATTTGATTAATCCTCTGGAGGCACCTGACTATCTAAGATATGATAAGTGTTCCTCTTCACATGCTATGTTTATTGTGTGTGTGGGGGGGTTTCCTGATGTCTGTCTTTTAAATGTTTCTATCTTCATATTTATCTTCTTACCTTTCAAGAGCCTTAGAGCAAGAATAACTTCCGTTATTAATAGTTAGTAAGCTATCTGTTCTCAAACTTTCTGAGTATGCCTTCAGATATATTATTTCTATTTTTGAGGAAGGTCTATTAACTGCCTGAAAACTGACCATCTGACTTGACCACTCCTCCCAAGAGGCTTCATGGCAACTATTTTGAATGATTCCCCCTGTAACTACATGCCTTGCTAGTCTTCTCATTTTATGAATCTGTTTTCCTGTTTCCTTTGAGACCCAAAGATCCCCTGCTATCCATGAAGGCCTCCTCTTCTCCCACCTCTCAGTTATTCTCCAGCTAAGCTTCAGAAATGCCCTCTTCTCACAGTCCACATCATGTCTCTTTAACCCAAACAATTGGCCTCTGTTCTTCCCTCGGAAACTAATTTGGACACCAAGGGCCTCCATAAGCCATCCCAGGAAGATGCTTCCCACCTAGCCTGGATGCTTACAATTCCCAGAAATCAACCTTGGCCTGCCTTGAAAACCTGGCTTCTTCATACTTTTCATGGAACCAAAAACCTCTGCTTGACATCAAGCTACCTTTCTTGCTTCAGTTTCCAGGCATTATACATCTATGCTCTGTATTTGCCTTGAGTGGACTCACTCACTTCTTCTATTTACTAAGTGCCTGCCAAGTGTAGAAGGTATGTAGATACTTGAAGGACAATGATGTGAAGGACAGACAAGGTCCCCAGCCTCACTGAATTTACAGGATAGAAGAGGAAACAGAGATTTAAATATTCAGGCTCACATGAAAATAATTACACTTTGTGACAGTCTGACAGATGGGTAACCTGATCTAACCTGGAGTAACAGTGAAAGGATTCTCAGAGGTAAGATTTGTGTTCTGATGTGAAAGATGAGTAGGCACTAACTCGGGAAGAGTTAGGAAGAAGCAAGGATAGTTCTGGAATTGAAAGCAGACAAATACAGAGGCAGGATGGAGTCAAGAGAACACAGTGAGAGCCGAACTGAAGGAGTAGCTCGGCAGTTTAAGTTTACACAGACATTTCTTTTAGTTTTTGAAAAGGAAGAAAACCATAGAATTAGAGAAGGAATTATGACTCAAGGAAATGTGGGTTCTAGTCTGCCACTAGCTCCTTGGCAAAACTCCATTTTGTTCTAATAGGTGGAATTGAAATGTTACGCCTTTAATATTATTAATAATATTATATAGTATGTAAGTTTCCAAGTTGATTTCTTTCCATTGTAAAGAAGCATACAGTCCATTTGTAAGTCTTGAGCCTATGCTGTCCTCCTGAAAGGCAACTTTTCCTCTCCTGCCTTTCTACTCATGTTTTGTGCAATGGTATCTTTCTTTCGTGATTCTACCTAAGGATGGGGCCCGGGCCCTCATACATGCGGAGCAAGCATGTCACTATTGGAGCTACACCACAGTCCCCTCACCATCTCTTTCTGTTGTCTGTGGGTTGTTTTTAGGTGGAGACAGATTACGAGTAGGTTGTGGAAGACTAAAATTAAAATATGGAAATAGTATTCCCCACATTACTCCTACACTATACACACAGCTGTCAAATGCATCATTAATAATATCACTTTTAAGGAATAAGTCTGGAAAAATAAGTTGGCTCTGATATTTGCTAAACCACATGGCCAAATGGTCCAAAAATATGAATTATTCAGCAACTGAAAAAAATTGCACAGATAATCCAAGACACTGGAAAATCAAAAAGACCTTTCTATTTGCCTTTGGAACATATGTGAATTTTCCCCTGCAGCCTTTTGCCTAGACTAATACTAAAATGAATTGACTTTCCTAAAGCACATATTGGCTGAGCAGCACAGGGGCATAGTCTAAGCCATTTGGCAGGAAGACTTAGATTAAAATTTGGCCACCATGCAGATAATCTGAAGATAAAGAAAGAATTCCTTTATTGCAAGCAGCAGGATGACAGCGAGCCCAGGATTAGAAGATTTTATTTGTACCAAGACCTGCTAGCTTAGGTGACTCCTGTATTCATTCCAAAACAAAGTAAGACTGTGCAGTGGAATGTTTTTTCTTAACATTGTTGATTACTTACTAGAAAAAAGCTGACAGAGATATTACCAACTAGAAAAAAAACCTGAACATTTCAAAATGTCTTCTCCACCACTACACATGAAAGTCTATTTTTTCTCACTGTTGGAAAAATGGCATAGCTACACTTTGTCTCCCCCACAATTTAGCTTCAAAACATTGTAAAGCTTAAAGTAGATATTGCCACTGAACTAAGACCAGGCTTCTGTTCTGGTTAACAGGGCAGAAGAGCACCTGGTCACGGAAGCCTAGGCTGCAGGCCATGGCACCCCCATCATTAATTAGATCCATGTAGAACAGGACTTGTGCAACTGTGTAATCTACAAGGATTACTGTGGGAAGAGAAATTGTATCAAACGCCACCACATCTTATACCAGAGCTTCTAAAAGCAATAGAGTTGTTTATTTTCTTCCATAACCTCTGATGAGAGTGTTAATGGTAATGAGCCTTACTTTCACTAGGGGCCCAGAGCTAGACAATCATAGGAATGAAAAGATAATTCAGACTACACATAGGACTCTCTGAGTTGAAAGTGAACTAATTCATCCCAGTCAGGACTGGTGTGGTGATATGGTTCAGTGGGTAGGGTGGGTAACTGATAGCCTGAGTTCAAAGAACAGAACCAACTCCTGATCTCTACATTTGCATGCCCCCATAAATAAATAAATGAATAAATAAATAAATAAATAAATAAATAAATAAATAAATAAATGTAGAAAATCATCTAGGCATGGTGACACATGTCTGTAATCCCAGCATTTCAGGGCAGAAGTAGGAGCACCAGGAATTCAAGGTCATCATCCTTGGCTACACAGTGGGTTTAAGGCTAGCTTTGGATAAAGAGTAAGAATTTGGGCTGGAGAGATAGCTCAGAGGTTAAGAGCACTGACTGCTCTTCCAGAGGTCCTGAGTTCAATTTTCAGCAAACACATGGTGGCTCACAACCATCTGTAATGGGATCCGATGCCCTCTTCTGATATGTCTGAAGACAGTTACAGTGTACTCATATAAATAAAAATAAATAAATCTTTAAAAAAAAGAATAATTCTATCTAAAAAATTTTTTAAATAATGATAGCTAGAGTGTGCTAGCACATGACTGTAGGCACAGAACTCATGAGGCTGGGGCAGTGGAATCTGAAGTTCAAGACTAGATTGACCTACTAAATTTCAGACCAGTCTGGGCTACGTAATGAGAAAACTCAAACTATAAACTAACTCCAAATGTTAAAATTAGCCATCATGTTAAACACTGATGCACTGAGCACGAAAACTCAAGAATTTTTCCTGTTACAGACAAAACAGGGTACCACTTAATCTTTACCACAGGTCTAGGAAGCCTGAAAATACCTTAGTTTGCTCTGCAGTGCTACAGACACATACAGTCTTATTCCCAGTTGAATGAGGAACAAAAGGGGAATTCTTAATATCAATTAAATCAATTAAAGTACCATACAAGGCATACTTCTGAATTATGCTCAAACTGGCTTTGTAGTTAGCAATGTTCCCTTCATTCTGTTGACAGTGACTTCAGGATTTTGTATTTTTAGGGGTAAAAAAGGAAATTAAAAAGTATACCCAAATGGATGCAAAGCCTAAATGGGTTTACATTCAAAGTTCTAAATTAATTTATACTTCAAAGATGTCAGATTTTAAAGATTATTAAGTAGCACATAAACTTTAAAGACTATAAAATGTATCTTTTCCTTCTCTTTGTGGTATGGGACAGGGAATAAAGAAAAGTTTTAAACGACGAGGTCATATCTGCTAGTTATCAGATCTTTGAGATACTCTCTAAAGAAAGAGTCCTTACTTTCATTATTAAGTATACTGCCATATTTAGCAGCAGGAATAAGGACACAGGTGGTTCCTATCTCTGGCCCCATTTCTAAGAATATGGATGTCTGATTTTGACCAATTGAACTGCATTAAGAGACAGATGTTTCTGAAAATGCAGAATCCAGATTCAATATTAAGAGTAACTCACACAAAATTTCTTCACTGTAGACATAAATGTCAGCATCCTTAGTATACAAGATGCCCCACAGATCTTAACACAATTTTAAGCTTTAAGATCCTTGGAGACTTCACAAATTCAACTAAAAACATTACTTGAAAGTTAATTAACTGCTTTTGCAAGGCTTGTGTATGTATTTGTATGTGTAGTGCATTCGTGTGTGTGCACATGAATATTCATGCGCATCACTGCTCCTGTAGAGACCAGAGGCCAGAGGATGCTGGGTGGGCTGCTGTATCACTGTGTCTTATCCCTGGAGTTTCCAGTTTCTTGGCTATGCTGGCTAATCAGTAAATGCCAGGAATGCATCTGTTTCTGCCTTCTCCCCCCAGCACTGGCGGTATAGCTGTGTGTGGCCATGCCTGGCTTTTATGTAGGTGCTCCAGATGTGTTTGTGTGTATGGTGTATGCATGTGTGAGCACACAGGAGGCCGTGGGTATCATGCTTCTACAGCAAGTGTTCCGACCCACTGAGCCATCTTTCAGTTGTTGGTTTTGTTTTGTTCTGTTTGGGGGAAGAGAGTCTCCCTATGTAACCCAGGCTGAAAATTCCTAGGCTCTATGATCCTTTCAACCTAGCTTCCTGAGTACCCAGGGCTATAGACATGTGCCACTAGACATGGCTAGCACTTGACAACTTAATTTTTGCGAATTGTGAAAAATAAGTTTCTTTATTAGTCAGTACTTGAGCCATGCTTCCACAGTCTATAAATGATCATGAATTAGGCAAATATCTTTTGGGTGATGTTTTTTCTGTTTTGCTTTTGTTTTGTTTTTGAAACAAGGCAATCATGTAACCATGGCTGGTCTCGAACTCACCATGTAGCTGAAACCACCCGTTCACTTTAAGTTTCACTTAACATTAATGTCCATGATTCCAGGACTTGCACAGTTATGGCAGGTTTATTCATGGTTTGTAACAACAGCACTGCCATAGCCAGCTAAGGCTGTGCTGATTAAAACATGAATGCCCACACAAGGAGTGAGAACAATGAATAAATACTGTGACTTTCCCTTTTCTTTCTTGTTTCATTTTGGTTTGAATTTTGGTATTGCTCTGGATCAAACTTAGGGCTACAAGCATGCTAGAGAAGTGTTCTATCATTGGGCTATGCCTTCCTGTTTTTCTTTTGTTTGATACAGTCTTACTATATAACTGAGGCTATCCCATTTTACTATATAGCTTAGGCTGGCCTCTAACATGGCAGCCTGCCTCAGCCTGCATTGTGCTAGGATTACAGGCCTGTGCTACCTAGCTTTGCTTTCTAATTTGCATGAACTTCTTTTGCTGTTTTGTGGCAATGTAAAAAAAAAAAAAGGCATAAAATACAAATATATAAAAATCTCACCATGCATTTTTTGCCATGCCTGAATAAGCTAAACATGCACTCTTCCATTGCGTTACCCACCCAGCTCCTCATTATCTTTGGTTTTTGCTTGGCAGAATGCTGTGAACTTTTTCCTCATTGGATCACTTGATAAACAACTGGATATGCAAATCTATTTATAGTCATGTGCCTATACTCACACTTTACCATAAAAGCCACATGCAGTTTGCAGCAGGTATATAGTTTCATCCACTAGTCCTCTTGACCAGCTTCAGGAATTGCTCTTTGCAATCTCTACATATCTGGGAAGATACTCTGTACCAAAATTAGCACACTGAGCTACCAAGGACACGTAGAGACAGTGGAAGATACAAATAGGGATGATCTAGAAGGCATTCCAAGAGTACCAGTCAGCAAGTCTCTTGAAAGATAATAAGCTAGGACTTGCTCCCCTTGAAGTGCAAGTTATCTTAAATAAAATAATACACATGCAATTTGGGAAGAAGGAATTGTCAACTCTTACATGAGTGAGTAGATTTTATACTTTTTTCATTTGGAGAGTACCATTCTATTTTTTAAAGTGAGTGCCCCCCATGAGTTTTTTTTTTAAAGGGATTCTCATCTTTAAAACCCAGGGAACAGAAAGTCCTAAGGTGTTACACAATTGTATATAGAATATGGGTACTCAGCAAGTTGACTAGAATATCCTGAAAGATTACAAAATATTACCTAGGAACTGCTACTATGCCTTCCTCCCAGATGTCTGTCGGCATCCAATTGCTCAACTTCAAGAATAGGAAAAGAAGTCAATTCTCTCATAAAACACTGAAAACCCTTACATTACAGACCTAAACTAGAATGAGAACAGCTATCAGTGGACCTGGACCTTAAAAATTAGTAACTGTTACTAAGAAACCTCACATTTAAGCTGGGGCTGAAGGTACATGCCCATGGTCCCAGTACTCAGGAGGCTAAAGCAGGAGGGGTATAAGTTCTGGGCCAGCCTTGATTACACAGTGAGCTTGAGGTGAGCCTGGGTTATACATTTAGACTGTGTTTCAAAATGCAAAGAGAAACTGTAATCTTAATGAGCATTGTGATTGACTACTATACATTTTCTAAAAAGATTTTTACCATGATAGATCACTTAGCAAATACCACAGGCATGATGTTTTGAATATGAAATGTCCCACACCAGATCATGTGTTGAATGCTTGGTTGCCTGGGTACTAGCACTATTTTGGGTGGCAGAAACTTTATGAGGAGGAACCTATTTGGAGCAGGGAAGCTACTCCCAGTGAGTATGAAGAGTGGGCATGAACATGAAAGTCATACCCTGTCCCCAGTCTCATCCTTTCTCTCTGCTTCCTGGCTTTTATGAGGGCAGCAGCCCCTGCCAGATGTTAGGTGTTCCTAATGCCATGATGACCTGCGTCACCACAGGCCCAGAATCAAGAAAGTGTGAGAACATCAGACTAAAACCTCTAAAACCATGAGCGAAAATAAATCTTTTTTCCCTTGTTTATGCCAAGGGTTTTGTCACAGTGATCCAAAGTTCAACTGATACACATAGTTAAGATGCAGCCATCTCTTCTAAGTCAACAGCATGGAACATGAAATGGAAGCAAAGCGGTGATAATCAATGTCCATTTTCTCCACAGTAACCCAGAGGTTCTTTCTCAGACCAGTTGTTTGATGATACTACACCACCCCACCCATCCCATCTATTGAGAAAGGCTGACCTAACAGAGGCTAGGAACAAATTAAAGGTGCAAAAAGGATACATACTTCCAAAGTAGTACTTGGGGCTTTCAGAGGACCTGGTCATTCAAAGTCACTTACACCTCCGTGGAGACTCCCCCTATGTGAGCATGGGTTATATTTTACATTATCTCAATATTCTTTCAATGAGGTTCTTTTTAAATGTGAGTCATACCCTAATAGTTTTTTTTTTTAATTTCATTTTTACCATGAACTGAAATCAGACAATTGTGTAGGATCTGTAGACAGCAAATTGGTGGTGCCTTGGAAGAGTCTCTTAGGCTGGCTTTCTGTCTCCATTTCCCCTGCAACAGAAGAAATACAGCTACCATAAAACAATTTTACAAACACAGGACTGGTGCTAAATGATGATGATATTTACTTAGTCAAACGAGACTACTTTTAGGTATTATGTAAAAGCTCCTGCATGTGCCAGGAGTCCAGAGTCCCAGAGACTAAGGCAGGAAGATCAATAGTTCGAGCCTGTGCTACATAGCTACTTCCAGGTCAGCTCTCACCACATAAGATCATCTCTCAAACACGCCCCGCCCTCTATAGCAGTGACTTCCCCGTGTGCTTTAACATAAAAGAAATATACTTCTATATACTTTGTCCACATATCAATAACTTTAATTTTCATGCATTATGCACATGTTTTACACACGCACACACACTTTAATAAAAGAGAACAAAGATTTTATCAGACAACTTAAATAAAAACTAACTAATAGTAAAAATAAAGTAGGTATTCCCAAACAGTTAAAACTCACAGGGAATATTTTATGACTAGCAAAGAATACGTATTTTATATCTTTTAGTATCTTAACATTTCTTGAGACAGCAACAAAATGTATTTTATGATAGAGTGGAAATAGAAGGTCGAGTTGGATGATATATTAAAAATGGAAATATAGTTGAAAGTACAGCTTTGAGAAAGCAATGACAGCAATTGAGTTCACACCTTTGGAACTGTGCTGGTTTACTCAACCCTATAGATTTTCATAGAACTAGTAATCATAAAACATAGATAGCATCAATAGGGATAGTGCTCAGCATCTGGCTGCTAACTACTGAGGGTTGTTTGCCTCTTCTCCTTGCCCCAAGCTCTGTTTCTATTTCAAATGTGCATATTTTTAAAATTTGATGGTGTTTCTCTGAGCTTACAAATAGAAAAGAAAAGACAGTTTAAGAAAAGTGTAAATATGTCTGTAATCCAGCATTCGTGACATAGAGGTAGGAATATAGCCAGCAAGTTTGAAAGCAACTGGGTTACCCAGAAAGCCACAGCAGTCTGCACTCCAGAGAAGATCCTGTCTCAAAAGAAACGAGGAAGCAAGCAAAAATTATCGAGCCTGTCTTTACCTCAGCAGAACCATGGAACTGAACTCAAAACTATATGAACTACTTATGACAGCAAAAGATCCAGCAACAACACACGGAGCCTTCATTTTCTCCTACTATGAATTAAATCATATTATTTTTCTTCTGGAGCTACTGGGAATATTATTAAAGTTCATAAAAGCTCTGGTTCTTAACTTGCTTTGTTCAGTGCTTTAATATGCAGCTTTGAAACCACAGGATTTTAAACTCTAGCAAAGAACCCCTCCACCTACTGGTGAATATTGGAATAGCTACTAAACAAACACTATTCCATTAACTTTCTGGACAGATCTTACTTTAATAATAACAACAATAATAGCTTTAGCTTAAAGTGTACTTTCACCTAATACTCCTGAGAACATTCCCAAGGTTATAAATAATTGCTTGCAAGAGATTTTATTCACTAAATACAATTATTGTCACTAACAGGATGCACTTTCCAAAGCACATCATCTTTAATATTTTTTGAGAATTTCATATATGTATAAAATTAAATATGATCATATTCACCCCCAATTCCCTTCTCCTACTCTCCCTGGGTCTTTTCTCTGTGTCTTAATTCCAATTTCATAGCTTCCTTATTTTTTTTATAACCTACTAAGTACAGTTAGTGTTTTTTATATGTGCATGAGTTTAAGGCTGTACACTGGAATATGGGCAACTTATTCCACTACAGAGTGATCCTCCTGCCTCGGACTTCCAAATATGTGCAACAGCATGCTGTGTATATCCTCCCTATCCCCTGCCTCCGGGCCTTTGTGTCTCCCCAACCCTCTTTCTTTCATAAACAAGGTTTCATGGTTCCATCCCATGCTGGTTTTGAACTTCACAGTTAGCAGAGAATGACCTTGACCTCTTGATACCCCTGCCTCCACCCACCAAGTGCTGTGATTATAGGCGCGTACCAACAAGCTGCTTATGCCACAGGAGAGAGCAAGCTCTGGGCTTCATACATGCTAGGCAAGTACTCTACCAATTATGCTATGCCCTCAGCCCTATTTGATTTTTTTGAGACTGAGCCTCATGAGGCTGAGTTGACCTTGAAATCACTATGAAGAGGGATAATCTTGAACTCTTAATCCTCCTGTCTCTACTACCCAAGTGCTATGATTACACAGTTGTGTGAAACCATACAACTGTGTGGTGCCTTAATTCTAAGTTGTCTTAAATATAATACTTCTGAATTTGTGTGTGTACTAGGACTAGAAAGACTTCACCAAAGCCATTTTCTTAGTATTACTTTATTGGTCCTGAAGGTGATCTGAATTGCTTATTTTTGAGGGTTTATAAAACAGATTTGTTTATTTTTATGTGTGTGACTGTTTTACCTCCGTATACACATGGGCACCACAAGCATGCCTGGTGCCTGCAGAAGGTACAAGGTACAAAGGAAGGTATCAGATCCTGTGGAACTAGAATTGAATCCAGGTCTTGCAAGAGCAGTAGTCGTCCCAGTCCCTGAGCCACCTCTTTAGACTGCCCTTCCCCCTTTTTGCTTTCTTGACACAGTCTCACTGTGTCCAGGTTGGCCTGGACCTCACAACACCCAGGAAAGTCCAAGCCCTGGTAAGCCTATTGTCTTAGCCTTCCAAATGCAGGGTTCCAGGCAAAAATCTCCACACTGAGCTGAACTGCTTTTTTTAAAAAAAAAAAATTAAAGATTTATTTTTATTATTTTTAACTATGCATGTGTCTGCCTTTGTGTTGGCACGCACATGAGTGGAGGAGCCTCTGGAGACCAGTGGTATCAGATTCCCCCAGGATCCCAAGTTACAGGTGCCACCTAACATGGGCGCTGGAAACAGAACTCAGGCCCTTTACAAGAGCAGTATACTCACTTAACCACTGACCCATCTGTTCAGACCTGAATTGCTTTTTTTAAAGGCAACTGTTAAAACTTGTCTTTAAAATGGCATCTGCTTATACCTGTAGCTTTAAGTGCGTTCCTCTAGCAATTCCTGTATTTCAGGTTTTATATTATGGTCTTTGATCAATTTTGAATTGCTTTTTTGTGCAGGATGAAAGATATGGATCTAGTTTCATTCTTCTGCATATAGATGTCTAGTTTTCCCAGTACTACTTGCTAAAGAGGCTGTTATTTTTTCTCTAATGTATGTTTGGAACACCTTTAAAAAATTGGGTAGCTGGGGGCCAGAGGGGTGCTGTGTAGTTAAGGGCATTTACAGCACTAGCAAAGGACCCGGGTTCCGTTCTTCGCATCCAGTGGTGGCTCACAGCCATCTGTTCAAACTCCAGTCCTAGAGGATCCAATGCCCTCTCTGCTCTCCACAGGTACTTCATGCATGTGATGCACATATGTGCAGGCAAAACACTCATACACATAAAACTTGAAAAAATCTTTTAAAAATTATGTATAAATAACTATGTGGGTCTATGAAACGTGGAGATCCCTGATTATATTCTTATATATGTGCATTTATGTGTGAGTGTGGGTATAGAATATGAAACTAGAAAAGGACTAATAAGAAAAAAAGAGGTCTTCAGTGGAAAGCAACAAAAAGGAGGTCAAAGATACAAATAACAAAAGCACCGAGAGGGGAAGAGAGGGATGAGGATGACGGTAGGGGAAGACCGACCTAGTAAGAATGTGTAAAGACATAAGAAACTCATTGCTTTCCATGCTGATCTAAAAAAGAAAAAGGAAACTAGATGGATGTGGTTAGCGGCCACCTAGAATCACAACTGAGAGGCAGAAGCAAAAGGACCAAGAGTCTGAGGCCAGTCTTGGCTATGCAGTGAGTTTATTGCCAGGCTGAGTGACATTTAGACTATGTACCAAACCCAAACCAAACCAAACCACTAATAACAAAAAGTAAAACAAAATTGCCAGGAATAATGACTAAAGCAGTATCAAATTATCTTAGCCATGTTTAAAGAAACAGATGCTATCAAGGGCCTTACATTATCATCTAAAACTACTGCTGACTGAGAAAACTTTAGTGCTTTGTCGTTCAAAATAAGCTATTGAGACAGCACCAATATACATAAAAATCTTTACAGACTTGAATATTTGAAAACTTTCCTTTGCCGACACATACTTTGCTGATGGGGAAGTTAATCCCACCTGAGCAAATCCCATGTCTACAGATCTATTTGCTATGCCAGTGTAGATTTCTGCACATGAGCCAAATTGTGCATCTCTTAGGTTCAGATCACTGAAAAGCAATTCTTTTTGGAATATGTATTGATAATATGAATATAAGAATATGATTCGTATATAAATTATAAAAATATAGACAACATAAAATAGTTAATTTATGTAACTTAGAACCCATAGAGCATGTTGAAGATATTTAACATTTCTTTAGAAAAAAAGTAATTCTGTGAATTCATTTCAGATCAGAATTCTAGTTTCTAATACAAGCTTGGCTAAATTCAATACCAGAAGCGTGACGGATCCTTTCCCCCAATATTACTAACGTGAATGTATACAGACTTGGTAAGGTGTACAGTGTCAGGGTCTGCTGCATATACAAATACATCTGTCACCACACCTACTTTGCTTTTTTCCTGGTGGATGATAAGAACATTTAGGATCTACTCTTGGAGCAGTTTTAAAGTATGTAATATATATATATATATATATATATATATATATATATATATATATATATATATATACACACACACACACACACACACACACACACACACACACACACACACACACACATCATATATGGTATATATGGTATACATCAACCATAGTTGTCACATACCTTTTCTCTTAAGAGGACCAAGAACACTGGGCCTGATGCACTTGACTGGGCTCTGACTCCTCCTGCTTTGACAAATAAATAAACAGGATGATATGAAGCGCTTACCAAGATGAAAGATGAACAGTAGTATAGCCCAAAGGAGTAACACGGACAGTCATACAGACAGAAATACAAAATGCTTGTATTGTGGAGTGATTTGAGTCAGCATATGGTGATATGAAAAGACATGGCATTTTAAAACCATTTAAAAAATATTCTGTAAGACAAAATACACACAATTGCTCAAAGAGAAATGTCTTATTAAAAGGTATTTGCATTTTGATTTATAATCTTTTAGCCTTGAAATGGGTGTTAGTATGTTAGTGTATGGATGAGTGTGTCTGTGTGTGTGTGTGTGTGTGTGTGTGTGTGTATGTGTGTGTGTATTTCCTGAATATAAATCAATATTAAGCACTGGGGCTCTTGCTTCAAGCCTCGGTATCACAATCAATCCGTCAATCAGCATTAGTTCTCAAGCACAGAATCTTGTAAAATGTTAATGCCTCAATATAAGTGGTGAGCATGTGTTTGTTCACTATGAAGTCTAACAATTTCGATGTATATCCCAAAAATTCCATAATAAAATTAATGCGAGGGAGCATGTGCATGGTCAAGCCCATGTGTTTGTGTGGTAAGCTCTTGGAGGCCGGGGCAAAATGGTTTCTCACTCTCCACTTTATTCCTAGGAGGTAAGGTCTCTCACTAAATCTGTAGCTAGGCTAAGCATCCAGCAAGCCCGAGCTATCCCCCTGTCTCAACTCTGCCAAGGGCGGAGCCACAGGTGTTAGTGGCCACAATGAGCTTTTCCTATGGGCTCTGTGATCTAATTGCAGATCCTTATGCTTACAGAACGAGCGCTTCTACCCACTGAGCCATATTTCCAATCTCCACATTTAACATTCAAATTCACATACCTTGAAGAATGTCTTGGATTCGAAACAGGACTTGGTGGCGTCCCGCTGCTGCTCACAAACATTTGCATGGACGGCGATAAGCACTGCTAGAGAAAGCACATGCGCACTGTTACAACAGCTACAGCGCCTCTGGTCTCCAAAGGGGCTTTTCCTGTCTTCTGTAGTTCCTCAAAAGGTTCTTTTGAAATATGACAGAAGCAGCACAGCTATGCAAGTGACTCATACATATGACATTTTTCCAATTTACCGACACAGATTTTCATTGCTTCTTCAAGTCTATGGAGACTTGAAGTGAGTTGAACTATATATATGTATTAGAATAAACAGCTTGTCGTGAGAAGGGCAGTTAATATCTTGTCAACAATCCTACCTTTCCAAATCCTCTGGTTGGGGAAGGTGCTGGAGAAACTGGAGTGAAGTCAATTCTCTTTGGAGAATATAATTTCTCTGGCTTCTCAAAATCACTATCACTCTGTAAACATAAAGTATTACCCTCATTCAGCATATCACAGATCTTAGGAAGTACTGTAGTAACATACCTATATTCTAAAGAGTACAAATGCACACATTCAAACATTTTGCTGATTAAGCAGAGATCAAAACTAAGAATCAGTCTGGAAGCAGGAGGGACATCAGTCTATGAAAGAATCAACCAATGTAGGTGAACAGCACGTAGTTTTCTGGAAAATGACAGCACAGGGCCCACATGAGAACACTTTACCAGGCTAAGGCTTTCGTCCCATGATTGGCTTATCTGCATTCCTGCTTGTGCTTCCCTAAAAAAAAAAAGAATAAAAGTAAAAATAGAAAAATCAGGGCTTACAAATAAGGCACATCAGGGGATAGGCCCTGCCTTGCTAACCACTAACCTTTCATTTGCAGTTTCTCTGTTCATGATATCCAGGCCTTCTTCCTATAAGGATAAGCATATGTGCTAAATCATAACATCCACCCATGTGTTTATTATTCCAATAAAATTGAAATCATCCCAGTGATCAGAACCTTAGGTCACCCTTAGACCATCAGCCACGCATTGCCAGTGTGTTAGAGCACACTCAGTTTTTACACTATTTAGAGCTAACCGGAGCTGCACCTTTGAATTTAACACTGAGCTAGTAAGCTAAAATAACCCTTCAGATGTGATGCAGTCTGCTACTAAGAATAAGATCGGGTAAAGGTGGCAGCAACTGGGGAAGAAATGTAAACATTTACTACTTTTACAACACAAAGCATTAGCCACTATAGTGTACAACTTCTTCCTACATAATCTTCATATTCTTAGAAACTTAGCTCTTCAAACCCCTAAACATGAATACACTGGAGGCAATGCACGCAGTCTTTAGAAAGTACACCAGGTGTCCAACCTCAAGGCACCATCTGTCACTAGACAGGCGCTGACTTTAGCACTTTTCCCAAATGAATGGAAAGCTGTGTAAATTTAAGGGAAACAAGACTGCTCCTTGGAAGTATTCATTATTCCACTAATGTAAAATAAGAAGCTATGTGAAATGGGGAAAAACCAGGGCCAATGCTATCAATTTTTATTACTGATGTGCTAATGAGTAAAGATAGACTAACAGACCTGATGTAATAGTTGCTATATGATTAATGTTCTCCAAAATATTTTAAAATGGCAAGAAGGACACTTTACTTCCAAGCAGTAAACCATCTCTAAGGTTTGATTTCTAATGCTATCACCAAGAGTCATAATAGTTAAAGGGAGACCAGCTTTAGGGCAAGACTGTTTGCCTTGCATGCATGCTGCTCTAGGATCGTTGGAAGAAGGCAAGGTTAACCTTCAAAATAATTGCTGTTTTCACTTACATCATTTTTTCTTCTTTTTTAGACGGGGTTCCATGGAGCCCAGGCTGGCTTTGAACTCACAGTTTAGCTGAGGATGAGCTTGCATTTCTCATCCTCTAGTCTCCACTTCTTGAATATCTGGTGTATGGAGGGCTGGGGATGACCCTAGGACTTTGTACATGCCAGGCAAGGGATCTATCAATGGGCTCAAGCCCTCATTTTTTCTTTAAGATTTATTATTTTATGTATGTGAGTGCACTGGAGCTGTCTTCAGACACACCAGAAGAGGGCATCAGATCTCATTACAGGTGGTTGTTGGGAACTGAACTCAGGACCTCTGGAAGAGCAGTCAGTGCTCTTAACCACTGAGCCATCTCTCCAGCCTCTAAGCCCTCATTTTTTAACATCACAAAACTGAAATGATTTGGAGGCCAAATTATGTTCCTTCAAAATAATCACCATCTTGTCACAGAATGTAAGATATAATTCAAGCCAGTGAATCTTACAAGATTATAACAGTTGTAACGTAAATAATTAGTATTTTCTCCTAAGAAATACAAATGAAATTGTGAGAGTATAAAATCAAACAAGACAATTATTCTGCTTAGAAGGCTTTATGCTATTACAACTTAAAAACAATTATAATGTAGCAAGTGGTATAACAATGGGCTTTTCAGGCAACAGCTAATTCAAGTAAAATTATCCACTGAGACATGATTTTACCTCAAAACATATACTCCCATTACCCACCCCTTTTGTATTTTTCTCTCCTAGGTTTTGAAACAAGAAAAATTTTACAAGTAAAGTCTTTTGTAACATTTTGTTGTTGTTGGTGGTGGTTTTTTTGTTGTTGTTTTTTGCATTATGAAAGCAACACATGCTTACTGCTGAACTTTTAATGAGTTCATTGAAAAATTATAACCTACCAGGTAAGGATATAAGACAGGGTTGTTCTAACAGGTTGGTGACAGGTTGAGGTGGGAAAGTACACATATGTGTGTCAGTTTGAGGACTAAAGAATGCCAAATTGTAGGGAAACTGTCTGCAGAGCCAAAATGTGGAGGAAGTCAGAATTTCAATGCAACACTGATAAAATATACAACTTCTCACTATTAGATAAGTCTACAAAGTGGCTCAGAGACAGGGAGAGATAGGAACAGAACTATATTTAGAACCAGAAACAAGAATAATTTAAGAGCTGAATTTTTTTTTTTCTAAGAGCTTTAGGGAGACGCTGGCTAACGGTGTTAAAGAAAGCAAAGAGCTCAAGTGGGGTAAGAATGAGCCCCCTGACACTGACACTTAAGTGGGCATTAGTGACATTTTCAAGGACAGCCTTAATGGAGTTATGGTAGAAGCAGCAAGATTACTAACCAGCTGGAGATTAGAAGACAAGGGGCTAGATACAGTCGAGGCTAGACTGTTTTTTCACAAAGGTCAGAAAAGGGAAAGGAGGGACAGACTTATATGAAAGAAGGCCATTGTTCCAGACAATATGTGTGAGAAGAAGGTGGGATCCAAAGATTTGGCAAGGAGGGGACTGACTGTTTAAGATAGGAAACAATAGCTATGCAAGGAGCTTCAAACCAAACCAACCAACCAAACAAACAAAAAACCAAACAAACCCCAAACTGTATTAACCACCAGGGAGAAGCTCCATAGGTGAAGACAAAGGTTTTAAGGAGAAGAAGACAGGTGTCATAAAAGACAGGTGTCAGGGCTAGAGACGAAGCTCAGCAGTGAAGAGCTACTGCTCTGGCAGAGGACCTGGGTTCAATTCCCAGAACCCACACGACAGCTCACAACTGTAACTCCAATTCCAGGGATCCAACACCCTCTTCTGGCCCCCATGAGTGCACATGGTGCATATATATTCATGCAGGCACACACACACACACACACACACACACACACACACACACAAAGGTACTTTTAAAAACTAAAAGATAGGTGTCTGTCTTCTCTGTGACATGAGAAGTATCTTTGGCCGGAAGTGATGAGTGGTAAAGCAGGAAGTTGGTGGACACTAAACAACAACAACCGATTTAGAATATAGCTTGGGAGACCAGCATGGAGTCACTGGGACCTTAGCCCCTGGAGAAAGTTAATCTCCCCTTCAAACTACCCATCTTTTTAACTTCTCTCTGTGTACTCAAGGAAACACCACTCGCCTGATCACAGTGGAACAGAATCTCAGCCGGCTGGAGTCCTCCTTCTCCCAGAATTGTTATTTTAACAAAGTTGTAACAGTGTAAGGCTGCTTAAGCAGAATAATTGTCTTATTTGGTTTTATACTATTACGCATTCATTTGTATTTCTTATGGAAAATAGTAATTATTTACATTAAGACTGCTACAATCCTGTAAAATCCATCGGTTTGAATTATAGCTTACATTTTATGACAGGACTATGATTATTTTGAAGGAATGTGATTTGGCCTCTAAATCAACTGCTAGCAAGTATTGGCAGACCTTTAACCCAAATGTATCCCTTTGGGTTTGCTGCCTCTAACACAGCACTGAGAGGAAGCTCACTATAATTGGGTATAATAAACTTTAGCTGGTTCACATATATCTAATTGGTTGGCAAATTCTGGAGGCCCTACCTCTGCTTGTCTTTTTAGCATCTCAGCCCTTCCATTTCATTTGCCAACATTTTACTCTTTGCTTGTTACTATGGGACACGGATGAGCACATTAAGATTTGTACAGTGCACTGTAATATTAGTATAGAGTGTCATTAATATCATGATGGTGTGGGAATGTGGACAAAGGAGATATAAGGATTAAACTAGGTTTCAAAGAAGCAAAAACGCTAGAAAGGAGGATGAGGTTGATGGGTAGCATAAGGACCAGTGAATTACCAGGGCCCTTTAGAAAATGAGGCACCCGAGCAAAGGATGGGGAGTGATGACAGATGAGCCTACCCAGAGTGGATAAGGATCTTCACCTCTTAGAAAAGAGCTAAGTGAAGTGGAGAGCGGCAAATTCGTTTTTCCCCTCGTTGCTATGCTGCTCTTATCAGGAGCACAGCTGTATAACACGTAAGAACATTTTTCATATATCCAACAAAAATAAGTACTTATATTTTCAAGTATCGTCAGGGAAGTAGGTGAAGCAAATCAAACCTCTAGATAGCTAACATCCCCTTTTAGTATTTTTAGCCAGTTCAGTGGAAATCTTTCCAAAATGTGTAATAGTGTTCCCTTTCTCAAACAGGTTATAGCAATCAGAATAGCACTGGAAGATCTTTATTCTAGTGCTAGCTCTGCCATGTACCACTGTGTGAGCCTAAGCAAGTCACTTATGTCGTTTGAATTCGTTGCTGCAGCTTCTAATTGGGAAAAAAAATATCTTTTTTTTCTTGTCTCTTCTCTGCTTCATGGAGACTGTTACATGGACTAAATGAGTGAAAGTACTTTGTAACATGGAACATACCATCAAAGTGTAGATGTTAGTAGAATTAAGAAAAGGTTAATAACCAGGCATCCTTAAGAACATGACCATATGCTTCTATACTAGTGACACCCTTGGGACTATCAACAGGCTCTCAGCCCTTGTGCCAAACCACAAACTTATTGTGAGGAGGGGGAAAAAAACCTGTCTGCTTTCTGTTTCTCCCTCTCCTCTCTTGCTAGCAAGTATTAGCAGACCTTTAACCCAAATGAACCCCTTCTGATTTGCTGCCTCTAACACACCACTGAGTTGGAAGCTTATTATAATTGTGTATAAATTTTAGATGATTCAGAGGTCAGAGAGGCTGTCCTATAAATAAATGGATGAACCTTTGTGCACAGACTATGGAAATCTAGTTCAGCCATTTAGAGGTCTGTGTGCTTACATCTCAGATGTCTAAAGCTGCCGGGTGAATGAGCCCCACATGTGAAGTGCTACTATATAAAAACCTCTTCACAATTTTCCCCAGTGCAGCTATCTAATCCAGTGATTCCCAACAGCTCTGGCTACAGAGAAAATACACACTCATCCACTCTTCTGGGAATATAAACACATATTTTACAGGGGTCTTTATTTTAGACAACCAGTGTTATCTGACAGATGCGTGTCAGAAACACTCAGCCACTATTTGATTTTTTTTTTTTTATATCCTAGGACAAATAAAGACCACTGTGCTCAGCTATATTTGGAGGTTACTCCTGATTTACCTCACAACTGTGACGCAAGTAGAAATAAATAACAATGAATAATTTTTTTTACAAATACAAAGCCCTAGAGCAATGAAAGCAATTTTAAGCCCTCTCCCTCTCCTCCTCACTCTCTCTCTGTACCTGAATGGCCCTGGCAAAACTAGTAAGCAAGATGTGTAAATTAAATCTTTTTTTCAAAAAAACAATTGTGCCCAGCACATAATTTCCCAGAAAGAGCTATATTTGAAAGTATTTTTTCCCTGACCGATGTAAATCACCCCACATACTTACTTTGATACTTACCAAGCTATGATGGCTCATAATTGTCGCACTGTTCTTCCCAGTTCTAAGTGGATATGGCTCAAAAACCTGTGAAAGGTCACTGCAAAGGAAAAAAAATAAAAGGATTAGCGTCTTCTAAAGGAAGCTATCTTTCAGCTGAACTCAATACCCTCTAGTCTGTAGTTAACAATGGAGTCTTCAATGGCTCCTCATTTCCTAGACAAGGAACTCTTACCTTCCACTTGGCTAAGACAGGCTGGTGTGCTGCAGATTCAGCTTTTGCTAGATACTTATCTCCTCAGTGGTTGGGGGACAGCTCTGAGAGGTATAGGGCGGAGCTCCAGACTGGTTCATTCCAGCTACTTCAGGTCAGAATTACACCCCAGACCAGTTCCTGTCAGATGTGAACAGCTCATCTCTTTACCCCAGAGAACCATGAGGATTACTTATTGCTCTGTATGTGCTACCAACTGAGACGAGCTGGGGAGTTCTTAAGACGGAAGTCTCACCAACATGTCCGCCCTAAGCACCGGAAATACTGTACTACCTCTGACTCCCGATGACCAAGTGAATAGATGTGACTGAAGAGGTTTCATTGTTTTCTTTCTATTCATGTTTCCCCTCTGACCTCACATGTCCTCCTTCCTACTGTCATCTGTAAAACCCTTCTTCTCCCTCCACACCTACCCCAAGAGCCTTGCCTCCATGAAAGCATAGCACAAGCTCCTCCTTAGTCCACAAATGTAATGCAACCATTTTCTACTTGGAACCCAAAGAAACTGGGAGATAGAAAGCTTCTTGAGACAGCTCTTTGTTTTTCAAAGATAGGATTTTGCTATGTTGTTCATGCTTGTTTTGAACTTCCTGGGCTCAAGTGTACACCATCACAGTTGGGTAAACATTCTTTTTATTTTTGTTTTCTGGGCTAGAGATGGAATCAAGAACTTCCTATAACCCTATTTAAAGCTCTACCTAGAACTATACTACCATACCAGTATGGTACATATGTTTATATGTTCCTGTGGATGAAGCCGTGGCTTTACACATGCTAAGCAGACAAGCACTACCAAACAGCTACACACCGAGCTCACCTTCTATTAAAGAAAAGGGCTCCCCAGCATAAAAACAAAAGTAGAAAAGGGATAAAAGGAAAGAAATAGAAAATAAGTGTAAATGCATATTAGGTTACTCAGGAGAGGTGCTTTATTCATCTTTGTATAATATCACTGTCTAGCAGTCTGTTCTGCCCATGATAAGAATTCAAGGATTTTCAAAACTGAACTGGGCTGGGCTGTAAGAGACCATTGACAATACCTATTTCAGCTATTCTCTTTTTAAAAAGAGAAAACAGACATGAAAAGGTTAACTAACTCACGCATTAGCACAGCTAGTTGGTGACAATTGAGACCAGGCCTGGTCTCTTCTCCCTCCCCTTGTCTGTCTGGTCATGCTATCTTTCAAGTAATTACTTAAATTGTGGTTCACAAAACAGTGGGTTTTTTTCCTCAATTGTCTAAATGCAGGTCAGTGGGACAGCCCAAGGCCTTAGCAATTGCTTGCTTACCAGACTTTTGTAAGACAAGGAGAGAGAAGGTGGGGTAGAAATGAGACAAAGGATACAGTTTCCCCTTAAACACCCCCAAATCCCTTGATGATACCAAGGACAGCAGAAATGCAACTGTCACCTCATCATTCCCTCAGTTTCAAAATTATATTTAAATCTAGGAAAAAAAAAGTACTTGTCTCTGCGTCAAATACAGATGTTATAATCAGTTCAATTAGAGGCAAAGCCTTATCAAATCTTCAGCTGTGCTTGAAGAAAGGTTTGGGGCTAATATTACTCCCATCCTCCCCTCTGTCCTGAATTAATGCCCTCTCCGTGGGGTCTGAAAATTTACCTCAGATGAATCGTCTACTTACAAAAGTGAAACGCGATAGGTTCATTAGGTGAGCCAACTAGCCTTCACTATCACAAGCTTTCACTTTAAACTCCTTGGTGTCTTGTTCACACGAAAAGACAACATCCTGTCACTAAAATTAAAAGAGGGATTTTTTCCCATTATTTTCTCAAACCTGTGTTTCACTGACTTAAGCTATAAACCATCTCTCTCTCTTTTTCTTTTTATCCATTGCAACGCATTTCAGGCAGCTTCAAAAACTATAAACACTATAACAAATCCAAATCACTTAATAGGATATGACCACACCATGTAATCCCAAGTTATTAGATAAACTGTGATTTCTTAAAGCAAACCTCTGTTAATGCCAGGGTTCCTAAACTCAGCTTAGAAACAGCACCTCTTAGAGACAGGCGTCAAGTTACAAGCCTAATTCAGGGGATTCAGCTTGACTTGCCTTGATGGAAATAAGCCAGGGCAAGTAACCTGTCAGCAGAGCCAGGTTTCTACATACATTCTCTTTTAGCACTGCACAACACGGCCCCCAGGTACAGAGAGGGCCCCTTTCTCAGATATGGCCAGAGTGAGGTCAAACTTTCCCTCCATCTAGGGAATCAAGTCACTATGAAGAAAATAAGACCTCAACCCCTCAGTTTGGAGTCTAGATGAACTCGAACTGGCACTTTCGGGAAGGAAGACTTCTTGCCCAGGGACAAACCTCTGAACCCCACACACTCCGTCCTCCCCAATCCAGCTCACCTGAGCACATGGATCAGGGGAGCACTGTTGGACCGTCTCAGGGTGGCCCCCTCAGATGTGTCAGCCTCAAAATCCAGCTCCATTTTCTCCTGAGCCATTCGGAGACTTGCTAGCCAACACAGCTGGCAGTGCTCTCAGCTCCTGGTGCTTTGCTATGGACTCACTGCAGGACTGAGCTGCTGGGGACTCGCAGCTAGGGGCGGGGGCTAATGGGCGGAGGCTTGGGCGCGAGGGCGGAGAAAAGTAGGAGAGGAGGATGCAGATGAGGAAGGATGTGGGGGGCGGGCGGGGGAGGATGTAGAGCTGGTGTTGGGAGGGTGACAGGATGAAAAAGGGGATGGAGGAAAGACAAAGGTGGGAGAAAGAAAAAGAGGCACAGGGGTTAATAAAGGATAGATGGAAATGCTGGGAATAACACTAATGGAAGAAGATAGAAGTGGGAAAGGAGGACAAAGGTCAGGGTAAAGAGGCACAGGGATGGGAAAGGAGGAGGACTGAGAATGTGGAAGAGGAAAGCACAGAAAGAGAAGAAAGGGGAGGAAACTAGGCAGTGGCAGAACTCATGCTGTCATTTTTCCCGCCTAGGACCACAAGCGCGGGTCGGCTACATTTACAGTGGCTGCCTTTGCAGCGCTAGCAATGAGGACTTGACAGCTGGCCAGGCGGCCTCGGCTGCTCCACCTCCACATGCTCAGGGTCTCTGTCCTGTCCGCCATGCTCTGGGCCCGGGTCCCCGGGGCCCCTCAGCGCAGGGATGGCGTTTTTCACTCCCTGGTCCCTGCTCGCCTGCGAGACTCAGAAAAGGGATCGGCCCCTCTGCGCCACCGCGGCGCTGCTTCTATCTCTTATTGGCTCTAATGACCCGCAGGACCCTCTGGAGCTCAAATTGATTTCTATAACCTGCTGCCTCTTTTGCCTCCCACGCTTCAGAAATGGGAGCCTCCGAGGGGCCAGCTCTTCCGCATCTTGTCGCTCATTGGGCAGTGCGCATGCGCCTTACAGCTGCTCCAATGGGCCTGCGGCCAAGGCGCAGGCGTAATAGCCCTTCTCCGCAAACCGCCTTCAAAGGGGAGGGGCGTTTCCAGGGGGGCCCAAAATCTTCCTGCGTGGCATTGGTCCGGGAACCCTGGCGCCGTATTTCGAAAAGAGCCAATAGTTTGGAGACTGAAGCTTCAGTTTTTAGTAGTTTGGACTAATATCCAGGTGAAAGCGATTTTCACGTTATTTCACTCCAAATCTGTACTCTGACCTCTGTGATCCACAGTCAAATTTAAAGTTTTTTTTTTTATGCGAAAGTCTATGTGTGGATATGTGCGCGTGCGTGTACACGTGCATTCCCATGGAGGTCAGAGAGGTCATTGGATTGCTAGAGCGGCAGTTGAAGGCCGTTGGGAGCTGCTCAACATGGGTACTGGGATTCGAACTCGAGTCCCTTGCAACAGCAGCAAGCACCCTTATTTATTAAATTCCTCGATTTTGTTTGTTTTTTTGTTTTTGTCTACCAAGGTTTGATTTTTTTTTCAGATCATCTGTTTCAGTGCCATTAGACAAAAATAAAAGATTTGTTTTCTTTCCAAGGCTTATGGAGATTTCTAGCAATCAATATGATGCATGTGGCAGCTGGAGTTAATTTTAAAAACACATACATGGCACTTACTACATGTGAGGAAGTATTATAACAACTGAGAAAATATGAAATCATCTCATCTTAACCACCTGAATATCCCTTCCAAGATCTACATCTTTTCAATCATCCAAAGTTACAAAGTATGGGAAATATAATAGTTACAAAAGTGGTTTGAAAATTAGCAAAACAGGGCTAGAGAGATGGCTAGAGAGTGGTTGAGAGCTCTTGTTGCTCTTCCAGAAGACCTAAGTTGAGGTCTCAGCATCCATCTCAAGCAGCTTCTTAAGCTCCTATAAGTGGTTAAGAGCATTTGCTGCTCTTGCAAAGAACAGGAGTTCAGTTTCCACCATCCAAGTCTGGTGGCTCACAGCCACCTTGAATTTCAGCTCAAAAGGGTCCAATGTTCTATTTTAGCGCGCGCGCGCACACACACACACACACACACAAATAAAATAAATATTTTTTTTCTATCTAGCAAAAATAATTTCCTTGTCTCTTCAGTTTGGTTGCTCTATATTAAAGTTACCTTACACAATTGTCATTTTACACCTCAACATTTATGCTTTCTAATTATAAAACATGAATTTATGTATACATTTGTTTTGTGTATATGTATGCTATGACCCACATCTGAAGCTAAGAAGACAACTGGAAGAAGCCAATCTACTCTTTTCACCATGTGAGTCCCAGGGGTTAAACTCAAGTTGCCAGGTTTCTCAGCAAGCTCCCTTATCCTCATGATCCATCTTGCTGGCCCTATTGTGAAGATGTACAAAGAACTTTTGGATAGTCTCTTTATTATTTTCTTGGTAAAAGTTATTTAATAGTGTTTACTCTTTAATCAAGCTTATTGAAAATTTAAAGACATTAGGCAAATTAAATTTATCAGAGTTTATTTAACCAAAGAAATGACTCATGGTTGTGCAAAACTCTGAACTAGTAAAAGGTTCAGAAAGCCCCTCACAACAACCATTTCCTTCAATCTGCCAGCTGCATTAAAAACATGATCTCAGTAGTAGGGGCCAAGGTGGGAGGATTGTGAGTTCAGGCCTGTTTGAGTTACATAGAAAAAATCCGAAACTTTCTTAAATAAAACAACACAAACAAACAAAGATAAACTCTCTAACACTGCATGCTATTACCATTGCTCCTTGCTAGTCTCTAAAACTTGATGGTAAGATTCTATTGTTGAAGATGCCAGGTAATAGAGTCCTAGAACATAGAGACAATTTTGTATATATTTTTATCTCAAAGTCTCAACAATGCCCATTCCTCTTGCTAAATAAATAGTTTTCTTCCCAATATCTACCAAGACATCTTTGTTGATCATATTTACTATATATAGCACAACAAACAAATAAAACAACTGTTAAGATGATCTCTGAACGTGTATAGCCTTTAGTAGAATACCTGACTCTTAAGAGCTTAACAATTTAGAAAAAGTTTAAGTATGTGTGAGAAAAGGGGTGCTATTTTGGACATCATTGCGAGATTTACTTGTTTTTTCAGTTTTATTTGTTTTACAATTATTTATTTTGTGTTGTCTTTCTGTGATCGTATACATGCTATAGAGCACACATGGAGGTCAAGAAACAACTTGCGGGAGTTGGCACACTTCTTTCACCAAGGATTGAAATCAGTTTGTCAAGTTTGGCAGTGCCTTTACCCACTGAGCCATCTTGCCAGCCCATTTCCAGGTTTTATTTATTATTTTTTGAGAATTTCATACACTGAATGGGTAGCCTCTCAGGGCAACATCCCTGAAGAAAACTGACTCTTATTCTCCCAACTTCCCTGTTGTGTTCAGCAAATATTTTTGTGGTAGTCATCCATAGCCTTGTCTCTTATTTTCACTTCCTCTTCTGAGAAAATCCCTGAGCTTTGGGAGACAAAATTGTGATATAAATGTCCCACTTAGGGCTGAACACTGCAATCTCTAATTTTCTGTACATTGTCCAATTGTGGGTCTCTGGACGCCATCATCTGCTGCTAGAAAAATTCTCTGATGAGGGTTTAGAGATGAACTTATCTCTACTGGTATAAAGTCTTTAAAACTTGGCAGCATAATAGCAATAGGTTCTCCACTAGGGCCTATGATCTAGCTCTTCTGTTAATGGTGCCAGACATGAATTTTGTCTTTTGGAGTAGGCCTTAAATAGAATCAGAAAGTTGTTGGTTACTGTCTTAGTTTTCTATTGCTGTGAAAAAAAATACTTTGACCAAGGCAACTTGTAAAAGAATGGATTTAATTGGGATTACAGTTCCAAAGAGTTAGAGCCCATGATGGTGGAGTAAAGACATAGTGACTAATAGACTAATGGACTCATTTCCTTGGTGGAGGAGATTTCAAGACAGCTCAATATTTACTCTGTCATGTGATTATTACTAATCATTCATATGCTGGTCTACAATGAAAGAGAGAGCAAGTCAGAGAAGGGGGATACAAAAGGTACAGCTTGAAGAGAAAAAGAGCCGGGTAGTGGTGGCGCACGCCTTTAATCCCAGCACTTGGGAGGCAGAGACAGGCAGATTTCTGAGTTTGAGGCCAGCCTGGTCTACAAAGTGAGTTTCAGGGCTATACAGAGAAACCCTGTCTCAAAAAAACCAAAAAAAAAAAAAGAAGAAGAAGAAGAGAAAAAGAGTACTGGGAAATTTGATGTTGGAGCTAATGCCTCTGCTCAAAGAGATAAGGAGTTCAAAGTGAGGCCTGATCTGTATTGAGATAAAGTGAGAAGTGACCTCAGGGCACGATCCCACCAGATGATCTCAAAATTTATGAAAAAAAGCAACAACAAACCAAAGCTGTGATTCAAGGGATTCAGGGTTCACCTTGGCAGTGTTGGCCGCATGCTTCTGACCTTAGAGTCAGGACGGATACTTGAGTAAAGGGAACCATCTTTCACAGTTCAGGAGGACTTCTGGGGCCAGGCAGATGGCAGGGAAGCCTTTGCATAGAGACCTTTAAGGGTCATTGCAGAAAGCTAGAAAAGTAGAGCATGGAATATGTTGGAGACTCCAAGATGTTGTAGATGCCAGAAGCCATAGGATGTCTGCCAAGGAGAGCTCCATATAAGAAGTTGAATCAGCCCAAGAAAGAAAAGTATGTTGCAGTCAGCAAAGCCAGAAGGGTTTGCAAAGTCAGAAGGGTTTGCTGACTTCAATCTTGCTTTAGTTCAGTATTTTCTCACTATGTTCCCAATTCCTTCCTTTTAGGATGGTAATGTATATTCTGTGCCATTGTATGTTAAAAGTATGTAATCTGCTTTCTTGTTGTATAGGAGTTACAATTAAGAGATTGCCTTGAGTTTCAGAGAGACTTTGAACTTTAGACTATTAAACAGTATTGAGACTGAAAGACTATTGGGACTTTTGAAGTTAAACTGAATGCATTTTGAATTAAGATATGGCCATAAGCCAATGAAGGGTGGGAAGTGGAGTGTGGAGGTTTGAATGAGAATGATTTTGACTTTTCAAAATTCCCAGTGTGCTCTCTGTCTCTTTCTTTCAGATCAGGATATGAGCTCACAGCTCTTCCTGTTGCCATGTTTTTGTCCCACTACCACGAATGCTAATGCTCTGAAACTATAAGCCCAATTAAATGCTTTCTTTTATAAGTTGTCTAAATTGTAGTGTTGGGCCAAACAATTGTAAAGTAACTAAGACAGTGAAAGTTTTTTGAAGACTCAAAGCCTTCCCCAAGTGACACATCATCACCTCCAACAAAGTCACACCTTGTAATCCTTCCAAGATACTTCCATTAACTAAAGACCAAGTATTCAACATATGAGTCTATGAAGACTATTCTCATTCAGACTGCACAGGTACAATTTCTGTTGTACCAGTGAGCATATCTTTCCGGGCTGAACATTACTGTAGTTCACAAGGTTCCCTGTTGGGTTGAAATATTGATTATATTTCTCCCCTAGTAATATTCATAGCACCTTCCAACACCATGAAAGCTAGTACCAGATCAATTGTCCCATGTTATTTGATTCTAGTATGTAGTGTTTTCAAAATTAGGATCTTACCATCAAGTTCAGGAGGGTAACTAGGAGCAATGGCAATCATTTATAATGTTTGAGATTTGTGTGTGTGGGTGTGGGTGTGGGTGTGGGTGTGGGTGTGTGTGTGTTTTCATGTGCTTGAGCAGGCCAGAGATATCTGTTGCCTCAGGACTCAAGTTACAGATAGTTGTGACCAGCCTGATGTGAGTGTTGGGAACTGAACTTGGAGCAGTACAAGCTTTTAATGGCTGAGATTTCTCTCTAGTCCCCATGTCCAGTTTTCTTCATACCATCGGTGTCTACCTAGTTTTGGTTGCCTTTCATGTCAATCTTTTAAGAGATATGGATTATTTGTGGTTTGTGACCAGGGTTTTACTTCTGTTTGGCTTACTCTTATGGGACCTAAAGGTTGAAATGTTACTTTAAGGTTGCCGTGACAACCCACCAAATAAAGAGCTGGCTATGACACGTCTGTGGGGCTACTTTATCAGTTAAGGCCACTGGCAGCTGGGCAGCAGACTGGGATATACGAAGTAAAAGATAGTATAAGTTTTAAGGTAAAGAGCCAAACAAACCATTGATCTCAGACCATGGCCTGTTGTAGAAGAGAAACCACTGAGGGTGAGGATGGTAATGTATAGGTAGAGATATAATAAGTAAGACTAATCTCTTTAACTACTATGCTGGCCATAATAGGGTACTATATTTCTCTGGCTTTGTAGTACTTGATCCTTATGATATTCTCACCTGCGGATGTACTGGGCCCTGTCTATTATGTCTTTTCAGGTTTTCAGTTTCTAATGTGAAAAATCTTCTCTTGAGAAAGAGAATTCCTCCCTTTGAGTAATAGAATTAATGTTATCTCATATAGTTAGTCATTTCCTTATTTCTGTGCCATCCCTTTCTTTTTAAGTATAATGTTTGTATTATTTGAGAATTTCATACATATATACAATGTACTTTTATTATTCTCATACCTCACTCCCCCCCAACTCTTCCCAGGTCTGCCAAACTGCCTCAACTCCCCCCTCAACCTCACACTCTGCCTACACAGAGTATATATGGACTCCACAGAGTTCATTTCGTGCTATCCCGATTCATATAGGTGTGGGGCCGACCACTAAAGTATGGTCAATCTACTAGGGATCACACTGTTAAAGACAATGGGCTCTTCCTCAACCAACAGCACCAACTGTCAGTAGCTCTTCAGTTAGGGGTAGGTGATTGTTAGCCTGTGGGTGTGGGGTCACCCACTACAGTGTGTTCAATCTACTACAGATCACACACACTAAACTACTAGGGATCACACACACTAAAGACAATGGATCTTCCTCAGCCAGAAGCCACCAACTGTCAGTAGCTCTTCAGTTAGGGGTAGGTGATTGTTACCCCTTCCCTCCTTCCTGCTGGAATGTTGCCTGGCTTGATCTTTAGGCAGGCAATCACAGCTACTGTGATCTCAAAAGTGCATCAAGCCTGTCCTGTCCAGTAAACACTTTCACTCAAGCCCTTCCTAGGCACTGGCACAACCTTTGCCACACCTCTTTCCCAGTGCTCTCTGAGACTTGGTTTGAGGGGTGTAATAGAGATGTCCCATTTATGGCCGAGCACTTCAAAAACACTTAGATCTCTCCATTTGGATCAGTTGCAAGTTTCCTCATTAATTGTTGTTCACTGTGTACAAAGAAGCTTCTCTAATGAGAATAGAGAGCACTAATTTCCATACCAAGATACCACTATATTTAGAGGGTAGTATGATGCTATGTTTATTTAATAAAATATAGTAAGTTCACCCCTGGCATCTGTGAGCTTCACAACCATAGGTTCTCTTGGTCAGAATTACAATACTAGGCATGAATTTCCTCTTGTAGAATGGGCCTTAAATCCAACCAGAAAGGAATAGGTTATACCCACAACATTCATGCCACTATTGTACCCATGAGCATATCTTGACAGACCAAACATTAGTGTAGGTCACAGCATTCACAGGTAGGTAAGAGTGTCCATGACTCTTTTTTTAACCTTAGCAGCCTATATAGCACTTTCTAGTACTATGAAACCTACCAGTGGGACTGAAGTTTCCCAGTCTGGATCAGTTTGATTCCTTCCTGTACTGTGACACAAGAGTGTGGTATCTTCATCAATACGGTCTTGACATCAAGTTCTGGTAGGAAAGCGGAAGCAATGTGTGCAATCTTTTTTCTAGAAACAGTCTCTGGTTCTCTTTCCTTGTCATTGCATTATGCTTAGTTCTTACTGTTACTGCATTTAGATGTTTAAAACCTCTCTGAAATGCAAAGGTATATGAAATCTTGTCTATTCAAAATGCAGCCATTAAAACATATTAACTCCAAGAATATTAATATATGACACGAAAATTAAGATGGAAGCAGGAACTTTTGTTCACGTGTGTAGTCCATAGTTTGGTTACACAGTTTTATCTTGACCCATTCTTCTGTCTTTAAGCACCACCCTTTTCCTGTATTATCTTATTACTCAACTTTAAGAACCATTTTTTTTTTTTTTACAAACTTTCCAAATACTCAGGGAATTTTCACAATGCCTTTCAGATCATGAGTGGTAAACTGGATTTTACTGGTACCAAGTTATGTATCATTAATCTTTTGGGATCTGTATGAACTGTGAAAAGTAGAAGTGTATATATTTTGCAAGACAACTGTGAAGTATAGATTATTCAAATTTGCATGTATGTCTTCATATAGCAATTTAATAAATATATATTGAATGTTTGTTTGTTTGTTTGTACAGAAATCGTGTTCAGACAGATATTCAGAGGTACTTCACCTATGTTTTTACCTTACCAGAAAGGCACAGGCATCTTGTCTTTGCTCCTCAGTAGTGGGAATTTGAATAACCTCTCTGGTCTTTGGCTTCCTCCTTTGAAATATAGGCATTGTGATGGTACCTACCTCACAGAATTATTGTAAGCTTTAAATGTGATCACATATTTAAAGTGATTAGGATAGTACCAGGCACATAAGTGCCCAATAAATGGTAGTTATTATTAACCTGTCTTACATCAGGAATGGAACCCCAAATCATCCTCATGTCTGGGATTTAGATAATTTAATTCTGCTGAACATAATCAAGTTTTTCTTCTTCTGTTCCCAGAATGAATGAAAAATAAGTGATTATGATCTTACATGTCATAACTTTTCACAAACTATCTCAAGACAATTCCATTAGTTTAAACTCACCACTGAATAGCTGAACAAGGCTGATGACTGGACCAATTGAGACATATGGAAACATTTTATAAACTCTAAAGTGCTATAGCTATTTTAATTTTTAAAAAATCCCATTTTACTGGGATTATTTACTTCTTGGCCAATTCTGTTTGTTTACTAAAATGTGTAGCTTTACAATATTATTAACGTGCTGAAGTTATACCTTAGCAGTGAAGCATTTTCCTAGTTCTAGGTTCAATCCCCAGTATTCTCTCCTTATCTACACACACACTCAAACACAAAATTGAATGTGGGCATGGTGGCTTATGCTGCTAAACACTTTAGAGGCTAAGGTAGGAACATTGCTACAAGTTCAGGGCCAGCCTATGCAACAGGGTAAGTCCCAGGTAAGGTTGGGCTATAGTGTGAGACCCTGTCTCAATAACCAAACAATCTCCCCCCCCCAATATTACTAGCATGAAATTAAGATTTTAGCACTGAATAGGCATCCTTACATGATGCTGAAAAGGTCTAAATAAGAAGCTAAGTATTGTGAGCTGTGGATGCAGTGTTAAAGCTGTGATGAACTGTGGAAGCAGTGTTGAAATGAATACAGCATCAATACTATGTAAAATGAAACACTGATTTGAATGTATTTTGAGATTTTTGTTTCAAGAAAATAAGCTTTGCTATGTTACATCTGAAAATCAGCCAAGGACTTGGGCTAACAGCCCATTCTAATACACTATAAATATTCCTATCAGATTATTGTAAAAAAAAACCAAAAACGATGATGTATCTGCACATTTGGTTCACTTGGGAAAGCAATTTATCAAAGTCATAAACACTTAGCATTTTGCTCTTTTTTTCTTTCTGGACTTTTGTTGTGTTTTTTAATTACAGATGTGTAGTTTGCCATTAAGCAGGCTTGTTGGTTTCAGTCATGGAAGACAACAGATCATTCCTGGAGAAACAGAAATATAGAGCAGAAAGCAAAGTATTCTTATATAACTGATGCCTCTGAACTCTTTCCGGAATGCCATAGTCAGCATAGGAACAGATAAATGGCCTTTAGCATAGCACTAGGAAGAACATGGGAGGAAGGAGTCATGGAAAGGCTGTTCCTAGACTGCACATGTGCTACTCTGCTGCTCTGGTCTTGAGCCACAAAGGATGGTAACTGCTTTTGTAGTTAGTATGCATCATCTGACTGGACAAAAGACATTGGTGGAGGCCTTGTTTCCTCGGGACAGTTAAACTGTAGTTTTTGTTTTGACAGTTACTTGTTGCCATGGATTAGAAAAGGGAAAATTTGGCCGGGCAGTGGTGGCGCACGCCTTTAATCCCAGCACTTGGGAGGCAGAGGCAGGCAGATTTCTGAGTTTGAGACCAGCCTGGTCTACAGAGTGAGTTCCAGGACAGCCAGGGATACACAGAGAAACCTTATCTTGAAAAACCAGAAAAAAGAAAAGAAAAGAAAAAAGAAAAGGGAAAATTTACTCAGTCATTTGTATTAGTGATTTAAACCTTTTTTGGTCCAGGTGAGAACTAGGAGGTTTTAAGCTGGTTCTGCCCAGATTTATGTCCACAGGTATTAGGGACACCATGGTTACAAAGGTGAGTGGCTCTACTCATCTAAGGGCTTCTGCCACTATTTTCATTCTCTGTCATTTGCTTTTCTCCTTATAGCATCTCACCACGAAGACATGTCATTAAATGAACAAGAGCCAGATACCCTCCAAAATTTCCAACTTGGAAGAGGCTTTATCCTCAACACTGATGTGGTACAGGAGAATATGGAAGTAGATTTTGGCCTGATACCAGCTTCCAGCACTGTAGAAGTCAGCCACTTTAGACGATCCACCAATATCCCTTTGGTCAATGGATTTGGGTGAGCAGGGTGAATGTACCTGAGAGCAAAAAGGCGGGTGTTGGACAAAATGACATCTAATAGAACTACCTTGCTTCCACTTATCAAAATCTTACAAGTATCTATCTCCCATATTCCTGGTGTCTAAAGACCCCACCTCAGCTTAGTGGAGGAGAGGGAGTGGATGGGGCAAACTGAGGGACAACATTCACCCCAACTTGACCCATCCTTAGTTTAATACACGCCTGAACCTAAACATTCTCTTCTGATGGGTCTACATGGACCCAACTGTAGATGCCGGTTGGTGTGGAACATGGCATTCTTGTAATTTCACTTTGTCTCTTAGCTACTCCTCTGAAGAAGCTGAGCACCCCTTCACTCATGCTTCAGGATTTGTTATGACTATTGCCTTTTCATTTTCTCAGCTGACTTGTCACCTTTGTTTGACCTTCACCTCCTGCACACTGAAGATGGAAATTGTTGTCAAGCAAATAACCTTGGACTTTTAAAAATACCTAGTCTTTTTTTTTTTTTTATAAACAAAAATTTAGGTGCTGCAGAAAGTTGACCTCTTGAATTATACAATCTCAGTGGGTAATATCCCCCAGCTCCAAAAATAGGAAATAATTGATTCAGAAGTATATTTTACGCTGTGTGTGTGTGTGTGTGTGCAAAGCACAGGTACACATGTATATAGAAGCACATAAGTATCACATAGGTGGTTGGTTGTCTTAGTTATTTCCTATTTCTGGGATAAAGTGCTATGACCACAGCAACTTAAAAAAGAAACATTTGATTTTGGGCTGGTGGTTTCATAGGGTTAGAGTCCATGACTATCCTGTCAGGAACGGCAGCAGGCAGGCAAGCCTGACACTGGAACAGAGCTGGAAGTTCAGATCTTGAGACACACCACAAAGCAGAATGAAAGACACACTGGGGATGGTTTCAGCCTTGAAACCTCAAAACTGTCCCCTAGTAACACATCTCCTTCAGCAAGGCTGTGCCTCTTAATCCTCTACAATTCCACCAACTGGGTACCAAGTGTTCAAACATAAGCGCCTATGGGGCCATTGTCATTCAAAGCACCACAAGGGCATTACATTTTGCTGCCAGGGCTGAAAAGATAGTTCAGTGGGTAAATTGCTTACTATACAAGCATGGAGATCTGTGTTCAGATTCCCAGAGCTCACAATAAAAGTCAGGCTTGGCAGTTAGGCCATGTAATGCTAGCTGGCACTTGGGGTCCATAGAGAGGTAGATCCCAGAGACTTGGTAGCCAAGCAGACAGACTAGCTTACATGATAAGCTTTGTAGCTTTAATGCTTACCAGATAAATTACCATTGACTCAATTTTCTATATAAATGTTATTTCATGCAATAAGACTTGAGCGATAGAATTTATCTCAAATTGCACATTAATATTAATAAAACCCTTCAATTCTGTGCATGACAAAGGAAGACTATGGAAAAATAACCTCTCTCTCTCTCTGTCTCTCTGTCTGTCTGTCTCTCTCTCACCCCCCCCGTGTGTGTGTGTATGTGTGTGTGTGTATGTGTGTGTATATGTGTGTGTGTGTGCGTGTGTGTGTGTGTATGTTGGTGTTGGATATCTTCCTCTGTCTCTCTCCACCTTTCTTTTTAAACAGGGCCTCTCCCTGAACCTGGAGCTCACCATTTCACTCAGTCAAAGCTTTTGATCTCGGTATTTTTACTAATAAATGACATACACAAAGCATAGCAGGATATTTGACTTGTTACTTTTGTTTTGAGAGTCCCAGGAATGGAACCTAGAGTCTCTAACATACTAGGTAAACTCAATACCACTGAATGATATCCTCAGCCCAGGAACTTCTTAGAAACAGCAAGACTGTTTTTGCAGAGTTCACATTTAAGAAATTCACTTCTGTAAATAATGCTTCCAGAAAGATATACTTTTCTATACATGGAATTTGATGCAAAATTAGAAAATCACTTGGAATCCATGTGACTGTACTGAGTGGACTGCAGATAGAGCATTTCCCTGGTAGATGTAGCTTGTAGAATAATAGGACACTAAAAATTTGAGGTGTGAGTAAAGGAATATGCTGCATATACAACTGGAAATCTAAGATGGGAAAAGGAATTTGACTAAGGCTCAGTACAACCCCACTTTAGACCAATTCTTCCTTCAGAGTAAGACTCTGACTTCCCCCTGGCATATAAATATGCCATAAACAACAAAAAGTCCTCACATAGGCAAGTCTCTGACTTCATACATGTCAGACATGGTTCCCATGGTGTGTCAAGTGCTTCGATAGCTGAGTGAGATGGGTCAGACTTGTAATCCCAGCATTTGGAAGGCTGGGGCAGGAGGATCATCATGGGCTCTTTATACTCTCAATCTCCACTTAATTAACTTAATTTCTCATGTCAAAACTTTAGACAGATTCTTACAGAACAGGCTGTACTTAAATTGGTGATCTCTTGCCTCCACCTCCTAAGTGTTGAGATTAGACATATACATCACCATACCTGGCTTCAATATATAAGGTAGTTTTTCAAGACTACATTTAAGATAGCTTTTCAATACTATATTTAAAGGTAAGGTTTTAAAGTAACCTTTTCTCTGACCCTTATTTAAAAGCTTAGAAGTTTGGATAGTGGTGTGACTCTCCAGTAGAGTGCTTGCCTAGCATGTATGAGAACCTGGGATTGATTCCACCATCACACACAGGCAAACAAATACACAAAGCGGCAAAGTGAGTTCAAACCAGCCTAGGCAACTCAGTGAGTAAAAGGAGAGCTGAGAACATAGCTCAATAGAAGATCACTTGGCTAGTATGTGTGAGGCACTGGGTTCAACCCCCACCATCTAAGTAAAATAATAAATAAAATATTTAGAATTGTGGTCAATAATATTTAAAAGAATTAATTACTATTAATTGTACATATTTGTTGGGTACAAGATCACTCAATACATGTGTATGATATGAAATGATCAAAGCAAGGTAGCTGCTATTCCTATTTCCTTAAAATGTTTAAGTTCAGATTAACACAAATAATTGCATTTTCAGACTATATATATATATATATATAAACGTGTGCTGGTAAAATAGAGTAACTAATATCCCACACTCTTAGCTACTTTGTATCTATAGCCTCTAAGTTCCTGCTTGCAGTTAGTTGAAAACTGCCAACTAGGTTGCTGTGAACTCTGTTCACTTCACTGTGCTATACTTGGCAAAAGAAAAACAGAGAAGCTATGTTTGTATCTAGGTTTTGTTCAGAAATTCTTCTAGTCCATGAAATCCAAAAGTCTGTAGCCAGAGTGTGGAGGGCTTTGAATGTCATAATAAAGACCTGAGTGTGGCAGATAATAGCCACTGAAAATTGTGAGCTGGAGAGCAAGCTGTTCTTTAGGAAGGTGACCCTGGCAGGCTGCTAAATAGCTTGGAATGGGGAAAGAACAGAGGTGAGGAGGCCAAAGAGACTATTGTGCAGTTTGTGTATAAGGAAAAATGCTTTGAAGTGTTTTTTGGCAAAGATCCTAAAAAAGAATAAGATGGATAGAAAATAGAGTTTAGGGGGACAGCCTAAAAAACTGGCTCTTGATTGAATATAAACAGCAAGAAGAAAGTGTTAGGGTTTTTGTTTTTGAGAGAGAGAGAGAGAGAGAGACAGAGAGAGACAGAGACAGAGACACACAGAGAGAGACAGAGACAGACAGAGAGAGAGACAGACAGACACAGAGACTAAGACAGAGAAAGTTTCATGTAGCCTCAAACTCCCTGTGAGCCTGAGACTGGCATTGGATTCCTGACTCTCCTGCCTTTACTTCCCAAGTGCTGGGATTATAGGTATGTACTGCCAGTCCTGGGTAAAGACAATTTATTATAGTCAATGGAGAAACCTGGATAAACAGTACACAGGAATCATCTGAATTCTTTTGTGACTTCTTTGGAGTTAAACTGAAAAGCTATAATAAAAAAGAAACATAAAAAGTAAAAGATGACTTCTGGGTGACAAGGTCAAATAGGATCAAGGCCACCTGTGAAGGCAACAGTCAAGCTGGGGACATAGGCTCCATTTTCAATGGACAGTAGTTGGCTGCTCAACTTGTCTGCTCTTGTTAGCAGTGTGGGAATGTGGCCCAGGGTTGAACAAACTTGCAAATTTTCTATTGAAGCTAGAAATATCAAGTCTGGATTTTTTTCATGTGAAACCTTTTAGAGTACACAATGAATTCAAAACCATTTTAATACCCTAGGGCAAAGTTTACCTGCAGATAATGGAAGACCCTGTGAGCCCTGCTATTGGTTATGGTTCTTTTTGTAACACTTCAGACATTAAGAGAGATTTTGTGCTTGTACATTGACGCTCTGATCATAAAAGTTAAATCAGTTACAGGTTTACACACACACACACACACACACACACATACACACAAATGGTGTATTTCCAAGGTTACAGTAAATTATGCTTATTCTCAGGAGAACAATTAGAGGTAAAATGGCATCTCTGAGAAATTCTTACCTTACAAGGAAGGAAACTTGTTTAAGCTTAGCTGAGTAAATCTCTTCTCTCTCTCTCTCTCTCTCTCTCTCTCTCTCTCTCTCTCTCTCTCTCTCTCTCTCTCTCTCTGCCTGTGTGTGAAAACATCTGCACAGCTATCTCCACTAAGAAATCATTTACATTCATAGTACTCATAGTCTTCCTCTTTAACTATAAAGTATATTTGTTTTAAAATTCGGTAATGGATATATACCAAAATGTTTTGTTTTGTTTTTTTAGTGATAATTCACAGGGATTCCAAGTTGACCCCATGAGAATGAGAAGGAACAGCTCACCAATTGTGAATCAGCATGGTTTGGTAAGGAACTGCTTATCATGGCATCCCTATGTAAGATACACCTCTTGGTCTTCAGTGTAGAATATGGAAGGCTTGTTGAAATGCAGCTAGGTCTCAGTCTGCAGACTTTGTGACTTACAACAACTAGAATAAAGCCTGAGAATGTACTAGAATGTTCTAGAAAGTTTTGGCTTTGAGAAACAACTTCTTTAAACATTACTAAGGGAAAGCAAACACATTCAATATACTTACAATTATTTTTCTGCAGCTGCAACTGAATTAGCTATAAAGACATCTAGTTTCCATCTCAGGCTCTCCTAAAAGTAGTTTTTAGTCCTTTTTAGTTCAACTTTTCTCTCACACTCATCTGAGATTATAGTTAAAAATTCCAATTTGTGGTGTTACCATATGATCTCTAAATTATAACTCCTTTTCTGCTAATTAAAGCTAGGAAAATAGAAAACATTCTTATAGGTCAGTAAGTCAAAAAAATAAATGATTCATCATATAAAATTTTTTTAGATGATGTAAATTGTTGCTCACACAACATTCAATGAGCTATTTTAGGGAGGCTATGAACCATTCAGTGCATTCACCCTGTGTTTGAATCACCACCTCTCTAGTTTCAACAAGTGCATATCTTTGTATTACTGATGAAATGGTGGGCGGCCTTTTAGTTTTCCACTGTGGACTAACCTATGAAGGGCCTTTGTCATGCTAAGGAAGTTCCTGTCTACTCCTACCTGTTTGAATTGTTGTACTTTTTCTACATCATTTGAAATAATTGTGTGTTCTTCCCCTTTGTGCTATTAATAGGGTATCTTATGCAGATTTCCTTATGTTGAATCACCTTGAGATTCCCGGGATAAATCTTCTGGCATTAGTCTACAGTTTTCTTGTGATAAATTCTGCTGGCTTGGGTATCTTAGTAATGCTAGCCTCATAGAACATTGGGAAGCTATTGACTCTTCTCTGCTTTTCCTAGACCCCTAATACCCCTTCCCTCCCTCTTAACTTTTCTTCCCTTCCCTCCACATATGCCTTCCTCCCTGATCTCTTCTTCCTTGCTCTTTTGATCTCCCCTCCTCTCTCCTACCCTTCTTCTCCTTTTGCTCCTCCTTTCCTCCCCCTCTTCCACTTCCTACACCCTCCTATTCCCCTCCTCACTTCCTCTCCCTGTCACTTTCCTTCCTGGTCCCCACTCTCCACCCTCTCTCCTCCCCAAGCTCATCTACTCTCCTTCCTCTGCCCTTCCCTCTCTTCCTGCTTCCTTTCCTGTCTACTTCCCTAGTGTCCTTATCTTTAGAGTCTGGCATCCTGCGCTCAGTCCCTAGGACTGAGGAAGGAAGGACAGAACTGATTCCTGAAAATTTTTCTTTGACTTTAAGATTCATGTGCAATGGGATACATATATCCACAAGTGTATACAAATAAAAAATTAATAAGTAACCATTGAAGAAATAGAGGCCATAAATTTGAAAGAGAGTACATGGGAAAGGTCGGAGGGAAAAAGGTAAAGAGAAAAACAATGTAATTATATTTTAATTTTCAAAAATAAAATATTTGAAAATCTAGGATAAAGTAAAATAGCATATTTGCTGAGCTAGAAGTAAAATATGTGGAGACAAGAGAGTATGTACAGATTTGGAAAGAATACATTGTAGCTAGAATGGATGGAAGGTGGGAAGACATGTGGAAACCAGTAGACTAGAATAAGATCTTATAGATTGAGGTGTGGTAGTACATGCCTGTAATTCCAGTTTGTGGGACACTAAAGTAGGAAGATTGGGAGTTTAAGGGCAGACTGTGCTCTATAGCAAGGCCAAGCTGAGTTTTACTGTAAGATTTTGTCTTTTTTTATTTTTTTATTGGATATTTTATGTATTTACATTTCAAATGTTATCCCCTTTCCCGGTTTCCCCTTCAGAATTCCCTCCTTCATCCCCCATCCCCCTGCTTCTAGGAGGATGCTCCCCCCCTCCCACCCACCCACTTCCACCTCACCACCCTGGCATTCCCCTACACTGCAGCATCGAGCCTTCACAGGACCAAGGGCTTCTCTTCCTACTGATGCTCACCAAGGCCATCCTCTGCTACATTTGCAGCTGGAGCCATGGGTCCCTCCATGTGTACTCCTTGGTTGGTGGTTTAGTCTCTGGAAGCTTTGGTGGGGTTCTGGTTGGTTGATATTGTTGTTCTTCCTATGGGGTTGCAAACCCCTTCAGCTCCTTCAGTCCTTTCTCTAACTCCTCCATTGGGGTCCCCATGCTCAGTCCAATGGTTGGCTGTGAGCATCCGCCTCTGTATTTGTTAGGCTCTTACAGAGCCTCTCAGGAGACAGCTATATCAGGTTCCTGTCAGCAAGCACTTCGTGGCATCAGCAATAGTGTCTGGGTTTGGTGACTGTATATGGGATGGATCCCCAGGTGGGGCAGTCTGTGGGTGGCCTTTCCTTCAGTCTCTGCTCCACACTTTGTCTCCATATTCCCTCCCGTGAGTATTTTGCTCCCCCTTCTAAGAAGGACTGAAGCATCCACATTTTGGTTTTCCTTCTTCTAAGATTTTGTCTTAACACACACGCACATGCACATGAGCACACACACACTCCTAACCAACAAAACAACACAGGACCTTTTTATTGCATTCTACTCTAAAGATTCTATATCTTATGCTCAATGATAAGTCACTGAGGAGTTCAAGGCAGAGGTTGCTATGAACAAATTTGCAGGTAAAAACAATCACCCTGGGGGCTGGGTGGTGGTGGTGGTGGTGGTGGTGGTGGTGGTGGTACACGCCTTTAATTCTAGCAGTCTGGAGGCAGAGCCTGGTGGATCTCTGAATTCCTGGCAGGCCTGGTCTACAGAGTAAATTCCCGGATATATAGGACTCCAAAGATAAACTCTGTTTCAAAACAACAAACAAACAAAGAAACAAACAAAAATTCTCCTGGGGGCTGGGGAGATAGCTTGGAGGTTAAGAGCACTTGTTGCTCTTTCAGAGGACCTGGAGTCCCTAGAACCCATGTTCCGTTCCCAATACAATTCCTGTTCTTAGGGGTCTAGAATCTTCTTATGGTCTCAAATGGGAAACTATACTGATATGCACAAACACACACACACACACACACACACACACACACACACACACACACACACAACTAAAACTAAACCTTCATGGGCTGGAGGTATAGCGTGCTAGCCCAGTATGTACAAAGCCCTCGGTTTGATCCTCAGCACCCTATAAACTGGTATCATGATTCATACCTGGAATCCCAAAACTTGGACAGTGAAGCAGAAAGACCGTAAGTTCTAAGTCATCCGCAGTTACATGCTCAGCAAGTTCAATGCCAATGCAGACTGCATGAGATTCTATCTAAAAAATAAGGAATGTATTTTTTTAAAAAATTAAGTTACCTTGCCTTTAGAGTCAAAGGTAGATTAGAAGAAGGCAAAGGTAGATGCAGCCCTATCTTGCATCTTCAGTGGGAGGGTACAACTACAATGGCTATGGCAAACTAGCTGATGATGGAACTGGAGAGATGGCTCAGTGGTGACGAGCGCTTGCTGTCTGACAGAGGTCCTGGGTTTTCGTTGTCAACTTAATTTCATTGCAGAAAAGTGTGAGATACAATGAAGCCAGATTGGTTTCTGGTGAAGAAGAATGGAAAGTAAGGACACGAATAACACTGACCGGGCAGTGGTGGCGCACGCCTTTAATCCCAGCACTTGGGAGGCAGAGGCAGGCGGATTTCTGAGTTTGAGGCCAGCCTGGTCTACAGAGTGAGTTCCAGGACAGCCAGGGCTACACAGAGAAACCCTATCTCGAAAAACAAACAAACAAACAAACAAACAAACAGCCAAACAAATAACACTGTGCACATAAACTCAGTTCAGCCATTTGTAGTCAAATTACCTTTTCTATGCCTTAATTGCATCATCTAGAAGATGAGAATGTGTGTGTGTGTGTGTGTGTGTGTGTGTGTGTGTGTGTGTGTGTGTGTGTGTTTGCAAGGGTGCCTGTGTAGGTGCATGTGCAAGTGTGCATGCATAATTGGGGCGGGCAAAGTTTGATATCAGTTGCCTTCCTCAATCTTTCTTCACATTATTTATTTGAGACATGGTTTCTCACTGAACCTGGAGCGCACCGAATCAGTTAGAATGACTGCCCAGCAAGTTGTGGGGATCTCCCTGTCTCTGTCTTCCCAACTCTGGGATCACAGGCGTACACCATCACACCTGGATTTTATGTACATGCTAGGGATCTGTACTTGGGTCCTCATGCTTGCATAGAAAACATTACAAATTGATCCATCTTTTCAGTCCCAAGATGTTTTTAGTACTGGCAGTATGTGTAGACAGTAATGATACGATGTGCCCAACATTTTAACACAAATTCATAGGAATTATAGATTCTTAATTTACATGAGGTTCAGTTTAATACAATGTGTATTTAAAATAAGCTATCTTATATAATGGGTCCTTTTTGCAAAGAATTAAAGTCATCTAACTTATTTAATGATGGGGATTTCAAGGCTTATTGATTTAGCTTGCTATGATAACACAAGACATATGTTTTTATTGTGTCAACATATCAATTCATTATTAGTGTAAGACGTATGTAAGTATATGTTTAATTAGTACAGAAATGCTAAGTTATCTAAGAGAATGACATGATGAATTCCAGTGCTATAGGCAGAAACAGCAAAATCCAATTAGAAGAGGCTTAGACTATAAGATGTCAGATGATAGAAGAGGTTCCAGGATTGGCTAATTCAATCGTTCAGTGATGTCATTAGCGACCCAAATTCCTTCCATGTCTGCACTCTCCCTTCTTCAGTAGCCTCACTAACAATCTGTCTCTAGCAATTAGACCCTGGTTCAAGATATGTATATAACATGATCATATATGTGTTTATCAAACTGTCATTAGTAGCTATCTCTGAAACACACCATCATAGGACAAATTTAACTTCTACTTTCTACATTTCTATAGTATTTAAATATTTTCATCAAAGCATGAATGATAGTTTGTATTATCTGCCTCTTCCCAGACTCTCACGACCCTATTCTTTCCATCTTTGTGGATTCTCATTGTGTAGCCTAAGATGACTTCCAACTTGTGATACTTCTGCCTCTGCCTCACTAATTTTTATGTCCTCAGATAAAACATAGCTCTACTATGTGACTAGACATTTTTGTAGAGACCTTCAAACATTGGCCATAGACTTCAAATCTCCTGCTTTCCCAGTGTAACAAACCCTCTGTGAAATGACTTAAAGAGTATGATGTTTTAACCATTCCACCCAGTTTTCTTTTTTCCCATTTCTTTCTTTCCTTTTTTTAAAAAAGACAAGATGTAGTGGTGTGGCCTAGGTTGTCTTTAAATTTGAGATCTTTTGCCAAGTGTTGGAGTTGCAGGCTTGTGCTACAACAGAGGGCCCAAACATTTTAACTATACGATCCCTAATGCCTATCTGATCACCAGCTTTGCATATTGGTGGCCACAAGCTCCAAATCAGTTCATGCTTCCCTAGTAGCAAGCGCACCATCTCCTTTCTAGCACCATTATGTGCTCTGTCTATCCAGCTCACATCACTTCCTGTTAAGGACTAATAGAAGCTGCCTCGAGTCATCATTTCTGGAACCAGGCAGAGTGAATCTTAAGCATAGCCCACAACCTTCCTTCAGGATTATCTAAGCATTTTATCTGTAGCAACTGTAGTAGGAAATGGGTTAAAAATAGTGAAACCAAAATATTTTAAAATTAATTGTTTTAATCCACATTAGTTTTTGTTCTCCATCTATCTCTCTTATTTCTATGAATAGGATGAATTTAAACTCACCACCCTTCCTCAACCGCTAGAGTGCTGGGATTCATAGGCCACCATATCCAGTTGTGCTTTTCAGAAAACAAATCCAGACTTCCTTATGTCTCCAGTGAAATACACTCCTTGGGAATTAGTTTTGGCTATCACACACTCCAGTCCCTTCCCCCTTAAGCTCCCTTAAACATCCATAAGCACGCACATACTCCGCCCTCATGACATCATTTCTTGGCACTGGTACTCTTGCTTCCTTCCAAGGAATTTTGTCCTCCTAGACTAGGAGAAAAAGACACAGTGAGAATTTACGCAAAAGACACTCAAGAAGTTTATCAATATCTCGGAAAATGACTTTACTACTGAGGATTGAACTTAGAGCCCTGCGCATGCTAAGCAAGCCTCCTTACCTCTGAGCTTTACAACCTAGTTCTGTTTTGACTTCAATATCTTGTTCCACATAAGAAAAAACAAAGCACTTTCCTTGCCAGCATCACCAGCAGTACTTTACTTTGGGGGAAACTTGCTTCCAGAGTTCTTGCTTTCTCTGGTTTTCCACAGTGGAACTACTAAAAGAAGCCGCCAATCAAATGCTCCCTTAAGCCTTTCTCCTTGTCTCGTACTCCTCCACATGTCCACTGGCCTTTGTGGTGGTGTTTTTATCTCATTCTGCATTCCTTCCTTTTGACATTTACTTCTTGTCTTTTTTTGCTCTTTTCGTGTGTGTAAATGGTTTTTGATGTGTGTGTGTTTTAAACATTTCCTTTACTTTTTAAGTGTGTGTGTGTGTGTGTGTGTGTGTGTGTGTGTGTGTGTGTGTGTGTGTGTGTAAATACCCATGGGGTTCAGAAAACAGTGTTGAATCCCCTGGCTCTGGAGTTGCAAGCAGTTGTGAACCACATATCCTGGGTGCTGGGAACTGAACTCTTCAGGGTTCTACTGTGTGTTCTGGGTTGGTGTTGCAAGTGTGTCTCATCATGGCCAATAGCAGTAGTAGTAGTAGTAGTAGTAGTAGTAGTAGTAGTAGTAGTAGTAGTAGTAGTAGTAGTAGTAGTAGTTGTTCTTCTTCTTCTTCTTCTTCTTCTTCTTCTTCTTCTTCTTCTTCTTCTTCTTCTTCTTCTTCTTCTTCTTCTTCTTCTTCTTCTTCTTCTTGCAGCATTTGCTTCTATTTGTTTCCTAAAGGAATCATAAGGTTAAGATCTATAGCTTATTAGCTGCTGTTTTAAGCTCTTCTCTTTCCTTCTGATAAGAAACACAACTCCTTAAATATAATAAGGGTGTGACAAATACTAAAATGTATGAGTCAGTCATACTTTGCAGTGGAGCACTATGGTGAAACAGTGATGCTAATCTTCACATGTAATTTCTGTGGGAACTCAAAGGAGTTTTCTTTAAAAGAAAAACTTCTTGGTGAGACAGGGTTTCTCTGTGTAGCCCTGGCTGTCCTGGAACTCACTCTGCAGACCAGGCTGGCCGAGAACATAAGGATCTACCTGCCTCTGCCTCCTGAGTCCTGGGATTAAAGGAATGTGCCACCACATCTGGTGCCATGAGTTATTTCTATCACCTTCACTCTTTTTCTTGGCCACAGCATGCCTATGATTTTGTACTTTGAGCCTTCCGGTGGCCTCATCATTCCAACCCACTCCCATCATCCCAAGACCCCTTTTTCATTTAGACCATGGACTATTTTTTAGACCCGCCTTCCTTCACTTGAAACTTTCCCGACATATTGCTGCTACTTTTTTCTTTAACATTTCATAGCACACAGAACTCGTTCATTTTAAAGACCTTTAAGATTTAGGAATGCAGAGAAGCCCAAACTTTGTTTTCTATTGAGAAGAGAGGCTAAATTCCAAAAATTCCAATCCCGTTTCAGCTACTTACCATCTCATTTATTTTCTGCTAATTCCTCCCAGTATATTTTCAATATCTTACGCTTCTCTGTGCCTTAGACATGGACCTCTATGTGAGTTGTTTTTCCCATTCATTGGAATACCTTCTGTACACATTAAGAATTCCTACCTCAAGCTAGAATATTGGTGCAGTGGTTAAGAACACTTGTTTCTCTTGCAGACAACTTGGATTTGATACCCAGCACCCACATGGGGGCTCACAGCATCTGACCTTTAAGGGCACCAGGCACACATGTGAACTCATATACACATACAGGCAAAACATTCAGACACATAAAATAGTAAAATAAATCTAAAAACAGAAAGAATTTCTGTCTACTCTGTGAGGCTCTGGCACTTACCTGGGTTTGTTTGTTGTTTTCCTAACTAGACGTTGATTTTCTCACAGTCAGGAAGATAGCATATTTAGTAGATCCTCAGGTCCTAGCAAAGTGCTGTAACACATAGTAGGTACTCATTAGGTATTTTTAAAATGCTCCACTTAGGGGGCTGGAGAGATGGCTCAGTGGTTAAGAGCACTGGCTGCTCTTCCAGAGAGAGGTCCTGAGTTCAAATCCCAGCAACCACATGGTGGCTCACAACCATCTGCAATGAGATCTGATGCCCTCTTCTGGTGTGTCTGAAGGCAGTTACTGTGTACTCATATAAAATAAATAAATAAAAAAAATTTAAAATGCTCCACTTAATATATGTTCTTAATATATATGCATATATACTTAATATATGTATATATAGTGTCTATATACTTAATATATGTTATTAATATATAATGAGGCTGGGGGTATAGCTCAGTGGTAGGACACGTACTTATCTTATACAAAACCTTAGGTTTGATTCCCCAGCACTACAGATAAAATCAGAATGTGAAAGCCAGATATGATAAATTCAGTACCAAGCATTCCAGGAAACAGCCAGGCTTGTTATCTATTCTAGATAAATTCCAAGGGTAATTTAAGCTGTGTCCATACTTAGCTTTAAATCCTCTCATTGTTTCTTTCTCCTCTTACACGGGCTTTCATAAGCTTTGAGACAAGACAAAAAAGGAGAAAGTAGCTCTGAAAAAGAGAAAGGACCTAGGCAACAAGTATCTTAGCAACGAAGAGGAAAATGTTGTAAACTACTTAAAAGTGTTTGCCTTAAGTCAACCCATATTATGAAAATTAGTTGTCACCGGCAACCTTCTAAGATATTTGATGAAATTATTCTGTTCATGCTTTCTTTGTGTGTGAGGTAGCTTGGCTGCTGATTTAATAACTGAGCTTTTTGCTCTGGCAACACCTCTCAATGAGCTTTAGTGCCTGGCTAAAGCCAGCAGGAAAACTGACATGACACTGATATTTAGTGTCTTAGGAAAGGAAAGTTGGCAATGGGGCTGGATGTGGTAGTGTAAGGCCAACCTGGTCTACATGAGACTCTGTCTCAAAAACAGATTCACTTCAGAGGTAAACAAAAAAGATGTATTGATGTTTTGTCTTATGTTTCTTCTGTTAGCAATTGTAATTCTCAATATATCTAGACTTCTGAATAACACAATATTTCAGTCAAGATCCAAAATTTTATTCATTTATTTTTGGTTTTGGTTTTTTGAGACAGTGTTTCTCTGAGTAGCTCTAGCTATCCTGAAGCTCTCTATGTAGACCAGGCTGGCCTCGAATTCACAGAGATCCACCTGCTTCTGCCTCCCAAGTGCTGGCATTAAAGGCGTGTGCCACTGCTGCCAAGCCCCAATTTTATTTTTGGAAGCTTTGAAGTTAACAGATGCCATTGCTGCTGTACACAATAACTATTTTAGACAGTATAACATTAACTTTATATTTTGAATTATTAATCAAAAACGTTACAGTAAATCTGACTCTTACATTTTAATTTTTAGATGTTTCTGCCTCCCCGCAATCGAACATCTGCCAACCGGATTTTCCAAATCAAACAGGTTAGAGAATTTTCAAAATTAAGTTGCTCCTTTTAAATGAATTTTTGAAGATTTACTGGAGTGCATTGTGCATGCATGAGTGTGTGTGTGCACATGCATGTGTGTGTGTCTGTGTGTGTATGTATGTGTGCGCCATGACATGTTTGTGTCTGTTGGAGGACGGCATGTAGAACCTGATTCTCTCCTTCCTCTATGTACTTCCTGACAATCAAATAGGTCATCTTTAGGAGGCTTGGAGACAAGCACCCCCCCCCATGCGCCATCTCTCCAGTCCTACTACTGCTATTATTATTATTATTATAGCTGTTTTTATCATCCTAAAAGCAGTCAGAGCCAATTACATTTTTTATTCAAAGAATGGTTTCCAAAAACAAAACAGATAAACAGCCGGGCACAGTGACACATGCCAGGAATCTCAATGCTTCTAAGATAGAAGAAGGAAGACCAGGAGTTCAAGATCATTGTCAGCTACATAATGAATCTGAGCCATCTTGAGCTATATAGGACATTTAGAGTCCACATTATAGACCATAATCTTTAAATTTATTTATTTATTTGCTGTTTGGATTTGAACTCAAGGTTTTACCACTCTAGCTATGTACCTGGACCTTTTAATTCTTTTAATCACACATACCATCAATAAAAACTGTGAGTATATATGTCTACAAAGTGCATATAAGCCATGTTTATTTATACATTTTGGATATACACCACTGTACTAGTACATTGGATGAATCATCAACTATATACAAAATAGGCTGTGTGTGCCTGCAATTCCAATGCTTAGAAGCAGAGGCAAGAAGATCAGGAGCTCAAGGCCAGCCTAAGAGACAAATGTGGAGTTCAAAGTCACCCTGATCTACAGAAGAGCGTCTCAACATGTCTCCACTCTCCCCAAAAGAGAAATACTAAAGAATACAATAAAATAGAAATGGTATTTTTTAGAAATTCTTAAATAGTATTAATAATAGCTCAGTACTGATAGTAAATATTAATTTTATTTATAATATTCTGTCATTTTTCTCAATATTTGCTTCAACTTTACATTTCTAGCATTTATTTATTTATTTATTTATTTATTTATTTATTTATTTATTTATTTTCTACTGAAGGTTTATTTGTAGGATTTTTTTGTTGCTGTTCGTCTTGAAATGGGGCCTCACTGTGCTGCCTTAGGCTGGTCTTGAACTCCTAGGCTTTGGTGATCTACCCATTTCAGCCTCTCTAGAGTAGCAGGTACCTCACACATGCTAGGCATGCACTCTGCCACTGAACTGTATACCTTGCTCCATTTTGACCATTTTTAAGAGTACAGTTAATAGTATTAAGTATGTTCACAATGTTAGACAACTGTTTCTGCTTCTAGGACTTTCTTATTTTGCCCCAAAGAAACTATATATGCATTTAAACTAGTCTTTTATTTTCACAAGTACCTCAGTCCAAGCCTGTAGGCTCCATTTTATTTTCTGGCTTTATGAATTTTGACTATTCTAGGTACTGTATATAAATGGAATCATAAAGTATTTGTCCTTGTTCTTTCTACTTAAACATAATGTTTTCAAGTTGTGTTCGTGTCGCAGTATATAACAGAACTTTATTTTGAAATACTGGTAGTTGACCCCCAGGCCCTTGTACATGCTAAGCACCATGCCTAAGTCATAACTTAATTTTTATATATAGCTGAATAGTATTCTTTCACGTGGGCATAGCACATTTTGACCCTCATCTGCTTGAAGGACACTTGGTTGTTAACCACTAAATGAATGGTATTGTTACGGATGTTGGTGTAAAAGTATTTTAGCCCTGATTTCCATCTCTTTTGGGACTTTTCTACAGAATCCATATCATTTTCATTACCATCAACGGTATCCAAAGGTTATAGTTTCTCCACATTTTCACTAATACTTCTTTGTTAAATATTCTAAATGCCCCTCTTACAATTTTATATAAACAGAATCCTTTCCTTACTTAGGTAATTTATGTTTTAAATTTTATTACATTAATTAATCAATCAATCAATTAATTAGGCCTGTAGTTATATGATGGGGCTTTCTGGGGTACAAGTGTGGAGGTCAAAGGACAACTTTGGGGAGCTGGCTCTACCCTTCCATCATATGGGTCCTTGGGATAAAACCAAGTCACTAGGCTTGATGGCAAGCAGCTTTGCATTGAGCCATCTCCCAGCCCTGTAATACATATTTTGAATTCTAATAGTTTGATTTATATCATCTTTGAATCCAATCATTTTCTTAAACAAATCCATACTGCTAGGCATTTAGCATGTTATAGACTATGACCTTCATAGTACTACTAGTAGAGAAAAGCATGTAATTGTGAATGCTGGTGTTCTCCTTGACTTCCTAAAGGCACAGAGTTTCTCAGCCACTCAGCTTCCGTGCATTTCATATGCTTTTCTGCCCTGCATAAGTAGTAGACTACTCCTGTGGTAATTTGTAGGGTAACAAAGAGTAGAGAGCCAGACACACTTGTGTAGAGATTTGTTTATAATGAAGCAATGTAGCTCTTCCACAGCCTGGAGAATAACAAAGTACATCTTGGTGAGATTTTGAAACTCCCAACCGAAATGCAATTTAGTAGACCAGTAGGAATTAGGCACTTGGTTTACCATTCGGTCCTTTCCTTCTAGGAAGAGGGGATGAATATAGCAAGCAGAGAAGCGATGCACGAGCGGTGAGCACTAAACTTTACATTACTATTTTCATCATTTGTATATGCAGTTCCATCTTTTCCTTCAGACGCGCTAACTACAGTATTAATTTCTTTTCTTCTTCAGGGACTTGCACACTGCAATGCAAATAAGTCAGAGCTGGGAAGAATGCCTAAATCTGGTACAGTATTCACATTTTAATTTTGTAGAAAATGTCCATTTTCACATATATAGTGTTGTGTTAACAGCATCCACATGGCAACCATTAACTTCCTGTGACAGCAGTCCAGTGGCTCTGTCACCTTCTGACCTCTTTGGGTTCCTGCACACATGTGATGCACAGGAACTCACCCAGACTCCCAGATATACACAACATTTTTAAAGGATATTTAAAAAAGAAACAGTTTATGGTCTTGCCATAAAAACTAAATGTCATTATGTGAAAGAGGGGTTGAAATAACATAGTTTTCTGACCCTAAACTATAGATGTAGCTGGGAATTGTAACGTGCCTCTGTAGATGTAATCAACAGTGGAAAAGCAGAGACAGGATTCTTTGAGCCTAGAAATAGCAGGCCAGCAGACAACATAGTAGGAGGGAGAGAGGGGGGAAGAGAGGAGAGAGAAAGGAAGGAGAGAGAGGGGGGGAGATATCCAAGGACAGAGAGATACACAGAAGATCCAGAGAGATCCAGAGACAGATAGAAATACACAGAAAGACAGAGATAGAGAGAGGAGAGAAATATTGAGAAATGGAGACACAAAGACAGACACAGAGAAGGACAGAGACAGAGAGATATTAATTGAGGTTGACTCTGTTGTGGACCAGTGGACCAACTTGCTCTCTGTTCTGGCTAACCTAAGAAAAGTTGAGTTGTTGCCAGCACCGGGTAGGTAAAGACAAGAGTATCAGGAGTTCAAGGTTATGCTTGACTATAAGTCTGAAGCCAGCCTGGATACATGAGACTCTATTTTGTTCAAAAACTATAGATTAGAGTGTTAAGGGCTATATTTACTGGGCTTTATTCAATAATTTAGAATATTTCCACTACTATTTTGACATACAGTCTTTAATGTAAACATTTAGGCTATTGGTATATCCCTACTTTATGCATTTAAATGTCTGTAAACATTATAGTTACTTAGTTATGATTGTTACATGACTTTTACTCTTCTTTTCTGTGAACATCTGTGACAAAACTGGAGTTAAGCTGAAATTTGAATAGAATAGGAGAGGTTCTGGCTAATGTCAGCTTCCAAATTTGGGAGTCAGTAGATGAGGAAATATGTTGTCAGCAGAAGACATCTTCTTTTCCTTTCAAAGATGCCTTAAATGGGCACATGGCCCTCATTTCAGAGTAGCTTTTGAAGACGGTGAGTAGTGTGTTGTTTAGAGCTAGGTCATTTACTATAATCAGGCTTTTTTGTGAAAAAGTAGCTACTGTGTGGGAAAAATAATAACAAACAAAAAACAAGGTTTTCTTTTAACTAAAAAGAAGAGCAACATGTAAGTGGGTCAGATGAGTCAAGGACAAGAAATAATAATGTGTGGGCTGGAGAGATGGCTCAGTGGTTAAGAGCACTGCCTGCTCTTCCAGAGGTCCTGAGTTCAATTCCCAGCAACCACATGGTGGCTCACAACCATCTGTAATGGGATCCAATGCCCTCTTCTGGTGTGTCTGAAGACAGCTACAGTGTACTCACATACATAAAATAAATCTTCTAAAAAAGAGAGATAATAATATGGAGCACTGTGCCTTCTGACCATCACTGCCAGCTCCCAACTCTGTACAGTCACAAGGAAAAGACAGCCTGTACTTATGTACCTTGACTTTTTCTAACTGAGCTCTGCGGGAACTGAAAACAAAAACAAAGCAACAAAACAAAACAAAACAAAACAAAAACAACCCAGAGTCTTGGACCTTCTCAGGCTTCACAGTAATTCAGTTTGTAGATTCTGTTGAGTTCTTTAATTGAGCAGATTACTTCCAGTGTTGATAGGAATGAAAAAGAGAGCCTGAATGTTGGAGAGAGGGGTGGAAGAGAACACACACTGTACAAGTGTAACTTTCCCCTAGTTTTGGAAAAGAATATATTTTAAAATTCTGAGTTATGGGAGTAATTCTTTGCAGGAAAGGACCAAAGACAGTTTAGCTAGAACTAAGATATAAATGAAATATTAGGAATAAATATGTTTATTATCCTATACTTTTCAATAGTACAGCAATAGGTATAGCCATAAGGAAAACATTAATGTAGAGCCTGAGTAGATTGTCTATATTGCTCAATACTGACTGTTCACAATGTCTTTCTGGGGCACTAGGTAAACACCACATCATTGTCTCTTCTAAAAGATCAAGAGTGCCATTGCTTTATCTACATGAATCTTGTCCCCCCCCCCACTTGCTTCATAGCAAGACATCCTAATTGTAGTACTGTGATCCTGTACTAAGTATTCCCCTGTTCGTCCATAGCTATTGGTCCTTAGTACTTGATTAGTATACAGTTAGTGCTGCAACTGTACACTTCTTTCTCTTTGCACAGAATGATGACAACAACAGCGTAAAGTCATCCACTATAAGGAACATCAATCTAAATCCAATTTCCCCAGCGGCTTCTCTCACCAAAAAACCTGGGAAGGTAAGAAAGGAATGCCTAAAAGTCTATGTTTCTTGTAATGTTGAAGTATATTAATAGTCACCCACTCAAATCTTTAGGGAAATATATTTGACTATTATATATCTGAGTCTTTGTGATGTTTTCCTGGTGACAACTGCCTATAATCTCAGAAAACAGCCTGTAAACTTGAAAAGCTGAAGCCCAAGAATCTCAAGTGTGAGGCCAGCTTGGGTTACACAGTGAGACTGTTTCAAAAACAAACGTAAAATGACTCATGAAATAGCTTAATTTTCTTTTTCATTTCTTAAACATGCTGTGTGCATCCAACTAAATTCAGCAGCTTTTAAATGTATAATTAACTTAACTTTGGAATAATGTACATTTCTGTAACTACAACCGTAGTAAAGGTATAGAGCAGTTCTCATGCTAATTTGTTGCAGGATATTTGATCATAGTATGAACCCCAAGATTGTGTTATTCACTGAAACAGACTTTTTCTAATTGTGGTGTGGTTTAGCCCTTAACACACATCTCTAATCCCTCTGGTTGGACACACGCTTAGTGCACACCTTTAATCCCAAACAATGAAGGTAAAGTTAGTTTGTAGAAGGAAGCACCATTGTTTGAAAGTGCTAATTGAATGACAGACGAAGTCATGAATCAGGCAAATATTTGACAGAATAGGATATGTCCAACTCTCACGAGAAGAGAGAGGAAAGGAAAGCTACTTGAGGGTCAGTACAGAGAGAAGGAGGCGGGCAGTTTTACTGGGAGAGTTGTACAGAGACAGTTTTAGAGAGAGAGAGAACAAGCTAGACTCACATGAAGACAGAACAAAGCAGAGAATGAGGAGACAGAAAATTAGAACAGATTGCTAGAGTTAGTTTGAAGCCAAGTGGAGCAATTCAGTCAAAAGTTGAGAGAATCTAGGTTGAATCAGTCAGCTTGGAGAGGAGATTGAGACAGAATAGCTGTGTTGACCAGCCAGCCAGAATTCAGAAAGAACTAGGAAGGGGTGAATTTATTCAGCAGTAAATCTCAGAGGCTGAAAACATTCTAGACCTAGATAAGACTGTACAGATGCTAGAAGCTTCCAGGACCAGGCCTAGGTTAGCAGACTGAGGCAGCAAGCCTCCAAGACAACAATTACATCAGGAGAATAAAAGTTTTGTTACACTAATTCCCTTGGGGTGTTTTGTATTCAGTCTTCTCCCATCGTGCCTGCATGCCCTAGGAAGCTACTGATTTGTTTTCTGAGAAAAATATTGATTTTAAAATGTCTATTCCAATTTGGTTTTAACAGTGATTTTTCTCTATCCTTACAAATGTGTGGGAATTGCAGTGGTTTGTCTTCAAGCCCCAATCACAAGTCCATGTGACAATTTTAGCTTTTTTGTTATTGTTTTTCTTTGTTTATTCAAAGTCTTTCTAGATGGGACTTGTACTTGTGATGATCCTCCAGCCTCAGCCTCCCAAATGCTGACTCATATATGGCTATTTCTTTTTCTCTCTCTTTTGCAATGATTTTATTTTTTCCTTTCCTTTCTTTCTTTCTTTCTTTCTTTCTTTCTTTCTTTCTTTCTTTCTTTCTTTCTTTCTTTCTTTCTTTCTTTCTTCCCTAGAGGTGGAACTCAGGGCCTTGTGCATACTAGTCCAGTAATCTACCAGTAAGCTACACCCTTGGCCTTCATTTTACTTTTTATTTTGAGACAGCATGTTGATAAGTTACCCAGGGTGGCCTTGAACTCACTGTGTATGTCCAACTGGCCTTTAATTTGTCATCTCCTTGGCTTGACCTCCTGAATAGTTATGATTGAAGGGCTATCAGACTAAGTGACAATGACAACGTTCCATTTAAGTTTATGTTGTCTGAAAATACTAAATTTCTTGTAAAATAACTTTCTTTTGCAATGCTGGGGATAAAACTCAGGCTATTGTGCAGGCAAGGCAAGCACTCTATCACTAAATTGACCTCTGGCCCCAATTATTTCAGTGGCTTAAAAGAAAGTTCAGCTCAAAGTTCTGTAAAAACAAAAAAGCTATTTCTCTTTAGTTAAATTAAAATGTCATTTTTTCCATTTATCATTTCAATTATACTGAAAAGAAGCATCAAGTGACCAACAATATATGATGAATTCAGCAATTTCTTAACGCTGGCTTGACCATAGTCTTTCTCTAACCGAATTTGAATTTCTTCTTAAGCATCAGCTATCAATAGCTCTTTATTTACTTTTTAAACAGGATCTCATATAGTCCAGGCTATCATCAAGCTCAGTAGGTAGTAGGGAAAACCTTTAATTTATGATCATCCAACCTCCACCTCCTAAACACTGGGATTAGAGAAAGACAACACAAAGATGTGATACTGTATAATATACATAGTTATTAGCATATAGATTTAATTGTTTATAGTGAATCAACTGATTTTGTTTAAAAGTTTTCTTGTAATAATTATGATGGTTTTATTTTTAGAATTCACACGACCGTCAGACCTTTTAGATCAAGTATCCTGGAAACATCAAAAAAAAATGGTACCTTTACATTCTGACAGATATAATTTTAGATTATTTTGTACAATTAGCTAATATTAAATGTTATTCATTTTTATTTTTATTTGGTTATTGTTTTTGTTCTTTTAGACTCTGGGTGGCCTGGAACTTATTATGTAGTATGGGATTGGGAAATGTAGATAATTTGGTGAAGTACCTGCCTAGTATGAGTTCAATTCCAATCACTGCATAAACTAAATATGGTAGTGCATGCCTGGGGTCCCAGCATAATGGAAGTAGAAGCAAGAAGATCAGAAGTTTAAGATCATCTTTGGCTATATAGAGACTTTAAAGCAATCCTGGGCTACAGATATGATATAATAAATAAATAAATAAATAAATAAATAAATAAATAAATAAATAAATAAATAAATAAATAAAAAACTTAGCTTGAGGCTCAGTAGTGAAGTTCTTCTCTAGCATTCTTCTGGCTCTGGTTTAATTAAATAAACAAACCAATAGTATGCTTAAATTAGAGGTGATTTACCACATTGGAGTTGTTTTCCTTTTGCTACAGTTATACACAAAATATTTGATTACATGGTGACATTTTCTTAGAATGTATTAATTAAAATTTTTCTTTGGGTTTGATAGTGTGGCTGAGTTCTAGAATTCTGGCCCAGCACATATCAGGCCCTGGGCTCAATCCTCGGCACTGCCAACAACTTTTTATCATTCAGTTTTGGCATAAAAACTTGGTCTCTTCCCAGTAACATGTCCTCTCCCCCACCTGCCCACCCCCCACATTTTTTTATAGCTTAGATAATTTTTAATGGTGAAAATAAAACAAGGAAAATATTGAAATAATAGTCTCATTTATTATTTTAAGCCAATTACTATTTTAAGCCAGGTGAATTTCATGCTTTTTTCAAAAAATGAAACACAGAAACATACATTTAAAATAATGAATTTCTTTGTATAGTTCTTTTTGTTTCTACTTGGTTGATTTCAGCCCTGAGTTTGAATATTTCCTGCCTTCTACTCCTCTTGGGTGCATTAGCTTCTTTTTGTTCTAGAGCTTACAGGTGTGCTGTTAAGCTGCTAGTGTATGCTCTCTCCAGTTTCTTTTGGAGGCCCTCAAAGCTATGAGTTTTCCTCTTAGCACTGCTTTCATTGTGTCTCATAACTTTGGGTATGTTGTGCCTCCATTTTCATTAAATTCTAAAAAGTCTTTAATTTCTTTCTTGACCAAGTTATTGAGTAGAGCGTTGTTCAGCTTCCATGTGTATGTGGGCTTTCTGTTGTTGTTGTTGCCATTGAAGACCAGCCTTAAACCGTAGCGATCTGATAGGAGGCATGGGATTATTTCAATCTCCTTATATCTGTGGAGGTTTGTTTTGCGACCGATTATGTGGTCAATTTTGGAGAAGGCACCATGAGGTGCTGAGAAGAAGGTATATTCTTTTGATTTAGGATGAAATGTTCTATAGATATCTGTTAAATCCATTCGGTTCATTACCTCTGTTAGTTTCACTGTGTCTCTGTTTAGTTTGTGATTCCAAGATCTGTCCATTGATGACAGTGGGGTGTTGAAGTTTCCTACTATTATTGTGTGAGGTGCAATGTGTGGTTTGAGCTTTAGTAAAGTTTCTTTTATGAATGTGGGTGCCCTTGCATTTGGAGCATAGATGTTCAGAATTCTTGGTAGATTTTTCCTTTGATGAGTATGAAGTGTCCTTCCTTATCCTTTTCGATAGCTTTGGTTGAAAGTCGATTTTATCTGATATTAGAATGGCTACTCCAGCTTGTTTCTTGGGACCATTTGCTTGGAAAATTGTTTTCCAGCCCTTTACTCTCAGGTAGTGACTGTCTTTGACACTGAGAACACACACACATCTTGTATCTGCATTTCAGCTATCTAGAAGACAGCTGCCTTATTTGTTTGTGTATTCCTAAGACAATTCCAAAGTGAATTCTCTGTATGCCACATAGTCTGTATGTTGTCAGACTCTAGTCTGTATGTTGTCAGACTCTCCCAGGCATATCCTATACAAATTTGATAAAAATCCATTCGACCATTAGTGATCAGACTCAATAGCAGGTAAGTTGAAATCTAATCTCATTCAAGTATTTTGGAATATTAACATTCACCTGGGAAACAACCTCTGTCACATTTGGAGCCCATTAACACATATGAAATGCAGGGAATGATAGTATAAAAGTAAAAAAGAACATTCTGGTCAGGAAAACTCTTCAAAAGATTAAGGACTCTGGAAAATTTGCGAATATGAGATAAAGATTAGTCTCTCAAGTGTGTGTGATAAGGAGCAATTCAGTCCATAGGGTAATCAAGAGCTGATAAGGCTTCAATTGGCCAGTCTAAGACATTCGAAGATGCTAGACAACTGTAAAATACTACCTTTAAACCAATGCTAGGATTACCAAAGCATATTTCAAATTATCTTTTATGAGGAATGCATTTTTGTTTTTCACATTTTAATTTTAGGTGAAAAGGGGGAAAGGAGTCCTTTTTTTTCCTATAGCAGTCTAAGCATCATCCGGCAAGGGACACAGTGCACTGTGCAAGCTGTGCTGTGCTTTCACTGTAAGAACGGCTAGTGAATCTATCTCTTGGGCACCTTTGGTGTTGTGTTGCTGAGAACTGAACTCAGGGCCTTTCACATGCTAGGCAAACAGTCTATCATGGAATTACCCCTCCGGGCCTTCTTGGGTCATTTTTAAATGGTAGCCCTAATCATTCATTATTCACATACACTCTACTTGAGTATCAGTTTTTTCTCATGGGCAGATAGTATTCTAAGAATATAAAGTGCAAGCATTAATACTTGCATCAAGGTAATGACTGCAGCGATTCTGCCTCAGTTACACTAGGCAAGCTTTCTGCTGCAGTTGGATCCTCAGTCTAGCAGTGCTGGTTTTTCACAGGCAAATGTTTCTGGTCAGTATTTTAAAATGTGTTTATACAGTAAGAGAATTTATCTATTTAGTTATAAGCATATGTTTATAACTGAGATGTTTACAAAATATGTTTCAAAAAATAAAGCTAAGTATAGTGACACGTGTTTATAATTCCAGCACTCAGGAGAGCGAAGTCAGAAGATTTCCTGCCTACAGAGTTCAGGCTAGATTGGGCTACAGAGTGAGACCCAGTCAATAGATAGATAGATAGATAGATAGATAGATAGATAGATAGATAGATAGATAGATAAAATGTCACACTATAGCATTTAGTTAATGCTAAAAATGGTAGTTTCTTAGAGATAATTCACTTTATTCTAATTAACTCACAAATAGAAACCATACAGCTAGTTAAAGGCAGCCACTCAAAACACTTGCCCAGTCCCAAACTCTAGACATACAGTTAAAATGGCCATGCTGAAGCAATGGAGTTGTGTTTTAGAATTTATATTTTCACTATCAAGTATCTACTAGAAAAAAAAATTGATGGAGCTTTCTATAAAACTAGCTTTCTATAAAAACTAGCTATCCACTTTCATAATTCACGTATCCAGAGCTCACAGGTTTGATTCCTGTGTGTGCTTAACTTCATTGCAGAAAATACTTTTGTGTTTTTTTCCAAATAAAATCTGTGCTGAGGATCCAGTCATCCACCTTGTAGGCAAGAATACCTAAAAAATGTTTCACTTTCATTTTTTGTTGGTTTGAGGCAAAGTCTCATATAGCCCAGGCTGGCCTTCACGATCCTCCTGCCTCCACCTCCCAGTTGCTGTGATTATAGGTATGTTCCAACACACCCATGCTACTCCTTGATTTTGCTTGTTTTATCTGATTTTGTGTGATTGGAGCTCACCAGCTAGGCAATAACTCTACTAATGAGCCACATTCTTAGTGCCTTCATTTGGTTTAAAAGCTGAGATCTGGATTTACTTATAGGAACAAATCAATGAAATTATTAAACATATAAGACCACATATTTTAATGGAGTGTAATTGTTCAATTAACCACCAAGGAATATAAATATTAAAATTGCATGCATAGATCTGGAAGTGCAGCTCAGTGGTAAAGCACTTGCCTTGCATGCCTGAGGACCTGTGTTTGATCTCCAGTACGGTTTAAAAAAAAAAAAGGTTCTTAATGTCCATACCTGTTTTAAATAACACTCTCAGTAATTGCTAGTTTCCACATAGGAAGGAAATGCCATCTATCAAAGCAATTATGAAAATCAGTGCACTTAGTTATCCACAGACCCAAGGATTGCTTATTTTGCACAGGAATCCTTGGCTGTTTAATTTGTTGGGAAGATGTAAATAGAGAAACAGCAAGATGAATAAAAGCTAATTGAATAGAAAGAAAAACATAAGTAATTGGGGCTTCACTGAATTTGTGTTCAACTGATTAGCCCTGATCAACTTTACATTCTAATTAAGTGTAGGGGAAAAGAAAATGTCAACAAACTACTGTAGCTTTTTACATTTTTATGAATTTTTATTTGCTCATCTTCATGACTATTGCATGGCTTGATTAAATGCAGGTTTACTATATTAGGATTTTTTGAAACAAACAAACAAAAAACAAAAAGCAAAAGAACCCCTCATATTTACAGTTGTTCATTAATGGTTTTCTGTTTTTTAAACCTCAATTATTTTCTTTTTTAAAAAATCTTAACAATTTTTAAGTAGGAAAAACATCATGTTAAAAGATTTACATCTGAAGTAAACGCTTTAAGTAACTTGAAGACAATATTAGCACTTTGGACAGTACAAATGTACCATCATGAAATGAAGCTGAGAATTTGTTTAAATTACCCTAGCAGATGAAATAGAACACCACTTAAAACATTAATGAAACGGGCTTTACCTTTAAATATAGTTGAATGATGAAAATCTGATGTAGGCCCGAGGAACTGATTGTGCTGTTGTCTTTGTTTGTTCATTGTTATTTGAGCACCTTCTCCCTCTGTTGTGATGGCCTTGAACTCACAGTGATCCACCTGTCTCAGCATCCCAAGTGCTCCAGTTATTAGCTACCTGGCCCCCTGTTGTTAAGATTTAAAAACAGTGGCCCTGAAACATATGAGTACGTTCATCTGTGATGCAACTGAATTTTGAAACTTGAACTAAGGATTTTGCACAAACTAGGCAAGCCCTGTACCACTGACGTACATTTCCAGCCCTTCAACTGAGTATGTATGAGGTATGAGACATGATAGTCCCCGGAAATGAGACAGAATTTTATACGGTGAAGGACAAGCGAACTAAAATAGTTTCTTTGTTATTCAACTTCATTGCTTGCCCTATCTTTCATGCACCAGTTAAAAACGTATGAGGGAATCTTCAAGGAATGAGGTCTGCTTGCCATGGGAAAACAAACAAAAATGTTCACCCATGCCATTGGCCATTTAGCCCAAAAGGATTTTGTACTACAAAGGATGATAAGTTCAAGTATAAAGATTAATGGTGAAGGTAACTAATGGGGACTGACAAGCCAAGCTTGAGGGCATTTACCCGTAATCCCAATACTTGGGAAATGAAGGCAGGAAGATTAAGAGTTCAAGACCATTATAAGATCAGTAAAGGGGAATGTCAAGGCGGGAATATGGGGATGGGTGGTCGGGAGGGGGGTGGGAGGTGGAATTCCCTCCTAGAGGTGGGTTGGGGAGGGGATGGGGGGTATCCAAAGAGGAGACTCAGAAAAGGGGAAACATTGGAAATGTATATAAAGTATCAAAAATAAAAAAGGAGGAAAAAAAACACACACACAAAAAAAAACACACACACACACACAAAAAAAGATCATATAATAAGTTTAAGGCCAGTCTAGACTACATGAGATCTTGTTTCATAACACACAGATAGAATAGAAGGACAACCTGGCTAAGGTGTCTGTCATCCCGTTGAATGCTAGGGCTTATCCAAACAGTCTGGCTAGCTAGGCGAGTATACCTTTCCTCCCTCACTTTTCCTACATGCCATTACTGAAACTATGTGCTTGGACAAAGAGTATGACATTCTCCTACAGAGGAGGATATGGTCTTTAATCATGGGTGTACAAGCAGCTGTTCTCCCCTGATAGAATTTCCACACAAATTCTATACACACAGACACACAGACACACAGACACACAGACACAGACACACACACACACAGACACACACACACACACACGTGGAGAGAGAGAGAGAGAGAGGGAGAGAGAGAGAGAGAGAGAGAGACTAAGAAATACACAGAGAGACAGAGGGCCCAAAATCCAAAATGATGGGCTCTGAGACCACTACAGAGTTAAAAAAAAAAAAAAAAAAAGAACTTATCTTGCCAGCAAATAACTATCTCAATCACTGTTTTTCACCTCAGGCAAATACACTGGAGTTGTTCCATTTCTTTGGGGGTTTGGTTTAAGTTTTTGGTCTTTTGAGGCTGTGTTTGCTATGTAGCCTTGAACTCTTGGTTCTCTCACCCTAGCCAAAGTACTGGGAACATAGTCTTGTAACATATAGCTATCCAGTTTTAACTGGTTTAGTGAGTTGTACACCAGAATGCCACAACTCACTGTGATATGCTAAGAATCAAAGATAACGTGTTTCTTTCTCTTTCGTTTGGAAATATTTATGTCTTCTCCCCTGCCCTCCTCCTTTCATTTGTTTATTATTATTATTAGTGGTTTTTTTTTTTTTTTTGAGACAGGGTCTCATGTTGCCGAGGCTGGCCCCAATCTCACTATGTAGTTGTGACTTGCCTTGAGTCCCTGTCCCTCTCACATGTTAGGATTACGGATCGCATAGCTTCCATTCCTTAAATGATTGTTTTGTTGTTGATTTTAACATTACAGTAATTGTCATTTTTTTCATGAGGTTTTTCATTTCAATTTTATTTTTAAAAATTGCACTAAAGCTGTATTTTGTCATCTTAACCAAAATCTTTGTCATCCCAAGAACTGTCATATTAGTTTTTCACAGTGATGTGTCCCTACTGATAGTTTGACAATGCACAAGAAGCTAGTTGGTTGAAAATCGTGCAAGTGTGGGAGTGGATGCTATCAAAGTACACTCCACACATGTATGAAAATGTTACAATAAAACCCATTATTTTGTGCAATTAATACACACTAGTAAAAAAGTCTAAAACAGGGGCTGGGGATGTAGCTCAGCCTAACTGTCAAATACTTCAAAGCATAATGTTTAAGCCCAATATATGTATTTAATTACATTCTTATCTTACTCATGACTTTATAAAATTGTCTAATATACAAGGAAGCTTGAGATATGATCCCTGTCTTTAGGCAAGAAGTATCAATTATTAAGGACATGAAGCAATCTATAATAACATAACCTCAAAGACATGAATGGAAAGCTCTTTGTATTTTAAAGGCAGCATAGAAGGGAAATACGGGAGTCCAGCATGTGGTGCTCCCCTGTAATCCTAGCACTCAAGAGACTAAAGCAGTAATGTTGCAAGTTCAAGGCCAACCTGGGCTATAGAACGAGACCCAGTCTTGAAAACAAACACAAATGAGAGAGGGAGGAGAAGAGGAAAGATATAATGGTGATATAACTCACTTCTAGAAAGCCAGAACGGTTTGCATAGACTTTGCTAGGGCCTGTAGGAGGGTGGGAGTTATTAGATTATTGAACTCATAAACTCTTTAGAATCTAATTTTTTGTTTATATAGTTTTCAGTCAGAGTTCCACCATCCTCCTGCCTCCAGATACTCTTAAAATGGAAGGACTTTAGAAGTGTTTTTAATCAATCTCTCAATAAAGTACCTTTTATAAAAATTCCAGGCAGATGCCTAGAATTCAGTGGTTCAGAGAGTGAAGCAGGAGGATAGAGAGTTCCCGGCCAGCCTAAGAAACAGAAAAATCCTGCGTTTAAGAAAACAAAAAACAAGCCACAGCAGTGACACATGCTGTAATCCCAGCACTCTATAGGTGGGAGAAGGACGAGTACTCTCCTCATTACATAGCAAGTTCGAGCCTAGCCTGGACTGTGTGAGACTGTCTCCAAAAAAGCAACAAAACAAAACAAAAGGAAAGGCAAACCAAATAACAACAATCCAGTGGATTCCAGAAAGAGTCTCTTTCAGCCACAGTTTGAAATCTTATGAGCCAGCGGTCACAGCAGTTAGTTCTCTTGTTAAACAACTCTCACAATTCGAAATCTCCTAGCTTAAAAACTTTAGGTTTAAAGTTTCAGCTGGGTGGCTTGTTTCATTGGCTCCTTAGTGCCAAGGTAAATCAAGTAAGCTATTAAAAGCACACGAGTTAGGATTCTAATCTGCATTAATCTTTGTCCCTGCTCCTTGAATTATTAGTACTCCCACAACAGGATATATTTAATCTCATCGCCTAAATGAAAAATTTTAATTCACCTAGAAGCAACTATATATAAATGCATGATGAAAATGCATCTATGGTATTGGATATCTATGGGGGAAACTAATTATGATTCCTCTCAAGTGTTTTAAATTACTTTAGAATCTTAAAAGTTGTGCCTGAAAATTCTATTATATAGATAAATTTTGTTGTCAGATAGTTGAAATTGTGCATTTAGAAAAGACCAGGAAGCCATAATGCCCCCAAAAGACAGCTTATTTCCTTGATAGTCTATGATTTAAAACAAAGCCAGGCATTGGTAGTACAGACCTGTAAGCCCAGCCCTGTGGAGGCTGAGGCAGGAGACTGTTCAAAATCAAAGGTCAGCTTACTCTACACAATGGGTCCTGGTCACCATAGTGAGATTCTGTCTTAGACAAAGTGAACATAATTGATTTTCAAAAGCCTGCAATATGTAAGTACAAAGACTCATCATCCATCATATAGGAAGTGTGCTCAACCCCTTTGATAGTAGGGGACTTAATGACCGTGGTCTCTCAGAAATAAAGTATTAAATGAATGGTGTTACTTGTTGGATCCTTAATGAATTGACCAATAGCTACTTGTATACAATTTGGAAATCTCTGTGGCTTTACTGATGTAAAGGAAACTGGTAACAAAGATCATGTAATCCTTTTGCTGGGAGGGTCCAACCTGTAACTTTTTGAGATGAGGGTCTCAACATCTAGCCCTGGCTAACATAAAACTTGCTTTGTAGACAAGGCTGACCTTGAACTCAGGTAACCACGTGCTTCTGCTTCCTGGGAGTTTGGATTAAAAGCACAAATCTCTATACCCAGCCGAGACATTTTTTTTTTATTTTTTGTTTGTTAGTGTTTTGCCTGCATGCCTGTCTATGCACCAAATGCATGCTTGGTGCCTGAGGAAGCCAGAAGGCATAGAATTTCCTGGAACTGGAGTTACAAGTGGTTTGTGAGCCACCATATAAGGGCTGGGAACTGAACCCAGGTCTTCAGCAATAGCAGCAAGTGCTCTTAACCTCTGAGCCATCTTTTGCCTCCAGACTATTCTTTTTGTTTTGTTTTGTTTTTTGTTTTTTTTTTTGTTTGTTTGTTTATTTTGAGACAGGGTTTCTCTGTGTAGCCCTGGCTATCCTTGAACTCATGCTGTAGACCAGGCTGGCCTCGAACTCAGAAATCCACCTGCCTCTGCCTCCCAAGTGCTGGGATTAAAGGCGTGTGCCAGCACTGCCTGGCTCAGACTATTCTTAATAAACACAGGAGTCCTGACTTTTGTAGCTCAAGTTCTGAGTTCTGCCTGAGGTTCTGAGTGACTTTGAATAGGTCACTTCAGCTCCCTGGACTTCAGGTGTTTGATCTGTAAAATAGAGTTGGACTGGACATTTATAAGGTCCCTTCTGTGTCTTAAATTTTTATTGACTCTGTGAAAATATCTTCCTCCATCTTTGCTAGGATGACAATAAAAGTTGTAGTGGCATGAAACTTCAGAACACTTAAAAATATTTAGGAAATTTGACAGCTTTGTAGCAAATATTTTTATTCTTCTTGGCAACAAGAAACTAATTTTGTTCAGCCTCATCAATAGTCTTCTCTATTCCCTAAATTATGCATGATTTATGATGAAATACAGAAAGCTAATTTCCCCCTGGTTTCTTGTTTTGTGTGAATAAATGGTCCTCTCAGGCTTTCCTTATTAATAACAAGTTCCAATGGACAGAGCACTCGCCATAAAATTTTCTTTGTGCTGTAACTACAGCTTGAGACAAAACAAAATAAGAGTTATGCATGGTATGTTTGTTCCAGAGAATCAAGAAAGACATGCCCAAAGTGCCATCAAGTATAAAAATGCTGTCCTGATAAGCACTGGGAAGCACTAAAGAGGAAGCTAGCAGCAAATGAGCCTTTTCTTTTTCCTCAATAATGACTCTATGGCTAGAAGACAAGCCCTCAAAGGTTAATTTAGTTTATTTCTTGGCATGGGCCTTTGCTTGGTAAGTCTCCATTAAGCATGAATAAAAAGGGACACACTTGAAAGTTGCAAACAGCTGGCTTGTGACTGTGCTGAGGGAGGAAATACTTAAAAATGTCATTATCCAGCAGAGGAACCTAATTATACTTCTAGTCTCGCTCTTCTGAAAGGAAGGGTTTGGTTTGCTTTCTTAACTAGACGTGTAGGAACTCCTCCTGGCTTTCCATCAAGCCCTGGTCGTGAGTTCTCTTCCGGGGCGAATAAGAGTTTGGAAAAAGCAAAGTGCAAGTCAAAGGAACCAAACTCCCTTTAGTCTGCTTTGGAATCCATTCCCACGCCTTATTAATTAGCAGAGATTTTGTTTGTTTGTTTGTTTGTTTGTTAGTTTTAATGTCAAGAAAATGCAAAGGCATTTGGAATATGGGGAAGTCGCACTCAAAGTTAGTGTGCTGGATCCCTTATGATCTTGCTGGGGCAAGTTTGATATGGCTCAAAACTCTTCAAGCAGTGAACTTTTTGTAACAGTTTCTCCTCCGCCACCTCTTCCTCCCCCTCTATAAACCCTCCTTCTCCATTCCCTCCTTCTCCATGCCTCCTCCTTCTCCATTCACTGCCCATGCTTCTTCTGCCAGTGCTGACAATAAACCTCAGGGATGCTGCGAGCATCCACTAGGAAAGTGTTCTAGGCAGTATACAATCCTCCCACTCTTCACTCTCCAACAGAGCAAATACAGATTTTCTTAGGGAAAAATATGAGGCCATGGCTAAGGCTGGAGTTCAGTTGGCAGAGTCCTTGCCTAGCATACAGGAGTCTTGAGTTTGATCCTTGGCACTACATAGAGTGTGGTGGTGTAACCCTCCAATTCTAGCACTTGGAAGGTGACATAAGAGAAACAGAAATTCAAGGTCATTCTTGGCTATGTGTTCAGTTTGAGACCAGCCTGAAATACATGAGAAGCTGTATCAAAAAAGAAAATCATTATATGATTTGTAAATGTGAAAAATGAAAGATCATTGCCTTCAAGGTAAGATGTCGGGTCTCTGTTGTACATTGCCTTGGGCTGTTAATGAACAAGTTGGTGGCTGGACGCTACCCAGGAATGGCAGCATTCCTTTCCCTCAATCTTTCCAGGGGTTCATTTTTTAAAAAGTGCGACCTGGAGATCTTCTAGCTGGCTGTGGTGGCACATGTAGCAGTTGGGAGGCCTAGAGGCAAGAAGATTAGGAGTTTCATGAGCCCCAGAAAACAAAACAAAATACAAACCAAAATTAAACTAAACAAGAAACAAGTAGTGTGGTGGAACAACTAAAAAATCTACGTTCAAATGACAATGGTTGGCCATGCAAGCTAATTAAGTGTTGCTACAGATGACAACACTGATGAGTCTTGAAACAGTATGCTAAGGAAGATAAATCAGACATAAAGGACCAATATTTTATAATTTTAATTAAATAATTCAAATAAACATATTAATAATAGCGGAAGGTAGATTGCATTAGAGGTTACCAGTGGCTGGGAAGGGGATATGGGAAGTTATTCTCAGTGAGCACGGTTTCTGCTTAGGGATAATAAAAATGTTTCAGAAGTAGATAGTACTGGTGATCAGGCAACTTTGTAAATACAATTAGTACCATACTTTAAATGGTTAGTTTTAGGCGAAAACACAAAATGAAAACTCCCAATACCTAACACTGGCATCAATTATCCGGCTGGTATTTCTCTAGGTATTTTATAAAACACGAATAAGTCAGGCTCTGGCAAATTAAGAGGCCGCCTACAGAGAGTTCAGGGTCAAGGAAGTTCATTCAACTCAGTTAAACTCACCTCTCTCTGTTTTCTTAACAGAAAGAAGAATTAGTTTAGTATACCCCAGTGAAGGCAGCTGGGCAGTAATAAGAGTACTGCCTGCAGCCTACACTCCCTCTGTCATTGGGAAAGTCCGAGAAAGGGGCTGTGGTGGAACATGTTCAAACTGGCTCGCCTATGTCCTTGTTTCTGAGCACCCATCTTGGGGCATTGGTGCTATGTTGAATACACACATTCTAAGATCGATGCTGCCATCATGTACCACTTGTTGTGGAAAGAAACTTTGGCATGAAAAGATGTTTGTGACTGCAATGTTACAAAAACACCGTAGCTAATGGAATCTTTTGTTTTTAAAAAGTATACGGAGATACTGTATTTGTCCATATCGTGTATATGGATATGCTTTGCGGATGGGGTGAAGACATTTCTCGCATTTCCACAAATAGGCTTTCAGACCTCTAGCAATCTGTATCATCTTTCCACAAATCTGTTCTCCTGTCGGTTTGCCATTCCCACTACTGTTTCTTTGTGTGTCTATGTGCATGGGAGTTCAGGTGCCATAGAGGCCAGAAGGAGGTGTCAGATTCTCTGGAGCTCCAGGGGTGGTGGTCAGTAGCCTGACATGGCTGCTGAGAATCAAACTCCTGTTCTCTTGCTCCAGCCTCCTGCCATTTTACTTTGAGATGTCTTCTCTAATAGCTATTTTATTGATAGCCTCGAAGTGGGGCACCCAGAAATTACCATAATACTCTATGTATTTTGCAAGAAAATACTACCCTTATTTCCAAACAATTCAGGACATATATAATATAAGCCAGTTGGGTACCAATTGTTTTAATCAAATCTTGGAAAGCATATGTCTGGTTCCATACTGATTTCTGCATTGCCTTTGGATTTCATAAGTGCTGTATATCTAGCCCCTTAACCATCTAGTACAATCTAATTCAACATTTTCTAAACTACCTAGTTGAGTAGAACTATTCTGAATCCTACTCTATAATTATTTGAAAGACATTTGTCTATTCACCTTATTTTTTCCCCTGGAGACAGAATCTTGCTATGTAGCTCAGGCTAGCCTCAAACTTAGGATCCCCTTATCTCAGCCTCCACAGTACTTGGGTTAAAGGCATATTACATCATGCTCATTATCTACCATTTTTTATTTCTAAGGGTGGATACTAACATATTCCCAATCCAATTCCTTGCATTTACTAAAGTGTTATGAGATTTTTTTTTTTGAAACAGAGCCTCATTGTGCAGCTAATTTGGAAAACACAATGATCTGTCTACCTCTGCTTCCAGAGTGCTGGAATTAAAGGCGTGCACTACCACAATGGGCCCTATGTAATTAGAATTTTTTACCAAACACTGAAAGAAAAGGGAGTCTCCATACAGCTGAGAAAGGCAAGGGACCCCCTGCAGCTTGGCCATAGCATTTGGAGTACCTTTGCACACACCACTTTCTACTTATTGGTCCTGTCATTGGTATCAGTTTTCTTTGACTTTGATTCCCACAGAGCTCAGTTAGATAAAGTTAACCTACATAAGGACAGGCTGTCTTCTCCTTGTGGCTGTACAGAGATGGCCGTGATGGTCAGGCGTCACAGTGTTCCACATTATTATTTGTTGCCATTGACTTATCTGACCCACTTACATGTTGCTCTTCTTTTTAGCTTAAAGAAAACGTTTTTTTTTTTTTCATTTCTGTTATCATTCTTCCCATACAATAGCTCTCCGCCCTTCAAAAGTCTGGTTAAACTATATGACCTAGATTTAAACAGCAACCAACTCAGTTACTTCCACCAAACCTGTGCACTGAGGTTTTCCAGAGTAGCTGCTTCCTTACGGTGGCCACATGCTTAGGACACAAGGCTTACTTAACAGAAATAAGTTCGCATCTTCAACTCCTTAAGATTTTCTCAGCATGCATAGTGGCACATCCAGATCCTGGGAGATGAGGTCAGAAGCATCAGGAGTTCACAATCATCCTTGGCTGCCTAGCTGAGGCCAGCCTGGACTCCATGAGAACCTGTCTCAAACAACACAACAAAATAATTGCACCAATTTGAAGCTTGCAATCAAAACCGCAGACCATTTCCATGGCTACGTAACATTTCCTCTTGGGTTTACCCCCCCTGCTTGTCCACTACTGGCTCTAGGCAACCACTTATCTCTTTTTCATCATGCAGAATCTAAGTATGCAATCATAAAGTGCATCATTTTGTATCTGGTTCTTTTTATTTGGAATAGTATCTTTGGAATCCATCTGTGTTGCTTCCTGTATCAGTTGCTCATTATTTTTTATTACTAAATCTATGTAGGGTACAATTGGTCTCTTCGTTCACTTCAGAGCTATTACTAATAAAGTTGCGTGAACACTCGTGTTTAAACCTTTATGTGGATTGAGCTTTTTAAAAATATTTCTTTCGTGTGTGTGTGTGTGTGTACCTGTAAATGAAGGGACAGGGTATTTCTGTGCCAAGGCCTGTACGGAGAGGCCAGAGGACAACTTGCAGGAGTCATTTTTCTCTATCTACCCTTGTGGTCCCAGGAATTGAACTTAGATCATGAGACTTGGCAGCAAGTGCTTTTACTTACTGAACCAGATTGCCAGCCCATGGATGTATCTTTTATTTTCTCTTGAGTAACTATGTAGCAGAGTGATTCTATGATGAATGTATGTCTAACCTTATAAGGAATTTCCAGCCAGTTGTTTTCAATATGAATTTACCATTCTTTGTTCCCACGGATAGTGAATGGTTTTTAATATAGTTCATACTTGAATTGTTTAAACAGTGGATTTTATTTTTGGTTTCCATTCACTCGTTTTGATGTTGTTGCTTTCTTTTATTTTGTTTGGGTATTTTAGAGAGAATCTTCATGTGTATTCCTGGCTTGCCTGTAATTCCAAGCTGGCCTCAAACTCCCGGGAACTCTTGCCTTCATCTCCTGAGTGTTAAAATTACAAGCGTTTGCTGAGGCTTAAATTTTAAAAGTTGTTGTATCCAATATTACTTTGGATAAGAAAATTACCAATGATGGCAGAAAAATATGTTTCAATGTATTTATTTTATCAGAATTGTTAATCTACTTATATTTTTGGTCAAATAATTTAACTTGCATGTGTTGGGCTTTAGTATTTGGTTAAACATAGTTATTCATCACTGTTCAAAATGACTGGCTAAAAAGCTTTTGCAGTTTATTTGGTTTGGTTTGGGGTTTTGGTTTTATGAGACATAGTATTTCAGACAGGACTCAAATGGTTGGTTCTCCTGCTTCAGCCTTCCAGATTTAGAATGGTAAGCATGTGCCACAGCACATCTGGTTGTATTTTTTGCTTGCTTGTTTGTTTGTTTGGCATAGGGTGTTACTATCTAGTCTAGGATGACAGGTATAGCCACCATTGCTAGTGAGGGCATACTTCTAAAATAAAAATCCAAGCTGGAGACACTAGGGTACACTTGTAATTCTAGCGCATGGGAAGCTGAGGCAGGAGAATTGTAAGCCTAAGCCCAGTCTGTGCTACATAAAACCCCATCTCAAAACAAAAGTGAAAATTCAAGGTAGGCCATACCTAATTAAAGAGGACTTGTGACTTGTTGAAGTCCCAGTAACATTCTCAGTGTGCACATGGCTTTCTGAACTCTCTAATTTCCTGGCAAGAAAAGAATCTGACTTCATAGAAAGATACTTGCCAGTGTCTCATTGGTTATCTGGAAAGCTACCAAGCATAGTATTACCATTTGGATCTCAGTGACAAGAAGAAGAAAAAAAAAAGCTAAATAAAACAGTAGATGCACTTGCTCTTTGTTGACCATAGCAACGATCTAAGGGTTTACATGGAACACATGTTACCAAGTGACAAGCCTTTTTTAATCTTGCCTTACAAATAGAAATGATAACTTAAGTGCCAGGATTGGCTGAGTCTTGTCTGGGACCTCCCCAGTGTTGAGTAGGAAAAAGAAGCCATTTGTATTTTAGATAGTGTAGTCATGCTCTCAGCAGGCTGGTAACTAAAGGAATTGTGGTCTAGCCTCACTCATATGGTGAAATCAGTCTTTGGGGATTTTGATCATAAACTGTCTTTTTTTCTGCTGTGATACAGGGTCTAGATAACCCATCAAATCTGAGGCCATTAGGCAGTGCCTCCTCTACCAGACATTAGCCCCTTCTTCTCTTAGCTTTTGTCCATTACAATGAGAAGCTTTTGTTTAGTCTCCAGTTTCCTCTGAGCAGTTTAAAAGTACTTAATCTATGCAAAAGATATCTTTCCCTTTATAATCGGGCTGTTGAAGGACTTCACTGAAAATCCCATTGAACTTTGGTTGGGAACATTTAATAAACTCTGGGTGACTCTGGATGTCTCATTTTGCAATGATACATGGAACCAGGGGGAAATGTACCTCTAGTTAAGTGTCTTTGCTTCACTCTGGCAAAATCTAATCTTAATTTCATGAATGAAAATGACTTTCTTGTAAAATGGAGAACCCATGCCTGTAATCCCAGCACTTGGGAGGTAAAAATTTGAAGATCAGGAGTTTGAGGCTGGTCATAGCTACATGGTGAGTTTGGGGGCAGCTTAGGCACTCATGTAGCCTTTTTAAAAAGGCAACTTCTACAGAAATGCCCAGCAATGAATGATGCACACCATTAATACCAGCATGAAACCGACACAAACAACTCAAGGCCAGCCAAGGATACACAGTAAAGTCCTATCTCAAAACAAATGAACTTCCAAAATCTACTACATCAGGAGGTAGAGACAAGAACATTAAGAGTTCACGGCCAGCTTCTGCAATGTAGTGAGTTCAAGGCCAACTTGAACTATGTGAAACCTATCAACAAACAAACAACTCACCCTCAAAACCAGTCTTTTTCTTTTTACTGCATCAGGCTGAATGCTCAGGAAATTGAAGAGCAGTACATATGCCTCGTGAGAATCAGCAGGTAAATAGGACCTCATTTGGAGCTATCTGTCCTCAAAAACCTTGAATTAGAGACAAAAGAACGTGACAGTTTCTCTTCAGCTTCTCCCTCCTTGGCTCTTTGTTGTCTTTCCTTCCAGCCACTCCCCCTCCCCCTCCCCTCCCCCAGTATTTACCCTCATCTGGCCTCTCCTCAAAGGAGCCCATGTCTCTCTCCTTCTAATCAAAACTCCCATCTAACAAGGCCGACATCAATTTGGACATTCCAATTAGCCTCTTCGAAGGACAATTAAAATGACCAATAAATGTAACTCTGTGGGGAGGCATTTGTGTTTTCAAGCCATATTCTGATTCAAATCTCAGCCACTGGGAGAGAGTCTCTGTTATCTTCCTTCCCCACCCCCCACCCCAGAAAGCTTCCCTTAAGCTTGGAAGTGGGGCAGCACTGGCTTCTCTCCTCCATCCCCATTACTATTTCTATTTGTTTGTTGGAAACAGTGGCAAGGGAAGGTTAAATACAACCCAGGTTTCTTCCTAAGAAAACGGGAACAATGCAATGATGTTACCTATTTCGTAGGTTATTGTAAAGATGGATTCATGTTCTGTGTGTAAAACAGTAGGCTGCCTGGAAAATAATAAGCATGCAATTTACGAAGCGTTTGTGATTTACAAAGTGGTCTCTGAGAGGAAGAGAATAGACAGCTACCAAGTACTTCTCCTCGTGTCCCTTCCTAGACTTTCATGGCTTATAACGCTAGGTTTTTATTCACGTGAGTGTTATGAAGTTCACTTTAAAATAAATTGTAGTAGAAAATTAAAATCTTTTAGGTACTAGGTATCCAGTCATATGGAGATATGTTAAAGATGATGATAGATGTAAGCAAAATAATTATTTGATTCCTCTTGTAGAGTAAGTTCAAGTTATGGGTGTCACTCACTGGTACAGATTTGTCTAACAGTGTCAAGGTCCTTGGTCGAGTCCCAGCACACACACACACACACACACACACACACACACATACACACACAGAGAAGAGAAGAGAGAGGGGGGGAGGAAGGGACAGGAGAGGAGAGGACAGGAGAGGAGAGGACAGGAGAGGAGAGAGGATGAAATATTACAATGATCCTGACAGGCACTGTGTGTACTTTTGGCCCTTGCCTGTCACCACTTTCATCCCTGTCTCTATTCTCATTCATTCTTTTTTGTTTGTTTGCTTGTTTGTTTTGTTACTGTAGTTATTGTATGTTTCTTATGTTTTGTTTTGAGCCAGGGTCTCATACTACATCTCAAGCTGGTCTGGAATTCTATGCTGACGTGGCCTCAAACTTATGTCCATCCCCCTACACATGTGGAAACCAGAGGTTGACATCAGAAATCATAGCTAATTACTCTCCACCTTATTCTTTTAGACAGGGCCTCTTAGTGAACAGGGAAGCTCATCAATTTGGCTAAGCTGGCTGGACAAGGTGTTCCAGGAATCCACCTATCTCTGCACATCCAAAAGTGGGGTTACAGGTGTCTGCCACCATATCCAGTTTGAGTTTGAGTCTAGCCTGAGGTACATTTTGAATTCCAGGATAGCCTTGGCTACAGGCTAAATACTATATCAACAACAACATTAAATTTGCAAATCCTCATTGCTTTTTATTGTGTTTTTAGAAGCTTGCAGCCCACTCAGATGCTTGCATGTGTGCCAAGCTTGTGTCAGACAATGTGTTGGAGAGAGTTGTTACAGTTGCTTTAATCTCTTCTGTTAGGCATCACAAGGACAAGACTCATTGTTGTGTAGAGATATACTATTTGCTGTGGAAGGCCATGTAGCTAATATCAATCCAGCTTGTTAGATGCCAGGTAGTGTAATATCTTTTATCTCATTGAATTTTCATAAAACCTGGTAAAGAAGTTACTATAATAGTCTGAGTTTTGCACAAGAGAAACTGGACTCAGAGAAGTGAATTTTCTTAATTGAAGCCAGACAATAAGTAGCAAGGCTTTGAAATGCTAAAATGTATTATGATAAAAACTTTGCATTTATGGTCCAATTTGTAAAAAAAAATAGTATATATACAAATATAAGTGTATATATGTGCATATGAAAACATTAGAAGAAAACATGTTGACAATTGGTTGATGTCCTTGTGGTTTTGTTTTTTCTTCTATTTTATGTAATGGTTATTATTTTCTGAGATGGAATCTTACCTCGTGCCCCAGGCTGACCTTAAACTCCCAACCCTCCTGCACAACACCTCATCAATGCTGAGCTTACCAATGTGCGCCACCATGTCTGGTATGGTTTCTGGGTTTTGTAGCAAACAGGAAGAGGAAGTGAAGCCAGGAAGCAGATGAGTTACTTGTGTAATTTTAAAGATTGCCAAGTCTGAAAAGTCTGGTGGTAAGGTGGTAATTGTTCTTAAGTAAAGAGAAAAAAAAATAGTGGAGAATGAAGGCTAACCCAGAGGGAGGGGAGATAGATTCTGGAGCTGACTGAGTAAGTGGAAGGCAAGGGAACCTAGTGCCAAAGCTGTAAGGGGAAGGGGTCAACTTGAGCCAAAAGTCTCCACTTCAGGGAGGCTGGAGGTAGGAAGGTGAAAGGCGCGGGTGAGCGGGCAGGTGAAAAAGGCTATGACCTATGTCTGTTCATTAAAATCCAAAGCTAGGCGCTGGACGGAGGGCTCTGAAGTTAGGTAGTGAATATGAGGAGATAGGAAAGATTTGGAACAATCACTGAGAGAAATGTGATATCGATGTATAAAAGGACTGCCTCATAGCCCTTGAGGCCCAGCGGGGGCTGGCTGGCCGGGCTTTGTAGTGGAGCCAACTTCCTGACCTTCTCCAGCAATAGCAGGCTGCCAGAGAGAGAGGGTGATGGCAAGAATGCACACTGTGCTAGGGTTTTCACAAGGCTGGGGACTGGCAGAGCAGGTGCTGCGGAGAGGGAGTCAACCCAAGCAGAGCTAAAATGGCTGGCCATGGACTGAATTGGAACTTGCTGAAAGGAAGCCAGGAAACTACTAATGGCTTCTGGGAAAGGAGGGGGAAGGAAGGACAGAGTGCTAGCTGTGAGGGCCGGCCTAGGAGCAGGGGGTAGAGGTGGAGGTGGTAACAGAAAAGTCACAGAAATGTCTCTGAGGTTGAGAAGTTGAAGTGAGGCACTACAGAACCCTGATAGGAAGTGTGAAGAAGCAGTCAAGATGTGACATGAAAGCGTAGGCAGAATTCAAACAACACTTTACCTGAGCGTTATCTATCAGGATTACACACATTGATTCCATTCAGCAACTCTGCCATAGGAGCTTTGTCTTACCCACATGCTTCTGTGCAGGCTGACTGCATAAGAAGAGACAGACACTACACCATTATCTGTAACTGCATCTGATGAGAAACGTCCTGAAACCCAATCATAGTGCATTCTGTTTAGTCCATAAAGTGGTACACCATATGATGGTATAAAAGGGTGAATTTCATGTGCTGATATGAAATAATCGCTGTGTAGTAAACAGGAGAGGCAAAGGCACAGCAGGGTGTGAGTAGAGCATGCAGTACATTTGGCAATATCGGCATAAAACAATTGCAGAAGGAGACACAAACATTAATATTGGTTTCTCCAAAGATAGCTGTTGGCAAATGGACTTGAGCTGGGAACTTTGGCCCGGGGACAAAGATGGAATGGGACCTGACACACACTTAAAAAAAAAAAAAAAAAAAGCTAGGGTTTTACTATGTAGTCATGACTAACCTAGGACTCACACTGTAGACCAGGCTGGCAGATCTGTCTGCTCCCGCCTCTTGAGTGCTGGGGCTAAAGGCTTGTACCTTTATGTCTGGCTCTTTTTGTAAAGTTATAAAAAGTGTGTGTGTGTGCATGTGTATGTGTGCGTGTGTGTGTGAAGAATGAACACTATTGAGTATATACATGGAAATCAAAGGGTAACTTGTGGAAGTTGGTTGTCTTCTTCCACTATATAGCTCCTGAAAATTGAAATCAGGTCATCAGGCTGGTGAGCAAGCCTTTTTATTCACAGAGCCATTGCATAAGGCTGTTCTTCCCCTACTTTCTCCTACCTTTTGTATTTTGAGTCCTGTGAATATATTACTTGCTGAGAAAACAATTTAAAACAGATGAATTTAATCCCTCAACTTCAGTTTTATGTATGTATGTAATTTGTATCCTCTTTATAGATATAAATCATTAGAATAAAGGTACAACAAAAACATCCACTAGAATTTTGCTTCAAACCAGTCATTTTGCCAGGATATTTGGTCGGGGTTTGGATGAAATAAAACTGACCATGTGTTGAAGTTAAGCAATGAATATATGGGGATTTATTTTCATTTGAAATATGAAATTGCCTTTTTTTTTTAAATACAGAGTCTCACTCTGTAGCCCAGATCGGAACTCAAAAGTGGCCTCAAAGTCCCCTGCCAAATGCTTTGATAGCAGTTGTGACATGTCATGACCTGTTAAAATGGCCATCATTTGAGAGAGACAGGGTCTTACTATGTAGCCCTGGCTGACCTGGTACACAAAAAGATTTTCCTGCTTCTATCTCCCAACGGGCAAGGAAAAAATTAAAGAGGAACAGCAAAATGGTTCAGTGGATAAAGATGCTTGCTGCTAAGCCTACCAACCTGAGTTCTGTCCCCAGAACCCTCATGGTAGAAGGAGAGAAATTACTCTCAAAAGTTGTCCTCTGGCCTTCTCAAGTGCACCATGGCACTTTCCTGTATACACACACACACACACACACACACACACACACACACACAAATAAATAAAAGTAAAAAAAAAACACTTCCTATCAGGCTCATTCTAAGAACATTCTAGACCTTGTATTTCATAATTGAATGGAAATTCCCATCCCCCGTTGACTTCTGAATCAGCATCATTACCTCGTTGATTTCCCTTTATTATGGGGCCTGGTACTGTTCTCAGGATTTTTCCTATTAATGACAATCTCTCCCCATTCTGTTGGGTGTTAATTGGCTACTACCTTATTCTTATTGCTTGCAAAGCTCATCTTGTTCTCAAAAAAATCACTTCATTAGTTTTTTTTTTTTTTAATGACCACTTGACATTCTCTTTCTGCCCCAGTTTATTATTAGCTACCCTAACTAATTTATGGTCATTCCCCTAACCTGATTACCTATACTTATCAATCTAGGGGCTGATATCATTCACTTATACATCACAGCAAAGGTCATGGGTGAGCACACTTGTATTCAACTTTTCAACCTCAAGTTGTTTTGCTTATGTCTACTCTTCTTATGTTACCTCAGAGGCCATAGTGGCCTCAGCCTGGCTGCTCACAATCTGCTAATCCTTGTCTTGTTGTCTGTCCTCAGGAGGCAGGTGGCTTTCTTTTCCTACAGGCTCAAGTGTCTTCTCTATATCCTAATATGTCAGTCACCTCTGCACGCATGTCTCACCAGCACCCAAAACCTTCACAAGGTTTCCCAACTGTTATGGTTTGAGTCTGGAGTGCCCTCCTCCCCCACTCATATTTTGAATGCTTGTTTCCCAGCTGGAGACACTATTTTGGGAGGAGGCTGTGGAAATTTTAAGAGGTGGAGCCAACTAGCAGAAATAGGTCAGTAGGGGTGAGCCCTTAAAGGTGATGGTCTGGCCCTTGGTCCAAGGCTCACCATGATGTGAATAGCCTGTCCGTCATGCTCCCACCCTCACAGATGGTACAGAGCTGCCCTGCTTCCCTCACTATGCCTGATGGGGATCCTGTCTTAGGTTATTTCTCTCAGGTACTTAGTTACAGAGATGCAAAAATGACTACTGCACCTGAGAGCCTCCTCTCTTACTCGTCAATCCTTTTTAGATGGGGTCCTACTGTGTAGCCTAGGCTCTCTTTGAACTTCCTGAGATCCTCATTGTCTCTGACTCCTGTGTGCTGAGATTACAGGGCTGTGCCACCATACCTGGCCCACGCCTCCTCTTTATATCCCCTGTAAAGAGCTCCTCTGACTCCTTTCCTCAGAAGTCTGAGCTTAACATGCATCCTCAAGCCCTCACATGAGCCTGGACCACATGATGCATACATGCAGGAAGATATCATGTTTAAGGCCAACCTGAACAACATAGAAATAACATAGTTCCAAAGCAATAAAGAAAAGTAAAAAGAAAAGAAACAACACATTGTATATAATCTATAGTTCATATTCAGGTTTTACTTGTCTGGTGGCCTATATTGCTGCATCTCACCACCAATGGTCTGTCTAAAATCACATATTTATTTGACATGATTTTTTTCTTAATACTTCTTAAACCTGGAATGGTCCTCCACCTGATATTGCTATTTTGGATGAGTCTAGGAAAATTACTTTGGAGAATGTGCTTCAGTTTGGGGTTGTCTGGTGTGTCCTCCTCATGAGAGTCAGGTTATCCACATTTGGCAGGAATGAAACACTACAAGGCTGTTGATATTGGCTTTCATTCCTTGCTCAAAACTGTGTCTTCTAGGCTGGAAGAGGTAGAGTCTCTTCTAGAACCTGAGGCTTGCATCTTTTCATCTAGGCTCTAAGCCAGCAAGCTCCAGCCATCCACCTGTTTCCACCCTCTGAGAGTTGGGCTTGCAGGCCTTTTCAGGGATGGCCAGCTTGTTTTGTGGGTGTTGTGATCTGAACTCTCGTCCTCACAATTATACAACAGGTGCTATTAGTTGCTGAGACAGCTCTCCAGCCCTGGTCTTGCTATTTTCTATGAAATCTGAGAGCAGAGAAGGGAGTGGAAGACACTCTTGCCTTTCCATTTTGTGTATATAAAGAATAGGAGCTGAGTTTGGAAGCACATGCCTGAAGAGGGATGTGAAAACGGAATTCAAGGCAAGTCTGGGCTACCCTGAAACCCTGTCTCAGGGGGAAAAAGGTTAGAACAAAACTATGGGTTTTTTTTTTTTTGTTGTTGTTGTGGTTTTATGTGTTCTTGGTTTTTTTAGATGTGAGATGAAGTTCAGGGTTCTCTCTAAGCATTTCCACCTAGAAGATCACATTAATTAGATCAAGGCACAGTCCTCATGTTGTACTTAGGGGCAGAAGAGGAAAAGCCACCATAACTGCACTGAGGGCAGAGGGAAGTATGTAGTAGAGATTCTTTCCTGGAATGGCTGTAACACAGCACTAGAAACAACAGATATTTATTGTTTCATAGTTTTAGAAGCTAGACTATGAAATCAGCATGTTGGCAGGGCCAGACTTCACATGTTATAAAGGAATATAGCCTCGTCCAGCTTGGGGTAGCTCCCGTTGTTTATTCACTAGAAGCTGCACAACTCCAATCTGTGACTCCACTTTCATGTGACCTCCATCCTTTCTCAGTTTACACATTGTGGGGGGGGGGGTCCTAAATTACCTTGTCATACACAGGCTAGATAACATATAAGGACCACCCTAATGACCTTCTCTTACCTTGTCATACTGTCGTCATCTGTTGCACTAGTAGTTGAACTACCTGTGTATTCTGTATGGTAAGTGAGCTCTCCACCACTGAATTATATCCCCAGCTCTTTGTATTTCTTTTAAGAGAGAATCTCATTACATTGTCTAGGCTGGCTTCAAACTCTCGACATATCTGAGGAAGCCCTTTAATGTGTGATCCCCTTCCTCAGCCTCCCAAGTACCTGGGTTTACAGGCAGGGACTACCACACCCAGCCTGTAATAGTAATTTTACAGTGGGAAGTCCTTACATCAGCAGATTTTCCCACAGGACTTCAAGCTATCTTTTAGGGGGAATATTATCCAGTGTATTTGAGACCCCTTAGAGCACTACAAAAGGAAACTCTAGCTCTTATGTAATATTTACTCTAGCACACCAGAATTTTTTCTTTCTCACTCATTCTGGTTTTGGTTGGCTTTTCCACAAGTAAAGAAGGAAAACAAGATAGGCAGAATATATCTGGTGTCCTTGAAATAGACTTAGGACATAAATTTCAAATGACAATAGCAGCTATTCACACACCTATTACACAGAGGGCAATCATAGAGAACACTCAAAGTCTGCAGAGGTCTCACCCCTGTGGTCCTTCTTACAATTCTAATAACTGTTTAGAATATAAGTAAATGTGTCACCTTTTAGCAGATGGGGAACATGAGTTCCAGAGACAGAGTGACTTCTTGTAGGCTGTATAACTACTGACAGTAAATTTCATGCAAGAGAAGGGACATGTCTGAAGGTTATCAAATATAGTATAGTTATTCACTTATTCAGCCAAAATTATGGACTGAAGGCCTGCCACGTCTAACCAGATGAATGGATAACAGATTGAGTGAATGGATAACTTAAACCTGATCTATACCTCTTGTCTTCATTTCCTGACCTATTCCTCTAGCCACTGTACCTCACAATTAACCACAGGCTGAAGCACGGGACATGGAGGCACCAAAGCAGAGGACGGGACTTTGGTGGAACTGAGTCCATTTGAGATTCTCTTGCTCTATTTGATAACACCCATCATGATAGTCTTGAGTTGATTCTTGTTCTTCTGTGCCTGTTGAGCTGAGCAAGAAGCCATTGCCGTCAAGATATTAAAAATCCTTTAGTTTATGGTTTTATTTGACATATAACATTTGTCTGAAATATCTTTGGACAAAAGGCAGGCTTTATCACATGAACAGCTCTGTTGTGACAGTGTATCAAGGAAGCAAAGAATTAAGTCTGTTAGCTACAGATATGGATCAGAGATAGAATGCTTGCCTAGCATTCCTTTGGTTCAATCCCTAGAGCAACAAAAAGAAATTAAATATTGAAATAAAATAATTCAGTATGTTCCCTTCATATTTCTGAGATGGAATGTTGGCATCTGTATTAGTTATTTTTCTATTGCTGTGATAACACACTGTGACCAAGGCAATTTATAGAAGGAAAGCTTATTTGGGCTTACAGTCCCACGGGGTTAGAGTTTATTGTCACCGTGGTCGGGAAGCGCGGCAGCAGATAGGCAGAGAGACCGGAGCAGCAAGCTAAGAGCATGCATCTTAAACAGCAGCAGAGAGCAGAGCAAACTGAGAATGAATGGTGTCTGTAAACTCTAAAAGCTGGCCTCCAATGACACACTCCCTCCTGCAAGGTCACACCTCCTTAGCCTCCCCACACGGTGCCACCAACTGTGGAACAAGTATTCAAATGCTTGAGAGTGTGGGAGACATTTCATTCAAACTACTTCAGCATCCCCTCCTGCATATTCCAGGTTTCCATCAGCAACACTAGAAGATCCATCCTGTGCATTTAGCCTTGCCAACAAGGCCATATCAATAAGCTACTGTCTCGGGCTTGATTCTAGATAACTGGAAGACAAAGAACAGAAGCTTCCAGAGCAAAGAGTAATGTAGCATCTGTTAAAAAAAAAAACAAAGAGCAGAGCAAGGAGGAGGGTAACATGGATAAGCAACTATTTAGTGCCACTTTTGTAAATCCCGTAAGGGCAGGAGTTACCCCTATTTAACATATAAGCAAAGTGAGGGGCAGAGAATTTTAAGCCGGAGCTTCTTAATCTTTTACTATGTGGGACTCTTTTTCATCTGAAAAATTTTACAGGAACCTAGGTATATAAAACAAGTATACAAATTAAACATTTACTGATAATAAATCATAAAGAGTTTTAAATAATCCCTTGGTAAATATATCATTTTAGCATTTATTAAAGAAGAAGGCAAATTTGCATACTAATAAGATGAATGCCTTTGTTTATTTTTACATAAAGAATTAAATCTTGCCTCAATATTTAATATAGTAAGGCATAGAGCATCTTTGGTGTAATAGATGCTTTGATTTTATAATCATCAGTCCTGAGAGAACAAGTTTCCTCAAATACATAGAGAGAAGTGGCAGACGTATGCTTATGGCAATTTTAGAAGTTGTGAAAACTTCTGTCCTAGGGCCAACAAAATAGTTCAATGGATAAAAACATTTGCCATGCAAACACAACAACATGAGTTCAATTCCCAGAATCTACATAGAGGTGGAAGGAGAGAACTAACTCCATAAAGCAGTCCCCTGACCTCCATAAATACACATATGCACATAAGCATATCTACACATTCATGTCACACACACACACACACACACACACACTTTTTAAATGTTTTTATTTTTTTAAAAAATCTGTCCTAATCCCAAGACAGAAATTAATTTAACTTTTTAAAATATAAAACTCAAGTCGGCAACTCAAACAGTACTTTTTATTTTGTTTTTATTTAATATTTTTTCTTGCATGTGTGTATGTGCATGTATCTTTACATGTGTGCAGGTGCACTCAGATGCCAGAATTTTGTTGGCTCCCCTGAAGTCAGTTGTGAGATACTTAACTGGGTGCTAGGAACAGAACTCTGGTCTTCCAAAAGAGCGACAAGCACTTTTACCCAAGGAGCCATTTCTCCAAACAATTTTAAAAACCAAACATTCTAACATAATTCAATCAAAAAAATGTATCAATATGATACTTATATGCTGAAGAATGGTAGAAGAAAATATTTAAAGGCTTTTTTCATAATTAAACAATTATGTCTGGTTAAGTATGGTGGCACTCAAGCAGGCAGATCTCTGTGAATTCAAAGCTAGCCTGGTCTACACAGCGAGTGTCATGACAACATAGTGAGACCCTGTCTCAAGCAAATGAAATTATTATTTTTCTTTAAGAAAATAAAACGTTGCCGGGCAGCGGTGGCGCATGCCTTTAAGTCCAGCACTT
>CM052722.1:98536362-98557369 GCA_028551405.1 Uromys caudimaculatus
AAAAAAAAAAAAAAAAAAAAAAAAAAAAAAAAAAAAAAAAAAAAAAAAAAAAAAAAAAAAGAAAGAAAGAAAGAAAGACACTCAAAAAAGAAAATAAAACCTTGTATTTAGTAAATCCACAGCAGTCCATAGCATATAATAGACTTATAGCAGAGCTAAGATGTTCCAGGCAGCAGTCAATGGTATTGCCTAGCAAGACAGCATATGTACAGAGAGTGAAGTGTGCCCTTTGTACACAGAGAGAGAAGCAAGAGTCAGGGAAGTTGCTGATGCAATACAGGCAAGTGTTTCCAGACAACTCAAACTCATTGTATGTTTGATTTTGAGCTTGTTTTTCTTTATAGCCAGGTCTCATGCATCCAAGGCTGGCCTCAAATTTACTATACAGCCAAAGATGACTTTAAACTTCTGATTCTCCTTTCACCTTGCTAGTATTAAGATTACAGGCCAGTGCCACCAGGTCTTATTTTTTAGTTAATTTATTACTTACTTTACATCCCAAACATAGTTTCCTGTACCTTCTCTTCTTCCAACCCCCCACCTCCCCTCCCCAACATATCTACTCTTGTCTTCCTCTGTTTCTCTTCAGAAAAGGGGAGACCTCCCATGGATATCAACCTGCCTTGGCATATCCTCTCTTATTGAGGCTAGATGAAACACTCCAGCAGGAGTACAGGGTCCCAAAAGCAGGTGTCAGAGTCAGAGACAGCCCCTGTTCCCACTGTTAGGAGTCCCACAAGAAGATCAAGCTACACAACTGTTACATATTTGCACAGGGCCTAAGTCAGTCCCACATAGGCTCCCTGGTTGTACTATGCCTTGTTTTATGCAGTCTTGGGATCAAAGACAGGGTTTTGTGCTTGGCAGGCAAGCACTCTACCATCTGAGCTACATCCTGAGCCCCTGGATTTGAATTTTGACAGTTGTATGTTCAGAAAGTTTTTACTGTTGCTGTTCCCCCCTCCCCCCAAGGCTCACATTGGGCCATGACCAACAGTTTAAGGGACTGTGGTTTAGACAACTTATCCAAAACCATACATCTAATAAATGGCAGAAATACTCAGGTTACCTGAATATGGTACCAGAATATGGATAAGATAACAACTTCTATCAACTTTTGGGTTACATCAACCAGATGAGAGGCGCTGAAGACATTTCAGGGAGGTACATGCAATGTATAAGATCAAGATGGGGCCTCTGAAAGGTAGGGTGTGTCTGGAATGTGACAGCCTGGGACAGACATTCCCATTCCACACACCCTTTCCAACCTGCACAGTACCACCGCTTGTTCCCATGGAAAGGTTTGGACTCTGTCCATGTCTTCAGGTATACTTGAGGAAGTGACCTAGAGAAGTTGGTCTGGACTTCTGGCCTCTACTCAAATTACTCCCTTTGAGGCTAACGGAACTGCTGTTCCTCCAAGATCATTATTTCTGGAGGCAATCCCTCATGGATCTTGACCTCTGAAACACAGCTGCCTCTGGGCCAGAGGAACTCCAGGCTTTGCACGGTAGCCTGGTGCGAGTCATCTCAGGACCCTACAGCTTCACAGCTCCACGGCCTGCCCCTTTCTTCCTACCGTATGCTTCCTTTCAGATCGAAGTATTGAACGAACTTAACCTCTTTCTGCTCTTTTTTTTCTGCCATGGCAGGGAGAAGAGTTGTCTTAATCAGATAAAGAATCTTCCCAGTCTGTTCAAGTTACCACCATCGGATAGTTCCAAACTAAACTATACATCCATAGCTTACAATAAAAGAAAGATGCATGCATTCACTGACTCCCCCTTCCCTAGTTCTGGTTTGGGATTTTTGTTTTGTTTTGTGGTATTAGGGACTGAACACAAGGCATGATATATAAGCACATTAGAACTGTCCCATTTTCGTCTCTGTTGGGGTGATAAAATACTCTGAAAAGAGGCTGAAGATGGCTCACTGGTTATGAAATTGGTTACTCCTCCAGAGGACCCATGTTAGATTCTCAGCACCCACACAGTGGTTTTCAGCTATCCATAACTCCAGTTTCAGGACCCAACATCCTTTTTCAGCCTCCACAGGCACAGGACACAGACAGACAGGCAGGCAAAACATCCATAGCATACTATAAAAAAAATCCATAAATTTTTAAAAAATAAACCAAAAATACTCAGACAAAAGCAACTAAGGAGAGAAAAAGTTTACACCTTACAATTTCAGGTTATATTCTGTTGCCGTAGGGAAGTTAAGGCAGGAACTTTAAACAGCTAGTCAAATCACACCCACAAATTAGAGCACAAAGAAATGAATCCATACATTCTCACTTGCTTACTTGCGTATGTTCAGCTTGATTTTTCCACTCATACATTTTAAGATTTCCTACCTAGGGAGTGGTGCTGCCTATAGTGGGCTAGGTCTTCCCACATCAATTAACAGACACACCCACAGGCCAACCAAGATTTCTTTTCCAGATGATCTAAGCTATTACACTCCACCTCCTTGTCAACTCAACATGCAAATAAATTATAGCCAACATAGACAAAGCTATAGCCTTTCACTCCTTGTCTCTAGACTCTCCTTTTCATAATGTAAAATACAGTACAACATTAAAAGTCCCAAGTGTTTTTAAAAGCCACAAGTCTCTTAACTGTGAACTCCTATAAAATAAAATTAAAAGCTATAGACTTACAAAAGCAGTGGTTTGAATATGCTTGGCTGTCCTGGAACTTGCTATAGACTGATCTTGAACTCAGAGATCTACATGCCTTTGTCTCCTGAGTGCTGGGATTGAAGGCATGAACCATCACATCTGGACCTACGTATTTCTTTACCTTTTCACAAGATCTTTACAAGTTCTGCATTGTAGTTCATTCCAGATATAGTCAAGTTGACAGCCAAGAATAGCCATCACAATCCATCCCTTGTCAATTTGACATGCAATCATATCTCCTTACATCCAAATGAAAAAATAAGCAGGTCATAATAAAACCTAACATAATATAAACTATCCCTTGTTCAACTGCAAATACATAAACAATAAGCTTGACTGGGTGGGGACTTGCCCTGAGGTCACCACAACTTTCCACACACAAATTTCCCCATCATCCCTGCCACTTCCCAAAAGCCTACTCTCCATAGCAGAGCTATGTTCTGTCTCCAACAAGGCCACACCTACTCCAACAAGGTCACATATCCTAATAGTGCCACTTCCCATGGGCCAAGTATATTCAAATCACCACAGACTTCCAGCATACAATGGCACAGAGCAATTAATCTTGTTTAAAAGTGAAAAGTTCGAGGAATACAAGAAGTGGTCAGATCAAAACAAAGCCAAAATCCAGCAAGGAAAATACCAAATCTTGTAGCTCTGATGTCCAGCGTCTGGGGCTCATAATGCAATCTTGTCACAAAATGACTTGGATAGCCCCATCCCTCCATATCTACCATGAGCAGTGCACAGAGCTTCTCTCTTGGGCTTAGGCTGGCTCCACTTTACACCTGAAGCTTCCCTTAGTGGACATCCCATGGCCTGACTTTGTCATCTCCAATATCCCTGAGTTCTCCATTAAAACTGAGGCTTTCCCTTTACAGCCCCCTACAATGACTTCTTAAGACTCTCTCTGCAAAGACTTTGACCAGGTCACAGGGTACAAGGCCTCAGATGTTTCCCACAACTTTCTCAGTTTTGCATCTCTCATGTCTTCAAAGCCAGTAACATGTGGACAGTGCTACATTGCTACACTCTGCCGCCAGCTTGAGATGTAGCCCAGCCTCCTTAGACAGCAACTACATAAGCTTCTGGATGCTGGCCCTGAGAAAACACTTCTCTGTAGTCCCAGTACTGGGGGTTTCACTTGAGGGATGCTGATCTTGACAATTGCAGCTGCTTATTTTTCCCCAGCATGATGAGTACACACACAGGGATGGTGGCCAAATAATCACACAAATAGCCCCTGTTCTTTTCCAGGCAGGTTCCAGACTTAACTTTTAATCCTAGCACTCAGGAGCAAAGGTAAGTAAATCTCTGAGTTTGAGGCCAGCCTGGTCTACAGAATGAGTTCCAGGTAAGTCAGGGTTTGTGTGCGTACTGTGTGTGTGTGTGTGTGTGTGTGTGTGTGTGTGTATGTGGTGTATCCATGTGCATCTGTGTGTGCACAGGTAAACTCATCCATGTGGGTGCATGTAGAAGCCAGAGTTTGATGTCAGGATGTCCTCCTCAATCACTTCTTCACCTTATTATTTTTCTTAAATATTTATTTTTATATTTTAATCACATGTGTTCATGTGTGAGCACAAGTGCCCAAGGAGTTCAAAAGGGGGGCAACTAGACCCCTAGAGCTGGATTTGCAATGTGGCTGCTTGGAACTAAACTCAGAACCTCTGCTCTTTAAAGGCTGAGTCATCTCTCTGGCCCTTTACTTTAGTTTTTGAGACAGGCCTTGTAACCTAACCTAGAGCTTGTCATTTTGGCTGAACTGTCTGGCCAGCAAGCTCCAAGTATCCACTGAGCCATCTTCCTGTATCCTCTTCTTAACATTTAATCTTGAAATAAAGTATAGATTTCCAAAAAGTTGCCCTTTACCTGGTCTCCCTCATTAAATCCATTTCTCATAACAATGTATACTAAAAATGATAGAACACTTGACATTGACACAATATGTATTCACTTCTGTCCCATCTTCTTACCATGGACATACCAGGGTAATCAGAATATTGAGCTATTCGCTTGCCACAAGGATCTCCCTCGTGCCCCTTTGTCATCTCCCCCAGCTCATCTCCACCATCCCAAACCCCTGCTCCTACTTTATTCTCCATTTCTATACTTTTCGTACTTTAAAGTAAATTTTCTAATGTGTTTACAGATACCTACACCTTAGCACTCAGACTGAGCCAGGAGTACAATACATTCAGGGCCAGCATGGGCTACATAATGATATCCTGTTTCAAAACCCAACACCTCCCCCCCCACACACAAAAGGTTAGTTTCCTCAAGAAAATGGATCAACATATCTAGTTTTAACAGAATCTCAGGCTCAATGGTATGGCCTTTCCACTTAAGCACCCATCCCTTCTGCAGTGTACACACTGGGTGCACAGCCAGCTGCATACACAAATTGCAAGTGTCATGTAAGAAGGGAGGTGTTCTAAAGAGAAACACTTATGCCTCTACTCTCTCTCTCTCTCTCTCTCTCTCTCTCTCTCTCTCTGTGTGTGTGTGTGTGTGTGTGTGTATGAGAGAGAGAGAGAGAGAGAGAGAGAGAGAGAGAGAGAGAGAGAGAGAGAGAACACAAATTTTTCCAGAATTTCAAATTTCATGCTTCATGGAATAATGAATGAGACTTGGGTGCCACCTAGGAAGGGATTTCACACAGTTCTGACAACTTATCTGACCAAGACAGACTGGAGAGAGTCAGCCCAATGAGTGAACTTTGAACAGGACCACACCTTGATCAAGACTGCTTAATTAGGAATATGTCTTATCTGGGATTAAACCTAAACCTTGCCATTGAAATTAAGGCTTGTTATTTGTCCTTCTTTTCAGTGTGACCACACTGAATAAATCTTGCTCTGCTTTTCAATATCATTTCTACCTTGAATTGGCATGTTGGGGAAGGGTGGCCAAGCCTAGTTTGCTGAGGTTAGCAGTGCCTAGACTTTTGCCCTAAAAGCTCTACTTACAAAGGCAGAGCCTGCTCTGACATTCTAGGGTTGTTGATGAGTTTCAGCAAATGTTTAGAGCAAGGACACTCTTCCTGTCCATTTCCTCTGTAATTAGTAAAACCCTTAGCTTTATTTAGCTTAACTGTTACAAATGCCTTTGATATCCTCATCTCAGAGTCCTGTTGGAGCTGGAGTTTAGAGGGGACAAAAGCCTGGGATCTGGTAGCCTCTCCCTTGAAAAACAAGCTAGCTATAGCCAAGCATCCACAATATACAGACTAAAGAGATGGGGCATGGTAGAGACAGGGTATTACTCAGGATGGATTGGAAGGAGGAACAGATTAATGAGCCTATTGATTCCCAAGCCTGTCTTGGGGGGGGATGTGAGCTTTCCCTTTGAGTAGAGAATACAGTGGGACAGGGGCATGTGGAAATGAACTGTCCCTGTGATGCTGAAGCCCAGTGGATCTTTGTCTCAGTTCTGGTTCTCCAAGGCGCTCAAGAGTCCTATTGCAATCTTGGCTTGAGGGCAGCAACCTGGTCCTCCTGCCCCAGAAGGTCACATCATCAGGAAGAATTGTCCCTAACTGGGCAGATGTCTGTTCTGTGAGATTTTTTTTTCCTTCTAGAATCCAAGGTGATTAGAGATTCAAGACAAAGCTTTATCTCAATGCCTTCGGCCTGAGTAAAGGCGACACACACAAAATGAAGGCAGAGGTGTCAGGCTCTTATCCAGTATTTGGTTCCCTTTGAGGCTCTCTAAGGAGTGAATACTGTTTGTTTGCTTGTTTGTTTGTTTGAAACTTAGTTTCATGGAGGCCAAGTTGGCCTGGAACTTACTATGTAGCCAATGCTGGCTTGAACTATTGATCCTCTTGCCTCCTCCTCCCAGGTCCTAGATGGATTTCAGAGTGGGTGTCTGTTTTCTTAAACGTCTCCTTTTTCTGTTCCTTTTACCTAGTAGAAAGGTTTCAGGGTCAGGAAGCCTGGAAGGCTCACAGGAAATTCCAGCATTCTTTCAAAAACAGGCAAACTAATCTGGCCTCCAGCAACTGGACTAAGGTGACTTGAATTCCCAGGTGTATTGCGAGCATATTGTCTACCTGACACGTACGAATCATCCTCTGAGGTAATCTAAGTGGAGCAGCACCTTTTAAGGACTTGTCTGAGAAGGACAGCTTATAGGACACTCTGAAACTCATTGTATCGAAAACAGGAAATGACACCAAGTCATGCAAAGACCTGAAAGAGAAAGCCAAAGGGAAGCCCAGGCTATCCCATGGTTGGAATGAATTTGGATTAACTACCTGCTCTCTCTTGCTTGGGCTGTTTTTTGTTTATTTGTTTATTTGTTTTATATCCTTACACTTGCCCTGATTTATCTTTCTCATCACAGAGAACTCCACGGTTTCCTTATCTTAACAGCAGTGCGTACACAAAGCCAGGCTCAGAACCTTTAAGATGTGCTGTCCTGGGCTGGAGAGCTGGCTCAGTGGTTAAGAGCACCAGCTGCTCTTCCAAAGGATCTGTGTTAAATAGCCAGCACCAACATGGTGGCTCACAGCCGTCTATACCTGCAGTTCCAATGACTCTGACTCTATCTTCTGGCATCTACTGGTACTATATACGTGTGCTCACAGACAGACATAGCTGTAGGCAAAGCATCCATACACATAACTTAAAGTTAAAAAAGAAGTGGTACCCTTTAGAAAAATGACTCCAGACTACAGCCTCCACAGCCAGGACCAGAGGCAGAGGAGCCGGTATCAGCCTCAGAGGAGACTTTCAGTCCTGGCAATCAGGCCCAGTTCCCTACTTTCTCATTAAGAACTCCCTTGCTTTCCAGAACAATGCTCATTTCCTACATCCTTAGCTGCCTTGGTTTATTTGGGACCCCTTGTGTGGCCCTTCCTGTGTTGACATTGTAGCCAGTTTACGAGCACCGTCCATCAGCTTGTTGGGGTTGGCTTTGTCCTATACTTGCTGTGAGGCCCTCTTGTGGAGAGCTAGTAATGTGAATTCTTAGAGCCTTGGTTTCCTTACCTCCAAAGATGGACAGAAAATAACTGCTTTTCTGTCTTTAAAAAGATAATCATTGCAATCAGAGGGGAACTTACAATGTCAGTGTAAAGGTTTTAAAGAGAAAATACAGTGATCAGGGCATTGTTAAAATACAATGTTCACAATACTCAGTTTCTAAAGGTTTGTTTTATTTTTAAATGTGGTATATATGTGTGTGTGTCACATACACACACACACACACACACACACACACACACACACACACACACGCATGCACAAGCACCAAGGGTGTCAAAGGAGGCCAGAAAAAGGTATGAGATTCCCTGGAGCTGGACTTTCAGGCAGTTGTGAGCTGCCCAATGTGGGGGCTAGGACACAATGCAGGCTCTTACCAATAACAACAAATGCTCTTCTTTTCTCCACGTTTGACTACTTGGATTGTAATTAGTTAATTTTGAGACCAAGTTTCATGTGGCAGTGACTGGCCTGGAACTCGATTTGTAGACCAGGTTGACTTTGAACTAGCTGAGATCTATCTGCCTCTGCCTCTGCCTCTGGATTGCTGGGATTAAAGGTGTTTAGCCATTTCACACTGCCTGAACTTTTGTTTATTTTTTAAAAAATTTACTTTATTATTATTTGTATGGGTGTTTTGTCTGCATATGCCTGTGTACTCTGTGCATGCCTGGTGCCCACAAAGGCCAGAAGAAGATATTGGATCCCCTGGAACTGGAATTTAAGAAGGTCGTGGGCCACCATGGGTAGAAACCCAGCCCCAAGAACAATTAATTACTTTTAATTGCTGAGCCATCTCTCCAGAATTAATAATACACTGAAAAGTAATTCTTGCAAGCACCTCTGACCTGAAGCCCACGGGCTGCATGCATCCCAGAATAGCTCTGAATACGGAGGCACAACACAATTTAGATGACACTGCCATATAATAAAGAGCTGACACTATTTCATTTTGTTTTGTTTTTCTCTGATACAAAGACTCATTCTAGCCCAAGTCCACCTGGAATTCACTATGTAAATAAGTCTGACTTCAAACTAAGGATGCTCTTCTGCCTAAGCCTCCCAAGTGCTTCTGGGAATATCAGCTTGCACCAGCACTCTTAGAAAGTCTGCAGTATTTTACCTTAAGGGATTCTTTGTTGTTGATTTGGTTTCATTTGGGTTTGGTGTCCTTTTTCTAGTATGTTGACTTAATTTTTAGTATTGTTCATTATATTTGGAAGTACAGGGAAAAGGCCATAGGATATTAATAAATCAATTAAAATGTGGCATCAAATTATCCAAATAGCCATTTCAATTGCAAAAAAGATACATTAAGAATTTAATTTGGGGCCAACCAGCAAGTACCTGCTGCCAAGCCTGACAACCAAAGTTCCACGCTCAGGACCCACACAGTAGAAGGAGGCAACTTGCTCCTGCATGTAGGTCTCTGAGCTCCATACCCATGCCCAGGCGTGTGTATGTGTGTGGATATACTCACATGCATATCTATATGAACATATACGTACAGAAATAGAATTTAAAAATAGAATTTGATCTTGTGCTGGGAATATAGTGGGTAGAATGCATATCTAACATTCACACAGGACTGAGTTCAATTGCCAGCAATGCATAAAACAAATGTGGTGACTTGTGCTTATAGTCACAGCACTAGAGACCTAGAGACGTAGGTGCAGGGAAGTAAGGAGTTCCAGGTCATCCTTAATACATAGCGAGTTAAAGGCCAGCCTGGGCTACATGAGAACCTGTCTTTTTTTTTAAAGATTTATGCATTTATTTTATATGTATGAGTACACCATTGCTTTCTTCAGATGCAGCAGAAGAGGGCATCAGATCCCATTACAGATGGTTGTGAGCCACCGTGTGGTTGCTGGGAATTGAACTTATGACATCTGGAGGAGCATCAGTGCTCTTAGCCGCTGAGCCATCTCTCTAGTCCAAGAACCTGTCTTAAAAGAAAAAAACAAAACAAAACAGAATTTTATCTCCTTCATAAGGACACCAAACAAGGTGTGGTGGTAATTTTGAACTGCACTTAGTGAGACTCTGATGTCTCAAACAAAGTAGGATTGTGGTTTCATAGCCTTAAATTATATTCAGTTTATTTGATTGTAAAAATCAATCAGAACTCTAGTGGTGGCCTATCACCAATCCAATTTTCAGGGTTCATCACCCAACTGAGCACACATCAGTGTGTGTGTATGTGTGTATGTGTGTGTCTGCCCACGCATGTATGCTGGAATGCTTTTGAGGGCAGACTGCCTGTACTGGGTCCCTGGGGCTTTGAGCTGAGAACAACATCAGAATCCTGCAATAAGGTAATTAATAATCACATCAGCTCACTGCAAAATCAAGTGGACATGCTGATGCACTAATACAGGCCTCCCAAGTCAGCAGGGCACCAAGAGAAGGCAAGGCCTAATCTCCTCCTACGATTAGAAGATAAAGGTCCTTGAGATCGAATGAGCTCCTGATGACCTGGAAGTATTGCTCCTAACTCAGTCCTTTTTCTACCTTTCCAGTTATATTTTTTAAAAAGCTACCTACCCACAAACAAAAGGGCCCATTGTATTGGCTAGCCAGGCGCAAGCCTTCCAAATACCCTTCTCCCTGTAAGCAAATTTCAAGTGGTTGGAAAAACTTGTCATTCAACACACGCTGTTCCTGTCCGTATGATGCCAAACTGACCTGACAGTCGTTTAAATGCATTTACCAATTATTTGAGTCTATAGCAAATCTTCTCTTTCTTCTTGGAGAGCATGTAGTTTGCAGTTTGATTCATGTTTGGTCAACAGTCACTGGTAAGAGGGAATAACTTTCACAATTGCTCCATTTTTTCCTGACCACTGAAATATTTAGCTGTCTACAGGATCCCATAATAAGTGGTTGACTGCAAAGGCTTCTCAGAGGAGCAAGTAATTGGCAGCCCCATAGCCAACAGTTCACTTTTCCGCTGTTGTGGCTGAGAGGACTGGCTGTTGCACAGATGCATATCATTTTGGTTTCTTTTTTACAGAGTTGGCACTGAATTGAACTCGTTAACTGAGGGAGGCACGTCATAAATCCTACATGGGTAGGATAGACAGATCTAAATTTGTTAACTGTGGGATCCTAGAAAAGCCAAATACTGTCTCAATGCTAGTCAACGTGTTTTGTTGTTGGATTTAAGTTTATGAAACAGAGTGGGCCTTGACTTGACTCTGTAGCCAAGGATGTCTTTGAACTCTCAAACTCTTGATATTCTTGCTTCTACCCACCAAGTATTCATTCATACATGGGCAAGTACCTGCACTGTAGAACTGCTGCAAGGTTTTTAGAAGGCCATATGCAGTGTCTACACTCTGAGAGGCAGATGGTGTTTCTCAACCACACATCCAAATCCCTTGGGGGTCTTGGTGAGATTCTGACCCTGAATGAGGTGGTTTAGGGTGGTTTAGGAGATCCCCGTTGCTAAGATTCTAGGCAATATATGTGCTGCTGGGCCACACTTGGAATAGCTTCCTTGTCTGCTTGCTTTGAGATAGGGTCTCCTGTAATTCAGGCTGGTCCTGAACTTAGTATGTAGAAGGATGCCCTTGATCTCCCAACCTCCTGCCTTCACTTTCTAGGTGCTAGGATTATAGGCATGCACAAGCACTCCCAACCCTAGCAAGGTGCTTGTTATCATTTGAAAGAACCTGACACAGATAGTGCCTAATAATAGGCACCACGAAATATTGCAAGCCCACACTTTGTTTATTTTTCCAGACAGTGTCTCTCTGTGTATCCTTGGTGACTATTATTTTTCCAGACACTGTCTATCTGTGTATCCTTGGCGACTAGGAAGTTATTATTTAGGTTACATTCACCACAAATTTGCTGTAATTCTCCTGTCTTTGATTCCATCTTAAAATAATATTTTCTGTCTAGAATTGTTTTGCTAGCATGTATACCTGTGTGCCAGATGAATGCAGTACCCACTGAGGCCAGAAGAGGGCATAGTGTCTCCCAGAACTGAAGTTACATATGATTGTTGGCCACTGTATCCATACTGAGAATGAACTCGGGTACTCTGGAAAAGCTGTCAGCGCTCTTAATGGCTAAGCAATGTCTCTGCCCGCCTCCTATGCCATTGCCTCTCGTGTCCTGGGATGATAGGTGTGTGCCACAGGTTAAATCGCTCATTTTAAAAGTAGCAAGAAGAGAGACTTGAGCCCAGGTATTCGAGACTGGCTGAAATACAGTGAGGATTCCTATCTCAAAAAAAAAAAAACCCCAAAAAACCCCAAACAACAACAACAACAAAAACAAAACAACAACAACAAAACCAAATCAAATACATGTTTTGTTGACTGATTTAAATTTATGGAACAGAGTGGGCCTTGACTTGACTCTATAGCCAAGGATGTCCTTGAACTCTCAAACTTTTGATCTTCTTGCCCCCCTCCCCCAAGTACTGGTAGGTTATAGGTGTGTGTTGCTGTGCCCGGCTTCAAAAGATATATTCTTTCAAAAAACAGCTTTTGTTTCAATATGTGAATAAATTCATTCCTAACTTTGATTCCCAAGACCTTCAATTGTACAAAATAATTTATTGTGGGCTTTCATTTGCATGTGTCTGTGTATCTGTCTCTCTGTGTGTATATCTGTGTGTGTGTGTGTGTGTGTGTGTGTGTGTTTGTCTGTCTGTGTGGTGTGTGTCTGTCTGTCTCTCTGTGTTTGTCTGTCTTTCTCTGTGTGTGCCTCTTGTATGTGTCTATTTGTCTTTCTCTGTGTGTGCCTGTCTGTGTGTGTCTTTCTCTCTCCCGTGTCTGTGTGTGTCTCTCTGTCTCTGTCTCTCTGTCTCTCTGTCTCTCTCTCCCCCCCCTCTCTCGTGTGTGTGTGTGTGTGTGTGTGTGTGTGTGTGTGTGTGTGTGTGTATTCACCTGCACAAGTTTGCCATCTACGTTTCATGTCAAGATTTAGCAGTTTCCTCACACATAGGCACAATTTACACTGTGTTTATTCGAGACAGAATTATATTGTCTTTCTCTACCTTGATGGACTAAAATCTGCCCACCTCCTCAAGAAATCATTTCTTTTTGCTTTATTGAAACAAGCCTGTTTACCTTCTACCGAGATCCCATCCCAAATGCCCACCACCTCGTGTGTTCATTAAGGCAGTGACTCACAAAGCAATTACCCAGGTAATTAGAAAATGCATTTAGTGAGCTGGACACTCCCCACAGCCACCTCCCTCCAGTGGGCAGCTTTTATTAGGCACCGAAGCTGTCATAACTCCGAGTAGGTGTCTCTTTAATGTGTTGAAAAGCTTTTGACTAACCAAGCAATCAGCAAATCAGACAAAATCTAAATGAAGAAAATGAGGGACACAGCCAGACCTAGTTACAGAGTCCCTTAGAGCAGTGTAGTAGCTCATTCCATCTGTGCCTGTGCCTGACTTAATGCACCTTTGATAGTCTAACTGGACAAGCTCCCATCTTAATGTCCCATAGCTGGATCTACTTCCATCCTGTTTAGTACTGAATCCTGGAGACTAACGTTCTGCTCTGGCATGTTGTTTATCACTCCCAGATTATAAGTGTAGCAAATATTTTCTTAAAGCATTAATTCGTAACTTGACATTCAGTAGCTAGGATAATGCAGCGAGGCTCTGGTGGATTCCTCCATTTTGAATCTTGTATCAGCCCCAGTCACAGCACCTCCCCCAACTTTCTTCAGTTCTAAATTGCTCTTTTTAGGCATGCTCTCTCTAAATGTCAGGACATTTGGTGCCACTTGCAATCTTCAATCTTTTTCATAATAGCAGTTTCTAAATCCTAGCGTCTGGTTCCACGTGTGCGTGCGGGCACCGCTGTAGCTATCTCCTCAGTAGCTGCTACCGTCTTCCCGATTAATCGCTTGCTTAAATGAAAATATCTAGACCCTGTCCCCAGAAACCTTCTAGACATCCCAAACTTTATACGCTGACCTTGCACAGTTCCTTTTGAAGTGAACTCGGATGACAGGATTCTGCTAGCCTAACAATTTTGAGGTGGCAGACACACCTGCAGTGACAGATCATTGCAAGCATTGCCCTGTGTCGTGTTGCAGGTTTCCTGTTTGGTAGCTCCTTTCAGGATGAATCACACTTGTTTTCCCAATGACAGCTTTGCTTCTCCTTCATTGAACTTTGGAAGACATACAGCCCCTTGTCTAGCGGGCTCCTGTGCTCACTACTTCATATCCACCTCCCTAAGTCACTGATAGTAAAACATTCTTCACAGTGCACTGGAATGGCCCATGCATCCTTCCCAAGTGTCTTTCCTAGACATAGTTTCAAAACAACTCTTCAGAGGTTGTGGTGCTCAGCCTCGCCCTTTCTGTGAACACTTCTCTGTACAGCAACCAGACTTACCCAAACAGGACTGGCTCGGGTCCCACTTTTTTGAACACTCACAATTCTTAATTTTTACCCAAAGGAATACTAAATCTGTTTTTATTTTAAGTATTTTTTTTTTAATACTCCAGCGCCAGGGGACCCACCCCTCTTCTCCATATACAGGCAGTTCTCTCTCTCTCTCTCTCTCTCTCTCTCTCTCTCTCTCTCTCTCTCTCTCTCACACACACACACACACACACACACACACATAAAATATCTGCTCTTACAGAGGACATAGGTTCAGCTCCCCCATAGTAGTTCACAACCATCTGTAACTCCAGTTCCAGAGCATCTGGTACACCTATGTGGGTACCAAGCAGACATGTGCACATATACATAATTTAATTTATACATAGAAAGCTGAAACACATAAAATTCTTTTAAAAGGTAGTCAATTGTTTTAGAATGTCAAGAAACTCAAGATATTTCTATCTCGTTTATTTCAATATTTTTTCTTTTTATATGATACTGGTCATTGAACCCATTTCAGTATGTTTTTTTTCTTTTTGTATTATACTGGTAATTGAACCCAGGGCCTTGTACATTACCACTGAGCTGCAACCACAGCTATTTCAGTTATTATTTTCCATATTTAACTTAAAGGAATATGAACCAACTGGAAGACAGAGGACAGATAATCCCAGAGGTGATGCAAATAAAATGCTTAAGTCAGTAAAACTCAAGACTCTATTTTCTTTTCTTATTAAAAGTACTGTCTTATTTTTTCTGATGTGTTATCAAACACATACACACCCACCCCTTAAGAAATGAACAGAGCAATAAGAGAGCCTCACAAACATGTTTTCTTTTTCATGAGCTCAAAGTCGATAACATTTATGTGCTTTTCAGTCATCACACAATGTACAGACATGATCCACTGAGTGACTTATGCTCCACAAGTGGTTAAACAATGATTTATGAAATATCAGACAAAAAGCTGCTAGAAGCAGAGTATTATTTTCTGCCAAGAAAATGAACTTCAGGCAAACATTGATGTTTACGTATATCCCTTGAGAATGCTACATTAGCAGTGCATAAAGTTTAGTCCATAAAAAGAGCTAAAAGAGAATTGGATTTTCAAGAGACTCAATGCATTGTGCTTTCAGATAAAAACCCTAGGAGGAAAAAGATCAGTTGCTGTGACTAGAGACGCACGGATGTGAGACGCCAGGGAACACTAGCAAGAAATGGAAGGCGTTGTGCTTAGGGGGCTTTTTTTTTTTTTTTGTAAATTTATTTGAATAAATAAAAACTTAAAAAACGTCCCAGTGACTGATACAAAATAGACATGGGTATCTAGGGCTTTCTCTACTTGGCTTAAGAGTTTGAATGTAAAAAAATCATGTCCTCAGAAACATTGTCATCTGACATTTCTAACCGGGGCAAGTCACTTACACTCAGGTAAGCAAGGGACTTGGGAGAAAACCAAAAAGTGATTTTCCCCTTAATACATTAAGGATTAACCAGAAGTAAAGCCAATTAATTTTTAAAATGTCTGCCTTTCTTTAGAACTCTCAAGCCAAACAGAGAAACCAATCTACTTCTGTGAGGTGCCTGTTGTCTGAGTCACAACCTCTTCTGTAGTTCACAAGATAATTTAAATATATATCTTGTCTTCTTTGAAGACTTCAGGGTAAGCATGATCCCCAAGTATCTTATGTTTTCAACCCCCTCACACACTGACTGTAATATATTCTAGAAACACCACAGCAACTCCTTATAATGATGGGAGGAAATCTATGATTTACGTAGTAATGTTGGTGCTTGTGTCTAGGCAATAAATATCATTGTATTTCCACGCTGGTCGGTTGCTCATTTAGGTCTTAAACTTTGAAAGACCCATCACCCTTGTCAAAGTGAGTTTGAAATAAAAAGATGAATAATAACATTGAATTGAAGTTATTTGCACAATAGGTATAGATTTTAAAAGAATGTCTTCAAATAATTTCCTAGGTATCACTCAGAAGTATCTTTGTTGTCTGTAACATAAAGTGCTACAGTTCTTCAAATAAAATTATAGACTAATCGAAAATATATATTATACATTTGCAGTTATTTGAAAATCATTCAATAATTTGTAGTGTGTTAATGGAGTGAAAGAGATAAAAGGCAGTCCACATTCATATTTTAAGATCAATTTGCTTCAGAAGTCAGGTTTAATCCTTGCTCATGTTCTAAGTATAGCCATTGTGATAAGACCTGAAAGGGGGGAAACGGACGACAGTTAGAGAAATGCATTTTATAAAATCTTCCATTCAATAAACAACTGTTTGGTGCTCAACAAGCAAATAAAATATAGTGCCACAGGCAGGTACTCTACCAAGAGCTCAAAGTCAATTTGAATTTAGTTGATATTATACAGAAGAAATTCAATTTACAACAACAGGCAGTCACTGGATAGATTTAATGAAATCACTTATGTCTGGTCATAGCTAATTCCACCATCAAACATACCTCCTACTTTATTCAGTCACATCAGCTGTAATAATAGCAGACATGCCATTTAAAAGTGTCTGTAAAACCAAAAAGGGACTTCAACAGTCTATTTGTATCAGGACCCTAAGGCCGGAAAGACTCAGCAATATAGTGTTCCCACTTTCCTTGAGAGACTCCACATATAAAACCATAACCATCCAATAACATAAGAACATGCTCCATCTTCTGGCTTGCTGTGTTTGGTTTGGTTTGGTTTTTTTTTTTTTTTTTTTTTTTTTGAGACTAGATCTCTCTCTACATAGCCCTGGCTGTTCTGGAATTCACTAGGTAGACTAGCCTGGCCTTGAACTCACAGAGATCCACCTGCTTTTGCCTCCCAAGTGCTGGGATTAAAGGTGTGTGCCACCACACTGGCTTACTGGCTCGCATGCTCAGTCTTAATGAATGTTGTGAAGGAATAAAAAACAAGCAATGTGAAGGAAGGTGAGTGCTTGGGACTGACATGGTCAGAAACACCGTCTCCAAACACAAAAGCCGAGGCAAACCTCAGGAGATGGGCAGGAAAGATTCAGAAGGAAAGCGGCCATTTCGAGAAAGGGCCTCGCATGAGCAAGACTCTAGAAGGAGGCCCAGAATTCCAGATGACATTTTCTAGAACCAATGAATAGTTCAGCAATCTCTGTTCAAGAATTTATAAAGCAGAATAGCGAGAGATTGGCTCAGTGAGGTTTGTAAGACAGCACTGTTGGAAACGCCAGGCTATGGGGTTCCACTCTACCCCATGGACTTTGGGGACTGGCTGGAGGTCTGTAGGGAGACATCAGGAAACTGACACAGAAGGGAAATCAACCTCATGACAATGTGATGGATGGTCTGATGGGTCAAAGGGGAAGAGGCAGGGAGAGTAGGAACACAAGGAAGAACAGAAAGGCAATTTTGACATTAAGGAACAGAAAGTCAGGCATGATGGTACATGCCTGTAATTCCAGCACCTGGGAGGCAGAAACAGGAGGACTCCTGCTGAGTTTGAGGCTAGCCTGGGATACATAGTAAGCTCCAGGGCATCATGGACTGGAATGAGAAACTGTCTCCAAATTAAAAAGAACACACATACACAAATAAATAAACACATATATACATCACACATACGAACAAGTTTTTTTAAAAAAAAGCCTAGTGTGGTAGTGCATGGTTGTAATCCCATTTCTAGGGAAGTGAGTACAGGAAGATCAGAAGGTCAAGGTAATTCTCTGCTATAGAGAGTTCAAGGTAAGCCTGGGCTCCATGAGATCCTGGCTCAGAAAAAAAGGAGAACAAATGAGACAGGAGACCACCAGTAAAGGCTTTTTGTTACATCTCCTATAGTGGAAGCTGGCCTCAGACTCACTCTGTAGCAGATGACCTTGAACTTCTAAACCCCCTTTCTCTACCTCCCACTTACACTTCTATGCCTGACTGTATTTTATATTCTGTAACAAGAAATCGGTAAGCCCCTACACATAAGTACCAAAGCATCTTTAAAACCCTTACCTAAGATATAAGCAGCCACTAATTTTTGATTCACACTCAAGTGGAGGTAGAGAGGCACCAGCGATTCCATATCCCCTAGAGTAGGCAGCATCAGGGCCGCAATACACACCACTCCCAGGAAGACGGTTAGCAAACTAGGTCCCGAAGACACAGCTCTGTTTTCTGTTTTTTTTTTTAAAAAAAAAAAAAAAAAAAAAAAAAAGGATAAAAAAATCTCTTGAGTTTGCTTCTAAAACCAATGAGTAAGACAAAGGTTCTATCACAAATAGTGGCCACCATGCATCAGTATTTTCCATGTGTGTTTTGGCTCCGTATTCACCACCATTCTAATTCCATGAAGACTTACATCTTGCACATATATGGAAATCCATCATGTGACTCTTCGTCACTTTCCACTGGCTTGTTTTAAATAGCTGTGGAAGGTAGCGAAAGAACAGGATTATAAACCCTCACTCTACTGTAAGCCACAGTAGAAAACAGTTTTTCCAGCTGGAGAGATGGCTCAGGGGTTAAGAGCACTGACTGCTCTTCCAGAAGGTCCTGAGTTCAATTCCCAGCAACCACATGGTGGCTCACAACCATCTGTAGTGGGATCTGATGCTCTCTTCTGGTGTGTCCGAAGACAACTACAGTGTACTCATATACATGAAATAAAATAATCTTTAAAAGAAAAAGAAAGTAGTTTTTCAAGTATGTATCATAAATACCTGTAGGATTTGCTTGTTTGGTTTTTCTCTATATAGTTCTGTCTGTCCTGGAACTTGCTATATAGACCAGGCTGGCCCCAAACTGCCTCTGCCTCCCCAGTGCTGGGATTACAGGCATGTGCTACCATACCCAGCATGGTTTTCAATTATACAATACATATACAAAATAGAAAGCATACATATAGTTCTAAAAGAATGTGCTAGAAATGAATTCAACATGTTATTCCTCTACACCAGTGGATTACTTGAATATCGCAGCAAGTCCTGACTTAAGATGGCTCAGCTGTACACTGATATGAAATGCAATAGGCATTACAGAAACCATACCCAAATTGTGACTTCTGATCATTTTTAGGCTTTCCTGACATACAGTATGATAGTTGGGATACTAGGCTTCAGCAGTGAGCTGAAGCACTCAATCGGCAGAGCAATCACAGCAAGAGAAAAGCGCCAACACCCTGCAGTACACTGCATTCAATGCTTTCTCCACAGATAATATGTACAATTTATAATGGGATAATTGGGACAGATCGGGGATTTAAAATAGTGAAATTCATAGAATCAGAATCGTGGCTTCTAGGACCTGGAAGAGGAAAGAGCCTAAAGGGAACTGGTTCACAAGTCTCAGTCATATGAGATTTTTATGGCTCTGTTTAAAGATGCACTCTACCACATAGGATCTATATTTAGTGTCCATGGTGGCATACACCTTTAATTCTAGCACCTGGGAAGTAGAGACAGGTGGATCTCCATGAGTTTGAGGCCAGAATGTTCTATGTGGCAAGTGTCACAACAGCTGAGCCTACCTAGGACAGCCCTGTCTCCAACAACAACAACAAACTCCAATAATTAGTTGAGAACCTGATGTAGTGGTTCTATTATCTCAGAACTCAGGAGGATGAGGTCAGAGGATTGCAAGTTCAAGACCAGCCTGTACTAAAAAGCAGAGTATCTCATGTTGAATATGCTTACTATAAAAAAGTGAAATATGACAAAGCATGGTGGCTCGCATGTGTAAGCCCATCTATTCCAGAGGAAACAGTGGCCCAAGTCTGTGATCCCATCTACTTCAGATGTTGAAACTATGAGGCCAGCTTGGACAACTTAGGCCCTGCTTCAAAAATAAATATAGGGTTAGAGAGATGATTCACTGGAGAAAGTGTTTGCTGCATGAACAAGAAGATGTGAATCTGAGCCCAGCACCCATGAAAAATTACCAGTACTAAACATACACACAAAGGAAATCTATTGTCAAACAGGCTGGGTGCATATCTACAGTATATATCCATCTTTTAAAGAGAGCCAGTGTGATGGCTAATCTTGGTTGTCGACTTGATTACACCTGGAAACAACTAAAACCCAAGCAGTTAGGCACACTGTGAGTTAATTTTCTTGGGTGGACTCTTTGAGGTAGGAGACCCATCCAAATTCCTGATCACCAAGGTCAGAAAATCCACCCTAAACCTGGGCCAGATCTTCTGGTGGTAGCCCACATAAAAGGACATGGAAGACAGAAGCTTGTCATTTCTATCTGCTTGCCCTCACTTTTTTTTTATTTTTATATTTTATATAATTAATAAAACAGTGCTCGTATAAAAATTCACACAAAGTTTCTAGAGAGCATACAAGTTCCAAAAATGCCCTGGGTCTGTGGTACATTCAGGTTTCTAAGGGTGCACTCAGGTCAGTGTAACAGGCAGACATGACATGGTATCTCGTTCTCTTTGGTAAAACTATTCTTGTTACTCCTCACAGTATCACTCTGATAGCCACTTTGTGCAGGGTCTGCTCTTCCTGGGATGTCAGACATTATTAAGGCTGGATCTACAAGAGGCAAGGACTGCCCACAGTGGTGACAGCCCCTGGGCCCTCACCCCCACTTCAGAATGACCCAGGGACCTCCAGCCAGGGGTCTCCAGGTCCCTCTGGATCAGGGAGGAAGCAATTGCTTGGGGGTGGTGGTGGTAGAAACCAGGGCCACACTGTGGTGTGATCAGGACAAATCCAGTGCCACTAAGTAGATCCCATTGGTCGGTTGATGATTGCTGCTGATATGAACTCCTTACCCCCTAACTTTAAGGGAAGGTTTGGGGCTCAACACTGAAGGGTAAGGGCAGCTAACGACACTAGACATTGATTCCCTGACAAACATATGCCATCGAACAGACACAGTCACATGAACTAAAGCAGGATTCGAACACTGTACATTCAAGAGTATCTTCAGACATTCTTCAACAGCTTACTAACAGAGAAAACCAAGACC
>CM052722.1:98557869-98578081 GCA_028551405.1 Uromys caudimaculatus
ACCCCCTAACTTTAAGGGAAGGTTTGGGGCTCAACACTGAAGGGTAAGGGCAGCTAACGACACTAGACATTGATTCCCTGACAAACATATGCCATCGAACAGACACAGTCACATGAACTAAAGCAGGATTCGAACACTGTACATTCAAGAGTATCTTCAGACATTCTTCAACAGCTTACTAACAGAGAAAACCAAGACCACTACCACCTACCGTGACATACTATCTTAGTGAACATCAGAATGTCGGGGCTAATCTTTAGTCCTCTGGATACAAGGCAAAAATAATCCAAAACACAAACAAAGAATTTAGATGGGGACAGGGAAAGCAGTTGCCAACAGATTTCATGAAACCCATTAAATTCTGAAAAAATAAGTATCTTATATTTATATTGCTTCCTGAAAAAAAAAAAAAAGCCCACTGGAGCTACCTGTATGGATGGGTAAGTGAGGCTACCATACAGTCCAGCAGGGGCAGGAAACAACTCCCAGAGTGTCCAGCTCTTTTCACTGAAAGGGATGATGGGACTGGGGGTGGGGTGGGGGTGAAGAGAAGCCCTACATAGTTAAAGTTTCAAGGAAACCGAAATACAGGTTCCCAGAATTTAACACGCTCTGGGTTATGAAACGTCCCGCTCAGTTCCTAGAGCCCGCCATTTCTCTGACGTGAGTAGACAGGACTTGTAAGAACTCGGTGGCCGACTGTGCTTCTGATGGTGCAGGGCCACACTTCACTTTCTAGAAAACGACTTTCACATGGCTTGGAATCCTCTTGGTTACATCCTCAAGACCAGAACAAATCCATGGAATTCTCTCGAACTAGTGGAAGCAGTGAGAGAGAGAGCCACAGCCATCTTTGGGGTAGCGTGTGTGTGCGTGCGTGTGTGTCTAAGGCATTAGAGAGAGACCAAGTGGGGGAGGGGGGAAGGGGAGTCTTGTGGCTGCCCCATCGCCTTCTTCCTGGGCATAAGAAGGTTGCCTTGCTCTTTGTGGGGCCCTCACCTCACTTCTTATAAGGAGATATGTGTGCGGGGAGGGGGGAGGCATGTGACAGAGTGCCACAAAGTCTCTGTGCACTTCTCAATGTCAATAATTTAGGTTTACAGTTATAGCATAAATAATCTGAAAATGACAGTGGATAGAAGCCTTATAGTACTGAAAACTGTTATTTTTTTTTTAAATGCCCATTGGATACATGCAAAATTATATCATGTTGTCTACTAGAACTAAAGTTCTTTATGAGGAAATTCATAGATTATTTCTATCATTTCTGCATATTAAGGTAGCAAAATATTAAGCCATTAAAGTTATCACATCTGTAATGTCCCACAAGGGTTTTATGACTACCCTGGGCAACTCAATTAACCTTCTAGGTCAAGGATGAGATGCATTCAGTTTGGGAAACTCTGTTTCCTTTCCTTAGGTATCTGGCCCCAGAACAGAAGGGGAAGAGATGTGCACCTCCACGCTAGTTGCCCTCACTTTTTAAAAAAAATTTATTTATTTTATATGTGTGAGTACAATATCGCTGTCTTCAGACACACCAGAAGAGGGCATCAAATCACACTACAGATGGTTGTGAGCCACCGTGTGGTTGCCGGGGAATTGAACTCAAGACTTCTGGAAGAGTGGTCAGTACTCTTAACCACTGAGCCATCTCTCCAGGCCACTTGCCCTCACTCTTATTGGCAAGCTCATAAACAAGAGGACTTGAATTTGAGCCCATCCCTTTGCTGGTATTATAATCTACTTGTTCAGGATTCCGATGTGGACCATAAACTGGCAGCTCTAGGATGTACCTAGGACTCCAGCATAAGATTGCAACAGCTGAGACATCCAGTTTCATGGACTGAACAACTACTGGATCCTTGGTTTTTGTCAGGCAACAACTACTGTTGCTATACTACTAGGACCCCAGCAAGCCACCCTAAGGAATCCTGATATATATATTACCCTATTGTATATATTGTATATAATAGACTGTGCGTGTGTGCATGCGCGCGCACACACACACACATTGTATCAGTTCTGTTCCTTACAGAACCTTTGCTAATCACCCAGTAACAGCATTTTTCTACTATGTACCTTTCCCCACTAATCTTCCTTTCATTAAAAGGAATAGCCAAGAGCTACACAATTTGTGTTTTATTAATGAAATAATGCTGTTCATTCTATTATTAAGTAGAACTTTTCTAAATTATTAATACCTTAGCTATTGTGAAATTTAATTGAACTTCACCAAAGCCAAATAGATAAAACAAAGTCAGATTTCCTAGTAATCATTGCATGGGATGAAACAATAGCATAAATAACGTAAAACCCATTATTTATATTTGTTGCAAGATTGATTTTAAGGAAAATGGCAACTATATCTTATACTGCAAATTAAAGATAATTTCAAAGAGCTGGGTGTGGTGTCACACCCGTGTAATCCAAGCAATTTGGAGACAGAGGCAGGAAGATTGCTTAAAAGTGAAGGCCAGGCTGGGGGCTCCACAGTGAGTTGCAGGCAGTTTGGGTCACATAGTAAGACTCATAGTAAGTTTGAGGCTAGCCTTGAAATTCCAAGCTGGGTGTGGCAGACCACAGCTAAAATTGTACTTTCGAGATAGAGGAAGCAGGAAATCAGGAGTAACTGGGGTCTACAGAGTCAAACCTTGTCTTGAATTAAACAATAGTAGAAATAAAAACCTAGAAGACAAATGTCCTCCCTCATCTCTTTCTACAGAGAGCACCATGAACAACTTTCAGATCTCATAAATGCCCACACAATCCTGTAAACTAGGGGAGGGAAAGATGGCTTCCTGGAGAAAGGGCTTGTTGTATCAAGGGTGAGGGCGTGGACTTTGAGTCCCCAGAACCTACATGGAGCTGAACGCAGCAAACTTGTCTGTAATTCCAACAACAAGGGAGATCTGATGAACAGCGAGGCGAACAAGACATACTATGGCAACCAAGGCAGAGTGACCCGGAGACCGACCTCTATAGTGTCATCCGCAAAGAACTGCCTCATCTTGCATATGCAAAGATAAAAAATATACATACATTTTACATAAATAGCATGTTGTATAACTGCTTCTCCCACTTGCTAATAATGTACTTAAACCTTTTAAAAAGATTTAATTATTTTTATTTTATGTGTATGAGCATTTTGCCTGTGTGTATGTCTGTGCACCACATGAGTGCCTGGTGCCCATGGAGGCCAGGGAAGAAGGTGTCAGATCCCCTGGAACTGGAGCTAAAGTCAGTCCTGAGCTACCATGTAGGTGCTGGGCATCCAAGCGGGGTGTTCTGTAAGAGCAGGAAGTGCTCTTGACCACTGAGCCATCTCAGCCCACTATCTGAAGCTTTTTTCACAAAATAGAAAACTATTTTTTGTATGCAGGCAACACTTACATTAACCAACTTGTTAGGTGCATGAAACTGTAGGTGGTTTTTTTTCCTTTTAAAATGTTATTGCTGTGTGGGTTTTGTTGTTTGGGGCTGGGGGCAGGTTCTCATGTGGCCCTGGCTTGTGTTCCGGACGACTGTCAGCAAGATGGCTGAGTAGAACCTGATGACCTGAGACCCTTGGGACTCACATGGTAGAAGGAGGAAGCTATCCTCGCAAGTTGTTCTTGACCTCTACACATGTGCCTCAGCCTTGGAGGTCAGCCCCCCTTCCCATTAAAAAAGTAACGGAATTTTTTTTTTTTTTTTTTTTTTTGGTTTTTCCAGACAGGGTTTCTCTGTGTAGCCCTAGCTGTCCTGGAACTCACTCTGTAGACCAGGCTGGCCTCGAACTCAGAAATCCGCCTGCCTCTGCCTCCCAAGTGCTGGGATTAAAGGCGTGCGCCACCACTGCCTGGCTATATTTTTTAATATATAAAAGTAGATAGGGCGTTGCTTTGTTTCCATAGCTGACATGTAACTCTGGAGCTCAGGCTAGCCACGAGGTTGAGTATTCCTCGTATGCCTGCCTGCCTGCCTGCCTTCTGAATACTGGGATTCTAAGCACATGTCTCCATGCTTGGCCTGCTATATGTTTTTATATATAATATTTATACAACTTCTTATTTTACTCACTTTTATATTTTTAGCACAGGGTATCCCTATGTGGTCGAGGCTGACCTCAAACTTAAGATTCTCTTGGGCGCTAGGATTATACAGGTATATACGCCTCCATGTAGCTCTCAATATAATTTAAAATCTGAACATTTCATGATGTACCCTTCAATCCATTTCCAGCTAACAGTAAGTTACATTGCAGTGTTTTACTTATAATAATTTGTTTTTGTTTTTAAATCTTTTAAGTTAGTAGCTTGCAGAAAATAACATTTAAAAACTTCCCAGGGAATTTTTTTTTAAAGCAGAAAACCAAGCTCAATTTGTTTGACATTTCAGTTCAGTTAAAAAAACTTCATGGACTTGATCCCTACAACTCCACAAAACATTATTTTCACTGTACTTACTGGCACATGGTGAGATAAAGCGAGGTGCCTATCTACCGATGAGACCACATGTTTTCTATGTGACTACTCTGAGCACATAATGCTGAACAAGATCAAAAAGCATCTGCTCTCAACGAGCATCCCGACATAAACAGAGACCACTATGTATCCTGCCAGCCTCCCTATAATTCACCCACCTGCAACAAGGTTACAATTAGATAGCTCTCTGTACTTTAGATGCTAACGCTCATTCTAAAAGAAGGTTGAGCGCAGTGGTGAATGCATGTAAAACAGCACCCAGGAGGCAGAAGCAGGATGATTAACAACTCCAAGGCCAGCCCTGTCTACACAGTGAGTTCCAAGACAACGTGTCTCAAAAAGAAAAAAGATGAAACTAAGTAAACATAAGCAACTAATCAATTAAGTAATGAAAATATGAATCTAGGAACAGTAGACCATACCTGTAATCCCTGCCCTTGGAAAGTAGAGATTGCTGTAAGTTTCAGGACAGCTTGGGCTACAGAGTGAGACAGTGTTCCAAACATCCAGCCAGCCATACACAGGCATACACCCAGGCATGCGTGTGCAGACAGACAGACAGACAGACAGACACACAGAGGCACACACACCTATTGTAATTATTTAGCTTTTGGTGTATGTGTACGCATGCACACATTTGTGTGCATGCAGGTACTCATGTGTAATTGTGTGAGTGGAAGTCAGAGGATACCTCAGGTATCAACTTTTGCCTTCCACCTTGTTTGATACAAGATTACTTGGCTGTTAACCATTCTATACTCCGGGCTAGCTGGCCTGCACGCCTTCATGAATTGTCCTGTCTCTGTCTCTCAGCTCACTGTAGGAGCACTAAGATTGCCAATATACATTATTGTACCTGGCTTTTATACATGGCTTTGAGATTTAAACTTCGGTCCGGACAATTGTATGGTAAAGTGTCTTCCCCACTGAACAATCTCCCTAGCCAGTCAGTCTGCCTGCCTGCCTCTGCCTCTCTGTGCATGTGTGTTTAAGTGTGCGTGTATGTGTATTTAGGATGGTTTTCACCCTTCTATGAAGAAATAAATAGAATGAAGTTCGGGAGTAGAGAGGTGGCTCAGCAGTTAAGAGCACTGCTAGCTGCTCTTTCAGGACAGGGATTCAGTTCCTAGGACATGGCAGCTCACAACCATCTCTCACTCCAGTACCAGAGGATTTGATGTACTCTTCTTGCCTCCATGGGTACAAGGCATACATGTGGCATACAGACACATATGCAGGCAAAATACGAGTACATGTAAAATAACTATGTGATAATAATACAATAAAAATTGAAAAATAGGGCTGGAGAGATGGCTCAGCAGTTAAGAGCACTGACTGCTCTTCCAGAGGTCGGGAGTTCAAATCCCAGCAACCACATGGTGGCTCACAGCCATCTGTAATGGGATCTGATGCCCTCTTCTGGTGTGTCTGAAGATAGCTACAGTGTACTAATATACATAAAATAAATAAATCTTAAAAAAGTTGAAGTTTAAAAAAGTTGAAAAATATCTCAGTGTTTTAAATATAAAAAGGAACTCCAATGACTTTATTTCTAATCATTAAATGTCAAGAAAAATATATTCAATGGATCTCCTTGTTCTGAAGCATTTTCAAGTGCCAATATTTTATCTCATTAAGTAAACACCTTCAAAATATTGATTTGACAAGATGTCATTTCAAAGAGATTCTCCTTTTTTGCTTGTTTTGATTTCCTTTGAGTTTTGAGGCAGGTTCTCACTTAAGCCGAGCTGGCCCCCAGCACTATGCAGCCCAGGATCAGTCTACACTTCTAACCCTGCTGCCTCCACCTCCCACAGCCCAGGATTAAAGGGCCTGGTGCAGCACCAAAGTTCTCTATCATCAAAAGAGAAAAGGAAGCTCCTGCCAGATAATTTCTGCTAGAATGGACGGATGCTAAGGTCTAGTCCACAGTCCTAGCATTAAGCAAAAAGGCTAGACACTCCCTGCATGGACTGGGAAAACTACAGGGCCACACCAGAGACAGCACTTCCTGCCTTCTTAAACATTTGAAGATGAACACACCGTTACGGATCCAATGACAAGAACATTTGTTAAATATCCCCAATATAAGCTTCAATTCTTTTCCTTTTTGTCTTTAATTTACTTTTTTAGTTTTAACTTATTTTAATTTCATATGTGTACCATATTTACAAAATTTTTTTCTTCGTTTGTGTTGGGGGAGGAACCTAGGGCCTTGCTCAAGCTAGACACATGCTCTACTGCTGAACCCTTCCCTGGCCCCTTTTCTATTTTGATAGAGTCACATGGCATCCCTCCTGCTTCAGCCTCCAGCATGCTGGAATTATTGGCACGTGCCACCGCTCTTAACTACACATTTCGGGTTCAGAGACAGCCCTTCGTTTTCCTATGGAAAATTTTACCTCTCCTCTCTTCTAACAGGAGGACAACGATTACAAGTTGGGAGGAAGGAGCAATGCTGTCTGAAAGTTGGAGATGAGGAGAGTGTCATTGTTGAAAGTATAGATCATAACGATTCTCAGTATGTAAGCCGGAAGGAAATGAGGAGTGGAGAGGGAGTCAATTAATAGCCCCCAGGGGATATCATAATCCACTTAGTTTAATTAACTTCAACTTTAATGAGATTTTTTTCAAAATAATATGAACAGCACACTAAGCTTGGCCTATTGCCAAAATGAATTTCTCTCCTCCTTCAAACTAATTAAATGAGAAAGGATATAGGAAAGTCATAGAAACAATAGGACAAAATTGTTAAATTGTACTGGTATCATAAAGTATGGCACCTGCATTCTTTAAGATATATGGTATTTTGTACATTTCAAAGCCTAGGATGGCAACTGTCTACTCCTGCTACCTAAGGTAGGTAGCTGGTGTTCCTTTCTTCCTTGAAGGCCAATGGCCAGTCTCTTGCTGCATTTCAGGTTCCTGTTTCTCCAAGCTCCACTTTGCTGACTGGGTTTAGTGTCATTATTGTGTTAGGTGTTAGCTGTAGCTCTATGATTAAAGTTGGAAATGTAAGGAGGCTTTAAGGGGCTATAAAATCAACACTACCTGGTTGACATGACTGCTCAAAAAATACACTTTCGGTTAAGTGTTCCTTTATTCTCTTCTCTTCTTCCTCCTTTTGTTGTTCTTTCGCTGACGGGAGAAGAGTGGCAATAACCTCTTTCCTTCCCAAAGCCTTCCTCTGGCTTTGTTCGGAAACCTGGAGACGGAATTTGTCTATCACACCATAGTGACAGGATCGAACATCTCTATGACGAATCACACTGAAAACAGCAAAATAATAATAATAAACTAATGATAACAGCAACAACAACAATAGTAATAACAAAATATGTTTAGGTTTCTGGGGCCTATCAAATAGAAGGCATCAAAATATTTCAATTGGGTAAAAATAATCTTTTTTTTAATTAATTAATTAATTTATTTTTGATACTTTATTTACATTTCCAATGTTTCCCCTTTTCTGGGTCTCCTCTTTGGAAACCCCCTATCCCCTCCCCCTCCCCGCCTCTGTGAGGGAATTCCTCCTCCCACCCACCCGCCCACCCATCCCCATATTCCCACCTTGACATTCCACTTTACTGGGGCCTCGTAAAAATAATCTTGCTAACTATTAACCAAATACTCAAAATTTGCTAATGACACTGAAGGAAAAATTATCTTATAGCCTAAGAAAGAAAATGAACAATTGTGAAATATTAGATGAACACACATAATCAAAACATACAATAAAAGTCTTCTGTGTGGGTGTGGCTAAGGACTGAACCCAAGGCCTCAAGCATGCTAAACAAGCAAGCAGTCTACTATTGAGTTATGGCTTTGGCCCAGAATCAAAGTCTTCAGTAAACAAAAAGATAAAGAAAATTGCCGTTAGCAGTAAATTCTTCCCTGTACAGCTGTTAAAGATTTCTTCTCTAAGTTGAAACACATAAAATAGTTTCTTCCTCACAGACATGTAATAAATTCCTATTGTTACTTGTTATTGAAGTAAGAAATCTTCACTTTATTGTGCCTGATTCTTCTAAGGAAATGCAAAACAATTAGGTCAAGGGTAATTCGTTTATTTGGTAAAACTGCATTTCTTTGGAATAATCCTTGCTTACTGTGTACTGGAGGACAACCCAAAGAAATGTGCCAAAACCTGTTCTTAAAAGACGTATAATCTATGGCGGTGCTTCTCAACCTTCCTAATGCTGTGACCCTTTAATACAGTTCCTCATGCTGTGGTGACCCCTAACCGTGACATTTTCATTGCTACTTCATAACTGATTTTTGCTGCTGCTATAAGGTTTGCCAAAGAGGCTGCGACCTATAGGCTGAGAACCCCTGGTCTATGGCTTTGAGCCAAGGAGACAGTAACTCTGTTTCTCATAGAAAACTTACAATTAAGTTAGCTTAAATTAAGGGCTGGCCAGTGGATTCATCTGGTCAGCCCCAGTGCTAAAGTAAAGATTAAATACGAACAGCTTGAGCAAACAAACGTTCATCTGACACTCTAAACTGAACTTATCTGGAAGCCCTCAGATAACCTTTTACAGATGAGTAGTTATACACACTTGCTTCCTGTTTAGAGTCAATTCCAGGCTCATTAGCTGAATCATTTCAGATGATCTTATACTGTTGTTCTAGAATGTAGTATCATACATTTCACAAATGTCACTATAGTAGCAGTATGTCTCAAAGAAAGCTAAATTCTCCATCATATCTGGAGAAATGTAAAGGAATAAGCAAGAACTTGACCAGCTACATCACTGCCTATATAAGAACAATTAGGAAATATTTTTTTTTAAAAATCCTGGTACAAATTGTTTGAGTATTTGATTGCCTTATTCCATCAGAAACTGCTCAAATTTTGATAAATGCTGAGCCCCAAATCAAAAATCATAGAAACACCTGCACTTTAAAGTTAAAACATACATATATATCCACACGCTGAGAATGCATGACCAGGATGCGACCCCGACTTACATATCCACACAGCACTGTGGCTTCACCGCACCAGCAGCATCGACGACAACATACTTATTTGGAGTTGTACACAAAACTGAAAGAAAGTCACAATGTCCATTAGTGTGATTAAATCAAAAATGAGTAGGAATAAGTCAAAACTTCATAAGCTAGGAAACTGACTCACCTTTGAACTTTAAGGCAAACTCATAGGGATTGTACAGAGTCAACACTTGCTTATGTGTTGACTGATCATCTGCATAAAATATTAGCTCCGTGGGAAACACAAAGACAGGAAGATTCCCTTCCACTAACTCTGGTTGTCTTTTTTGTTGATGCATTGGCACTGAATCCCCCTTGCTGCAGCTTCTGTCTTTACCGTCTCAAATCTATTTTGGACTTTCTTAGATTCAGTTAAAAACTCCAAAGCATTTTGGCAATCTAGAAATGAGAAAAAGAAACTGCATGATACTGATTTTCAGAAATCTATAGTCACTCCACAAAAACAAACAAACAAAGCCTATTTAGGGTCCAGCAAGACGGCTCAGTGGGAGCAAATGCTTGGTTCCAGGCCAGGTCTGATGACCCACATTCCATCCACAAGTCCCACAGAGTAGAAGGCAAGAACCAATGGGCCAGGCGAGCAGTCCTGTCTCCCCTGCTCCCACACACTCACTGTGGCACACTCATGCACACATGAACGAAAACATGCACACACACAGAGAGACAGAGAGAGACAAAGACATGGAAACAGGGACAGAGAACAAAAGAATGGATGAATGAATGAATGAATGAACAAACGAACGAACAAACAAGTAAAAGCAGTCTGGGTGTTGGTGGCACGTGACTTTAATCCAACACTCAGAAGGCAGAAGCAGGTACATCTCTTGTGAGTTCCAGGCCAGCCAAGGCTATATAGTTGTGTGCTGCCATGGGTGCTGAGAATTGAATCAGGATGCTCTGGAAGAGCACCCATCTCTCCAGCCCCTAAAGACTGACTGATTGATTGATTGACTATGTGTGTGTGTGTGTGTGTGTGTGTGTGTGTGTCTGTGTGTGTGTGTGTGTGTGTGTGTGTGTGTGTGTCTGTGTGTCTGTGTGTCTGTGCATCCACATACATGAGGATGTCTGCAGAGGGCAGGCTCCACCTGGACCTGGAGCTACAGGTGGTCTCTGTGGGTGCTGGGAAGCAAACTTGGGTCTGGAGAGAGGGCTCAGCTATTAAGAGTACTTCCTGGTCTTTTAAAGGACCAGCGTTCAGTTTGTAGAACCCAACCCATATTAAGTGACTCACAGCTAACTACCTATAACTTTTAGCTACAGGGGATCTGATGTCCTTTTCTGGCCTCCTCAGGCACCCCCCCCACATACACACACTAAAATAAAGTTTCTTTTCAAAAAATTAAAAAATTCCATTATTTCTTGTAGAAATACTTAAGAATCACTTTTACACTGATGTTAATAATGATTTACTTAGTGCTCTGTGGAAGTATGAGGACGGTTCTTTTTTTTTTTTTCTACTGAAACATCAAGACATCTGGGAGCTAAAAAAATGATACTTGCTAAGCAATCCTCAGTTTTCTTTGAAAATTTGAAATCACCAAGTGCTCTTTGACACATGTGGCACCATCCCTCCACTCCACTGTCAAGTTACAGAGTCTTCATGAGAGCTGGGCTTTTTCCAACTTCAGAGGCTTTTTTGGCTTCCTTCTGGGGTTCTTGAATATGTTCCAGGTCATTGGAGCTGGCAGAAGTCTGCCTGTTCCAACGTGAGGCTTCTGGTTTTATTTCCTAACCTCACTGTAATCAATATTCTTATTTAGCAAACCTCCTAAAAGGAACAACAACACACGGTCTGAGGATGTGGCTTTATCGGTGGACTGCCTGCCTAGCATGCACAAAACAATGGCTTCAATTCCCAGCATTGCATAAAACCTGCTATGCAGACATAGCCCTATAACCCCAGCAGTCAAGAGGCAAGAAGATTAAGCTTCAAAATCATTCCTTGCTACATAGAGAGTTTGAGACCAGAATTAGTGACATGAGACTATGCCTCCGAAAAAAAGAAAAAAGAAAAAATGACATTGAAGGCTCGATTCCCTGAAACCATGCCCCCCTAAAATGCAAAACTCCGAAAAAAAGAAAAAAGAAAAAATGACATTGAAGGCTCGATTCCCTGAAACCATGCCCCCCTAAAATGCAAAACTGGGCTAGGCATGGTGGTGCAAACTTGTACTCTGGTACTGTTTGTAAGTTTGAAGGTTATTTGGGCATCATACCAAAGCTCTTATCTCTAAAACCAACCAACCCAACAAAGTGAAAAATCTAACACACTCAGAAAATGTCTAGTTCCCACTCTGTATAACATACTTTTAATATAAGCTAAACCAGTACATAATTGAGTTCCCTATACATGTAAAAGGGAGTATAACCAATGAATCCATTATTTAGTTTTATTGGCTGCCAGGGCTCTGATCCTTACTGAGGCTTTCTGAACTTTCACCAAAATAGGATATAATACCATCATATGTAAAAATGTAGATGGAAGTCACAGGCCTTACCATCAAGACATTCAACTCTAAGCTGGGGCATGGTGGTCCACACCTTTAATCTCAGCAGTCAGAGGGCACAGAGAAGTAGTTCTCTGATTTTGAGGCTAGCCTGGACTACATGGCAAGTTCTAGGCTATGCAGGGCTACATACATAAGACCCCGTCTCAAAACAAAACATAACAAACAAAACAAGAATAAAAGAAAAGGAAGGAAAAAAGAAAAGAAATTCAACTCTGGAGGTGAGGCGTTTGGTTGTATAGCCGTAAGTCTTAGGCTTTTGAAGGTTGAGGAAGCTATCCTGAGCTATCCGCCAAGACCCTGTCTCAAGAAAAGAAATCCAGGGAAGTGTACACATGGGCATTAGAAGGAGGGCATGCAGACTGAGAGCGCGAGCGCCGCAGACTGAGAGCGCGAGCGCCGCATATGTGAAGGCATGGAAATCTGAAGGCACAGAACCCCAGGCGGCCTCAGATAATCCATCAGCTCTCTATCCACTACTTTGGAGCATGACAATGTTGGATTTGTTCCTGAGTTTGGTTTTCAATAAGCTGACCAATCTGTTGACATTTTCATGAGTAACAATATCTAATGTTTGTATAATTCACAACAGATTATCCAGACTCACGTTAATTACATAGACTGAGTGACTGATAAGCTCTTGGAGTATTGTTTGGACTATACTAAGTGCTAAGCGTTCCCTATTCTAATTGGTGGTAGCGGTGTTTAATTTTGAATAGACCAGATTGAAACGAACAAGCAAACAAACATCAAAACAACATCAGGTTTCCTGCCGTCTATTCTTTCCACTATACAAAACTATTTCCACAAGAGAAAGAATATTTGGAAAAGCATCTGACTTAACTTATTCTAATTGGATCCATTTTCTGATTTGTTTTTCATCCCCGCCCATTCTTCTCTGCCACTCCCCTCACACACCCCCCCCCCCCCACTTTTCTTGACAGGGTATCTGGTATATCTGTTCCAAATCATACAGCAATTCTCCTGCCTCAGTCTCCCAAGTACTGAGACTCCAGGAATAAGCCATCACACAGGGTTTTGAATTCCTTTCTTTTGCTCTAAGTTACACATATTTCTATTTGGATAACACACTCTTAGAAGTTTGCTATATGGCTTTTTTTTTATTTTAAGAAAACAAGAATCTCTATAACTTGATTCTTAAGAAACTTGGCTATTAGGAAGATCCAAATTTGACAGTATTAATTGATATGCTGTGACTCAATTGTAAAACTTGGTTCTGAGGGAAGGAGTTTATTCTTAAAAGGTAGCAGCTCTAATTTATAGAAGACATGATCAGTAAGTATTGGTCAAGCTGGGGAGCCATCTAGGAAACAATTAAGTTGAATTAAACATTTACTTCCTAAACCATGGCCAATTCCAAATACATTAAAACTTTGAATGTTAAAAGGGCAAAGAAAAGCCAACAAAACAGCAGAGGAAACCATGGGAAAAAAATTCTCTCAGGCTAGCAATGACATAAAACTAAATCCCAAAAATAATGACAAATTTAGCTACATAAAGTACATGGCTGGCCTGTAATCTAAACACTTGGGAAATAGCGACAAGACAGTCAGAAGTTCAAACTTAGCCCTATGTGTATACCAATTTTGAGACCAGCCTACCAACCTGGACTACATGAGAGCTTGTCCCACACACAAAAAAAGCAAACTGGATATCGGATTAGTAAAAACTAAACAAAACCATAAACAAAATGACTTGATAGCACATGGTGAGAGAAATCAGGCATATTATTATATTATTATATTATTGCTGGGGATATATAGGATGAGATGCTCATATCCTCAGAGCTACAGATTTTACTTTTAGAATATTTCTGGAACATACACCATCATCATCACCCTTCTCTACCTACCACCACCACTGTGTGGGAAGTTACATGTGCGAACTTTTTTTTTTTTTTTTTTTTGGTTTTTCGAGACAGGGTTTCTCTGTGTAGCCCTGGCTGTCCTGGAACTCCCTCTGTAGACCAGGCTGGCCTCGAACTCAGAAATCCACCTGCCTGTGCCTCCCAAGTGCTGGGATTAAAGGCGTGCGACACCACTGCCCGGCTATGTGCGAACTTTTATATGTGAAAGCTTTTATATGAAGTGCTGAGGAGTAAAGGATTTATGTGAAGTTTGCTGAAAAGACCTTGGTACTCAGTATAAGGAAGGTACATCCATTCACTGGGATACAAGATACCTGTCAAAATAATAGAGAATGCTGTTGAGGAGCTGGACATGAAGAGAGCCTCCCAATGAAAACTAAAGCTGGCGCTGCTGACATAGGCCAAGGCCAAAAATCTCAGCCCCTTAGAAAGTTAGAACAGGATGATATCAAATTCAAGATTTGCCTGGATACTTAGACTCTGTATCAAAACAAAAGTGGCCTGGGCTATAGGCTGGTGCTACAACACTTGCGCTCAGTGGAAGGGTTCAGGGTCAATCTCCAGCATGCTTTTCTCCATTCCGAAACAAAATGGAGAAAAGCAAGGACTCTGTGAAGTATATACTATTATCGCTTGTATGAAAAGGAAAGATAAAGGCGTGAAGGATACCCTGGTGATAATACATGCCTGTTATCCCAGCATGTCAGAGTCCAGGGCAAGAAGATCAGGCATTCAAAGCCAGCCTAAGCTACACCGGGCATTCCAGACCAGCATGGGTTACACAACACTCCACCTCAAAAAAAAAAAACATAAACAAATACCAAAACACGTACTTTTCAAGCCCTTTAGGCCAGGTACGGTGGCAAAGGCCAGCCCAGTGGGGAAACTGAAGGAGGAGGACTAGCGAATGAGACTATCTTAAACAAAAAAGGAATATGAGATGGCTCACAAATCTTACTATGAAGTCAAAACTAACCCCACAGACAAGTGCCAAGCCTGTTCTAACTTTAAGGAGAATTTAGTTGGCACAGGTCAGAGTAGGAATTTTATTAGCTTGGAATAAAGGCGTAGAAGACAGTTTTATCCTTTGCATCCTGAGGCTTTCTTTCTCTTTGAGAGTTAAACATGTTCTTGTTGCCCCATGAATCACAAACAGGCCACGTCCCAGGCAACGTTAAAGAAGGGTCTAATTGCTTTTGAGCAGTTTGCAGTTTCTTTTCATTATCCTTTTTTCTATTCATCACTTATCTTGGCTAAGATAGAAGTTGCTTCCTCAACTCGAACCAGGGCTGATAAGGGAAGAATTAGCAGCAGATCCGCAGGGTAGCCTTGGCCTTGCCAACAAACATCCAGAAGCATAACACTCACCTGTGATTGCTGGGTTTTCGCGAGACTAACACTTTCCCTTTGCCCTACTTCATATTACAAAATAATTAAGTGCAAAAATCCAGGGGAAAGATTATATACTAAGCTGGTAAAAATAAAAAAAGAACAACAACAGCAACAAAATTCTTAAGGCAGATCAGTTTATGAAGTTGTCGTCCAAAAGTCTAGTGTGCATCAAGTCAAGGTAGATTAGCATCTCACAGATAAGGAAAGTAGGCCGAGGTTAAGACATTTTCCCAGACTTGCGCAGGGTATTAGGGACAGAAATATATTGTCTACTCACATTCTTTTATAGTATTTATCTCCTCGGTATCTCAATTAGAAGGTCCTACCCCTGTGCTTCTGCTGTATGTACCTTAGTTTCAAGTAGCCTGACCCAAACAAACTTTAAATTTGTTGGCATTATTGTTTCATTTTCCTGTGCTGGATATTGAACCCTGAGCCTTACACATGGACTGTATGTTTTATGAGACAGTGTCTCACATAGCCCAGGATAGCCTTTAAGTCTTAATCTTCTTTCCTCTCCTTCTCAGGTGCTACAATTACAGGTTGTGCAACTATGTACGTTCTCACTGACCTAATATCACATTATTCTCTTTTGTTTTACATTCATGATAGATCCCAGTTCAGCGCAGGCAGGCACTTGGAAGACACTGGGCTCATTGGTTTTCCTCCAGGTGTCTACTAATAATCAGTTCTTTCATCAGTGAGCATGCGTACTCCCTATAGGTGAATGTGCTGTTTCCATAAAAGGATCTATAGGTTACTGCATACAGATAAGTGGCTTCTGGCCATAGGCTAGGATGAGAGGAGGGGTGACGGAATCACCATTCCCAGCTGCCTCTCTTCTCCCCCTGTCTTCTGCCTCCCTTCCATCTCCTGAGTCAATCTGGGCCAGCAGTGTTTATAAATCATGAGGCTCCAACATGCCCCTGACCATAAAGGCAGGTAGTCCTGCTGAGACATGGGAAACTGCCTTGTCTTTGACCCTCTCAAACACTGGACGTTTTATCCTGATTGTCAGAGGCAGGGGCTTGCTATCCAGGCCATGCTAGGTTCAAACTATAGGTCTCCTGCTTCTACCTCCTGAATGCAGGGATCACAGGTGGATGCCCATTTGCTGTTTTCCTCACTTTGCATTGAACAGAGAAAGGATAAGACTCTAGGATGAGCAGGGGAGTTTGGCTTCAACACTATACATTTAGAACACCAGGACTCTTATTTAGCAAGCAAGGAGACTATATTAAAATATATTCTTCTTCCTCCCCCTTTTGGAAAATGGAGCCTATAAAAGGGGAATAAGTAGGTCCTTCTGGATTCTTGTACTAACTACTATGGTTCAAAATTTTAAGAGTTAAGAATGGGGTTAGCGAAAGGTGACTCACACGTTAAGAGCACTTGTTGCTCTTGCAGGACCCCAGTTCAGTTCTCAGCACCCACATCCAGTGGCTCAAAACAGCTTGTAATTCCAGTCATCATGAGATCCAATGTCCTCTTCTGGCTTCTACTGGCACCAGTACACATGTAGTGTACATACATACACTCCGGCACACACAAATAAATCTTTTTTTTAAAAAAAAAAAACAGCTAAGTCTTGTTCAAAGTTTAGCCTCTACAGGAACTACTGACTCATCTGCGTAGCCACAGCTACTTCAACTTCCTATCTCTGGCTCTAGATATCCATTGTTTCTCAGCCCCACCTTTAGTCCAGGCCCCTTTTTATCGAAGCACAGGAGCTATCTTAGTTTTCCACCACTAGGTATAGTCTTTGCTAAAAAAACAAAAAATGCAAATTAGGTAAGAGAATAAGTTTTACTGCTTTAGACTCTAGTATAAAATCCCTTTCTCCTTCATGTTGAAACCCCAGCAACAAAGTATGAATTAGAGTTCTTAAGATTCATCACCTAGGCCCCAAGCTATATCATGATGCTCATTTTATATTTTAATGTCCATTATTCAAGAACGGGTAATTTTTGGGCGGATTTTGGTATAATGTGTTACCTTTCTGGTGGAGCTGACTACTACAAAACATGCAGAGTGATAAACTAATCCACATTCAAAACATAAAAGTTGAGCAGTACATGCTTTAAGATTTTAAAAGAATTCCCTAGTCAGGAGCAGTGAGATGGGTCTATAATTCTAGCATCTTAGAAAGCTGGAATAGGAAGACCACAAGTTTAAGGACAGTCTGGGCTACATAGCAAGGACCCATTTCAAAATAAAATTAGTGACTGGGTATGCCTATAATCCCAAAACTTGAGAGATACACAAACAAGTACAACTCCATAGGTTCAAGGCTACCCTGGTCTACATAGCTGTTCAGGCCAACCATGGCTACAAAGTAAGATGCTGTCTCAAAAATAAGTAAAATTAGTGATACAAACTTATAGTCCCAACACTAAGGCTGAGGGAAAGGAATGGCAGGTTCAAGGCTAACCTGTGCTACATAATGAGTTCCCTGGGATACATTGAAACCCTGTATCAAAAAAGCAAATGAATAAATACATAAGCAAACAAAACCTTTAAAAGGGATTGATTGGGGTGTAACTTGATGGTAGAGAACTTGCCTAGAATGCATAAAACACTGGCTATGATCTCAAGTACCACACAAAAAAGAATGTCTTCTAGAAATGTCTTTTTGTAACTATATGGCTGGATGAGCTGGCACATGCCTGCAATCCCAGCACTGGGCAGATAGATATAGATGGGTTACTACAAGTTTGTGGTCAGCCTGGTCTACAGCCAGAGTTACATAGCAAGACTCTGTCTCAAACAAACAAACAAAAACACACACACACACAAAACCCTGCAGGGTGTGATGGTATACTCCTCTAATTCCAGAACTCAGGAGGTCTAATTCCAGAACTCAGGAGGCAGAGACAAGCAGCTTTCTATTACTTAGAGGGCAGCATGGCCTACACAGTGAGTTCTAGGTCAGCCAAGCCTATATCGTGAGACCCTACAAGCAGCTTTCTATTACTTAGAGGGCAGCATGGCCTACACAGTGAGTTCTAGGTCAGCCAAGCCTATATCGTGAGACCCTATCTCCAATCAAAAATAGAAAAGAAACACACACACACACAAAGAGAGAGAGAGAGAGAGAGAGAGAGAGAGAGAGAGAGAGAGAGAGAAACACCAAAATATCCTGTAAAACAAAACTATCTTTATTTCCCCATTTTAATAAAGGAATTATTTCCACAATTTAAAACATTCTAGTGTCTCTTGTTATTACAAGATATGCAAAAAATCTTTATTAATTCACTGTATAAAATATGTATGCTGCTACATGTAGCACAGAGTTTTTAAGTCTTTAATTCCAGTCTTGGTGGAACACATCTTTAAGCCCAGAACTCAGGAGGCAAGAGGATTTCTGTATCAGAGGCTAGCCTGATCTACATAGCTAGTATCAGGTCAGCCAGGGCTATATAGTGACCCTAGTGACCCTATATCAAAACAAAACAAAATAACAATCTTTTCAATGTATTCATTATATACTTAGCCATATATATATGGCATACCAGGAACAACCATGGAAAAGATCAAAATACTATTTTCATCCTTCAAAAACCTGGCCTAGCAAGAAAACCATACAGCAAGAATAGAATATGATACTGAGATATTAGGACATATATTGAAATGTCAGTTGACACAGTGTTGTTTTTTGGAGCATAAAATGGCAGCCAACACCAGGACTGGAAGGTGGTGAATTGGAAAAAGAATGTGCAGAGGCATAAAAGGGATACCCACAGTGAGTACTGGCACTGCATATGATTTAAATATGTATGGACAGAGTAACAAGTAAGACCGGGAAGGTAAGTTGGAGGTAGACTGTGAAAGGTCATAAACTAATTTTCCTATGCTTGGAGCTTGTCAGAAACAGAATATCTTAGTTCTTGCCCTAGACCTACAGAATCAAGAATGGTAGGAGTAGGGTCTGGCCCTGTTTTTAGCAAGCTATCTAGGTAATTCTCAGATTCACCAATTTTGAGGGCTACTCAGCAGGCAATGTGAAACCTCTGAAGGCTTTTAAGGAACAGAAACTGACCTGATGAGTTTGGAGGCAGGTGAGTAGTGGCCATTGACTCTCCAAGTCCAACACCTGACTCCAAGGTAGTACAAGGAAAAGAACTGTTGGGTGACTATGGTTTGAGAAGATGATGTAAGCAGAGCCTAAGGCAGTAGGAATGGAGTCAGATGTAAGAGATGTTTTAAGTGACCAAAGGTCAATCAGGTGACTAAAGTACAGTCATACAAATGTGTCACTGCAGGGAATTTTACATAAAAGCTGTCGTCCAGTTGAGTCTGTCAATCGATAGACCTCAGAAAAAGGGAGGAGAGCAATTTCTATGTGTTTCTTTAAAGTCAAGAGCAAAGGTTGCCTTAGTTTACACATGACCCTTCTGGTATACTTGTTTTTTCTGCCTCTCACTGTGAGCCAGTAGGTTGACATATTAACATATTCATATTCTCTGTGAGTTTAGTTGGTGAGGACCAATCTCTGAGATCGACAGTATCAGGATGTGCTGACACAAACAAGTTCAGAACCCGAAAAAGCTGGAAGCCAAGCACTGGTTCAGATGAGAAAAGCCAGGCACAGTCAAAGTGAGGTTACCTACCCCCTTCCTAATTTTGTCACTAAAATCGCAGAACCTGCTTAATTCTGGAAAAGGTTTGAACCAAACTGAAAGAATTAGACTTTGGGATACACCCTGAAGGTCAAGAAAACCTAGCAGAGCTGTTCTTTCTAATTTGGGAGGTGTGATTTAGCAAGACAGGTACAGGTCAACCTCAATGACTAATTTACCTCCTGAGAATCTTTGTTTTGAAACAGTGTTTCAGTATGTAACCCACATGGTCTGGTACTCACAATGTAGACTAGACTGACCCCCAAATCACAGAGCCACTTGCCACAAGACTCTTCCAGGATACAACTTTTATTTCTATCATGA
>CM052722.1:98578581-98594569 GCA_028551405.1 Uromys caudimaculatus
TAATAAAGATACATGCTCCACTATGTTCATAGCAGCCATATTTATAATAGCCAGAAGCTAGAAACAACCCAGATGTCTCTCATCAGAGGAATGGATACAGAAAATGTGGTACATTTACACAATGGAATACTACTCAGGTATTAAAAACAGTGTCTTCATGAAATTTGCAGGCAAATGGATGGAACTTGAAAATATCATCCTGAACGAGGTAACTCAGTCACAAAAGAATGAACATGGTATGTACTCACTGATAAGTGGATATTAGCCGAAAAGTTTGGAATACCAAAGTTTCACTTTACAGTAACTGCTGGACTGAGAGTGAGGTTCCTGATGGAGGAGAAGGGACTGAAGGAGCTGAGGGAGTTTGCAGCCCCATGGAAGGAGCAACAGTGTCAACTGGCCCAACCCTCCCCCCTCGGTCCTCCTGGAGACTGGACCACCAACCAAATAATACACATGGAGGAACCCATGGTTCGGACCACATATGTGGCAGAGGATGGCCTCGTTGGCCATCAGGGGGAGCAGAGACCCTTGGGCCTGAGGGTGTTAGAAGCCCCAGTAAAGGGGAATGTCAAGGTGGGAATATGGGAGTGGGTGGGCAGGTGAGTGGGAGGTGGAATTACCTCATAGAGGCGGGGGAAGGGGAGGGGATAGGGGGTTCTAAAGAGGAGACCTGGAAAGGGGGAAACATTGGAAATGTAAATAAAGTATCAGAAAAAAAAAGATTAACTCAGATGGCTGCAAAACATTATTGAGCACTTCGGTGATAACAAGCTTAGTCCTAGATAGTGAGGCAATTGCTATGACTGAAACAAACTTCTGCTCTGGCAGAGTTCTCATTCTAGTGTAAATTAGTCATAAGCCCAGCATGTTTGAGGCTTTAGGTTCAATTAGCAGGACCCAAACAAACAGACAGATAAACTGAAAATAAGCAACTTCATGGGGGTAGAGTTCTGGCTCTGTGGTTCAAAGCCCTTGCTACTTTTCCAGAGGATCTGATTTTAAGCTCCAGCACTCATACCAAGGAGTTCACAACGATAAGTAACTCCAGCTCCAGGATGTCTGATAACCCTCTCAGGCCTCCATGGGTACTTACATACAATCACATACACACTTGTGAGAGCATGCACATGTAAGACTCTAGGGAGCCTTAACTAACCCGAGACCCCCCAAGTGAACACATGGAGTCAGGGATTGATGTAAAATGCGAGAGGAATTTATTAATTCAGCATGCTGAGGTCGCTCTGCATACCAAGACAGGAGAGTGACCATGCATAGCCCGTTCAGGGATCTTATATATGGATTTTAGAGCAGCAGCCATTAGGCACAATGTGATTGGCAGAACAGTGTGACTTTTAAATTGATTGATCTTTAGGGAATGAGGTAGCAGGGGCTTAATCAGCCCCTCCCTTTCAGCCTATGTGAACCTGTTTCTTCCAGGAGGGGAGGGGTGCCTATGTGCTGGGAGGGGGGAGGGGACCCTGGTGGACTATCTCAAAGTTCCTGAGCTGACTTCTCACACACATAAATAAATAGCTTAAAAAAGAAACGTCATCCATGACGTATAAGATCATGATAAATGCTAAGCGGAAAATGAAATAAGGGAGACATGGAACGGGCAGAGGCATGCCATTTATACATGGAAAGTTTTTGTGTGATGGCTTCTCACTAGGTAGCCCTTGCTGGCCTGAAACTCACTCTGTAGACCAGGCTGGCCTCCAACTTTCAGAGATCTGCCTGCCTCTGCCTCCCTTTAAAGGCATGTGCCACTGTGCCCAGCCATATGACAATATTGAAAACAGTACAGATTGAAGGAAGAGAGAAAGAGTGCCACAATTGAGGAAACAACATTGCAGATACTAAAAACAGTAAGTATAAAGGCCCAGATGTGTACAGAACCTTTTTAGAATTTGGTTCAGTGTGTTATTTAGTAATGAAATGTTGAACCCAGGTTGGTTCTGTAATGTAGACTGGAAGAGGTATAAGTACTTTTTACGCAAACAATCAATGAAAGAAATTCTGAGATGATGATGCTAGTTCAGAAGAGTAAGGCCCTATGGTATGAGGGACCTAGATTCCAGAAAGTGAGAAGGCTTATATCCTAGGTAATTCCAATCTTGCCAAGTTGATAGCACTAACCATCACACAGCATCTGTGCATAAGTTGTTACAAGGTCAGGAGAAAAAATATATATAGGTAGGACATGCTGGGTATGTATTTTAGTTGGTACAATGCATGTACTAGCATGCATGAAACTCTGACTTTGATCCCTAGCACTGCCGAAACTGGGCATGGAGATACATGCTTGTAAGGACAGCTGCATATTTACAGACCAGCCTGAACTACATGACAGTCTGTCTCAAAAATAAAGAAAAAACATTAGGCTAGGGAGATGGCTCAGTGGCTAAGAGTTCATATTGTTCTTGCCGAAGACCCAAAGTTTGGTTCCCAGAACACAGGTTGAGTAGTTCACAACCACATTTCACTACAGTTGCAGGGAATTTGAGGCTCTCTTCAGGCCTCCATAGGTGCTGCATGCATGTGACGCACATACAGATAGGCATGCACACACACATATACATACATTTTGTTTTGTTTTGGTTTTTTTTTTTCCGAGACAGGGTTTCTCTGTGTAGCCCTGGCTGTCCTGGAACTCACTCTGTAGACCAGGCTGGCCTCGAACTCAGAAATCCACCTGCCTCTGCCTCCCCACATACATTTAAAAAAAAAAATTGTTGGTGTGGTTGTTTGAGACAGGGTCTCTCTACATAGCCCTGGCTGTCCTGGAACTCACTATGTATACCTAAGTTGGCCTCAAACTCACAGAGATCTGCCTGCCTCTGCTTCCCAAATACTGGGATTAAAGACATACACTACCACACCTGGCACTAAAATTGTTTTTTAAACAAAGAAAAACAAATATTTTATGCCTGTAATCCCAGGTCTAGATAGGAAGTCATGAGTTCAAGGTCATCTTTACCTATACAGCTAGTTGAAAGACAGCTTGGGCTTCATGAGACCCTGCTTCAAAAAAAAGTTAGATGGAATTTATCTTGCCAATCAATCAGTGACTTCTTTGAGATTTGGCTTCTGAATTCTTCAGGTGGGACTAATATAATCACAAGGGTCCTTATGAGTAAAAGGAGTCAGGAGAGTCTGCCATAGTGATTTAATATAAAAGGGCTTAGACTACTTCTCTCACAAGAAAGGAAGAAGGTTGTGAGCCAAGGAATGTAGGGGCCTTCAGAAGTTGGACAAAGCAAGGATGTGGACTCTTTTGGCACCTCAACAAGGAAATGAAGCTCTGCATCTTGAAATAGATCAACAAAAATAAATATAGCTCAGAAAGTGAAAAGATCAAAGGCTCACTCTCTGGCTTCAAATTAGTCATCAGTAAAATGGTGGAGTTTTGTTTTGTTTTAAGTTAAGTCAGTGATGTTCAAACCTGTTTTAGCCATTGTGATGGTTAGCGTTATGTGTTAACGTGGCTGGGCCACAGGGTCAAGAATGTTTGACCAAACATTATTCTAGATGTGTCTATGTGGGTGTTTTGGCATGAGATTACTATTTAAATCACTCAACTGAGAAAAGCAGGTTAGCCTCTCTAATGTGGGTGGGCTTATTCAGTCAGTTAAATGCTTACAAAGAAGAAGGAGGTTGAACTTCCCTCGTACAAGAGAGAATTCTTGTCTGGTGGTCTTTGAAGTTGCATGTTGGCTTTGTTCCTGCCTTTGAGTTAGAACTGAAACATATTTTTTTTTTTGAGTTCCCAGCTCACCACATCATCTCATGTATCTCTTCACTTGTCAGCCTCAGTGATCCTAAAGGCTAATTCATTGAACAAACCTCTTTCTCTCTATAGTTACATACTCTTGGTTTTGTTTCTCTGGAATGCCCCAATAAATACAGCCAGAAAAGCTGAATAGGACCATCAGAAAAAAGTGAAAACGCTTCAGTTGTCAATCAACATCTCCCTCCCTCCACCTCCCTTTCTTCCTCCATCTGTGCTCCAGACCTTTAACGGAGCTATCCATATACAGCCATCACTTAGCTTTTGACTTTGTAACTGTTTCTTTATCCCTCAAACAGAGTACAGGGCGGGTGAGACAGCCCAGTGAGTGAAGTTGCTTGCTGCCAAGCCTAACTGGAATTTGATCCCTGGAATCTCTATGGTGGAAGGAGAGAATATGCTCTTAAAACTTAGCCTCTGAGAGTGACTGGTATTTGACAGCTGCTATAAGAGTCTCATTTATGCCAATATTTTTGGACTGTGGTTAGCTGAGTTCGAAGATATGGAATCCATAAATATGAAGGGTTATCTGCAAATGACAGAACCATGATTTGCACCCTGCTCTGTTAAACTGAAAATCAATGTTCTGCTGCCTGTGGCTTCCTAATTTGTGTGTCAGGGAGAGGAAAAAGAAGACATCATTGCGACGCAGAAGAGAGATTCCAGGAAGTATAACACTAAAGAGGTTATTGTGAATTCTCTGCTCTAAGATTCTGTCAGCATGGTTCCTGCAGCTTCAAGTTGGAACTCGTTTTTGTTTTGTTTTGAGACTGGGTCTGTCTATCTTGAGCTCACTCTAGCTACACACGCACCACCTTAAAGCTGATTCCTTGTCTGGGCTCCTCTGCTTGTTGCATCTGTCTGCCAAAACATACAACTACACCAATCCCTCTGCAGCTGCTCCCATCCCTCTTGGGAGACCCCAGCTTCACATATCAGACCCTCAGAATGAGAACTGGACCTTGGGATCTGACATACAGGCATCCTTCAGCATCACTTCAACATCAGATCATGTGCTAATAGGTTAACTAATCATACTGGTTCTTACATGTAAACCCAGTACTTGGGAAGCTGATGCAGGAGGATTGTTGTGTGACTGCTGCCAGCCTGAGCTACATAATGAGTTCCAGACCAACTTGGGCTAAAAAGTAAGCTTCTCTTTAAAAAAAGAAAAGTGCCATTCAGTTTATGTACAGAACAAAATTTCTTCATGATGAAAACAATAACTTTCCACAGATGTTTGCTGTAGCCCTAGCAAAGAAAAAAAATCTCTAACCTATCTAAGCTTCTTGCTAAGTATCTGCACGGGATATGACTTACTAAAGCTGCAGGAATTCTGTTAATGTTGATACTAAAATTCCTTTAAGAACATTCATACAGTGAGAGCTGAACTCAGCATTCACTTATGAAGACTTGAAAACCAGGAGTATCCTCTAATCCAGCCCACTCTCACAGGGGCTGCCAAAACAGCATTAAGATTATCTCTTCAAGACTCCCCAGGCCTCAGGATTTCCTGCATTAAAATGTGGGTGCTCAGCAACGCAATGTAACTTTGCTAAGTTGATAGGAATTTTTGAAAATGGCATAGTCACTATAATCCGTCTTTTCTTGGATAAAAACATTACCTAATCTAATCCTCTTATTGCAAGGAGTCTGTTTTATTCAGCTTCTTACATTTTAAATGAACAGACTGCTATTTTTTTTTTATTAAGTTGTGATACTTTCTAGCTAGTTGGGTCACCTTAGAACATGGCACCATTCCAAAAACAATGTAAAAATGGAAGGAATGCAAATGAAGTCGCTACTCAGGTGTACAGTCTAGCATTCTGCTATTGACAGAACCCAAGGGACCCACACAAAAGGGATGATTGTTTCCACACAGTGTCAGCCCCTAACACAATGCCAGGCAGGGTTGAGATTAGTGGAGCACCTAGCATCTTTGAATCATGTGAACATTTTTAATATCATCACATGCTGACCTTCAACAATTGTACAACAAATCTAGACATGGTAAAGCTAAGGAGGGAGAATTGTCACAAGCTGGAGACCAATCTGGGCTATAGAGTGAGTTCGAGGCTATCTTGAACTGCAGAGCAAGACTCTGTCTCCAAAATGAAACAAATAGAACAAAGAAATAGAGCAACGGTGTAACTAAATTTGCCAGAACTGTATTTGCTTCTACTCTTTTGAGTATTAACCTTCTTTGACTCATTGTCTAAGCCAGATGTCTGGTTCGAAGATATTGATGGCTTTTCTGACTTATATACTCTACTGTCTTGGCTTCCATCTTTCTATTGTGCTTGCACTTGTTAGAGCTAAGATCTCCTGATGGAGCCCAGGTCTGCCTGGGAATCACTGTGTTGCTCAGACTGGCCTCTAACTTGCAGTAATCGCTCCCTTCCGCTTCCAAGTGCATCACACCTAGTTCCTGCATCTTTCTTCAGCTTCTCCATCCTGCAACTATGGAGACTATCCGTAATGAGTGAGCAACTTACTTCAACCCTTTCTCAGTAGAAGTGCACATACATGGATATTGGTGCCTCTGGAGGCAAGCACTGGGGGATATTTATTATAGATTCTGTCAGTGGTACTAGAGTTCTTTCCAAGAGTACACAGTTTCTTCTTTCCACTTTTTTCTTCTTCCTTCTTTTTCTTCTTTCACACATTTTCTTTCTTTAAAAAATTTTTTCTTTTCTCATATAGTACATCCTGACAGCATCCTTCCCTCCTTCCACCCATGCCAGTCCCCCTCCCTCTCTTCCTTCTCCCCCAGATTCACTCCTCCATTTCCATTCAGAGAAAAGCAGGCCTCGGGGCTGGAGAGATGGCTCAGCAGCTAAGAGCACTGGCTGCTCTTCCAAAGGTTCTGAGTTCAAATCCTAGCAACTACATGGTAGCTCACACAGCCATCCGTAATGAGATCTGATGCCCCCTCTGGGGTGTCTGAAGACAGCTACATTGAGTGGGGCTGGAAAGAGAAGAAAAAAGTGTCCAAAGACAGCTACAGTGTACTTATATATAATAAATAAATAAATCTTTTTTAAAAAGTAGGCCTCCCAGCAATATATTAACTGAACATGGCATAACAAGGTGCATAAGACTAGGCACAAATCTCATATCAAGGCTGGACAGGCAGCTCAGTAGAGGAAAAGTCTTAATAGCAGGTAATTGGGTTAGGCAATTTATTAGTCAGGGTTCTCAAGAGTCACAGAACTTATGGGATAGCTCCATATGTTAAGGGAAATTCTTGGAATGACTTAAAGTCTGCAGTCCAACTAACTCAACAATGGGCAGCTGTGAATGGGAAGTCCAAGAATCAAGTAGTTGTTTAGTCCCACGAGGCTGGGTGTTTCAGCTGGTCTTCTGTAGAAGCTGGAATCCTGAAGAAGTAGGCTCCAATAGATGTGCTGGCAAGTGAGTGCAAGCAGGCAAAGTCGGTCTTCCTTCCATTGTCATTATGTGGGCCTCCAACAGAATGTATGGCCCAGATTAAAGGTGTATACCGCCATGCCAGGACCTAAGCTCTTTACTTGAATCTTGTTCTGTCCCAAGATGGCCTTGAACTCAGAGATCGCTTGTCTTAGTCTCCTGGGATTAAAGGCGTGTATCACCTTGCCCGAGCCTAACCTTTCTGTGGCCACTATGCTTCAAGATCTGGATCAAAAGCCTGTGTCTTCCAGCCTCAGGGTCTGGATCACAGGCATGCCCTCTATTTCTGGATTGTAGTTCATTCCAGATATAGACAAGTTGACAACCGGAAATAGCCACCACAGGCAACCATCTATGAGAATAGCAGAATACCATTAGGAATCATTTCTCTCTGGGCCACCCAGCTTTTTGTTCCTGGCTATCCAGGCAGTGTCTGGAACAGGCTCTCTCTCTCTCTCTCCTAGTGAAAGTCATTGGTTAGGCACTTCCATAAGCTCTGAGCCAATATTTTCTTAGCACATCTTGTAGTCAAGACAGTGTGACAAAATACCTGATGGAAACAAGAGTGGAAAAACATTATTTAGCTCATGGCTAGGGAATTTTGTCAGCTGAGTCTTGGGGTGAACACCTGAACCTCTGGAGTTTCAGCACTTAGGGGGCAGAGGTCATGGGGTCTTAAGGCTGGCCTGGACTACAGGTCCTCAGTCCATCCTGACAGAGAAAGCAGAGTAGAATCACCCTGTTGGTGGTGGCAGGGTCCTGCAGCTGCTGCTTCCCACAAAGCTATCCCACCAAGTAAAGAAAGTGCCCTGGAAGCAGAGCAGGACTATGGTCCCACAGGACTGCCCCCTGGTGACCCATTTCTGCTAAGACAGGCTCTGGAAGTCTTTTAAAACAGTGCCACAATCAGGAAACCAAGTTTTCAAGTACAAGAGAAAGTAGGAGGCATTTCACATTCAAATCATAACAACAGCATGGTACCATAAAGAACAGTGCTTGCTTGCTTGGTTTTCCCTCATGGTACAAGACCAAGATTAAGGAAGGTGTCAGCAGAGTTTGTTTCTCCTGACACCTCTGTGCTTGGCTTATAGACTTGCAGTTTACACTTTCTTCCTGACTGTTCACAAGGCCTTTCCTCTGTGTCTGTTAGTTTCCTAAGCACCCCTCCATCCTTTCCTTTCCTCTCAGTGAGACATCCTCTCGCTAACTGTTGTTGGGATTACCGGCTCCTTAATCAGTCACTCCAATTAGTCATCTCAGTCTCCTCCTGCTCCACACCCTCTTCTATTTTTATTTAATTATCTATCCTATCTATCTATCTATCTATCTATCTATCTATCTATCTATCTATCTATCTATCATATATTCATTCATTCATTCATTCATTCATTCATTCATTCATTCATCTATGTTTGAAAACATACACTGAGACAGACATGGAAGTCTAATATAGCCCAGGCTGGCCTCAAACTCAGTAGGTAGCTTAGGATAACCTCCTAGCTCTACCTCCCCTCCTGGCTCTACCTCCCAATAGGTGTATGAGATTTCACCTAGCTTTCTGGGGTGTGTGTGTGTGTGTGTGTGTTGCCTGCTGGTGCTTATGTTGGCACATTTATGGAAACCAATGGAGGATGTTGAATGTTGTTGCTCTGTCACTCTCAATCTTATTCTCTCTAGTCAGGGCTTCTCACCGAACCTGCAGCTAGGTTGGTGGCCAGTAAGCCCTATCAATCCTGGAGTCTCTGTCCTCTACTTCAGTGGGGATGCAGGTACATGCAACTACACTCAGATTGTTGAGCTTGGTTTTAGGGGTTCAAAATCTGGCCCTTGTGCCTGTATATAAAATTCTCTTACACACTGAGCTATCTCTCAAGCACCATGGATTCATTCATTCATTTGTCTGTGTATTATTTTTTGAGATAAGGTCTCTCTATGTAACACAGGCTGAACTTTCTTGATCCTTTGCCTCAGCAACTTGACCCAGTAATCGGACTATAGATACACGCCAGTCTGTGTGGGTCTCTCACCATTTTGTAAGCATACTACTCATGTTGGATTAGCATTTACCCTAATGACCTGGATTAGTTTAATTGACTTTTTAAATTCCCTATGGCTGGGCTGGGCATAGTGGCACACACCTTTAGTCTAGCACTTGGGAGGCAGATGCAAGAAGATCTCTGTAAGATAGAGGTCATCCTAGTGTACACAGCAAGATCCAGGCCAACTAGGGCTACATAGTGAGATCCTGTCTAAAAGAGGGAGGGAAGGAGAGAGGGAGGGAAGAGAGACGGGGGAGAGGGGGTAAAGAGGAGCAAGGAAAGGGAGAGTGAGAAGGGGGAGAGAGAGATGCAGACAAACGTTGAGATAGTGAGGTTAGAGATCCATAACATGACCTCAATAAAAGCTGGTGTACCTGCTCAAAGTGATTTCCTGGTGAAGGGATGTCTCTGCACTTTCTTGGGGAGCAAGGCCAGGTGGTGGTTTACCTAACCTCGCATTAGAACTCCCATTTCCACATCCTCAAATTATGCAATTTATGACTCCTTCCCCACTCTCTAATCAGCTTTGGCGTGTCCACTTCAATAATTGCAGGCTGTTTGTTTTCCCTACTCCCCCATCCTTAACTTCAAGTAGCTACCCAGAAAGATTTTAATGCCTTTAGGTCCTTACCAGGCAACTAAACACTAGTGACAGGCAGGAGCTCCTGTGTCAATGAGTCCTCTCTGTTCAGTCAAACCTCAACTAAGTGTTCCAAGTTTCTAGTCTAAGTCTCAGCCTCAGTCACAGGCCCACACTGCTTTTTCTCAGAGAAAACAGCTAGGAAGCCACTCATGATGGAAAATTCTAGGGACTCTCAGGGATCTTCAAGAAGAAAGAAACCTGGAGCTTAGAGGAACTTGTGGGTGGGGTGACCTTTAGCATCATAATGAGGCAGTGCAGTTCTGTGAGGCAGCTTTGGGTACCAGGCAGGGTTCCATGTTGTCGGTCCGGTGTGAGCTGTTTTTCTTCCCTAGATCTGCCCACTTGAGGCCTGCTGGTAGTCACACCACCGGCTCCCACTCATCCCCTGTCTCTTGGTCTCCACCCTCTTCCTGGACATCCATTTTTCTTCCTAGTTTTCAATTTACTGGCTCCCCATTTTTCCACACCCAGCTGCTGCTACACCCCCAACTCCTTGACCTCTATAGCCCATAACTGTCACGGTCCCACACTAGGGCCCAGCCTGCCCCACACGATCTCTCCTCTCCCCTCCCCCTCATTTCCACTCTCTTTCTGTTTCTTTCTGTATCTGTCTCTCTGTCCCTCTTCTCTGTTCTGCCTGTCTCTCTGTATCTGTCTCCTTCCCTTCCACTCCCTATCCACCACCCCTGGGTATTTGAGACAAGGTGTCAATATGACAATAGGCAGCCCAAGCTAGACTCAAACTCACTATGTAGTTTATGTAGTTGGCTGATTAGAACTCTTTTTATCACACACACACTCTATCCCTTTACAAGGACATGATCTTACAGTTGCTCACTATTTTTCCCAGGATAGAATATAAAAGTACTATTTGAACTTGCTTGTATTCCAATGCTAATACTGTCTCAAGACCTAGTTATCCAAGGGAGTCCACAAGTAGACCCAAGTGATGCTATGTGGCCCTGCCCCCAAGTTATTTCTGATAGGTGGATAAAGATGCCAACAGCCAATAGCTGAGCAAAAGAGACATAGGAGGAGTTTAGGGTTCACAAGGGCCTGGGTGGGGGTGGGGGGTTGGAGGAGAACCATGAGGGAGAGAGAAGAAGGTGAGGAAGAGAGAGGCCACCATGGGTTAGGTGAGTCATGAAGATGTAGCCCTGGGGGCTGGCCAATTAAAATTAAGAGCAGCCCAGATAAAACATAGTAAATAATAACTGGGGGTTATCGATAGGAAAGTAGATTATAATAGCATAGAGGGTAGATCTCTACCAAGATCTTGTGCTGTTTAACACCTATTGTAAATAATAAAAGTTATGTGTGTCTTTTATCCAGGAAATGAATGATCAAGGCAGGGTAGAAACCCTGGGTTGGGATTAAAAATTACTACAACACCTTGAGGTAGTAAGCCCCCCCCCCCCCCCGGTCACTATTACCTTTGTGATAATAGTGACTCAGTCCACAGGGAATGGTCAAGGCCTTTCTTCCTTCTGCCCTAGCTAGACCTTTTCAGCCCCTATTACCCTTTAGTTTCCTGCCCTGTTGGGTAGAAAAAAAACCAAGGTCTGCATAAGTCCCCCAAACTGAGGTCCAACTTCTAGTACTCAAGAATCAATTTCTCTTCTCTTCTTTCCTTTTTTTTTTTTTTTTTTTTTTTTTGTGTACGTGCTACAGAATCAAGCACATGTTAGTGTTTTTGAGACAGGGTTCTCTGCTGTAGGTCGGGCTGGCGAGAAATTCACTGTGTAGCTGAGCATGGCTTCAAATTCTTGGTGCTCCTCCTCTGACCTCAGGCTGTCAAGAGCAGGGATTATAGATGTCTGCTAGCACACCTGGCCTTTTAAAGAAACATGTTTCTGAGGCAAGGTTCACTGAGACTAAACTCAAACTCATGATTCTCCTGCTTCATACTTCCAAATGCTAGAATTACTGTAGTAGATACTACTATGCTAAGCTTTAAAATCAGTTCTTAGAAACTAAGTAATTATCAATTGATACCAAGAAATGATTTTATTGCTAGAACTCTAACTTGCAATATGAGTATATAGGTAGACAAACACATGCAGAAAATATTTGTTGAACTATTCCTTAAAAAGAAAGAGACTGTTTTTTAAACTATACATTGGCTATATTTGAAGCTACAGTTTTATTTTAGTTTTAAAAACTTTTAATACACTTTTAAGTAAAACATGATTACATTACTTTTATCCTTCTCTTCCTCTAGTACTTCCCAAGTCCCTTCCCTCCAACTTCTTCCATGTATGCCTCTCCCATTTTCAAAAAGATGGCCACCTCTTTTCTGATCAGTTACATATATATGTGTCTATGTATATACATATTATAAATGTACCGTGGCGAATGTTTCTGTTGTTTGTGTGTATATATGGTTTCAGGGATATCATTTTGTATTGGGTAACCAATTAGAGGAGCTCATTCTTGGGAGTGGCTGACTCTCTCTCAGCAATCATCAGTTGCCTGTCCAGGGATGTGACATTGTGAGATTTTTCCCTCGTGCATAATTTCTATTGATACTGTTACTGTTCAGAGCTTGTTTGTGCAGCCATTTCTAGGAGAGACTGTTCACAGGATACTTACTGGTTCTTACAATCTTTCTGCTCCCTCCTCTGAGATATTCCCCGAGTCATAGATGCATGAAGATTATGTAGACTTATCCACTAAGGCTGGTCTCCCCCTGATCATTGATCTCCCCATTGTGTCCAGTTGTGGTGTTCTATGATGGTCTCCATTTGCTGCACAGAGAAGCTTCTTTGATGAGGGGTGGTAGCTACACTTAGCGGTGGGTATAAGGAGAAGATTTAGAACATAGTTAGGGATTATGCTGGTCTAGCAAAGTGACAGTAGCAGGTTCTCTTCTAAGAGCCATGACCTCACTAACCCTGGGAAGTTGGCTATGTTTGTAGTAGCAGGCATGGTTTCCCTCTTGTTGAGTGGGACTTAAGTCCAATTAGATATCTGTTGTTTACCACCAAATTGTGGATACCTCTTATTGTACTTTTAGGACTACCTTTCCACATTGGTCATTGTGATATCACAGCTGTATAGGACTATTAATTTCTTCCCTTTCTTGGTGGCTTACATATTGTTTTATGGTCTCATAGAAGCTAGACCACAGGAAGGAAACTTTAAGGTTAGATCCAGCTTGAATAATCTAAGTGTTATGTCTCAAATGTACAGTACCTTCAACAATAGGGGTTCACCTGCAACTTCTGAGAGGCAACAGCTAGAATCTCTATTGTTTTAAGAGTCATTTGGACTACCCTGACCAACTATTCTGAAGGAGATTTCTCATGCCTGGTACTGGGGCTTTTTGTTAGTCTATGGTTCTTGTAGGGGGGGGCATTGTCAGACCTAGTAACATTACTTCCTTTATAGTGGCACGATTTCCATATATATGTATTTGTGTGTGTGTGTGTGTGTGTGTGTGTGTGTGTGTGTGTGTGTGTGTGTGTGTGATATATATGGTACATTTAAACCAATAGGAATGTATGTATTATATATAATTTTAGGTAAACATAAATCAGTAAGATTGTTTGAGGTAGCTGGTGTACAGTGGCACATGCCTTTAATCCCAGAATTTGGGAGACAGAGGCAGGCAAATCTCTGAGTTCAAAGCCAGCCTGGTCTATAAAGTGAGTTCCAGCATAGCCAGGGCTGTTACACCAAGAAACTATGTCTCAGAAAAAAAAAGATTTCTTAAGGTTTTACAGAACAATCTTGCTGTTATTTGTGTCTCATCCCTCCTCCTCCTGTGTTGACCTCCCACAGTTGGAGCTCCCTCTTATTGTTTCATTTTCCACTTCATATCCTCTGTATTCTGCTATTCCCTTCTCAGCCTACTCCCCCCATTGTTCATTTATACTTTCCTGGTTTCCACAGTTACTCTATGATGTATTTGCATATGAGAAGACTGGGGCTAAGACATAGAACCACAGATGAGAACACACAGTGTTTGTCTTCCTGGGTCGGAGATCTCTCAGTTTACTCTCTTCTAGGTTCATGTGTTTACCTGAAATTTTGTGGGTTTCTTATTCCTTATAGCTGAATACAATTCCATTGTGTACATGGACCATATTTTCACAATTTATTTAACTGTTGAAGGACATTTTGGATGTTTCCAGTTCTACCTATTGTTAATAGAGCAGCAATGAACATGGCTCAGCAAGAATCTGAGAAAGAGGTTGTCAGTCCTTTGAGCATATGCCAATGAGCATATAGCTTGGTGATATGGTATATTACTTTTCACTTTTGGAGGATTCTCCACACTGACTTTCATAGTGGTTGTACCAGTTTGCAATCCCACCAAGAGTGACTGGTGGTTTCTCTTTTCCACATCTTTTCCAGCATTTCTTTTCTGATTTTTTTTTAATCTTAGCCATTTCCTGATTAGGGTGAGATGAAATTTCAAAATGAAATTTCAATTGAGGGTTACTATTGCTGTAACAAAACACCAGGACCAAGGTATTTAAGGAGAAAAAGGCTTGTTTGGCTTATATTTCCACATCATTATTTATCATGAAAAGAATTCAAGAAAGGAACTCAAACAAGGCCGGAAACTGGAGTCAGGAGCTGATGCAGAGGCTATGGAAGAGTGCTACTCACTGGCTTGTTCACCATGGCTTGCTCAGCTTGCTTTATTATAGAACCCAGAACTACCAGCCCAGGGCAGGCACCACCCACCATGGACTGGGCCCTCCCCGTTGATTCCTAATTGACAAAGTGCGTTACAGCTGGATCTCATAGAGGCATTTCCTCAACGGAGGCTCCTTCTTTTTTAATGACTCTAGCTTAGGTCAAGTTGACACAAAGCCATCCAATACAACTGACCCCTTGTCAATTGACATATAAACGTATCACTATACGCCTCAGCCCTTCCTTTCTTATTCATTCACAATATCTCACATTAAAAACATAACTTAAAAAAGTACCACAACGGGCTGGAGAGATGGCTCAGCCGTTAAAGGCTAGGCTCACAACCAAAACCATAAAAAAGTACCACAACATTTACAAATTCAAACATTAAAATTTCAGTCCATTTAAAATAATCAGTTTCTTTTAAAATCAAATGTCTTTTAAAATTCAATATCTCTGCTCTACTCTATGATAACTTGGTCAAGGAAGAAATAAAGAAAGAAATTAGAGACTTCCTAGAATTTAATGAAAATGAAAGTACAACATACCCAAACTTATGGGACACAATGAAAGCAGTGTTAAGAGGAAAACTCATAGCTTTGAGGGCCTCCAAAAAGAAACTGGAGAGAGCATACACTAGCAACTTAACAGCACACCTGAATGCTCTAGAACAAAAAGAAGCTAATACACCCAAGAGGAGTCGAAGGCAGGAAATAATCAAACTCAGGGCTGAAATCAACCAAGTAGAAACAAAAAGAACAATACAAAGAATCAACAAAACCAAGAGTTGGTTCTTTGAGAAAATCAACAAGATAGATAAACCCTTAGCCAGACTAACCAGAGGGCACAAATTAACAAAATTAGAAATGAAAAGGGAGACATAACAACAGATTCTGAGGAAATTAAAAAAATCATCAGATCCTACTACAAAAGCCTATACTCAACAAAACTGCAAAATCTGGATGAAATGGACAATTTCCTAGACAGATACCAAATACCAAAGTTAAGTCAGGATCAGATAAACCATCTAAACAGTCCCATAATGCCTAAGGAAATCGAAGCACACATTAAAAGTCTCCCAACCAAAAAAAAGCCCAGGGCCAGATGGGTTCACTGAAGAATTCTATCAGACCTTCAAAGAAGAACTAATACCAATAGTCTTCAATCTACTCCACAAAATAGAAACAGAAGGAACACTACCCAATTCCTTCTATGAGGCCACAGTTACACTGATACCAAAACCTCAGAAAGACCCAACAGGGAAAGAAAACTTCAGACCAATTTCCCTTATGAATATTGATGCAAAAATACCCAATAAAATTCTAGCAAGCCGAATCCAAGAACACATCAAAATGATCATTCATCATGATCAAGTAGACTTCATCCCAGGGATGCAGGGATGGTTCAATACCTGGAAATCCATCAATGTAATCCACTACA
>CM052722.1:98595069-98609329 GCA_028551405.1 Uromys caudimaculatus
AAAAACAATGATTTAATGAAATTTTCAGGCAAATGGATGGAACTCGAAAATATCATCCTGAGCGAGATAACTCAGTCACAAAAGAATGAACATGGTATGTACTCACTGATAAGTGGATATTAGCTCAAAAGTTCGGAATACCCAAGTTTCACTTTACAGTAACTGCTGGACTGAGCGTGAGGTCCCAGATGGAGGAGTTGGAGAAGGGACTGAAGGAGTTGAGGGAGTCTGCAGCCCCATGGAGGGAGCAATAGTGTCAACTTACCTGACTGCCTGGTCCTCATAGAGGCTGAACCACCAACCAAAGAATACACATGGAGGGACCCATGATTTGGACCACATATGTGGCAGAGGATGGCCTTGTTGGCCATCAGGGAGAGAGGAGAGGCCCTTGGGCCTGAGGATGTTAGAGACCCCAGTAAGGGGAATATCAAGGTGGGAATATGGGAGTGGGCGGGTGGGTAGGTGGGAGGTGGAATTCCCTCATAGAGGTGGGGGAGGGGGAGGGGATAGGTGGTCTCCAAAGAGGAGTCCTAGAAAGGGGGAAACATTGGAAATGTAAATAAAGTATCAAATAAAATAAAATAAAATAAAATAAAATTCAATCTCTCTCAATTGTGGGCTCCAGTAAAATAAAAACTAAACCAAATATTATCTTACTTTAAAGGGGAAAAATCAGGACACAATCACAACCTTAGCCAAGCAAAGTTAAACTCCAACAGTATAAATAATCCAATGTCCACTTATCTGAGAGTCATTCACAATCTTGTGGGCTACTCTGCCCTCTGCAACACACACAGCTGTTTCTTATAGGCTCTGACTTGTTCCACTCCATTGCTGCTGCTGTTCTTGGTGGTCATCCCATGGTACTAGCATCTTTAGAACCCTGGGATCTTCTGCCATAACTGTGCTGCACTTTCACCAATGGCGCTCTTCATGGTGCCAAGCCTCAACATCTCCTCATGACCTCTTTAGTTCTGGTCTTCAACTCCCACTGAGGCTGTACCTTCACCAGTGGCCACTCCTGGCCTCTCACAAGCTTCAGCTGCTCTCCATGACCCTTTAATATCTTCAAAACTAGTGCCACCTGGATGACACTTATGCTACAAAGTTTGGCTGTTAGTGCAAGGTACAGTCTTGGCTGCCTCTGGAACACAGCTTCTGTGTGCTGACTCTAAGGAAACACTTCCCAGGAGATTTTTTACCTCAAATTTGGTCTCAATCACTGCTAGTTTCTCAGTTCCAGCTGACTAGCATCGAGTATCCCAGCAAAGCAAAGGTCTCCACTTCAGTAGTTCGAGTCACTCATTAATCACAGCTGATTCTTCAGCCCCCACTAACTAGAAGAACCGCAGATTCTTAACTCATAATATGCAATGGCCTGACAGTCTTTAAGTGACTCTCAAACTTCCACAACAGGGCTCCATTTCCTGTATTTCTCTCAACACTCTTATCTTCCAAGCTTCCACTGCACATCTCACTAAGGTTTTCAAGATCAAAGTTCCAAAGTCCTTCCACAATCCTCAAAAAAAAAAAAAAAAAAAAAAAAAAAAAAAAAAAAACCAACATGGTCAGGTATCACAGCAGTATCTTACTCATGGTACCAATTTCTGTCTTAGGTTTACCATTGTTGTGATGAAACACCATGACCAAAGCAACTTGGAGAGGAAAGGGTTTATTTGACTTATACTTCTGTAGCACTGTTCATCATGTAAGGAAGTTAAGATAGGAACTTGGAGGCAGGAGTTGATGTAGAAGCTATGGGTGAGTGTTGCTTACTAGATTGCTCCCCACGGCTTGCTCAGCCTGCTTTTTTATAGAACCCGGTGTAAATGTAAATGTCACTTTTATTTCCTCAGAGGAAGGGATGAGATGAGAACTGTACCCAATTTGTGCAAATACATGGCTTGGGCTGAGCCCAGAGTGTTTCTACCTAACTATCCCTTGGCCTAGGCCTGGAAGCTACTAACCTTCATATAATCTAATTTTCTGCAAGCCAGGACCTTAAGGCTTCAGTTCCCAGCCTCCATCTGCTAATCTAGGCCTAGAATGTTTTAGCCTCTGAGACTTACTACTGAATAAACTTACTCTTTCTAGCTCTTTCTGAACTCTGGCTGGCCAGTTCAACTCAGCTGTTCTGGCTCAAACTCTTTTCCAAGCTGATTCAAATTGGCTTCTCTTGGCTTCTGACTGAATGCTCTGCTTGAAAAGACTGTCTTTGAACTCCACAAACTAATTTGCTCTGAACTCAACCTCTCTGCTCCAAGCACTGCTCCAAACTGAACTGCTCTGAACTGAACTAAACACAACTGAACTCTCCCTCACTGCTCTTTAAGTAGCCTCCCTTTTCTGTCTGCTCACCCGAGAGTTGAGCATATCTTATCTCTGGCTCATTCTGTCAAATCTTTCTCTGACCCTCAATTAGACATCATTGTTTGGGATTAAAAGTGTATATTAAAGGTGTGTCTTTATTCCAGCCAGAGGGATTAAAGGTGAATTTGCATTCCAGCCAGATCATACTTTTGGATGTGATCCCTTACCAGAGCAGCCATGTGGCTGAATTAAAATTCCTCTACAACCCAGGGCCACCAGCCCAGGGATGGTACTACCCAAAATGGGCTGGTCCCTCCCCATCAATCACTAATTAAGAAATGTCCTATAGGTTTGCCTATAGCCTGATCTTAAGGAGGCATTTTCTTAACTGAGTCTCCATCTTCTACCATGTGTCAAGTTGACACAAAACCAACCAGCATGTGATAAGCATTTTAATTCTATTTTATTCTACTTTTTTATTCTATTGAAGACTCCCTGTTTAGATAACTATTCTATTATTAATTTTTATCATTTATTTTCCTAACTCTGTTTTTTAATTCTTTGTATATTGTCGATATTAATCCTCTGTCAAATGCATAACTGGAAAGGGTTCTCTCCTGTTTTGTGAATTTTATCTTCAATTAGTTGGATATTTCCTTAGCTACACAGAAGCTTTTTAGTTGTTTAAGGTCCCAGTTGTCAATATTTGGCCTTAATTTATGGACAAATAAAGCCCTGTTCTGAAAGTTTTTCCAGCACCTCTCTCTTGTAGGAAACTGCCTATGTTTTTTTCTAGCAGTTTTAGCGTTTGAGGTTTTAAATTTGCATATTTGGTTCACTTGGACCTTATTTTTGTACAGAATGATAAAACACAGGTCTAATTTAATTCTTCTGCACATAGATATCAAAATTTTCCAGGACCATTTGTTAAACATGTTTTTTTCTCCAGGGTGTGTGTGTGTGTGTGTGTGTGTGTGTGTGTGTGTGTGTGTGTGTGTGTGTGTATCTCCTTTTGGCTATAGTTACAAGTGTTCATTTTGGGATCTTCTATTTTGTTCATTGATCTATGTGTTTGTTTTTGTGCCACTACCATATTCTTTTTGTTACCATGGTTCTGCAATATATCTTGAAGTCTGGAATGGAAAGTCTTCCAGTATTATCCTTTTTATTATTTTATCTGTATAAGTTATACGTATTATGCCAGAATGTATGTCTGTATACCACATTGTGCAGTGGCTAGAAAAGAACACTGGTTCTCTTAGAGCTGGAGTTACAGATGATTATAAAACAGCATACGGATGCTGGAAATTGAACCCAGGTCTTCTGGAAAAGCAGCTAGTGTTCTGAACCTCTGAGCTTTCTTTCTAGCACCTCTAGTATTATATGTTTTTTGTTCAGGATTGCTTTGGTCATCTGTGTTGAGTTTTTTTGTTGTTGTTCCATATGAATTTTAGTATGTTTTATTTCTATTCCTGGGAAGTGTGCTATGTATATTTTTATTGACATTTTATTGAATCTGTAATTGCTTTTGGTTGAATGTTCATTTTATTTTTTTTTAAATGTGGTTTATTACTTTTTATGTTAATTTAGTGTGTGTGTGTGTGTGTGTGTGTGTGTGTGTGTGTGTGTTATGGTTTTACTGCTGTGAACAGACATCATTGACTGTCTTAGGGTTTTACTGCTGTGAACAGATACCATGATCAAGGCAAGTCTTATAAGGACAACATTTAATTGGGGCTGGTTTACAGGTTCAGAGGTTCAGTCCATTATCATCAAGGCAGGAGCATGGCAGCATCCAGGCAGACCTGGCACTGGAGGAGCTGAGAGTTCTACATCTTGATAGGACGACAGTCAGGAAAAGACTGACTTCCAGGGTACTAGGAGGAAGGTCTCAAAGTGCACCTCAACAGTGACACATTTCCTCCAACAAGGCCACACCTCCTAATAGTGCCACTCCCTGGGCCAAGCATATTCAAACCACCACAGTGTGGGAGTGTGTTTCCTGCATATGTATTCACTATGTGTTTGCCTGGTGCAACAGAGGTCAAAGAGGGCATCTCACTCCCTGGATCTGGAGTTGCAAGTAGTTGTGAGTTTTGAATCAGGTTATCCTGGAACTTGTGGCAGTTCTCCATCCTCTACCTCCTCCAAGAGCTGGAATTACAATTATGAACCATTATGCCACAATGTTCTTATTTTTATTTTATTTTCTGTCCTAAATTTTATTACATTTTTGTTTGGTGTGTAGGTGCATGTGTGTGTGCGTGCATGCATGTGTGTGTGTGTGTGTGTGTGTGTGTGTGTGTGTGTGTGTGTGTGTGTGTACATGAATGCAGATGTCTGCTGAGGCCAGAGACTTTGGTTCCCTTGGAGCTAGAGACAGAGGTGATTATTAGCCCCTTGATAGGAGTGCTGAGAAACAAACTTGGGTCCTCTGGAGGAACAGTATGAGCTTTTAACCACTAAGCAATCTCTCCACACCCCCGGCTTTGTATTCTTTTGTTCCTGTCATCTTTTGCTCAATGTGTTTATGATACTGATCCATATTCATTAATATAGCGTTAGTCCATTTATTTTCATATTCCAGTAGATGTCTATTACAAAGTGTGTCACCGTGGAGTACAGGCTGGTGTTTAGTGGCAAGTGTGTGTTTACTATACAATTCTTTGAGTTTCAGCTGGGCGGTGGTGGCGCACGCCTTTAATCCCAGCACTTGGGAGGCAGAGGCAGGCAGATTTCTGAGTTCGAGGCCAGCCTGGTCTACAGAGTGAGTTCCAGGACTGCCAGGGCTACACAGAGAAACCCTGTTGCGAAAAACCAAAAAAACAAAACAAAACAAAACAAAAAACAATTCTCTGAGTTTCAACCCAGCACTAAAAATAAAAGTGTGTGCTATTAGTATTCTCAAAAATGTCTATTGGTAAACACATGTGTGCATTTCTGGTAGGTATAGAAGTACATGTAGAATTGCTGAGTTATAAGATGAATTTGTGTGTTCAGAGAAATGTCTCAACAGCTTGCTTCTCTAAAAGAGGACCTGGGTTTGGTTCCATTCACCCACATGGAGCCTCACAAACATGTGTAACTCCAGTTTCAAAAGATCTGATGCCCTCTTCTGGCTACTATGTGCATCAAACATGCACATGGTAACATACATACATATAGGGAAAACATTCATGTCTCTGCCTCCTTACTACTGGAGTTAAAGGTATACACCACCATGCCCCCCACCAAAATAAATCTTTTAAAATTACTTTGAAGAGTGAAATGCATTTATTAATATTTTCCAAGCGCAAGCAATTCCACCAACTTATATTCTGACCATAATAAAAGAATTCTGATTTCTCCATATTTTTATAAATACCCCACATTATTTTCATCTTAGCCATCTTAGTGAATATAAAAGGTATCACATCATGACTTTAACCTGAATCACCATGATAAGTAGGGAAGTCAAGTACATATTCATATACAAACTTGCCATTTGGTGATCCAAGTTTTTGGTCAATTCTTTTGCCAGTCTTTTTATTATTTAAATTTTTAAGACAAAGTTCCATGTATTCCATGCTGGCCTTGAGTTCCACTTTGTAGCCACGGATGATCTTGCGTTCCTGATCTTCCTGTCTCTGCCTCCTGAGTGCTGAGATTACAAGCATGCAGAACCATACGCAGTATCATTGTTAAGACAGAGTCTCACATTTTATCCCAGGCTGGTCTTAAACTCTTGGAAAATTTCCTGCTGCAATTGTCTCTAAATATTGAGATTACAGATAGGAGCCATTAATGCCAGCTTTAATAGTGGTTTAGATAATGGCGTTTCTGATCTCCATATACTCTATTTTATTTTACTTTTCCCAGTTTTGGGCACTTGATGCTTTGTTGTTTGTGAAGCAGAGATGTAAATTAAGAGGACAATAATAGGCCTGGGCGTTCATAGGTGTGCTTAGGAAAAACAGAGTATATACCCAAGAGCATAGGCATGGTTTAAAACACAAATGTTTTAAAAACAGGACTTCAGATGGCAAGACTGGCCTCATTCTCACTGTGTAGCTCCTCACCTCAAGGCCAGACACTCCTGCATTAGCCTCCTGAATGTTAGTATTGCAAACATGTTTCAAGAGTAAACTAGCTCTGGCCCTTTGACTTTTCATATAAATTTTAGAATTAGGTCTCTAGAGATGGCTCAGTGGGTAAAGAACTTACTGAGGAGGCCTGACAACCTAAGGTTGGATCCCCAGAACCCATGTGAAGTCTGAATGCAATAGCTCACATATCTGTGATCCCAGAACTCTTACAGAGAAATGGGAGGCAGAGACAGAATACCCAAAAGTCTGAGCCAGGCAGGCTGGCATATGCAGCAGTGAGTAAGAAAGGTCCTCAACCTAGGAGGAAAATGAGTATTGACATCTGATGGTACCCTCCGACCTCTTGAGTGCCATGGCCTGTACACTCCCACATTTACATATATGAATTGGATGCATATACACATACATAAAAATAATAAATACATTTCAGATATAGTTAGTTTTCATAAAAATAAGTGAATGTATGTGCATGTACTCATATACTGCTAAGATTGTATTACTTCTATTAATCTATTTTGGGAGAACTGAACGTTTTTGTAATATTGACTGCTTGCTTGCTTACTTTCATGTATGTGGTCTTCCAAGAAAGGGTCTCACTGGGTAGCCCAGGCTGGTTTAGAACGCATGAATCTCATCCTCCAGAGAAGCAGGAATGCACCACCACAGTTGACTTTAAGCCTCCATTTAATGTAGGCTTTGATATTTGGGTGCAGTAAATCCAACAGATAAGATGATTTTCATTGAAATCCCCACACAGGACTGCACTGGCCAGGAGGGAAGGAGCATAGGAGAAATGGGGGGCAAGAATGTTTGTTGTGGTTGCGATAAGAAAGTGCAGCCAGTGTAACCAGAGAGAGACAGACAGACAGAGAGAGAATGACAGAGACAGAGACAGAGACACGGAGAGACAGAGAGAGAGAGAGAAGAGCAAAACACAGCTCCCACCAAGGGAATGGGTGTGAATGTGAAGGGTCTCAGAGATCGGAGGCCACACATGGGCTCTGAGTTTGTCTGTTTATAGTCTCCCAGGGTCTTTCCCCTTCTAAACCCCCTTTTCTTTCTGATCTGTCCCACCAAGGAGTAGCCTCTCTTAGGTAGACTCTTTTTTTCCTTCATGCTAGCAGTTTGTGAATTTAATGGTTGCAACATCTTAGGGGTTGGGTGGGGGGCAACCCTAGAAGGAGAAGTCCCTTCTTAAAGTGGTCAGTCCCTGTTTCCCAGACCAGCCCAAGTTCCCACTGAGCCTCGCTCCCTGCCACTTTTTTTTTTATTAATTTTTATTTTTTGATACTTGTAGTGGCTATTTCTGATTGTCAACTTGACTATATCTGGAGTGAATTGCAATCCAGAATTAGAAGGCTCACCTGTGATCTAGATCTTGAGTCTGGAAGACACAAGTTTCATGTGTGGTGGTACGCACACCTCTAATCTGGGCCACACCTGCTGCTGGAGATCTACATAAGGACATTGGAAGGAGGAAGATTCAATCTTCTTCGCCTGCAAGCCTTGTGGGACTAAGCAACTGCTAGATCCTCGGGTTTTCATTCACAGCTACTACTGACCATTGTTGGGGAGTTTGACTACAGACTGTAAGTTCAGAATGCCCAAGTTTCACTTAACAATAACTGCTGGACTGAGAGTGAGGTCCCCGATGGAGGAGTTGGAGGAAGGTCTGAAGGAGCTGAGGGAATTTGCAGCCCCATGGAGGGAGCAAGAGCGTCAATGGGCCTGACCCCCCCCCCCGGTCATCCTGGAGTTTGGACCACCAACCAAAGAATACACATCTATGGACCCATGGTTTGGACCACATATGTGGCAGAGGATGACCTCGATGGCCATCATGGAGAGAGGAGAGGCCCTTGGGCCTGAGGATGTTAGAGGCCCCAGTAAAGGGGAATGTCAAGGCGGGAATATGGGGATGGGTGGGCGGGTGGGTGGGAGGTGGAATTCCTTCATAGAGGCGGGGATGGGGAGGGGATAGGGGGTTTCCAAAGAGGAGACCCAGAAAAGGGGAAACATTGGAAATGTAAATAAAGTATCAAAAATAAAAAAAAAATAAAAAAAAGTCATCAACAAATTCCCTTACTATATAGAGACTACCTAAAAGTTCTGTGACTCTAGAGAACCCTGACTAATACAGAAGTTGGTACTGAGAGTGGCTCTAGAGGAGCAGAACGCAGTATAAGGGTGAATCTTTTAAGAATCTGGAGTTGGTTTAATAATTCACCAGCACCGTCAACTGCTAAAATCTCTCCAGATACGCTCTCTCCTGGGAACTTGGAGGATATTGAAGACCTGTGGTTGGAAATATATTTTAAACTTAAAGAAGCTAATGCCATTGAGCATCTTGATGAATTGTGTGCTCAAAACTTTTTGCAATATGGGAAAATAATTTGAAAATGACTTTGCTGGCCAGTTGCTCTTAGTATCTCTGGAAAAGATAATGAAGGAAAAGAAGGAGTTGTATGATAAAATTGAACGGATCCAGATGCAAGTGACCGAAATAAAAGTTGCTAAGTGTGTCCTTGAAGAGAATCTTCTCTCCAGCAGCCAAAGAGCTCAGGTTGCAGAAAATTAAACTGAAGCCCTCATTATAAGGTTGGCTGAATTGCAGCGAAAGTTCAGGTCTCAGCCTCAGAGGGTGTCAGCAGTTAAAGTAAGGGCATTAATTGGCAAAGAATGGGATCCTATAACTTGGGATAGGGATGTATGGGAAGACCCTGTTGAAGCTGAGAATTCTGAATCTTCAGACTGTCAATGGTTTACCCCACCTGAGGAAGTAGTATCCTCAGCCCCACCCCTTGAAATAATGCCTTCTCCACATGAGGAAGTTAATCCCTCAGAGTCTGGTGGGCCAGCGGTGACATTCGCTGAAGAAAATGTCAGACAAGATAATATTGATGTTTCTCAAGGCCCACCAATAGTTTCTTCTAGACCTATAACCAGACTCAAGGCAAAACAGGTCCATAGAGGGGAGGTAGAAAGTGTAGTCCATGAGGAAGTTCACTACACTACTAAGGAGCTTAATGAGTTTGCTAATTCATTCAAGCAGAAGTCTGGAGAATATGTGTGGGAATGGATTTTAAGGGTGTGGGATAATGGTGGAAGGAACATAAAACTAGATCAGGCTGAGTTTATTGACATCGTTCCTCTGAGTGGAGATTCAAGGTTTAATATGGAAGCTCGTACAGTTAAAAAAAAGTGTCAGAAGTTTGTTCAAATGGTTGGCTGAAGCGTTTATCAAAAGATGGCCTACTGAAAAGGAGTTGGAGATTTCTGATATCCCTTGGTTTGGTGTTGATGAAGGATTTTAAGGCTCAGGGAAATTGCAACACTAGAGTGAATACGTTGCATAAAACCTAATTCTCCACAATGGGAAGGCCCAGAAGATATGCCCTTCGCCAATCCTATAAGACTCAAACTGGTGAGAGGGGCACCAGCACATTTGAAGAGTTTTGTTCTTGCCCTTTTCCTTGTGCCAGACCTTAGGGTTGGAGATGCTGCTGCTCAATTAGATGAATTAAATGCAATGGGTTTAATTGGGCCTCGAGGTAACAAGGACCAGGTGGTAGCACTGAATCGCCAGAGACAAGGTGGTCGTAGTTATTATAATGGACAGTGTAGACAAAACAACATTTATAATGGCATATACCGTGATGGTCAGCACAGGAGAAGTAAAATTTATAATGGCATGACTCATTCAGACCTTTGGTTCTGGCTAATCAGTCATGGTGTTTCCAGGTATGAAATACATAGGAAGCCTACTGCATATCTGTTTGATCTGTATAAGCAGAAAGTTCTCAAACACATGAAAGAAAGGCTACATTGGATCCTGGCAAAAGGCAGTCTCGGCCAGTGAATCAATTTCCAGACTTGAGCCAGTTTGCAGACCCAGAACCCCTTGAATGAAGAAGTGGCCAGGTTTCTCTGAGGAAGGATCTTGATAAGACACTTAAAAATTTTGCTGTTAGCCTTTGTCCAGTCCTTCCCCAGAGGGACATACGGCCTTTAACAAGGGTAACTGTACACTGGGGGAAAGGAAATAATCAGACTTTCAGGGGTCTATTGGATACTGGCTCTGAATTGACGTTGATCCCAGGAGATCCCAAGAAACATTGTGGCCCTCCAGTTAAAGTAGGGGCTTATGGGGGACAGGTGATTAATGGAGTTTTGACTGATGTCCGACTCACAGTAGGTCCAGTAAGTCCCCGAACACATCCTGTGGTCATTTTCCCAGTTCCAGAATGTATAATTGGGATAGATATACTTAGAAATTGGCAGAATTCTCACATTGGTTCCCTGCCATGTGGAGTGAGGACTATTATGGTTGGAAAGGCTAAATGGAAGCCATTAGAGTTGCTTCTGCCAAAGAAAATAGTGAATCAAAAACAGTACCTTATTCCTGGAGGAACTGAAGAAATTACTGCCACTATCAAGGACTTGAGAGATGCAGGGGTGGTGGTTCCCACCACATCTCCCTTTAACTCTCCTATCTGGCCAGTGCAGAAGACAGATGGATCATGGAGAATGACAGTTGACAGTCGAAAACTAAATCAGGTAGTAACTCCGATTGCAGCTGCTGTACCAGATGTAGTTTCTTGAGCAAATTAACACATCTCCTGGTACCTGGTATGCAGCTATTGATCTAGCAAATGCCTTCTTAGTCCTGTCCATAAGGACCACCAGAAGCAATTTGCTTTTAGTTGGCAAGGCCAGCAGCATACCTTTACAGTTTTGCCTCAAGGATATATTAACTCTCCTGCCCTGTGTCATAACTTAGTTAGAAGGGATCTTGATCGTTTGTCTCTTCCACAAAATATCACATTGGTGCACTATATTGATGACATTATACTGATCGGACCAAGTGAGCAGGAAGTAGCAACCACTTTGGACTCATTAGTAACGCATATGCATATCAGAGGATGGGAAATAAATCCAACCAAAATTCAAGGTCCATCTACTTCAGTGAAATTCTTAGGAGTCCAGTGGTGTGGGGCATGTAGAGATATTCCTTCTAAGATGAAAGATAAATTATTGCACCTGCCCCTCCCACCACCAAGAAAGAAGCACAGCATTTAGTGGGTCTATTTGGATTCTGGAGACAGCATATTCCTCACTTGGGTGTGTTACTCAGGCCCATTTACCAAGTGACTCGGAAAGCTGCTAGCTTTGTGTGGGGGTCTGGAACAGGAGAAGGCTCTTCAACAGGTCCAGGCTGCTGTGCAGGTTGCTCTACCACTTGGACCATATGATCCAGCAGACCCAATGGTACTTGAGGTGTCAGTGGCAGATAGAGATGCTCTTTGGAGTCTCTGGCAGGCTTCTGTAGGTGAATCACAGAAGAGACCTTTGCGATTTTGGAGCAAATCTCTACCATCATCTGCAGACAACTATTCTCCCTTTGAGAAACAGCTCTTGGCCTGCTATTGGGCCTTAGTGGAAACTGAACGTTTGACAATAGGACACCAAGTTACCATGCGACCTGAACTGCCCATCATGAGCTGGGTGTTATCAGACCCTCCAAGTCATGAAGTAGGACATGCACAGCAGCAGTCTATTATCAAATGGAAGTGGTACATCTGTGATTGAGCCTGAGCAGGTCCTGAAGGCACAAGCAAGTTACATGAAGAAGTTGCTCAAATGTCTATGGTTTCTACTCCTGTAGCAATGCCATTTGCTGCCAAGTATGTGCCTATAGCCTCATGGGGTGTTCCCTATGATTGGCTGACTGAAGAAGAGAAGACTAGGACCTGGTTTACTGGTGGCTCTGCACATTATGCAGGCACCACCCAGAAATGGACAGCTACAGCATTACAACCCCTTTCTGGGACAACCCTGAAAGATACAGGTGAAGGAAAATCTTCACAGTGGGCAGAACTTTGGGCAGTACACATGGTATTACAATTTGTTTGGAAGAAGAAATGGCCAGATGTACGATTGTTCACTGACTCATGGGTTGTAGCCAATGGATTGGCTGGATGATCAGGGACTTGGAAAGATCACGATTGGAAAATTGGTGAGAAAGACATCTGGGGAAGAAGTATGTGGTTAGATCTTTCCAAATGGGCAAAGGATGTGAAGATATTTGTGTCCCATGTAAATGCTCACCAAAAGGTGACTTCAGCCGAGGAGGAGTTCAATAATAAAGTGGATAAGATGACCCGTTCTGTGGACAGTCAGCCTCTTTCCTCAGCCATTCCTGTCATTGCTCAGTGGGCACACAAACAAAGTGGTCATGGTGGCCGAGGTGGAGGTTATGCTTGGGCTCAACAACATGGGCTTCCACTCACCAAGGCTGACCTGGTTACAGCTGCTTCTGAATGCCAGATCTGCCAACAGCAGAGACCAACACTGAGCCCCAGATATGGCACCATTCCTCTAGGTGACCAGCCAGCAACCTGGTGGCAGGTTGACTACATTGGACCACTTCCTCCGTGGAAAGGACAATGTTTTGTTCTTACTGGGGTAGATACTTATTCTGGTTATGGATTTGCCTTTCCTGCACGTAATGCTTCTGCCAAAACCACCATCCATGGACTTACAGAATGCCTTATTCATCATCATGGTATTCCACATACTATTGTTTCTGACCAAGAAACTCATTTCACAGCCAGAGAAGTGCGACAATTGGCCCACAATCATGGAATTCACTGATCTTACCATGTTCCCCATCACCCTGAAGCAGCTGGTCTGATAGAAAGATGGAATGACCTTTTGAAGACACAGTTACAGCGCAAATTAGGTGGCAGCAGCATGGAGGGTTGGGGCAGAGTTCTTCAGGAGGCAGTATATGCCTCGAATCACCGTCCAATATATGGTACAGTTTCTCCCATAGCCAGGATCCATGGGTTCAGGAATCAAGGGGTGGAAAAGGGAATAGTTCTACTCACTATCACTCCTTGTGACCCTCTAGGAAAATTTTTGCTTCCTGTCCCCACAACCCTAGGTTCTGCTGGCCTAGAAGTTTTGGTTCCAGAGGGAGGAGTGCTCCTACCAGGAGCTACAACAAACATTTTATTGAACTGGAAGGTCAGACTTCCCCCTGGTCATTTTGGGCTTCTAATGCCCTTAAACCAACAGGCTAAGAAAGGAATAACAGTGTTAGGAGGGGTGATAGATCAGATTACCATGGGGAAATTGGATTGCCTCTCCACAATCGAGGTAAGAAGGATTATGTCTGGAGTGCAGGATATCCCTTGGGCGTCTCTTAGTACTACCATGTCCTGTGATTAAAGTCAATGGAAAACTACAACAGCCTAATTCAAGCAGGATGACAAAGGATGCAGACCCATCAGGAATGAAGGTATGGGTCACTCCTCCAGGAAAAGAGCCAAGACCTGCTGAGGTGCTTGCAGAGGGTGGAAGAAATACAGAATGGGTAGTAGAGGAAGGTAGTTATAAATACCAGCTAAGACCATGTAACCAGCTGCAGAAACAGGGATTATAAAGTAATATGAATGCCTCTGTTGTATTTTGTTAAGAACATATTTGTCTTCCAATTTCTTTAACATCAGTTGGTATTTGAGATACTAAAGGAATGTTCCCAAGGAACATTGCCCCATTGTAAGTTTATAAATGTGTTTGCGATTGTATGAGGAATAGTTATATCATGTTAAGTGTATTTATGACCTTGTTATTGTTTCATGTGGATATGATATATTATTTGTGTCAAGTTGACAAGGGGTGGATTGTAGTGGCTATTTCTGATTGTCAACTTGACTATATCTGGAGTGAATTGCAATCCAGAATTAGAAGGCTCACCTGTGATCTAGATCGTGAGTCTGGAAGACACAAGTTTCAGGTGTGGTGGTATGCACGCCTCTAATCTGGGCCACACCTGCTGCTGGAGATCTACATAAGGA
>CM052722.1:98609429-98620849 GCA_028551405.1 Uromys caudimaculatus
AGTCTCCAGGAGCACCAGGGGGTCAGACCAGGTCAGAATGATGTATGTGTTTTTGTAAATGTTTGTCACATGTGTTCAGCTGTTCCTGAGGCCAGAAGAGGGTGCTAGATCTTCAGGAACTAACAGTACCAGTGGTCTGTTTGCTGGGAACTCCTTTGAAAGAACAGAGAGTGCTTTGAACTGCTGAGCCATCTCTCCAGCCTAGTCTCTCTTCATTCTTGGTGAGAATCCCCTTAAAACAAACATACAAAAACCTTTTACAGGATCATATGCATAAGTTTAGATTAAGGTCTCATTGAAGCAAGTTTTCCATTTATTCCTGAAGTAAGAGAAGTTTTGTTGGAGCCCAAGTGGCAGTATAGATTCTGGCAATCTGTTGATTGGGCCACCTATTCCAGGGTTGGTTTCATGGCAAGGTGCACTTTTCTACAGGATTTGTTTGTTGGTGTTTTTGTCTTTGTTTGTTTGCTTGGTTGCTTGTTTTGGATTTATAATATAATTATAAATCCTTCCCTTTCCTGCCTCCAACACCTCCTATGTACCCTCCCCCCGCCTCTGTTGACTTTCAATTTCATGGCCTTTTTCTTTAATTGTTGTTATACGTGTGTGTGTGTGTGTGTGTGTGTGTGTGTGTGTGTGTGTGTGTGTGTAATCCTAAGTGCATAAATATTATCCACTCAGTTCATATAGGTATAATGTTACTTTTACGTATATTTTTAGGGCTGCCCATCTGGTATTGGATAGTCTATTGGAGTGCTTTTCCCCAAGGAAAACTATTTCTCCGGTTTTCAGCACTTCTTGGTTGTCTATAGTTCTTCGTGTAGGGCTGAGGTCTCATGGGCTTTCTCCTTTTTACATTAGCATGTGTCCTGGTGTTGTCCATGGTCAGCTCATATTTAGGCAGCCATGTTGGTGAGACTTCATGAGTGTAGCTTCTTACAATTCTAGAAAAATCTCGGACTCTTAGAATCTTACCTCATCCTTACTTATTTTTTAATTTTATTTTTTATATTATAATTATTTATATTATAATATTATAATTTCTCCCTTCTCTTCAAACTCTCCCACATATCCATACCCACTCTCTTTAAGATTAATTACCTTTTCCCCCATAATTGTTATTGCATGCATATATGGTCAGCCCTGAAAACATATATATGTAACCTTATAGGACTGAGCAGGTTATGTTTAGGAATGTATATACATATACATAAATGTGTGTTTTTAGATTTATTTAATTTTATGTGTATGAATGTTTCACCAGTGTGTATGTTATGTGTGTGCCTGGTGCCATGAAGGTCAGAAGAGGGTGTTGGATCCCCTGGAACTGGAATTAGGATGTTTTTAGCTACCATGTGGGTGCTGAGAATCAATCCCAGGTCCTTTGCAAGAGCAAAGTACTCTTAACTGCTGGACCATCTCTCCTGCTCTCTCGCTTATTTTGAGATATGATCTCATACAAGCTCAGGCTAGTCTCAAACTTGCTATGTAGCTAAAGATAACCCTAAGTTTCTTATCTTCTTGCCTATACATCCTGAGCATTGGGAATACACGTGTGTACTACCAGGCCTGCTTTATGTGGTGGTAAGGATTGGACCCAGGGCTTTATGCATACTAAGCCAGCACTCCCAGCCCGCTTTTATGGTTTTCATTGAGAAAGAAAAGGTTTCACTCTGTAGCCCAAGCTGGTCTGGAATTAACTGTGTAACCAAGTTTGGCCTTGAGTTCTTGCAATCCCCCTGCTTCAGCTTCCCAAGGGGTGGGGTTATAAGCATGAGCCACCACATCTAGCTATCCAAGTGAGTTTTTGAGGAATTTTGTGGACTGTATGTACCCTGTAAAGAGTTTTGCTTCCATACTGATAAAAAGTGGAGGTACCTCTAGGACACTGCTGATATGGGGGGGGGGTCACAGAATCTAAATAGCAATAAAGAGAAAAAACTCACACCTTCCTTGTCTGCTATTCAGATCTTCAGTGAGATTTTTATTTCCAGGGTTCAGAACATCCATACAGGCTACTTCAAATTAGCATATCTTAAGCCATAAGCATAGGGAATGGCTTGGCTGTTTACCTTAACACCAGACAGTTGTTTATGGATTTTATGTGTGTGCTTGTATATGTTCATGTACATGGGTGCACATGTATGAATGTACATGCAAATGATTTTATGTACTTGTAGAGGCCAGAGGTCAACCACTAATATTGCTTCTCTAGAGCCTTGTTTTGTTTTGAGACTGGTTCTTTCACCAGGATCTGGGCCTCAGTGACTAGTGTCAGCTGATTGGCCACCAACCCCCAGGGATATCTCCAATCTCTGTATTCTCAGAGCTAGAATTACTAGCACACACTATCATGCCCGCTTTTACATGGGCACTGGCAACCAAACATAGATCACTCCTGCTGCATGGTAAGCTCTTTACTGACCGAGCTATCTCCCCGACCCTTATCCATGCTTTGTGAAACCTGGCCTATATAGCCTAAGCTGTCCTGGAATTGCTAAGTGTCCCAGGAAGGATGGCCTCAACATTTGCTTTAATCCTCCTGCCGCAGACTACATCGTGTTGCGATTACAAGCATGCAGCACCAAACCTGGCATTTATTTCTGACACTAGGGCACTGAAGCAAGGGGAAGACGGCATAGTGGAACAGAATGTCCCCAAATACCAAGCCTTCATTCTTTCTCAGATACTAGCACTCTTAGTGTGGTCTGGCAGGAGTTAACATGAGATTTGTCATTTTCTATCTAGACAGGCCAAAACTCATGATGATAAATCTCCTTAAGGAGCCTGCCCCATATCTCCAGGGACTAGATGGTCAGAGAGGAAGGACATCACTTTCAACTTCTATCATAAACTAGCAGTAGAAATAGCTCAGGCTCTAGAGCCTGGCATTCACATGGAGGCTCAGGTGATCTCACCTATGTTTCTCACGTCTACAAATCCCATGTGTATCAATTTAACTCAGTGCACATCTAAGTATGATAGAACAGGTGGCTTAAACAATGCAAAATTGTTTTGAACTAGATTTCTGTTATGCGGTCCACAGTGGCCTTGAGCTCACTGTGGGGCTTAGATTGTCTCAAACACGTAATTCTCCTGCTCTAGGTTCCTAAGTGCAGGCATTATAGGCACAAGCCACTATACCTGGTGTGGTGGTTTGAAAATGCTTGGTTCAGGCAATATTAGGAGGTGTGACCTTATTGGAGGAAATGTGTCACTGTTGGGGTGGGACCCTCCTCCTAGCTGCCTGGAAGTCAGACTTCTCCCAGCAGCCTTCAGATGAAGATATAGAGCTTTCAGCTCCTCCTGCCTGGATACTGCCTTGATGATAATGGACTGAACTTGTAAGCCAGCCTCAATTAAATATTGTCCTTTATAAGAGTTGCTTTGGTCATGGTGTCTCCTCAGGACAATGGAAACCTTAATGAAGATACCTGACTAGAATTTATTTTTGTACATATGGGATGTCCAAGATGAAGGTCTGAGCCGAGGTGATCTCTCTTATAGATACATCTTGATTTGTTCTCGCACAATCTTCTTTGTGTGTGCATCTGTGTACTACTTTTCTCTCCTCATCTGTCAGGGCCACGTTAATGATTGCCAGCATCTCCAAATAGAGCCAGAGTTTGAGACTCATCTACATTTGAGTTTGAAGGGATACAGTTCCCCCTTTAAACATACGGGTAATCATTCCATGTCTGCGGAATTCCAAAAGAGCCCACTGGCTCACTAGGCTAAGCTATGCATGCTAAAAATCCAAAGGCCTGTCTCTAAAAACAGCAACTGTTTGATCTTTGAAACTGGGTGAATTTCTGTTCACTAGACCTAGTGTAGGTAGATGTACAGACAAATGATGCTGTGGACCTGGATTCCTCAATGTTCTGCCCTCAGGGCTTTCTCCCCCACGTACTTTGTAGGGCTTTTCTTCCACACACTTTCCACCAAAGGGCTCTTGGTATTTTCTCTGTAGACACTGAATTGGATAAGGAGGAGGGGTTTTTTGGCTTAGACTTTGCATCTACTTCTTTTGTGGAACCTTCTCAGTTTGTATAACTGAAATGCTTCGTTTTACCTTTTTATTTTTGAAATATGGTCTTGTGTAGCCCAGCCTGGCCTCAAACTCACTGTGTGGGTGAGACTGACTTTAAAGTGCTGCTCTTCCTGTCCCTGCCTCCTGAGTGTCAGGATTGCATGTGTTTGCTATCATATTCAACATTGTGACTGATATTATTTTTTAAAGAAACTTTGATAGCAAGTTGGGAAGATAGCTCAGGCATATCTCTTGAGTTCTTCCTTTATCTAGCCTTCCCTCATAGGAGAGCTACACCCCACAGAATTCTAGATTAGCATTCAAACAAAGAGAGTAACAGTACAATGGTTGTATAGAATCCTTCCACTCTAGCTCACATGTAGATAGATGTGCGTGCACACCACATTCAAGATACATTTTGGACAGGCTGACTTATGCCTGAAATCTCAGGATTATTGAGAGGTTGGGGCCAGCCTAGGCTGTATATTAAGTTCTAGGCCAGTCCAAACACACAAAAACAAAACAAAGCACTCCAAAAGTCTATGAAAAATAGGGGCTCTAATAAGCTTTTTATAAGTACTTTATGTACAGTTATATTCAAAGTTATGCTCATTTGAACTCTTAGAAAACTGTTCCTGTCTGCCTTAGTTACTCTTCTGTTACTGTAAAGAGCCATCATGAGCACAGCAACCCTTGTACAGGTAAGCATTTAACTGGAGGCTTCTTTATAGTTTCAGAGGGTTAGTCTATTGTTATTGTTGTTGTTCTTATAGTTGGGAGCATGGTGGCACGCACATAGACATAGCCCTGGAGCTGAGAGCTCTACATTCTGATCCACAGGCAGCAGGTAGAGAACCTGGGCTGGGAATGGGCTTTTGGATCATTGAAGCCCACCCCCAGGGATGCACTTCCTCCAATAAGTCCACACCTACTAATCCTTCTAATTCTTCACAAACAATGCCCCTCTCTGATGACTAAGCATTCAAATATATGAGCCCATGGAGGCCATTGTTATTCAAACCACCACACTGTTAATTTTCTATTTTTAATTCTTGTACTGGCTGGTTTTGTGTGTCAACTTGACACAAGCTGGAGTTATCACAGAGAAAGGAGCCTCCCTTGAGGAAATGCCTCCATGAGATCCAGCTGTAAGGCATTTTCTCAATTAGTGATCAAGGGGAGAGGGCCCACTGTGGGTGGTACCATCTGTGGGCTGGTAGTCTTGGGCTTTATAAGAAAGCAAGCTGAGCAAGCCAGGGGAAGCAAGCCAGTAAGTAACATTCCTCCATGGCCTCTGCATCAGCTCCTGCTTCCTGTCCTGCTTGAGTTCCAGTCCTGACTTCTTTTGGTGACAGCAATGTGGAAGAGTAAGCTGAATAAACCCTTTCCTCTCCAACTTGCTTCTTGGTCATGATGTTTGTGCAGGAATAGAAACCCTGACTAAGACAATTATTAAATCAGATGGGTCAAGAAATCTAAAAAGTTGCTTGAAGAATGTCAGGCAGGGTGATTCACAGCTATCTAAGGCAGAAGGATCAACACAAATCTGAAGCTAGCCTGGGCTACAGGGTGAGATCCTGTCTTAAAACAAATAAACAACAACAAGACCAAACCCAGTATGCTGGTATACACTCATACATCCAGCACCTGGGGGCAGGTGCAGGAGAACTAGGAGTTCAAGACCACCCTGTTCTACATATTAAGTTAGAAGTTAGCTTAGACTATATGAAACCCCGTCTCAATAAATCAAAGCAAACCAAGAGCACACATTCTCTGAAGATATCGTCTGGGTCCCATAATGGGAAACTGAACTCAATTGGACCTCAAAATGATGTTCACTTCCCCCACTCCACCATTTAATCTATCCTTGCTGTGTTTGTCACAGATATCTTTTAGCATCTGATAATGCCTCATACGCCTCCGCTACTTGCTTGCATTTTCTCTTTATTTCTTCTTTATTCTTAGTATTTTTAACTGGATACTACTTTAGTGCCAGTTTCTAATATGGCTTTTTTTTTTTAACCTTGAGCCAGGGTGTCACACATCTCAGACTGAGCCTTGAACTCATTACATAGTTGAGGGTAACCTTCAGCTTCTCACCCTCCATCTCCTGGGCATCTGTGTTTGTCTATTTGTTTCAGTGGTGGGGGTAAAACCCATGGTCTTGTATGTGCTGGTCAGACAGTATACATCTGAGAAATATCCTTAGTCCACGCTATGACTTCTTGCATCCTCAGATTACATAGGAAGAAAGAAGTTTCTGGGAACTCATTTACAAGGATATTAATCTAACTGAGGAAGGTAATACCTACAACTTCCACAGGCTTCACTTCCTTATCATGTCTCATTGGTAATTTCTTCTGAATTATAATCTTGTACTTATTGCTAATTTATATGCAGGAGTAGACTGGAAAGTACTAAGAATCTTATCAGGTTGGTATTCTCCAAGTGGTACTATAGGTAACCTTTTTATTTCTATGACATCATACTTTGAGTGGAGACATTGTTTTGCTTTCTACTGAGTGAGATACACTGGCCTCTTAAATTCTCCAGCATAGAGATATGAGGCGCAATCCCCAAATAAACATACTCCCATGGATCCAGAAATAGGTAAGAAAGTAACTCTTCTCAGTATGTATCCAGTGAAACAAAATCCAAAACCCATCGTGTTGTCCAGGTCTCTATAGCAATATGGAAAAATCACCATCATTTTTTGTTAAGACAAGTAAAAGAAGCTCTTGCTTACATATGAGGGGCTGGCAAGATGGCTCAGTGGGTAAGGACACTTGACACCGGCCTAACCACCTGCATTCCATCCTCAGAACCCATAGTGAGAATAAATTCCTTAAAATTGTTTTTTGACATCTGCAGGCACAAGTGCACACACACACACACACACACACACACACACACACACACACACACACTGAATGAATAAATGAATCAATGTAAAGAAAAACTTGAAAGAAGCTAAGAGCATATTGTCACCATGTATAGTATTATAAATGTAGCAATTAGAGTTCTAAACTACTACTCTTCTAGGACATAGCCATAGTTACTTGTCCTAATTACATGTAAAGTTTGAATGTTCTACTTGGTGTTATATATACCCTCAGTAGCATCTGCTCTGCTATCTGGATTACAGCATCCATCCCTCAGACTACAATTAGACAGTTCCATGGCCAGCAAGATGGCTCTGTGGGCAAAAGGTACCTGCTTGCCAACCCTGATGATCTGAGTTCAATTTTTGGGACCTACATTGTGGAAGGAGAAAACCAATTCTTAGTTACCCTCTGACCTCCAGGGAGGACATGCAGCACATGTGGTTGTGTGTATGGTTATATCATGTACACACACACACACACACACACACACACACACACACACACACACACGCACACACACCACAAAAATTAATATAAAGGTGTTTAAGAAGGTAATATCTAGTTCAGCCACCAGATGGCAGAGCTGCACAAGTTTAGAAAATTTTAATAGCTTCTGTAACAAAAGCGTGTAACCTTCATAATACACGTAAACCAAAGATCAAATTCACCTTACATATGCTACCTTGGATAGACACTCAGAATACTGCATTAGTTTCTTCGCATTAATTTGTATTTATTTTAATGTAATTAAAAATTTTAAGTATATACTTACCTGCACAATATCTTGTTTCTACTTTGTAACAAAATCTTGTGACAATCTTTTCAAAATACTAAATATTCTTTTATGACATTCTTTTCATTTTCTTCCTTTGGAAATTTCATATATGTAAATAATGTGTCTTGAACATATTTACCCCTAATTCCTTCCTTCTGACCCCTCAGGGAACCCCAATTCCCTCCTCCAATTCTCCTCAAGTAACTCAAACCTAGCATCCCTCCTCCTTCCTTATTTCAATTTTTTACCTTTATTAATTTATTTTGAGTGAGGCTGAGGTGGTATATTCATATGCCACAGCACAAGCGTAGAAGTCAAAATGCAACCTGGGAAAGTGGTTTTCTCCTTCAATTGTATGGGTCCTGGAGGTACAATTCAGGTTGTCAGGCTTTGTGGCAAACCCATTACCCACTGAGCCATCTGTCACCTCACCCCCTTTAAAAAATATACTTTTATTAAGTTTTAAATTGTGTGTATATATTTGAATCTGTGCACATGAGTACAGTTACCAGAGGAAGCCAGGGAAGCCAGGTTCCCTGGAGCTGGAGTGAAGGACACTTTGAGCTATCCAATGTGGGTGCTTGGAATTGACCTTATGGGTACTCAGACTCAAGTTAGGATGGTCTGGAGCTTGGGTCTTCTGTAAGAACAGTATATGATCTTAATTAACCACCAAGCCATTTCTCCAGGCCACTCCCCTTTTGAGACAATGCCCTAGGTAGCCCAGGTTGGACTCACTATGTACCTGATGTTGAGCGCCTAAGCCTCTTGCTTCCACTTTTGCAAGTGCTAGAAATATAAGCACCGGGAACCATGGCTGGCTATAGGGCATTATTTTCTTTTTTTCTTTTCTTTTTCTTTCTTTTTTTTTTTTTTTATCTCTTCTGCCCAGCTATTGGCTGTCAACATCTTTATTTACCAATCAGAAATAAGTTGGGGGCAGGGTCACTCAGCATCTTGCGTGTAGACTCTCTCTGGGGCAACCAATTCTGGGGACCCAAATTAGCATTAGAATACAAGCAGCATCGGGCCAACCCACTACACAGATTATTTTATCTATTTAATTTCTTTACTTGAGACAAGTTCTCACTATATAGCCCTGGCGGGCATTATTTTCTAATGCTTAATTATTACTATTTTTTTTGAAGTAAGGTCTGTGATATAGGTTGGTGCCCTTACAAGCACAAGGCCCTGACTTTATCTCCCAGCATCCAGAATAAAAGCCCAGAAAGCATGCTGGAGAGGGATTGTGAGTTGGAGGTTAAGCCTGAACTATACAAGAAACTTATCAGAAATCACTAACAATAACAGTCAAAACATATAGACAATATATCAATTGTCATGTTGAAATTGTTTTGCATGTCAGTAATGAACTCCTTGGCTTAATGTATTAATTGCTAAAAGAGGGATTGTGAGGACAGTGTAATTTTGTGGCTGGGGCACACATTTTCAAGTTGTTTTCCAGACAGAAAGACAAAGCTACTCCTAGGAGCCCTGTGAAAGGATGCTGAGCGTGCCCTCTCACTTGCAATATTATTCCAACTCTGGAAGTTTGGAAGCTAAAAAAGCAAATTACACCTCTTCCACAATCAAACCTAAAGGGAACACCAGGCCTGAATTTTTGACACCAAGTGTGCTAAGCACTAACAAGCCCGAAGTGAGTGAAACAGATACTCCTATTCTCATGTTGGAAGGCCATGAGGGTGGGCCAAAACCAATCTAAACTGAAAAGCTAGCAGTCATGGAGAAGTGCTGCAGAGGGAAAAAATGGATTAGCACACGATCAGTGGCTATTGATAAGCAAGCTTTCCCTGAACTCCTCAGCTATGTGTTTCTTTGTGTGTGAAGGGGAGTGGATGTACAGGACACTTGCAGCCCTAGCGCTGATATCCTACATTCTGAAAAGGACACATTTAACTCCCGAATCCCTCTCTCCCAGATAGCGATTCTGGAACTCTGAGGTTTTCCCATACTGTTTCTTCTCTCACCACACAACAGGACTACAGGTACAGACTGACACCCAGAGCCAAGGTAAGCTTACTGGAGATGGAAACACAGAAATGATCTCTCTGGCCCCTAAACAGAACTGGGCCCATCTTCCTTGCTTGCATAGAATTCAAGTATCTCACTGAATGCCCCATTGAGGAGCAATTACAATAAACTAGAAAGTCTTTCAGTCGATGCACTTTTTAAAAAGTATGACAGGACCTTTTGATGCCCCCAATGGACTAAACCCAGGCCTGCCTCTAAGGAAGGTACCAGGCACCAATGGTCACTGAAGTTAACCTGAGATAGTAGCTCTGAGTTCCTTGTCTCATGTCAATGAAAATTAAAGGTGCAGACTCTTGTAGGAGTATGCAAAGCAGAAACAGACTTTACTAAGAATTATTTAAGAAGTAAAAGATGAAGGGAAAATTAGATAACTCCTTAAAATAGGAGGGCTTTCCAAGAAAGGAAAAGTCAACAAGCTCCTTTGTCCAGGGATTTTTTATAGGACCATGGCAGAAACTGGACAAAGGTTGTGATAATCTCTGCTGAGATTGGCTAATTCTGTGGACTATCATAGACCAAGCTAGTGTAGGGCCCTTATGCTCTATATATGTCCCCATGGCACAATTTCTGTTCAGATACTTCCCATCTCCTTAGGGGTAGTTGAAGCCCCTCCTACTCATCATTGAGTAGCTCTGTTAATTATTGACCTTTACTGTATGCTGATAGTCATTTGGCCAACTTTACCTCAGCAGAGAGCTAACTCTATCATAGCTGCCAAGATGTAGCTGTGCTGTTTCTTGGTTACATCATATTTGGCTCCTCAACTATGGGGGTGTAAGGTGCCCTCTTAAGCAGAAGATTCTTAGAAGTCATCTTGGTACCTTCTAGAGGTCTGCATTGGGTTTGTTTTCCTTGCAGTTAAAGAATTAAGAGGCAGTCAAAAACATCTCAAACATGACAGGCAGGATCAGGGAGAATCTCAGATCTAGAAGATAAAGTGAACAGATGAAAAATACCTTTATTAAAGGTGGAAAAACATACACGCACACACATTCACAAACATACATGTACACACATATACAGACAGAGACAAAGACTTCCCCTGAAAAGGAGGGGGTGCTGAGGAAGCTGAAGTCAGACCTTTCCTGGAGGTCTGGGCTTGTGATGGTCTTCAGCAGGCTTGAATGTAAGGCCTTTCCCCATAATTTAGAGTTGGTCAATGTAAATGAAGAAAGGGAATCCAACTGCTTTGGCTAAATGTGTCATGGTCTAGCCTGGACCAGTGTGCTGGCAGGGACCCCTCTGACAGGAGAAGATGCCTACCAGGCCTTTGTTTTAAGCTGCCAAGCCTTTGTTTCCAAGAGGATGATGAAGAAGAAGCCAGAAGTTTGTCATCTTTATTATCTACCTGTAGCCCTTTTCCTGTCTGTCAGCTCATCAGGGATCTACATCCTAGTTCCTCAGTTCTTACTTCCAGTTTAGTTTGTTATAATTAACTGCAAGGAATAAGAAGATAAAGCTGGGTGATGGTTGTCCACACCTTTAATCCCAGCACTTGAGAGACAGAGGCAGGTGGGTCTCTGAGTTCAAGGCCAGCCTGGTCTCAGGCTAGACTACAAAGGGGAGTCCAGGATAGCCAGGGATACACAGAGAAACCCTTTATTGAACCCACCCACCCCAAGAAGAAGAAGAAGAAGAAGAAGAAGAAGAAGAAGAAGAAGAAGAAGAAGAAGAAGAA
>CM052722.1:98621349-98642061 GCA_028551405.1 Uromys caudimaculatus
GGGTCTCAGCCCACATCTCCTCAACCTTCCAGAGACATCATGAACCTATAAACCACAATGCCACCACCATCACTGCAGTCCACTAACACACAAGTGCTCAGGAGCCTTGGTCAAGCACCAGAGAAGTGGGGGGCTTGGTTCTGGTGGGGGACTAGACATTTTAGGGCATTCTTAAACCTTCCCCTGTGTTTATGAAATCAACTGTTCACCTGTCTTTCAGATCACTCCAAGGAAATGCAGGTGCCCTGCTCCCCTATCTCATGGCCTCTCTTTCTCTCTAGGTCCCTTGGTAGCTCTCCACTCCCTCCCAACCCCAGTGCCCTGCCTGGTCATGAAGAAACTGTAGAAAGGGTGGAGGAATGCCAGTTCAGGGTCCTCTTTTCTGTGTAACAAGGACAAATTCCAGGCCCTTCCTTGAGTCCCATCGAGTTCATGAGGTGGGAGAACACATCTCCCTCACAGTGTCGCTAAAGATATCAGTGTCCAAGGGTCCACACTTTTCTGTGGAGGGACCAGGAGACCTGAGCCACCTCACCACTCTGGGCTCACCAGAAAGGTCCTTCGTCTTCTAGGCAGGCTCTTCACTCAGCTGCTAGCCGGGCAGCTACAGAAACAGTGGCACCTCTAGGATCCAAGTTGAAATGTTCAGTGAAGGGATGAGCTATCACCCAGAAGACCAATGCCTGAAAAAGAAAGGGAGACTTCAGAGTTGGCCTCCTGTGCACTCTCCTTCTCCACTCTATTCTGAGAGCAGCTGCCTGCTTCTGGAGTCCTTCCCACTTCTCCACATCCTGTGGCACACAGCAGCCATGCCACTCATGGCTGGTGGATGGGCTTCTGGGCCTCTGGAGTGTCATTACAGGTCCTTCAAGAGCCTGGGCAGACAGGGAGAATGGGAGAAGCAGCTTGTGGGGGAACAGATGGCTAAGACCAACTACTTCCTGTTTTTCCTGCCTGCAGATGCAGAGCCTCAGGAATGCTCTCAGACCAGGTTGGGGGATAAGTGGCTGAGTCCAGTCTCCTGTCCCCTCCCCAACAGTGCTGGAGGCAATTTGGGAAGGGTTGTGCACAGCAGCAGAGAGTATCTTTGGGCCTCCCTGCCAAGAAAGGGACAGGCCTTCGGATTGGTTAAAAAAAAACCTGCTCATTTTATCTGATCACCTGACTTAGGCAGAGATGGATAGATAAATCTTTACTGTCTTGGGCCTTCCTGGGAGCTCACTGGCACAATTCAGGGTTCAGGTGACATCTCAAGAGTCCTCTGCATAAAAAGGGAGTGGATACCTGGAAGGTGGGTGGGTGGGACTGGTGATGAACTCACCCTCCAAGACACCATGCCCTCCCTCCCTCCCCCCATCAAAGAATCACACTACCAGGAGACATGGGCGAGCCTCTCCTAACTTTTTAGTTTCCCAGCTTGGCTAGGCAGCAGGGGAGCTACATCCTTCCACAACTGTCTGCTTTTCTGGTCTCTCCAAACCTGTTCTACCCTCCTGCTCTCACCCATCCTCCAAGTGTCTGCTGGTCTCTGACCTTTGTCCCCAGCCTTTTGTCTTTCTTTAGCCTCTTCAGTGGACCTTTGCCACCTTATCTTCTCACCATCCATAAGCTGTCTCCCAGTCCTGTACCCTCTTGCTCATCCCTCACTCAGCCTATCTTCTCCTGGCCGACTTCCTGATTCTCCTATTCTCTCCTAGACTCCTGCATTCCTTTCTTATCTCAGCTGTCCCCCGCCTGCCTCCTCCTTATCTTCCTGTTCCCAGGACTTTTGTCTTTCTCTAACCTCCAATCTGCTCCTTGAGAATACAAACTCAGCAACCTTCATCCTTCTCTGAGCCTCCTACCCTTTACTGTGGCAACCTCCCCAGATTCCTACACCTTCCCAGCTTCCAACATCCCCACCAGCCCAGCTTATTATCCTCATTGCTAACCTCCCACCTTCTTGAAACCTCCTCCATGTCTTCTACCCTCTCCCATGAGCCTCATGGTTTTTTGTAGCCTGCCACCATCACCCTAAGCCTACTGTTCTCAGACTTCCATGCTCTCCGTGAGCCTCTCACCACTTGCTGACCTTTCCTCCCCAGACTCCTTCCTGCCTTGTCTCTAGGCTTACAACCTCCTCTAGTGGTACCCTAAGAGCCTCTGAATCTCCAACCTTCCTCTTGAAGCATGTTTTTCTGCAGTTCTTTTATCGCAAGGGGATCAAGTGCCTGTGAAGGACCCACTCTACCCACAAAAAGCCAAAGTTTCAGAAAGTGGTGGCATAAGAAAACATAAATGGACCTCAAAAGGAATGTGCTTGGGCTCAATATGAATATTGGGCTAGATCTGTGTTTGTATCTGTGTGTGACAGCATGAAGAAAATCCTCTGTGGTTGTAAGGAATAAATTTGGGGGATATTAAAAAGAATCTTATGCACTGACATCCAAAAGTTGTTAAGGGACTTTAGATAGTCACAATTAAATTGAAATAGTCCTTTTCTTTCTTTTTACATTATATTATTTGATTTATTTGCTTGGTCCTTTTATTTATTTGTTTCTGTGTGCACGCAAATTTGTGAGCACTTGTCGAAGTCTGAGAACAATTTGTCAGGAATCAGCTCTCTCCTTCTACTATGTGGGTCCTGGGGATTGAACTCATGTTATCTGGTTTGGCAGCAAGTGCCTTTATCTTGATGTGCCACCTTGTCAGCCCAGAAATTGTCCCTTTCTTAAAATTAGAAATGTGGGAGGTGATTTGATACCTCCATATGAGAAGGATTTCTTCAGGGCATTTCAGCAAGTTGAGTATCTGCATATGGGATGGGTGGTCACACATCTCCTGATTAGTATAACTGTGAGGCAGAAGAGTGACCTCCAAGGCTCTACAGGTATCTTGGTATCAAAAAAAAGAAACAAGTGACATGCCCTTAATTCCTGCTCCATCTGGTATAAACTCTCAGCTCCTTGATCATTAAGAATGTTTCTGACACCCAGTACCTGCCCTTACATGCCTGTAATGGCTTTTCTGATTGTCAACTTGACTATATCTGGAATTAATTGCAATCCAGAATTAGAAGGCTCACCTGTGATCTAGATCTTGGGTCTGGAAGACCCAAGTTTCAGGTGTGGTGGTATGCTCACCTCTAATCTGGACCACACCTGCTGCTGGAGATCTACATAAGGACATTGGAAGGAGGAAGATTCAATTTTCTTCACCTGCGAGCCTTGTGGGACTAAGCAATGCTAGATCCTCGGGTTTTCATTCACAGCTACTGCTGACCATTGCTGGGGAGTTTGACTACAGACTGTAAGTCATTAACAAATTCCCTTACTATATAGAGACTACCTGTAAGTTCTGTGACTCTAGAGAACCCTGACTAATACAATGCCAAAACAAAGGAGGCAAGTCAGGATCACATTGTTCTTGACATCATCTGTTCCTTCAATTCACCACATAATTCTGTGTGTGATTTCCAGGTTACTACAGTTACATATCTCTTGCATAGCTTGGCCTTGTTCACACAGTGTACAGTAGTGTTACATAATAACTGTGTACTGGAAGGACAGTCTCAGGGAAGACTGCAGTCTACTTCACCCTCCTAAAAATCTCTGGCTTCTGGTCATTAAAACACCACACACTATAACAGAGAATAAGACTGTGGCAGTCTGTACTGCCTGTACATACCAATCACATAGGTGAACCCATGTCTCTCTCTTTCTGTGGGATTTCACGCCAAACTTGAATACATATGCTATCACATCTATCTTTGTCATATTGTTCAGGGGAAGCCAGGCTGCTAGGTCTTACTCCATGCCCAAGGGGTTCCTCAGCCCATAAAAGTTAAAGATACTCTGGTATGGAGCCAGGGAGTCCCACAAGGAAGCTACTGCAGGCATATGGGCCTGAGTCAGCCATGCCTGGGCCAGGCTGCTGACAGAGAAAATAAAGCAGTCAAATCTATATCTGCATATTTTGGTCCAGGCTCTCACTTTCTTTGGTTCTCCTGTAGAAAATGCCACTTTATATCCTATGACTATTATCTTTTATAATAAGGAATGAGTTGCCTGTACAGGTATATCCTATTATGCAGTTCACCCCAACTTGGAAGAACACAGAGATCATTGCTGCGACTTTGTGAAGAGGGGTTACTGCTAGTATCTCTTCCCATCTCAGGGAAGAATAAATGAATGAATGAAAGTTTGGATGGATAAGGGACCAAAAGAACTAGGCATTGCATTTTCCACAGCAACAAGAATGGGGTGAGTAATGAAGGATGTGGAAGTTGCTTATGTTTGTGTGGTCCAGGCTGCATTTTCCTTGTACTTTCTACCAATTGGTCTGAGGTAAATAAGAAGAAAAGGAGAACTTATGAAAAAGCATTCCACATTCATGAAATGAACAGGTTGCTATCCTCTCCCCCTCTTTAGATCCTCTATATGAAGAGAAGTCCTAAGACGTGATATCCTCATGTCTCACTTTAGGTAGATAATCTCACTATGGGTAGATAGGATAATGAATGTACAATGTGACTCTCCTCTCTCTGCTACTGTTCTCTGGATCTTCTAGTGGTCACAACCAAAGGTTCAGAAACAGATTCCACTTCTCAATACCTCTAGCTGTGCTGTATTGTATGATAGCCAATGGCACCCTGCTTAACATTTAATGGGTCTTCTTAAAGCAAAATGTAGTTAAGATTACTGAAAATTACATCAGATCCAAATTAAGTTTCTCCAAGACATGAGCTCCATCTGAGGTACTCATGAGCTACTTGTGGCTCGTGGCTCCTTCATCAGAACAAATCTGAATTTTGGTCGCCATATTAACAGTAAATGATTCTAAGCAGAGACACGGATGTCTGGTGACATCAAGATTTCTGTTGATGCAGCCCACCCCACCCATGCATATGCTCAATCAACTATTAGCATATGAAATGATACCACTTGTCCCTTTATATCTCTTCTAGATTCCAGTTGACTCAGAGGTGGCAAGCTTCTTCTGTAAAGTGACACTGATTATTTTTGGTGTCAATGGCCACAGTTGCAGTCTGTTGTTCTGTTTCCCCTCTTATGTAAAGCAACTTTCCCAGGTGCACTCACTCTTACCTCATTTCCTGGTTCATCTCAAACTCCTAGACTCGATCCTTCTGCCTTACCCACCAGGGTGTCAGAACTACAAGAATGTACCTGTACACCCAGCTAACCAGTACTTGGAAAGGTTAAAACCATCATGAGCTACTGAGACAAAGACATCCCACAGACAGAATTGTCCTACAAGCCATAGCACAGTGCAGTGATGTTTTGATTAGTGTGTAGAGAAAAAGATATGCTGACCGAGAATTTCATTTACTGATAATAAATGAGGCACTGTTGTTTGCATATTGTAGAGAGGGCAGGGGTCAGGACCAGGAGAATCTGTGACCTCCCTCTGACTCCAGCAGAAGGGAATGTTGAAAAGGGCTCTGGGGAGGGCTGGCGGCTGTGGAATGACGCAGAGACAGAATGGCTCATCTTGACCCAGCTGCCTGGCCCCTCTTGGTCTAAGAACAACCAAGCCCAACACTCTTCACCTTGTTTCCTGGCCTCCTGTGATCTCTCTTTAGGTCTTCTATCAGGGTGAAAAGTCTTTGTCTAGTCTCTGGGCTGAACATCTCGGTCTCAGTGTCTGTGGGCAGAATATGTAGGAACTGCTCCAACACGAGGAACACCAGGATCTGCTCCACAGACCTCGTCTGTGGTCTCAGCCACTGGGAACAAAGTTGCCAGAGTTTGCAGAAGGCTTCTCGAGGCCTGTCTGCTTCTTCATCCTGGAACTGCCTGAAGCGCTGGCGGGAGGCTTCACAGGTCATACTCTTGAGGCTGAGGATCCTGGTGGCACAGAGAGGAGCCCTGTGTGGCAGAGTTGCAGGCTGCAGCCATTGTGCCCCTTGGCTGGCCGCTTACAGCTGATCTTGGGCCTGGGGTCTCAGGACTCAGCCGTTTTGTTGGACCTTCAACAGGGACACCACCTGAAGCAGAGAAGAGGCCACCGTGAGAAAGGAGACAAGGGAGTGGTTGAAGGGGCTCTAACAGTCCTGAGAATGGCAAACATTGTTTACGGGTTTTGCCCTTTGATCCCTAGTCTCCCTTGCTAAAAACTGTTAGATTCCTAACGCCAGTTCCCAAGGTCCATGCCCTTATTTGGTCACTGACTCATTCCTCAGACAAAACATCAAGGTCCAACAATCAAAATTCATTATTTAGCTAATATATGCAATCAGGATTTACCAAGTCACCCTAGCACAGACTTCCCATTTTCCCTTTAAAACTCCACTCACAACACCTCACACAAACACCTTGCTCTCACTTCTCTTGCCTCCCTTGCCTTTCTTGCTTGTGCATGCTGCTGCTGCTGCCTTTGCAGCATCCCACCACTTGCACTTCCGGGGTGATAAATCTCCTTTGTGCTGAGAGTTAGATGTCTGGAAATGTCCTGTACCAATTATGAAGGCCAACCCTCCCTTTCAGTGGTGACTAGGGGGCGTTGTTGCTGTCCTTCAGCTTTCAGAATCTGACAAAAGGTACAGACTCTCCTCAGAAAGATAAACATACAGGTCGAACTCTGAACCCCGCTGGCAAAAGTGTTACAAAGTGTCCAGCCCATAGACAGACTCCCTGGACCTAGCCTTTCCATAAGTTAGCCACTGGCTCACCACTGACTCCTTGTGGCTACTGAAGTGGGTATTGGTGAAAGCTGAAAGCTCCATTTCCTAGCTACATTTGCTCCGTGGGCACTAGTGAAGAACACTACCTGCTAAAGCACAGCTCAGCTTGAATGTTCCCGTGGACCCAAGGCAGGGACTCCCTTCTCAAGAGGTTCAGGCCTCTTGCCCCACTCCTGGTAAGATACCATTAATCTTGTGTTTTGAAATTCAGGGACACCCCAGAAGAATGGGAGAAAAACATCTACAGTCCCTCTGAATAACCCTCAACAATCTCTCTAGTCTTGAGTTCCCCTTAATAGCCTTCAATCTGAGAGACCCATGCTGGAACCGTGCTCTGCAAAGGCAGCCAATCCTCACTCCTCAGTCTTGTCACCAGAGGCTGTTTGTGAGCTAGTGACCCCAAGCCCTCCTCTAGGGCCTACTCTTGCAGTAACCTTCTGTTCTAGTTAAGTATCTGCTCATGTGATACATATCATAGCCAACACAACTTTGGGAGGAAAGAATGTATTTCATTATGCAGTTTGTAGTCCATCATCAAGGGAAGCCAAGGCAGGGAGCCAGGAGAGGAGTTTCAAGCAGAAACCCCAAAGAACTGCTGCTTATCAAAATGCTACAACCTGTCCATGTAAGCCAAAGAAGTCCTTTCCTCCCCAAGTTGCTTTTTGTCGGTGTATTTTAGCCCAGCAACAAAAGGAGACTAGAACAGATGGCCATCTATACTTACAAGAATGTTTTCTGAGTTACAGAAACATTCGAAAGTCTAGCTTGCATCTAACATACATAGCTGGCCCTCATAGTGGCCATGAGCTGCAGTTGAAACTTTCACTCAGTGGATCCCATTTCTTTAAACTTCCCATTTTTACAAAAGCCTTTTCGGTCTGGAGAGATGGCTCAGTGGTTATGAGCACTTGTTGGTCATCCAGAGGACCTGGGTTTGATTAGCAGCACCCATGCGTCTCACAACCATGTGGAACCCCAGTTTCAGGGGTTACAACACCCTGCTGGCCTCCATGTGTACCAGGCAAAATTCAAATAGACTTAAAATCAAAGCAATTATTATTTTTTTAGTATGTAAACTCAAAGAGTGCTTTATTTTGCAGAATTTCAGCATGCTGGGGTCTCCCATTACCAGAATAGAGAGATAACCAAGTGAGCTTGCAGGCCTGATTTAAAGCACATTAGCGAATTCGGGGGTAGGTGACCTCTATGTCAATCTTTTGGGTCCATCTCTATGAACATTCCATTACTGGGGTATGGAGGCTGGAAACTGTTACTGAGGAAGTAGCAGAGGAAGTCTGGAAACTGCTGCTGACCCATTGTCCTTGCCTCAGGCCAGGTGGCAGGGCAGCTTCTGAGTCCTGGACTTGCCTGGAATTGCCCAGTTCTTGGAAACAGAGATTTAAGCCTAGTCTCCTGAACTACCAATTTGAAGGCTGTTATAGAATCAGCCTAGACTTCTCACTATGCTGAATATTCTCACCCCAAAAATATATAACCCTTGGTACACTCCGAATAAAGTGTATGTATTCAACGAACAAGCTAACTAGACTCAGAGTTGCTTCATTAAATATCATGGGAGACGACCTGTGCCTAAAAGAGCTATAACACTGAGATTCTTGGAGAAGGCCTTCTCTCTCCCAAAACCACAACATTCATTCTGGACTCCATGTCCCCATAATGGCCTGGTGTGTGTGTCCTGGCCTGCAGGATGTTCAACGAGGGTCCAAGGAGGGAACTGTCAGATGAAAGAAGGGACAGGAAACAGAGATACCTGGGAGCAAGACAGGATGTCTGATCAAGCTCCAAAGATTAACTTTATTTCCAAGCTTTTATAAGGTATAAAGAGAAGGAAGTAAAAGAATCTTAAACAATATAGAAGGACTCTAAAACAATGTAACCAGGGCTTTAGACAATGCTATAGGGGTGAGGAGTTTCTAGGGAGTACAGGTTTCCAACCACCAGGACATGTTACCAAGGCAACCATCTATGCTCTGCTGATCACCAGCTTGCAATCCCACCAGCAATGGAGGAGTACTCCTCTTTCTCCACATCCTCGCCAACATCTGCTGTCACCTGAGTTTTTGATCTTAGCCATTCTCACTGGTGTGAGGTGGAATCTCAGGGTTGTTTTGATTTGCATTTCCCTGCCGACTAAGGATGTTGAACATTTCTTTAGGTGCTTCTCAGCCCTGCGAATTTCCTCAGTTGAGAATTCTCTGTTTAGCTCTGTTCCCCATTTTTTGATGGGGTTATTTGGTTCTCTGGAGTCTAACTTCTTGAGTTCTTTGTATATGTTGGATATTAGCCCTCTACTGGATGTAGGATTGGTAAAGATCTTTTCCCAATCTGTTGGTTGCCGTTTTGTTCTATTGACAGTGTTCTTTGCCTTATAGAAGCTTTGCAATTTTATGAGGTCCCATTTGTTGATTCCCGATAAAATAATTATTTTTTAAAAATCCTGTCTTGAAGGTACATGACAGACTTTTAAAAAGAGTCTCTATTCAGTTGGCTTTTCAAATAAAGTTGTCTTCCTTACCACAGCACCTTGACATGGTTGGTATATGGCCAACAGCTGAACTTGAATTCGATAACAACCATTTATCGTGTGACATTGTCTGAATTGGTTCAATGCTTCCTTCTCATTAGGACAAAAAGATTCACACCACTGCCCAACTTCTAATCTCTGGTGAGGGTTAATCTGCAGGACATGGAGGATGTCATGTGGCACCTAGCAGGACTTATTAAGCGTCCTTTATTCGGGGCACATTACTCACGGCCTCTCCTGTTGCAGTATATTTTTCTACTAGGAAAGCTACTTAGAGGGTATACTGGTTAGTTAGTTTTTATTGTTAACTTGACACAACCTAGAGCCACATGGGAAGAGGTGACCTCAGGTGACAGATTGCTTAGATGAGATTGGCCTGTAGGTATGTCTGTGGGATGTTGTCTTGATTGCTGTTTAATGTAGGAAGGCCCAGACCATTATGGATAGTACCATCCGCTAGGCAGATGGCCCTGAAGTCTATTTTTTAAAACCTAATTGAGTGGGAGTGAGAGGTAGAGCAAGTGAAGGCAGGGCAGGAATTCAAGGCAAGATCCTGAAGGCAGGAACAATGGAGGAATGCTACTTGCTGGCTCACTCACAAACATCCTTATATAGCCCAGGCATCCTACACATGGATAGGCTAGGTCCTCCAGCATCAATTAATAATCAAGATAATCCTCAAAGACATGCCCATAGGACAATATGATGGAGGTCATTCCTTTTTTAGGTGACTCTAGGCTGTGCCAAATTGGCAGTTAATGTTAACTAGGACATCACCTCACCATCTCAAGCATTACATCAACAAACCATATCGTTGCTACTGCCTATGGGCAAGAACACAGGCTACTTAAAGACTTTTTCCATCTTGTCTGTGCCTTATGACATTACCGGTAAGCTCTCAAATTTTAACATGTCTCTATCTTCTAGAGCTCACAGACATTTTCTGGATGAAGTTAATGCTCTTACAAAGAGATGAGATTGGAATCTATCATTTTCTTCCATGCAAGTGCCAAGAGAGTCAAAATATTTTAGTTCAGTTTCTGAGACTATGTAGATAGTTACATAAATGTCTCTACAGGTCTCAGGACTTGGATATCCCTATGTGCTATGGGTCCTCTCCTCTACCATAGCTTTAGTTGAGACCACTTCTGTACCTATCCACTTCTATAAAGAAGTTCAAGGCCAGCCTGGTCTACAGAGTGAGTTCCAGGACACCCAGGGCTATACAGAGAAACCCTGGCTCGAAAAACCAAAAAAAAAAAAAAAAAAGAAAAGAAGAAGAAGAAGCTCATGGATGAGAAATACTCATGACTCTCACCAGGGGTGCTAGTGAAAACACTTGTAAAAGTAAAACGGGAGGAACTACTCATGACTCTCACCAGGGGTGCTAGTGAAAACACTTGTAAAAGTAAAACGGGAGGAACTTACATTTAAGACCAGTGTGAGCAACTTAGAAATTCGAAGTTCAGGTGGTTGGGCTGCATAGAAAGCTCCTGTCTTAAAAACAAAAGAATATAAAAATCCCCAATAACAACAATAAGAAACAGCGGCCTGAGTCTTAACAGCTCAGTGATAGTGGACATGACAAGCATGCACAAGGCCCTGGTCTCCATCTCCAGCAAAACACACACACGCACACGCACACACACACACACTCACAACACTCACACACATACAGAATCTCTCCCCCCTCTCTCTTTCATTCCCTCCCTCTTTCTTTCTCTCCCCAGTCTATGATTGAAAATCAATCTTTACTAAGTGAGAATCAATTTCAGTGCCAGCCTGTGTGATCCTAACATTCAGTGTCTCTATTTGAAACTTGTTCTTTACTATGGAATATCTTTCATAAAATGCCCTGGGTCCAATTTAATAGATTAAATAAATATACTTGTTTCGGGTGTCTAAGAGAGAGATGTAAGGTCCGTATTCCAATGCCAGGAAAGAAAGAAGATCAGGAGGGTTTGTGAAGTTGAAGAAATTGCAGTCACAGGCAGATACGATATAGTCTGGTGATTTGAATGAGATGTCCCCCATAAGTCTCAGGCATTTAAATGCTTAGTCGCTAGCTGGTAGCTGTTTGGAGAGGATTAGAAGGTGTGGCCTTCATGAGTGCAGTATGTCAACGGGGACAGACTTTGAGGTTTCCAAGGATTGGTGTGATTCCCAGTGTGCCCTCTCTGCTTGCTGCTTATGGATACAGATGTGAACTCTTAACTATTCCTGCCACCAGGCTTTTGCTCTGTCATCAAGGACTCTAACCCTCTGCACACACAAACCCAATTAAATAATTCCCTCTGAGCAAGCCACTAGACAAGCAGACACCAGCAGGTACACACCAGCACACACAGACTGGAACATGCAAAGCAGACGCCAGCAGGCTCCCAGGGACACGCAGGCTGGTGCAGGCACACATACAGGCCATGAGAAGGCAGACAGATAGAGGTCCAGACACTCACAGACAGGCTGGTGAAAGCACAATGCAAAGATAAAGGCCTAGGAAAAGGCCCCAACTTCTGACATCAAGGACATATTTATACAAAATCCACGCAAAGGTGGCATTCTGATAAATAACTAGTCACATAACAGATTTTAACATTGTTTACTTGGGGGTCTCCTGAACATCCCATGTCAATTATTTTTTGGTGACTCACATAGCTCCCTGGATGTTCAGAGTTAGCCATCTCGGCTCACAGAAGGGATCCATTTCAGCATGGTGTTGTTTAAAAATAAATTGGCCATTATTGTCCTCTGTTTCCTATAAGAGGTAGTATTTAAAGCTTAATTATCATTCATGTGGACTCCTTCCTAGGAAGCCTTGGTTTTCCTAAGCCTAAGTATCTAAACTGTAGGATTTTTATTGCTGTTGCTGTTTTTTGTTTTGTTTTGTTTTTTTGACGCATCCATTAATTGACTTTCAGCTCAGCTTTTCTACCCTCACCGATTCAAAGCCTTCCACTGTGTCAAGTAGTATGGCTCAGTGTTAGAGCACTTTCCTAGCATGTGATGACCCTGAGTTCCATCCTCAACACAACAAACATATAAACAAAGCAAAAAGGGGAGGAGGGAGGAGTGGCTGCCCAGGGACCTAGTAGACGCAGAAACATGAAACTGGGCGAAGAGCTAGTTTCGGCTAACGTAGCTAGGGATCCATGTCAATCAACTGGCAGTTCTGCTGTTAGCACTGCTCAACCCCCACAGGCAGCGGAGAGCAGACATCTTGTCCTTCCTGGTGACGATATTTCAAAGGCATGGTTTTCTGTCCTTGAGAAAGATACAGTATAATGTAGATTGTGGGTTGAGAACAGAGTGCTTTGGAAAACTCATCATCTTAGAAAGCCCCATGAAATTCACTGGGTTTTTGTCTAGAGCCCTGAATACTTAAAGGAGTGCAGCCCCAGGCCATGTGAGCTGTGGGGTCTCAGATACCAAAGCCATGAAGGAGTCTCTGGACTTGGGGGAAAAAAGAGTTCTGTCATCACCTCACCATTACTGGCAGCATGGAGCATAGCCACAGGAAATAATTTCTATCAGGTCTAGAGGCTCCAGCCCGTAATTCCAGGTATCTGGCAGGTTGATGATGCAGGAGGATTGCAAGTATAAGGTCTCCCGGGCCAGCAGACTAAGTTCAAAGCCAATCTAAGTAATTTGAGTGAGTTAAATGACACACACCAGCATTTAAAGAGAGAGTTCAAGGCCATCCTTGGCTACTTAAGCAGACCTATAGGATTCACAGGCTACATGAGATTCTATCTAAAAATCGACAACAAAAACAAATGGTTTTTAAAAATCACAGAGGCTAGTCATGGTGGCTGATGCCTTTAGTCTCAGTACTTGGGAGGCAGAGGCAGACAGATCTCTTTGAGTCCAAGGCCAGCCTGCTCTACAGAGTGAGTTCCAGGACAGCCAGGGATACACAGAGAGAATCAATGCAAGGTGTGGGAGAAGTGGATTTTCCCAGGGCATACCAATTGGTTATCCAGTGCCAAATAATTAGCTCTGAAAAACATACACACAAGTAACATTATTCAGACTGAATAGGTTTAATTTAAAATTGGGAGGGACCTTAGATGAAATGCCCTACAGTGGGGAGAGGGAACTTGTAGAACCTACCTCCAGCAGAAAGACAGGGCATCAAGTGAGGGAGGGGGTTGCTATCCCACAGTCAAAACTCTGACCCATAGTTGTTCCTGTCTGAAAGAACTGCAGGGACGGAAATGAAGAGGAGCCTGAGGAAAAGAAGGTCCAGTGACAGGCCCAAAGTGGGATCCAGCTCAAGGGGAGGCCCCAAGGCCTGACACTATTACTGATGCTATGGTGTGCTTACAGAGAAGCCTAGAATGGCTGTCCTCTGAGAGGCCCAACAAGCAGCTGACTGAGACAGATGTGGATACTTACACCCAACCAATGGACTGAAGTCTGGGACCCCTGTGGTTGAAGACTGGAAGAAGCTGAGGAGGAGGTTGACCCTGTAGGAAGACCAGCAGACTCAACTAACCCAGACTCCTGAGATCTCTTAAACACTGAACCACCAACCAGGCAGCATGCCCCAGCTGATATGAGACCCCCGACACATATACAGCAGAGGGCTGCCGGGTCTGTGTTCAATCAGAGATGATGCACCTAACCCTGGAAAGACTTGGGGCCCCAGGGGAGTGGGGAGGTCTGGTGGGGTGGGGGGTGGGGGGTATGGACATCCTCAGGAGATGGAGGGAGGAGGTATGACATGTGGAACAGTCGGAAGGTGGACTGGGAGGGGGATAAAATCTGGACTGTAAAAAAAAAGATTAAATTAAAAAACAAGCCTAGCATGTTCAACCTGGAAAAAAATGAAAGTATAAAGAAATAATTACAGCATGTAGTTGAAACATATCTGAATTTTATCTTTATCTGCTTTCCTGGATTTTCAACAGTACCTTGCAATACTTGCTAACAATATTCCAACTAGGACGCTAAGATTTGTACTGTCCATTACAAAATGGTTTGTGAATACAAATTTTATAATATTTCACTTCCAGCTTCCCCCAACACCTTCCAAGCCATGTCAATCCGCCGTGTGACCTCATCACTGACAAAGCACTCATCTCTCTCCATTTGAAGACTATTTTCGTTTTTGTTTTCACAGTGTTGAAAGGGAGTTAGAAAAATAGGAAGCTTCTGGAACTCCTTTCTTTCTTCCTTTCTTCCTTTCTACCTTCCTTCCTTCCTTCCTTCCTTCCTTCCTTCCTTCCTTCCTTCCTTCCTTCCTTCCTTCCTTTCTTTGTTTTGTTTTTGTTTTTTGAGACAGGGTTTCTCTGTGTAGTCCTGAAAATCACTCTTGTAGACCAGGCTAGCCTCAAACTCAGAAATCTGTCTGCCTCTGCCTCTGTTTCCTGAGTGCTGGGATTAAAAGGGTGCACCACCACTGCTGGGCTTGGGACTCATTTTTAAGTCTGGTTTCCACTATAAAGGGTAGGCTGGCAAGAAACACAGTATCCCACTGACTCAACCTTTAAAATGCTAGGATGAAAAATCCATAGCAACACATTCAGCTTTCAAATGTCACTTTAAATAACTGGAGTGATGTTTGGAACATGTTCTCCTTTTAATGGTGGAACCTCCTGACATTCCCCCTTTCTCGTTATTTAGGCTTGCCCACATCCTCATTCAATCCAGTTCTTAGCTTTCTGTTTCCTGCTGTCATTTTTTCTGTCTTTTAATATATATATGTATGTGTGTATGTATAATTGATGTTTATTCATTCATAAGTATGAGTAAAGAAGAGGAGGAAGTGAATTCAAGATAGTATAGGGGCAAGGGGCAGACATGGGAAGGCTAGGAGGGAGGAGAAGGAGGTAAAAAATGTCATCCTTTAGCATGTTGATACATATATACAGAGGGAGGAGAGTCTGTGTGTGTGTGTGTGTGTGTGTGTGTGTGTGTGTGTGTGTGCGTGCGTGCGTGCGCGCGCGCGCGCGCGCGCACTGAGGCTAAAAGAGAGTTTCACATCTCTTGGGTCTAATGTTACAGGCTGTTGTGAACCACCTGACCTGTGTGCTGTGAATCAAACATAAGTCCTCTGGAAAAACAGCAAGTGCTCGTAACCACTGAGCCATCATTCCAAATCCTCCCATCTGTCATTTCTTTTTTTTTTTTAAATTTTAACTAAAATATAATAACATCATTTGCACCTCCTCCTCCTCCTCCCTCCTAGCCTTCCCATGCCTTCTCTTCTGCCCCTATACTCTCCCCAAAACCACTCCCTCCTCTCTTTAGCCACTGTTACATATATGTACAAATGAATAAACATAAGTATGATTTGTCATTTTTTCTAACATAATATTTTGTTGATTGTATTAGTCAGGGCTCTCTAGAGTCACAGAACTTACAGGTAGTCTCTATATAGTAAGGGAATTTGTTAATGACTTACAGTCTGTAGTCAAACTCCCCAACAATGGTCAGCAGCAGCTGTGAATGAAAACCTGAGGATCTAGCAGTCGCTTAGTCCCACAAGGCTTGCAGGCGAAGAAGATTGAATCTTCTTCCAATGTCCTTATGTAGATCTCCAGCAGCAGGTGTGGCCCAGATTAGAGTTGTGCGCACCACCACACATGAAACTTGTGTCTTCCAGACTCAAGATCTGGATCACAGGTGAGCCTTCTAATTCTGGATTGCAATTCACTCCAGATATAGTCAAGTTGACAATCAGAAATAGCCACTACATTGATTATTTGGGAATTTCATATAATGCATCTCAATTATACTCACCTCCCAGTCCTCTCAGGTCTGCCCCCCAATGCTTGTGGCCCTCCCCCCACAGAAAAAGGAGAAGAAGAAAAAAACCAAGTCTAATTTGTGTTGTTCGTATACTCACTGGGGCATGGTCAAACTCCCAGTAGCCAACCCCTACCAGATGGTAGAGACCATGTGGATGTCTGTGGTCCATGTAGTCACCTGAACCCATGAGTAAATCCATAATCCATGCTCTTGTTGACTTTAAGGACAAGGAAGCTACTCTTGCCATATTGATGACTATAGATTCATATTTCAGAAAGAGGGATGTAGAAGGGTTCTGTGACAAAACCTACCCTCACCCTTTGCCCTTCCCCAAAAAGTAACAGTCTAGATAGATGCTGAAGTGTAGCTCTCCACAATGTGTCATTTGTTAGTGCCCAATTTCTTACACAATCCCAATTCTGCATTTCTCAGAGTAGATATGATTTGCTTAGCACACCCATTAGTGGATAGAGCTTTTTGAATAGGAGCCATTACATAGTTATAAGCTATATGCCCTTTAGTCAAAGGAATTCTTCCCCATGCATTGCAGTCTGACTCTGTGGGAACAATGATCAACTGCAGATGGCATATATTCTAAAATCCCAACCGAGCTCTGCTTTTCTCTCAACAGTGTGCCATTTGACCAGTGCAGTCAGTTGGGTTTTACAGTGGGATGCAGTGAATATCTCTGTACAATGGATAGTGAGGAGAGTCTTGTGTACTGAATGGCTATGTGCCAGAGAGTTATGCATACACAATTACAGACTAATAATGGAAGAGACATGATGTGCAACGCAACCTCCCCATCCTCACTGCATCTGAGATTCTACAAGAAGAATATCGAGATGGATACAATAACCTGCCCTATGCAACCAAAGAAGGCCAAGTCAAGAAACACACAATGTATCAAGATCAGTTGCAATGAAGACCAATTTAATGGATCAAACATAAGAGTGGCTTGATATTTCACTTCTTTTTAAAACATGTACTTCAAGTACATGTAAAAATGAATTTTGGCAATGGCCACTCTATTCTGGATGGGGCACTTTATTTTACTGTCCAAACCCATTCAAACAAATCCATATCATTTCTGGGCTTCCCCAGCTGCCTGTCAATCAAATAAATCAGAATATTATTGGAGGGCTTCTGGTTTTTAAACTCTTTAGATGGGACCACCTCCATGTTCTGTTCTGGTGGGCTAGGAACAGCTTCAGGATTTTCTTTATCCATGGCTGGTATTATCCAGTGGCCTCAAAGCAACAGAGAAAGCCTGAAAAAGATGAAGCCACACAATCAGGTCAACCCGAAGGCCTCTTTCTTACTGTCTCCTCCCTTTTTTGTCTGTCAGTTTCTCACACATAAATATTACATGCAATAGTAAATAAAGTTGCTTTGAGACACAATTCGATTTGCAGTGTCCCTCTTATCATATTCCACATTAGCATGTCTCACATGACCATATCTTATATCCTGACATATACATTGATGTATGTTTGAAAGCTCTATTTTGTTCCATTAACACATTTCAATTCCTGTTTCTTTATAAATGACAGTGTGTGTGTGTGTGTGTGTGTGTGTGTGTGTGTGTGTGTGTGCGTGTGTGTGTGTGTGACAGATTACCTATGGAAGTCACAGGATAACCACCATATGGGATTCAGGGATTGAACTCAGTTCATTAGTCATTGCAGCAACTGGTTGTGCCATCTTGCTAGTCCTCAGTTCTGACTTCCTCTAACTGAAACCTTTGTGTCACATGCTAACTGCTACATTTCTGTTTGTTCCAAGTTATAGAAAAGCAGGGGGGAGGTATGCCTTTCTCTTCACATCTGTCATGGACAAAGTTTTAGAGAAACCAGTACAAGAGTTTCAAGAAGAAAGGGATGGAATTCCCAGGATTCTGCTGACTCATTCATTTAGTTGATATCTAGAGAAAAAAGGGAAGGTCATCCAAGGAATCAGGACACAGCTCTAAACTGTACCAAAGCCAGGTGTCCTGAGTGCTGAGACCTGGATATGGACATAGTCTAGAGAGTTCATGGTGATCATACCTTGGGCACTTTCTACAGGAAAGTTTCTCTTATCGGTTTAAACACAAAACTCTCATTCTCACTCTCCAGTACTCAACACGATCAGGACTTACTCAGCAGATGAGTTTGATGATGAAACAACAAAAAGCCACCAATGTTACCCGTTTGTCAGGATGGATTTTAATCTCTGAGACCACTGTATCATCTCTGTAAGAAATGAGCTGACAGCATAAGGCATGACTGTCCTGCCTTCTCTGTGTCTTAGATACTGATTGGTCAGTTCTCAGAAGAGTTATGATGATGTACAATGGACTTAGAACCCTCAAAGTAACAGTTTTATGATAGAACCACTGGCCACTACTCCTGGTGTGGGGCTGACTACAGTAAGCAGAAGGAGCTATTACAGACACCAAATATTACTCAAGATTAACTTTCAACACACACACACACACACACACACACACACACACACACACACACACATCTGCAAGTGCCCACAGAGGCCTAGGGGAGTGCTTCGGATACCCTGGAGCTAGTCTTCCAGCTTTCGAGCCTTCAGAAGTGTGTGCTGAGAACTCAACTTTGGTACTCTACAGGAGCAGCAAACACTTTTAGGTGCTTAGCCATCTCTTTTTAACATCTTTTATAGTACACAGTTTATTGGGGCCCACGTTGAAGCCCCAATCACAGGATCTATAATTTTAGCAGCCATCCTCCTTAAACTATGAATTTATACAGTTTACTGTGAGCTGTTTCATTACGAAAATGTTGGCCATGAGTAGTTACAATTGCCACAGTGCAGTGCTTTCCATGTCTCTAATCTATAGCAACTATGCTGTTAGTTAGCATTGATGTTTGACCCAGGTGGACATTGTCTGTAGGAGGGCCTGAATTCTAGCAGGCCATTAGAGGGTTTATGGTGAGGACAGTTTTGCATTTTTTGATAGAGCTGCCCTCTGGAGGAAATGAAAAGAATTTCTTGGCCCCACACTGAACATCTCACTCAGTCCATGCAAAAACTGAGGGAGTTTAGACACAGGTGCCTAAAGAGGGTCCCAGGTCTCAGTCTGTATTAGTCAGGGTTCTCTAAAGGAACATAATATATACAAAGGGGATTTATTAGAATGCCTTTCAGGTTGTGGTCTAGCTTTTCCAATGGTGGCTGTCTAGCAACAAAGGATCCAAGAATCTAGTAGTTATTCAGCTCTTGAGTCTGAATGTCTCAACTGTTCTTCAGTATAGGCCAGGAACCTAAAAAAGTAGGCTCTAAGGCTAGTGACAGAATGGAGTTTCTAACAAAAGTAAGAGGTAGCTGGCAACGAAAGAGAACAAGTTTCCTTCTTCCCCGTCTTTAATATAGGCTGCCAACAAAAGGTGTGGCCCAGATGAAAGGTGGATATTCCTGCCTCAAAAGATCTGGGTTAAAGGTCTATCTTCCCATCTCAAAGATCCAGGTTAGAAGTGGGTCTTCTCACTTGAAATGATTTACTTAAGAAACCAATCCCCCACAGGTGTGTGCAGACATTTCGGCTTTAGCTAATTGTAGATGTAGGTCAAGTTGACAACCAAGATTAAGCGTCATAGGTCCACCCACTGTGGACATACATGGCAGAAAACTGTTTGATCAACTTATTTTAGAAACATTAGTAATAATGGAATACAATCAATAGAATCGAATAAGTACAGCAAAATTGTACAATTCCCATTAGCACACATGTACTGTACGTGCTACACAAATTATTCCCCTGGAAAATGCTTAATTGCATTCTCATGTAAAGCAATTCATCAGAAAATAAACTATCTCATTTTACTCGTGAATTCGTGTGCCTTGGATGGCTGTATTCTAAAATCGCTTTGAAGAGAACAGGAAAAGGATTGTCCCAGAGAGGAACTTACCTTACTAGCTGTCTTAGTTAGGATTTTACTGCTGTGAACAGACACCCTGACCAAGGTAACTCTTATAAGGACAACATTTAAGGCTTGGTAGCTAGAGAGATGGGAATGGCTGTACTCACGGACACAACAACACCAGGCTGCAGTTGGCCTTTGCCAAAGTACCAGAAATATGGTGAGAAAATGATTAAGGTGATGTGGAAACAAATCATTCCACTAATGGAGCCATTAAACTGGAAGCTGAGTTTTCTCTCCTTGAGTTTGATATGGTTTGGTTTCATTTCACCTTGTTTTGTTTTTGTTTATTCACATGACCCATATATTCCAGTCCCAACTAGGTACCACCCAATGGCTGCAGGCATGTGATCTCTGGCCACCCATTCTTACAAAGCTGTTTAGTAACATTGTAGAGTAAGGGGGATTTGGAGTCAGAGCAGCTGAGTACATGCATAAAATGAAGGAAATCCTTGAAGAGATGGGAACCTAGCTAGGAAAATCTAGCTAGTTACCTTGTGTGCGGTTGGAGTGTATGCCTAGGGAGACCCTGTGGGACACAACTCCATTGTCACTGCTAAAGGATATCTTGCTGAAACCACATAATTCCCGTCACTTTCTTTCTTTTTTTTTCTCACAAAATGTTTTATTCCTCTAATTGCTAGTTCTTATAAATAACTTTGGCAACATTAAAATAATAACTTTTATTTGGTAAAACAAGCAACCAACTTCACAGAGTAACAAAATAGTAATCTTGACAAATATTTAATACATGTGTAAACAAAACAAAGTGACATTGCTTTAAAAATAGATAGAGC
>CM052722.1:98642561-98658506 GCA_028551405.1 Uromys caudimaculatus
GCTAAGGGGTAGAGGGGAGGGGGACTCATGGAGGATGGGCAGGGTGGCAGGCAACTGGGGAGGCAGGAGGAGGCTAGAGGAACACCTAGACCTAGGACGACGGGCTAAAGGCTGGCGAGGAGGCTCAGGAGAGCTTAGGTTCTGCAAAGGCACAAAGCATGCGTAGAACGGAGAGGGGCCTAGGTAGAAGAGCAGGAGACTCTGGCAGGGAGCAAAAGGCTGTTCAGGGCCACAGCTGGAAAAGCAGGGAAGAGGTCAGGGAGTTGGGCAAGCAGGTCAGGGAAAGACAGAGGCTAGAGTAGGCAGATAGCTCAAGAGTAAGGTGGTAGGCTAGAATGGAGGGTCTGGCAGAATGTAGGAGGGAGGCTGTATGAGGAGATACGTGGACAGAGGAGAGTAAGAGTCTGGGGAGACAGGCCCGATGCTGAGCAGGGTAGGAAGGTTGGCAGAGGCCGGGATGGTGGGGAGCAAGGCAGGAGCTTAGGAGGGGTCAAGGCACAGAAAGAGAAGAAGGCTAAGTGGGAGATCCGAAGATGCGTGTGTCAGCAGGCTGGAGAAGAAGCTGGAGGTGAGGACAGAGTCTAAGGCCTATGGTGTGGTAGGAGACTAAAGGAGGGTCCAGGAATGAGGAGCAGTGCAAGAGGCTCACGGAACAGGAAGAAGAGACAGGAAGGGCAGGCTTGAGAGGGCTGTGTGCACGAGAGCAGAGGCAGGAGCTGAGGAGAAGGACCTGGAGGACTACAGGAAGGCCTGGAGGAGGACAGAAAGGAGGCAAGGGCGGGTTCAGAGGGAGGGACAGATGTGAGGAGAGCAGGCTTCTGGGGGAGGGCATGAAGCTGTCAGGAGAAGGAAGGAGGTCAGGGAGGAGAAGGGCCAGAAGCTGTGAGGTCAGGGAACAAGAGTTGCAAGGCAAGAGGGCGAGGCTAACCAAAGGGCTTCGAGGAAGTACAGGAAGTACAAGGCCTAGGGCACGAATGGAAATGAGTCTGAGATAAAATAGGACAATGGAGGGTGAGAATCTGGGGAGAAAGGTAGGAGGCTCAGGATGGGGGTAGAAAATCAGGGAGGGGCAGGTAGCTATGGGAGAGCCAAGGGACACTAGGAATTGAGAGAGGTCTCAAGGGGCACTAGGAGTGGCCTCAAGGGGACAGGAGGCTGGTGTGCAGGGTAAGAGCTTCAGAGAGAATGGAGAGTGCCGGGACTGTGGGGAGGGCAACGGGATAGAGGACTGAGAAGGAGGACTCAAGGGTTGTAGGAGAGTGAGGCAGGGTCAGAGACTCAGCTTAAGGGGAGGAAGTAGAGAGCAATGTCTACAGAGGACGGTAGGGACAGAGCAGGAAGGAAGAAGGGAAAGTGAGGGAGCAGGGCAGAAGACTGGGGCAAACATTGCAGGAATAAGAGAAGGCCAAAGGCCCACAAAGGGCATACGTCTTAGGAAGACTCCAAGAGTCTCTGCAGACAGACAGATCCCTGGTGAGAAAACAAAATGGAGGCCGAGGGGGAGTGGCAGCTGCAGGAGGTTACAGAAAAGCACAGTATACTGAAGAGTGGCGGGGGTGAAGAGGATGCTGGTGGGTCACTGGAGAAGAGTACAAGACAGGACATAAGAAGAGGAGAGAAGGAACACACAGAAGGGCATAGTGCTGAGCAGGCTAAAACCTAAAGGTTGGGGAAGAGCAGGAAGCTCAGGGACAGGGCCGAGGTGCAGGCAAGAAGCCCGACGCTGGAGCGGGTGAGGAGTACAGGTCCCTTAGCAGGGTTAGAAGGATGGGCCCGACAGAAGCCGGAGCTGAGGACTCGTCCCCTCGGGTTGGAGGTGACAGGATACTAGGGAGAAGGGATAAATGGAGATGTGAGGAGGCACACAGGAGGTCATTTGTAAGGAGAACGTGAGAGTACCCTAGAGTAGAGAAGGCCTGGGAAGAGGTGAACTGTTTGTTATATTGGACTAGTGAATGGAGCCATGAGCTCTAGAAATCGAGAAGTTTGGGGAAAGGAGGTTTAAGGGATGTCTCAACAGCTGTGGAGAGACACCAAGTCTGGGCAGGAAGTTAAGAGGTTCAGGGTGAGCTTATCAAGTTCCAGGTGGTCCCCAGAGACAGAGGCAGGTGGGGACGTTGTCCTGAGGGATGGAGGCCGGGAGTGGGGGTCAAGAGCTCTTGAGAGTGTGAGGCTCTGGGACTGCAGAAGGGTACTGAGGATAGGAGCTTAAGAGAGAAGGGGAGGAGGGAAAACAGCTACAGTGTATTCATATGCATAAAATAAATAAATAAATCTTAAGAAGATGGAAGTGAGTGCGAAGTGGAAGGGGAAAGAGGAGGGAAGAGGAAAAAAAGGGAAAATGGTAAGAGGTCCAAGGAAGAAAGACATGGGAAAAGAGAAGAGGAAGGAGACAGAAATGCAAGGAAGGAGAAAAGAAGGGGTAGGGAATGGGAGAAGGGGGTAAAGGAGAAAGAGGGGGGATGATTGACGTGATGGGAAGGCAAAGGAACAGGAAAGAGGGAAAACAGATGAGTGAAGAGCAGTGGCGAGAAAAGAGGAGGGAAGAGGGAAGTGAAGGAGAAGAAAGAGGAGATGCCCCTAAGAGAGAAGAAAACTTAAGAGGGAAGACAATGGAAGAAAAACTAGGTGGAAGACAGAAAAGGATAATAGAGGGGCAAAAAGAATCTAAGAGGGACAAGTAGGAAAAGAAGGGCAGGCAGAAGGAAAAGGGGAGTGGAGAGAAGACTGAAGAGGGAAGGTAGGGAGGCAGGAAGAGAGAAGGAAAGGCAAGAAAGGAGAGGAAAATAGAAGGGAAGAGAGATTAAGAAGGAAGAGGAAAGAGGAGGGAAGAGGTAAAAAAAGAGTTGAAGAGTATGCTAGTTTGAATATTCTTGGCACTGTTAGACGGGATAGCCTTGCCGGCATAGCTGTGGCCTTATTGGAGGAAGTATATCACTGTCAGAATTGGCTTTGAGGTACTATGATCAAGCCCTGCCCAGTGCACAAGAGACCCTCCTGCCGGCTGCCTGCAGAAGACGGTCTTCTCCTGGCTGCCTTTAGATCAAGATGAAGAACTCTCAGGTGCTCCAGCACCATGTCTGCCTGCATGCTGCCATGCTTGGAGCCAAGGGACTGAACCTCTGAAACCGTAAGCCAGTCCTAATTAAATATTTACTTTTATGTGTTGCCCTTGTCACGTTGGCTCTTGACAACAATGAAACACAAACTAATACAGAAGTTGGTACCAGGGTCTTGGGTATTGTTCTGATAGCCCTGATCCTACATTTATTTGGAGGAATGTAGATTTGGGGACTTTGGAAAACAGTGGAATGCTTTAAGTGGGGCTTAATGGGCCATTCTGGTAGAAGTCTGGGAGTCACTTGATTTGAACTCTGGCTTGGCTCAAGAAATGTCAAAGGAGAGGAATACTAGTATATTGCCTGGAGATTGTTCTTAGGATGTTTTGGTGAACAATGGGGCTGCTTTTTATCCTGATCTGAAGAGTTTGCCTGAGGCTAAGGTGAAGAGATTCAGATTGGCTGCATTGAGGTAGGGTGTCTCAGAAAAGCCTTGCATAGACTACCCCGTGCTTCATTCTTATGAGGAGTATTTTGATAAAGCATAGCAAACAGAGAAAAACATTACAAAATATTTGTTTCAAAGAATAAAGGGGCACCAGGAAATGAAATAGAGCTAAATCGTCTGTTCAAGGAAATTCAATGGAATTAAGGGAATGGTGATCTCACTGCAGGATCCCACCCAGCTGAAATAATTGTTTACACATTTGCAGGTGAACAGTGGATGGTTTTATCTTATGACGCATTTACTGTTTTAATTTGGACATAAGCAGATATGGCAATGTGTCTTGAGATTATGAATATGTGCCAAATGGACAAGGGATGCATTGTGATGGCTATTCTTGGCTGTCAACTTCACTCTCTGTGGAATGAACTACAATGCAGAACTTGTACAGATCTTGTGAAAAGGTAAAGAAAGCCTTACTTTCAGGTGTGGTGATTCATGACTTTAATCCCAGCGCTCAGGAGACAGAGGCATGCAGAACTCTGAGTTCAAGGTCAGTCTACAGAAAAAGTCTCAGTACAGCCAAGCTTAGGCAGTGAAGGAGTTGGAAAACAGAAATCTGGGGATGATAATGGAATCTGGGGGAGGTTGTTCCAACCCGAACAAGCAGAAGAACTTGGAAGCTTTGGCCATATGGCTCTGGAGTTAGAGGCCTGACTATGAGGGCCTTCTGGGACAGCTGATGCTGTTTAGCTTAAGATAAGAAATTAACATCATAAAAAGAGATAAGCATCACTGAGGTGAATTCTGGGAAGAGTTTTCTGAGAGCACAGAGAAGCTGTCTCCCTGAGTTTGATATGATACCTACAGCTAGACTTGTAAGAATCTCGAAGTTGGTAACGGTTTTGATGGCATGGAAGGGGTCGTGGACAACTAGGGAATGGAATGTAGAATTGTGAATATGCTTGGCCCATGAGAAGTGTCACTCTTGTGTGTGTCCCCTTGGTGCAGTATGGGCGGCCTTCTTGGAAGAAGTGGTAGTGGATATTGAGTTGCTCTGTTCTGTCTTCACTACTGCCTTCTCTCCACACTTCCCTCATCTATTCCATTTGCTCACTAGGTTCTTTTCTCCTCTCTCCCCTTCTCTCCTATTGTTTCTTCCATCTTCTCTCAGCTTCTGTTTTCATCCTCTCCCCTTTTCAATCCTCTTCTCTCCTTCTCCCCCAACCTGTATTATCTTCTTCCAAATCTCCTCCTCTTGTCCAGTTTCTTACTTGCATGCTTGTCTGCTTTAATTTGAGTTTCCTTTTTACTCCTTTCTCTCTTCCCTCGTTCCTTGGTTCTTCCTCTTCCCCATCTTTATCCTTTCTCACCTCCTTTCCTATGTCTTCCTCTATCGTCTTCCCTTTTCATTCTTCCTTTTCCCTCCCCTGATCTTCTTTTAGCTCTTCGTTTTCTCTCCTCTTCCTTCTTGTCTCTCCTCTTCCTCTCTCTTGCTTATTTCCCATTTTCTTTTTTTCCTCTTCCTTTCTCATTCTTTCCTCTTTCCCTCCTTCACGGCAGGATCCCACCCAGCTGAAATGATTGTTTATACATTTGCAGTTGAACAAGGGATAGTTTTATCTTGTTAGGCATTATCATGAACTTTTGTTTAATATTAATTTGGACATAAGCAGATATGACTACTTATCAGGAGATTATGAGTATGTGTTAAATTGACAAGGGATGGATTGTGATGGCTATTCTTGGCTGTCAACTTCAGTATATCTGGAATGAACTACCGTGCAGAACAAGAAAAGATCTTCTGAAAAGGTAAAGAAAGGCTTAGGTTCAGGTTCAGTCAAGGGTTCATAACTTTAATCCCAGCACTCAAGAGACAGAGGCATGTGGATCTCTGAGTTCAAGGTCAGTCTACAGAGAAAGTTTCAGTACAGCCATGCTTAGGCAGTGAAGGAGTTGAAAAACTGGAAGCCGGGGATGATAATGGAATGGGGGGGTGTTCCAGCCCCAGCAAGCAAAAGGACTTGGAAGCTTTGGCCATGTGGCTCTGGCTTTAGAGTCATGAATAGAAGGGGTTTCTGGGAGAGTTGGTGCTGGTTAGGTCGAGCTAAAAATATAGCGTCATTAAAAATAGACTAGTATCACTGAGGTGAAATCTGGGAAGTGATTTCTGAGAGCACAAAGAAGCTGTCTTCCAGAGATTGATAGGATACCTGCAGCTAGACTTGAAGACATGAAGGCAGTACTCGTTTTGAAGGAATGAAGGGGCCATGGACAATTAGGGGGTGGAATGTGGAAGTTTGAATATATTTGGCCCTTGAAAAGTGGCACTCTTGTGTCTGTCCCCTTGGTGGAGTATGTGCGGCCCTGTTGGAAGAAGTGCATCACTATGGTAGTGGATACAGTGTGGAAGACATACTCCTCCTGACTGTCTGCGGAATATGGTCTTTTTCTGTCTGCCTTTGGATCGAGATGTAGAACTCTCTGCTCCTTCAGCACCATGTCTGCCTGCATGCTGTCCTGCTTCCCACAATGATGGTAATGGACTGAACCTCTGAAATTGTAATCCAGCCCCAATTATCTGTTTTTAATGTGACTTTCCCTGGTCCAAGTGTCTCTTCATAGCAATGAAAGCCAAACTAAGACAAGGAGGGAAGAGGACCAATAGAGAAGACAGCAAAAAAGAGAAGATAGGGAAAAGTAGGCAACAGGGAGTAAGAGGGAAGTGGGGAAAGGAGAAAGAGCAGGGGAGAGGAGGGGAAAAGGGAGGAAAGAGATGATAAGGGAAACCAGGGGGTCAGAGGGGAGAGGAAGAGGAAACTGGGAAGCTGAACTTTGATGGAAGATGAAGGAGGAGGAAAGAGGGAACTGGATAGAGGGGGAAAGATGGAAGAGTAGAAATTAGGGGAGGGAACGGAAGACAATAGAGGATGTGAGAAGGGTGACAAGGGAAGTGGACTGAGAAGGGATAAGACCAGAGGCAGGAAGGAGAAGAAAGAAGAAAAGAGAGAAACGATGGACAAGGAAAGAGCAGGGAAATGAGGAAGTACCTAGGGTAGAATCGGCAGGAGGAAAGAGAAGGCAGGAGGAAAGAGGAAAGCAGAGGACAAAAATGGAAAGAAAACCTGAGATGGAAGAGAAAAGAAGAGACAAGAGGATGGAAGACCGAAGAGATTAAGTAGAGATTAATGTAAAGGAAGAAAAAGGAGGAGAGTAGGTGGGAGGCACAACGAAGGCCGAAAAGGAGGAGGGAAGAGGTAGAAGGTAGAAAGAGAAGGGAAGAGGGCAGAGGGGGGAAAGAAAGCGTAGCCAAGAGGAAGGGGAGAGAATTGAGGATGGAGGAGGAAGAGCAATTAATGAGGAAGAGAAACAAGGAAGGAAGAGGAGGGAAGAGAGAAGGGCAGGCCAAGAAAACAGATTATGGAATGGGAGATGGGGAAAAGACAAAGGAAAGAGCATATAGAAGTGTAAGTGAGAAGATGCAAGAAGAGGGAAGAGTAGTGAAGATGAAGGAAGAGAGATGAGGAAAGAAAAAAGAAGTCAAGTGGATAGAAGAGGAAATGAAATAAGAGAGATGAGGGAAGAGGGAATGCTGAAGAGAAAGGAAGACAGTGGATGGAGGGAGAAGATGAAGGGATAAGAGAGAAGAGCTAAGAGGAAGAAAGAGAGAAAGAGGGAGTAGAAAGCAAGAATAGGAGGGAGGAGTGGTAGGAGATTGGAGAGAAGAGGAGGAAGAATTTATGGTGTACAAAAAAAAGGTATCAGGGAAAGAAGGAAGTAGGGAAGCAAGAAGAGGAAGGAAGAGGGAAGAAGATGGAAGAGAAAGTAACAGGAAAGATGAGGTAAGAGGTAAAGATGTGGAGGAGGAACAAGGAAGAAGGGAAGGAGAGAAAAGAGGAAAGGGAGGATGGGTGAAGAGATGTGAGGGAAGAGTTGGGAAAATTGGAGAAAATAGGAAACAGAAGAGAAGTATGGACATAGGGGAGACAGAAGAGGGAGATGGGAAGAGGAAGAAAGAGGAAGTGGTGGGACTGGGATGAGATAAGAGGAGGAGTGTTGAGTCGGAAGAGGAGGGAGGATGAAAGAAGAGGGAGGAAGGAAAGTGAGGGAGAGGGGAAGGAGGGAGAATGGAAGGGAGGAGAGGAGGGTATGAGAGAGAGTAGGTGAATGAAGGAAATGACAGAGGAAGAAAGAATAGTGAGGAGCAACGAGGGAAGAATGCACAAGACGATAGTGGAGAGAGGACAGAGGAGGAAAGGGAAAGGAGGAGGTAAGAAGAGGGAAGTGGGAAGTAGGGGAAGTGTAAGGGTGAGGGAGGAGGGAAGAGAATGAAAGACGGAAGGGAAGTGAGGAGGGACAAAGACAATAAGGTCAGGGATGAAAAGGAGCAGTAAGGGGTAGGAAGGGGGAAGTGGGAAGGAAAAGGACAAAGGTAGAAAGGGAAAGAGGAAAGGGGAGGGAAGAGGTAGCTGAGGGAAGAACAGAAGAGGAAGGAGATGTTCACAGGGCCTACAAGGGAAGGGATGGAAAGACATGGTGAGTGAAACGAGGGAAAAGGAGAAAGAATGAGAACAGAGGCAGGAGAACTGGAAAGGGCAGGGGGAGGGAGTTGGAAGTAGATGATAGTGCAAAGGGAAGAGAAGGAAAGTGGGAACATGAAGGAGACTAGAAGAGGAAAGAAGTGGAAAATGGAGGAAAGTGGAGAGAAGGTGAAGGTCACGAGGGAAGTGGGAAGAGAAAGGAAGAGAAAGGTAGAGGAGGAAAGAGGATGGAGATGAAAAAGAAGGGAAAAGGGAAGTGGGTGAAGGAGGGAAGATGAACAAGGGGGAATGAGGATTCAGGTCAAAATTCTAGGATATAACAGGAATGAGCAGGAATGAAGGAAGAAGGAAAAGGAGGGAGGAGGGAATAGACAAGACGGGGAGATGGAAGGGGAGAGAAGAGAAAAAAGAGAAGGTGAATGGAAAGAAAAGAGGGAGGAGGGAAGAATGAAGAAGAGGGAATAGAAAAAGGAGGGAGGAAGGAAGGTAATAGAAATGAGGAGGGCGCGTGGAAAGGAGAAGAAAGGAAAGAGTAGGTCAGAGAGACTGGGGAGGAGCTATAAGTCCTGAAGGGGTTGAGGAAGAAAAAGGGAAGTGGAGGGATGAGGGATGAGCAGGGACTGAGGAAGAGGAGAGGAGATGAGGAGGGGGAAGGAGGTTTGGCTATGAGAAGGGAAGAGAGGAAAGATGAAGCAGGAAGAAGATGGAGGATTGAGGAGGAAGGGGTAGGGAAGAGGAAGGAAAATGTAGATAAAGGGAAGAGATGGAAGAGTGAAGGAGAGGGAAGAATGACCATCCATGAAGATGGTGGTAGAGGAAGGAGGAGGAAAAGAAAGGAAGCAGGAAGAGAAAGAAGGGGAAACTGACCGAAGAATAGTCCACGGAAAAGAGGAGGAAAGGGGGGAAGAGTGAAGGGGAATGAGAAGAAAGGAGAAATGGAAATCAGGGAGAGGATGCAGGGGATAGCAGAGGCAGAGGGCAGAAGAGGGAAATGGGACAAGCGAGGAGGAGGAGGGAGTACAAGGGAGAAGAAAGAATGGAAGAGGAGGGAAGTGATGGAGGAGAAAAATGAAGCGGGAAGAGGAAGAAGTGAGAAGCATAGGCAAGGGCAAACTGGAAATGGAAGAAAGTAGAAAAGAGGATGGAGTGTTGGGCAGAATGGCTTAGGAAGGAGAAGGATGAGGGAAGAGTAGGGATGAAGGAAGTGGGAAGACAAGATAAGAAAGAAGATTTTAGTGAAGTGAAAGAAGAGCAGTTAGGAAGAGGAATCAGACAGAAAGATTGAAACATGAAAAGTGGGTTAGAGGGGGCTGGAGAGATGGCTCAGTAGTTAAGAGCACTGACTGCTTTTCCAGAGGTCGGGAGTTCAAATCCCAGCAACCACATGGTGGCTCACAGCCATCTGTAATGGGACCTGATGCCCTCTGCTGGTGCATCTGAATTGTACTTACATAAAAAGCAAGTAAATCCTTGGGCCTGAGCAAGCGGGGCAGGAGCAAGAAGGGGGACAAAAAAGATGTGGGTTAGAGAAAATGAGAGAAGAAAGGGGAAGAAGGAGAGAAGAGGAAAGGAAGGAGAAGTAGGCAAGGAAGGGAAGGGAGGTAGGAAGAGGACAAGAGTGGGAAGAGCGAAGAGGGGTGTGACACAAAGGGGAACAGGCATCAGGAGACATTGGGAGTGAGGAGGGGAAGGAACTGGAAGGAGGAGGGAGAAATAATGAGGAAGGCACGTGAGGGATGACAGAAGAGGGGTAAGAGTGGGAGGGATGGAACAGGGGACGAGGGAAGAGGAAGTATGAGGGAAGAGGAGGAAAGGGGGAAGGAAGGAAAACAGAGGGAGTGAGGGAGAGAAGACTAGGAGGTAAGAGGAAAGTAGAGCTAGGGCGGAGACAAGAATCTAGGAGAGTAGAGTACGTTGGAAAGAATAGTAGGAAGGAGGCAAGGGGATGAGGGAGGAGTGAAGGAATAAGAGGAGGGAAGAGGAATGGAGGTTGAATAAAGATTGAGGACAGAAGAGGAGGGAGGACAGAGGAGGACGGAGGACAGAGGAGGAGAGGGGGCAGAAGAGGAGGGAGGACAGAGGAAAAGAGAGGACAGAGGAGGAGGGAGGACAGAAGAGGAGGGAGGACAGAGGAGGAGGGAGGATAGAAGAGGAGGGAGGAAAGAAAAGGAGGGAGAATAGAGGAGGAGGGAGGGCAGAGGAGGAGAGAGAATAGAAGAAGAGGGAGGACAGAAGAGGAAGGAGGACAGAGGAGGAGGTATGACAGAAGAGGAGGGGGGACAGAGGAGGAGGTAGGATAGAAGAGGAGGGAGGACAGAAGAGGAGGAAAAAAGTTTTTGAAAGAATATGAAAAGGGGATGGGGAGGAAGGTGAACATGGAGGAAAGAGGCGACAGGAGTTAATGGGAAGACATGGGAACAGGCAGGAGGATGGAGCAGAGAAGAGTAGGACAGAATGGAAGAGAGAAGTGAAGAGAAGAGAAGGGAAGAAGAATGAGAAAGGAAGACAGAGGAATGAAGAGATAAGACTATAGAATAGGCAGGGTTAGCGAAGGGAAGAGAAGAGGAAAGAGGCAGAGGAGGAGAGAGGAAAGGGAAAGGGAGAGAAACTGAAGTGGGATGGAGGGGAGGGGAGGGAGGAGAAAGAAGAGAATGGGGAAGAGGAGAGTGTAGGTTCTGAGAAGTGTTAGGTGAGGAGTGGAAAAGGTAGAATACTGAGGAGGTGAATCCAGGGAAGAAGAGAGATGAGGAGAAGGAAGGAAGAGGAGGAGCGAAGCATAGAGAAGATCCAAGAAAAGGGAAGAGCGAGGTAGAAGGAAGAGGAGAAAAGATGGGTTGAGAGGAGGAAAGAGGGCAGAAGAATCAAGGAAATGGATGAGGGAAGAGAACAGGAAAGGAATAGGAGGACAGAACGAAGAGGAAGGGAGAGGGAAAGAGATTGAGTAAGGAAGAGGAGAGGAAAGGGAAGAGGAAAGGTCAGTGATGAGAGGGAAGAGGGGAAAGGACGATGGAGAGAAGAGACCACAGACTTAAGAAAGAATAGAAAGGAGGGGGGAAGAGGAAGAGGGGGAAATAATAGAGGAGGGAAATGAGAAACGGGGATAAGAAGGATGAGGAGAGAAAAGGGGAGAAGAAAGGAGGACGTGAGGAGAGAGAAGGGGAACGAGAAGGGATGGAAGGGGGCTCTGACGGGAGGGAGAAGGCAGAGGATGGGATGGGAAGGTAGAGGAAAGGGAGGGAGAAAGGGGGAAGTGGAGGGAACAGGAGGGAAGAGAGAAGAGAGGCAGGAAGAGGTGGGTAGAAAAGAGTGCAAGGAAGAAAAGGGAAGAAGAAGGATGAGAGACTGTTGTCCAGGAGGGAAGCAGCATAGAGGAAAAGGGGAAGAAAAAAGAGGAAGGAGAACAGACTGAAGTAGGAGGAAAGAAGAGGGAAGCAGAGCTTCCAGAGAAGGGGAATGAAGGGGACAGGGGAGGCCTGAGAAATGTGCAGGTAAAATGTAATGGCGGATAGTGTGAGAGAAATTGGGAAAATTGGAAAAAGAAAGGAAAAGGAGAAAGGAGGGAAGGCAGACAAGAAGAAAGGAAAGAAGAGGGAAAAGGAAGAATGAAGGAAGGAGAGAAGAGAACAGATGAGGGAAGAAGAGAATATAGGAAAGATGAGGGAAAAGAGAAAGGGAGAGAGGAGGAAAGAGTGTAGAAGAAGGAAGTGGAGGGAAGAAAGAAGGTGGTAGAACATGGAATAGGGGAGTGGAGGGATGAAGGAAGTGAAAGGAAGAGGAGGGAGCAGAGAACAAGGAGAAGGATGGAAGAGGATGGAATAGAACAAGAATGTGATGCTGAGGAAAGAGAAGGGAAAGGGGAAGAGGAGAGGGAAGATGAGGAAAAAGAGAAGAACAAGGAGGGAAGAATAGAGGGAAGAGGAAGGAAAGGAGAACAAGGAGGGAAGAGGAGAGGAAGAAGAGGGAAATAGAAGAGAAGGGAAAAGGAAGAAATAGGTGAAAAGAGGAAAAGATGATAAGAGGGACAAGGAGAGAAGAGAAGGAAGGAAAGAAGAGGGAGGAAGAGGGATGTACAACAGTGAGGAGGAGGGAAGAGAACAGAAGAGAAATTGGGAGAATGGAGAAAAGAGGGATGATTGACTTGGAGGAAAGAAAAAAGGTGAGAGGGGTGAGAAGGGAAGATGACAAGAGAAGAAAGCGGAGGGATGGAAAAAGAAGGAACAGGGAAAGGGGAGAAAAAAAGGTGGACAATGAAGACGAAGTAAAAGGAAGAGAGGCAGGAGGAAGGAAAGGAGGAAAAATGGGAGGAGGGTAAGGGAAGTGACAGGAGGAGAAAACAGCAGGGAAGATGAAAGAAAGGGAGAGGATGGGGTAGGGAAGAACAGGGCAGTGGGAAGAGCAGAAAAGAGGAAAAAGCTTTTAAAGGACTAAAGAGGGAAGAAACAGATATGAAGGAAAAGCCGTCAGAAATGCAGAGAAGAGCGAAAAGCAGTGATGGGGTAAGGAGGGAGAAGGAAAAGGTGGAGGATGAAAGAGGAGAAAGGAGGGAAGAAGGAAGGAAAGAGAACAAGATGGAGGAGAGAAGAGTGAAGGGATGGGCAAGGTAAGGGGGATGAGGAGAGAGGAGGAAAGAGGAAGGCAGGGAGGGAAGAGGAAGGAAGTCAAGGGAAGACTGAAGATAAAGGGAGGGAGGAAAAGGACAAAGAGGAGAAAAGAGGATGAGAGAGGAGGGAAGTGAAGAAAGGAGTAGGAAGCACTGAAGCAAAGAGGACTTCTGTGGATAGACAGGGAGGAGTTAGTGAGGATGAGAGGGAAGGGAAGGGTATAAGGGAGATATGGGAAATGGAGAGGGGGAGACAAGAGAAATAGAAGGGAAGTGGGAAGATAAAGGGGGGGAAGAGGGGAATTTATGGGGAGCACAGAAGAAGAACGAAGAGTAGGGAGGAGGGAAGAATGCAATGGAATGTAAACCTGAGAGGCGCGATGAGGGAAGAAAAGTGAAGAGATAAGGGAAGTGAGCAAATAAAGCACAGAAGGAGAGAACCAGGAGCAATGAGGGAAGCGGAGGGACGAGGGAAGAGCTAGAAGGAGGGAAGTGTAGGACATTGTGAATAGGAGGGAAGTGTGAAGAGAAGGAAGTGAGAATAGGGAAAAGGAGAGATGGGAGAAATTAGGGGAAGAGGGAAATGGTGGAAGGAAAGAATCTGAAAGAGGAGGGATCAGGATTGAGGTAGAGTTTGAAGGACTGAGGGACCCGGAGGGAGAACCATTGAAGAAGGAACAAATGGGCAGGGTGAAGAGAGGAAGGAGCAAGGAGGGAAGATGGTGGAAAATAAATGAGAAGCGAACATGAAATAGGAAGGAAGAGGGGCAGGAGGAGGGCAGAGGAAGGAAGAGGAAATTGAAAGGAGCAAATAGTAATAATAACTGCAGAGGAGGACAGAAAGATGAGAAGAGGAGAGAAGAGCAAAAAGGAGGGAAGAGTGAAGGACAAAGAGGGACTATGAAGTAAGAGGAGGAGTAGTGAAGAGTGAGGTGTGAAGAAGAGGAGAGAAAAAGGATGGTGAGGGAGGAGGGGAACAGTGAAAGGTGTGAAGGGAGAAGACAGTAGAAGAGAGGAGAGAGGAGCGAAGGTGGAGGAGAACAAAACTGGAAGAGGAGGAAGAGAGAAAAGGAGGGAAGTTAAAGGTGAGGGAGGGAGGGTGGAAGAAAACAATGAGAGCAAGGAGGGAAGTGGAAATCTGAAGGAAGAGGTAGGATAAGGGAAGTGGAGGGAGATAAAATAGGGAAGAGGGACTACATGGGAAGTCGGCTGAAGAGGAAAGAGGAAGAAAGAGGAAGGGAAGAAAAGAGGAGAGAAAGAGAGGGTGAGGGAGAAGAGAAGAGGGAAGATTAAAGAAGATGATAGAGGCTGGAAGATGAAACAGGAGGGAGGAAGGAGACAGAATATGAGCGGTGAGAGTGGGAAAGGAGGAGAGAGGAAAGAGTAGGTAAGAGAGATTGGAAGGGAAGAGCTAAAGGGACAGAGTGGGGATGAGCAGAGACAAGGGGAGTGGGGATATGGGGGACTAGCAGTTGTAAGGAAGAGCATATAGGAGATAAAAGACAGAAGAAAAGAGAGGAGGTAGACGAGAAAGGAAGGATGTATCAAGTGGGGGAGGAGGAAATAGGAGTGAGAAATGAAGAAGACTGAGGAAGGAGGAGGACAGAGGAGAGAATGGGGATAAGAGCAATGCGAAGGGAAGGAGGGAAAGAGGAAAGAATGAGAAGGGAAGAGGAAAAAAAGAAAATGGGAAATAAGCAAGAGAGAGGAAGAGGAGAGACAAGAAGGAAGAGGAGAGAAAACGAAGAGCTAAAAGAAGATCAGGGGAGGGAAAAGGAAGAATGAAAAGGGAAGACGATAGAGGAAGACATAGGAAAGGAGGTGAGAAAGGATAAAGATGGGGAAGAGGAAGAACCAAGGAACAAGGGAAGAGAGAAAGGAGTAAAAAGGAAACTCAAATTAAAGCAGACAAGCATGCAAGTAAGAAACTGGACAAGAGGAGGAGATTTGGAAGAAGATAATACAGGTTGGGGGAGAAGGAAGGAAGAGGACTGAAAAAGGGAGAGGATCAATACAGAAGTGGAGAGATGAGGGAAAAACAATAAGAGAGAAGAAAAGCTGTTGAACAAATGGAGTAGATGAAGGAGGTGTGGAGAGAAGGCAGTAGTGAAGACAGATAATAAAGAAGATGGGAGGAGAGAGAAGGGGAAAGTGGGGGGAGAAGGGAAGAAGAAATAGAATGATGAAGGAAGAGGAGGGAAGATGGGAGAAAAGGAATGCTGAAAGGAGAGATTTGGAAGGAGCGATTCCGCAATAATGGCGAAGAGTGAGGTGGGAATGGGAAGGAGAAGGAGAAGGGGAGAGTGCAGGAGAGGAGGAAGGATGGAACAGATGGGAGCATGAAAGAGCAAGGAGGATGGGTGAGGTGGAAAAAGAGAAGGGGTTGAGGGAGAAGAGAGAAGAGGAGGGAGGAAGAAGAGGAGAGACGTGGGAAGATGAAGGGAAGGGGGATGACAGATATGGGAAGGTGAGACAGGAGAATAAGAAAGAAATGAGAAAGAGAGAAGTGATAGGACAGAAGAAGAAGTGGGAAGAGGAAACAGAAGAGTGAAGGGGAGGAAGAAGATAGGAGGAGGAAAAGGGAGTCTGCTGGAAGAGGAGGAAAGAAGAATGAGAAGGGAGGAGAGGTGAATGGTCAGAGATGGTGAGAGGAAAATGCAAGAAAGAGGAGTGCAGCAAGTAGAAGAGGGAGGAGAGTAGATGGACTAAGGGAAGGAGAGGAAGTGGACAACAGGAGGAGGGAACAAAGGGAAGACGAAAAAGGGAAGAGGCGAGAGATGGGAGAGGAGGGAACAGGAAGTGTAAGGAACATTAAAGAAAACAAGAGGCAAGATGGAAGAAGAAGGAGGAAGAAGGAAGTGGATGGTAGAGGGAATGATGGAGTAGAAAGAGGAGAGCAAAGGGAAGACAAAGGGTAGGCAGGAGGGAAAAGGGAAGATAAGGGAGGAGTTCAGAAGAGGGAAAGGTTTGAAGGAGGGTCGAAGGGAGAGGGAATAATAGAAAGGAGAAAAGAGGAAGCTGGGGGAGGCAGGAGGAAGATGGAGGAGAGAAGAGGAAGGTGAAGGGAAGGAGAGGGAGAAGGGAACACAGAGGTAGAACGAAGAAGAGTTAAGAGTAAGGAAGAGAGAGGAGGAAGGAGGAACAAAATGTCTAGAGGAAATTGTCCATTTCATCCAGATTTTGCAGTTTTGTTGAGTATAGGCCTTTGTAGTAGGATCTGATGATTTTTTTTAATTTCCTCAGAATCTGTTGTTATGTCTCCCTTTTCATTTCTAATTTTGTTAATTTGGATTCTGTCTC
>CM052722.1:98659006-98724421 GCA_028551405.1 Uromys caudimaculatus
GATCCCTCTCCAGAGGAGCCTAGTGAGTCTTCTTCCTCTGTACTGGCTAGATTTATGGCCTCTAGCTCCTTGGTAAGATACAGGGTCTTGCCCTTGGGTGGCGCAAGATCGCCTTCCTCTGTCTTCTCTCCCGGGGCATACTTTCCCCCCTTTTTCTTCCCCTTTTTATATCCTTTTTGGGGAGGCCTGTTTTCTTTAGATGCATCTCTCCGTTTTGGTCGCGCTCCTAACCTTTGGTCCCGCTCTGGCTCAAATAAACTGTCCCGAACATTTTCCGATGTCTCCTGGTCATTAGCTATCTCTCTTTTACATAAGACCAGAAGGAAGCGGGCAGCAATTACGGTTGCTAAGAGAATTCCTAGCAGTGCATCACCCGCAAATGATCCCATTAGAAATTCAGAGTCCAGCATACTTTGAGAGAGCTCACCTGCCACTGTAGATTTGCAAAGCCTTTCCGCCGGTGGGCGGGGTTCTCCTCGGTGTGAAAAGGCTCCCGGCGTCCCAGGTTTTCGGCACCAGTTGTCCCGCGCGCGCGCCTCTCGCCGGCAAGAAGACACGCTACGCAGTAGGCTCCGTCTACAGTTCAGCTTTATTGTTGCCGTTGATAGCGAGAGAACCGCGCGGGCCCCAACATGGCGGTGTTATATAGCTCCGAGGCAGCGTGTCCCCTATTGGTTGGCACGCCCCGGGAGTGGGCGGTGATTAGCCACGTACACCCATAATGCGCTTCGGGGTTTTCGCGCGCTATCCGCAAGTTTCCTCAGAGCGACAGCGCCATCTAGTGATGGCGAATATTCTAACCGCTCCTTACAGTGTCTCTTGTTGTCCCTAAATTATTTTGTCTGCCACAGTATCAATGAGGAATTTGAGTGGTTTGTTAGTTATTTTTATTGTTGTTCTTTGCGTGGGCAACCTCTTAGATGGTGGATACCCTTTGAGCCTCTTTAGGAACAATTTTCCCCCTTACTGTCAAGGATGAGAGCTGTCTCAGTATAACTTTAAAGGTTCTAGTTGTTTTCTGTGTTGATCATACAAGATTTCTAGTAGAAACTTTTTCATCATTAGTACAGATTGTCTTAGGGGTATTAGAGACCCTTTGTAGGGAGGGTCTTTTTTGGTCATTCATTTTTCCATTGTCCCGTTTCTCCACAGTTAAAGCAGATCTATTGCGTTTTCATTGCTGCTCCTAAGCTTGAGATATGTGGACTTACCTAGTGTGATGTTATTCCTATGTCCTGCATAGCCATGATCTACCTATCATAGTGTTCGTCTTTGAGAGCTTGGCTGACAAGCAGAGACTCAGAGGTCATCCCCTCCTATATGAAGTTTTTAGGAAGATGATCTCTGGCTGCAGGGTCAGGAATTTTATATCCAAGCTCATTTTAGTTCTAAGAGTCATGTCAGATAGGGTTTTCCCTGATGTCTGCAGAGAATAATCAGGGAGGGGACAGGCTCTTGTGAGCCAGAGAGTGGGGTGGTTCCATACCAAGCTTGGATTGCACAGAGGTGAACCTGCTCATAGTAACCTGCTGGTTGTGGTGTCTGTTCTGTTCCCATGGAAAAGGCTTCCTGGCCAAAACCCCACGTGTGCTGTTGGGTTTCAGACAGAGTTTAGGGACCATCTGCCAACACCAGAGAGTGCTCTGGCCAGAAGGCATGAGATGTCCTTTCAACATATCTGAACCCACTCAACCTCTCTAAGGGAAAACAAAGCAGGAAAAGGTAAGACTGCCTTCCCTCAGAGTGTGGATGCTTGGGTATTTGGGTTGAGGCCAAAGGCAGAGGGGGAATAGGGGTGACTCATGGTTTGGCGTACTCACCCTTTTTGCTCTAACTGGAGGTCCTGTTGGATCTACATTGACACCAGCTGTGGTATTCATATTGGATTCTGCATGGTGTGTAAGGAGAGAGGGCAGGGAGCAGGGAAGAGCAGGAAGGAGAGGTGAAATGTAAAAGAGAAGGGGTTGAGGGAGAAGAGAGAAAAGGAGGGAGGAAGAGGAGGAGAGACATGTGAAGAAGAAGGAAAGCGGGATGACAGACATGAGAAGAAGAGACAGTGGAGAACAAGGGAGAAATGAGAAAAGAGAGAACTGGTTGGACGGAGGAAGAAGCGGGAAGTAAAAACAGAAGAGTGAAGGGGAGGAAGAAGGTAGCAACTGGAAAGGGGAGTTCTGCTGGAAGAGGAGGAGAGAAGAATGAGAATGGAGGAGAGGTGAATGGAGAAAGTTGGCGAGAGGAAAATGCGAGAAAGAGGAGTTCAGCAAGTAGAAGAGGGAGGAGAATAGATGGGCTAAGGGAAGGAGAGGAAGTGGACAACAGGAGGAGGGAACAGAGGGAAAAGGAGAAGAGAAGGAAGGGGGTAAAAGGAAGAGGAGGGAAGAAGTGGAGGGAGGAATAAAGAAAAGAGAGAGGGCAAGATGGAAGAGGGATGAGAAGGAGGAAAGAAGGAAGTGGATGGTAGAAGGAAAGGATGGTGTAGAAATAGGAGAGTAAAGGGAAGAGAAGACATTAAGCAGGGGAGGAAAGGAGAAGGAAGATGAAGAGAAGAGCAGGGTGGAGAGGAGAGGCAACAGGAATTAGGAGAAAAGAAGGAGGAAGAGAGGGAAGATAATAGAGGAGGGCAATGAGAAGTGAAGATCAGAAGGATGAGAAGAGACAAGGAGAAAGGAATGATGGTGATACAGGAGAGAAAGCAGGAAGAAGGGATGTAGTGGTAAGCAAGTGAAGGAGGTAGGAGGAAACATGGATGGTGGGGAGAGAGAGCGAGAAGGTGGAAGTTGTAAATGGCACAATGTGGAAGTAAGAGAAAGGACTGAAGAGAAAGACTATGGCTGAGGGAGGAAAGAGGATGTAGAAGAGATGAAGAACGATGCGGGGTGAAAGAAAGATGAAGAAGAGAAGACCAAAGAAGTTTGTCAGAAGATGAAGGAAGGAATACAGAAGTAGAAAAATGGAAGAGGATAAAAGACAGAAGAGAGAAGAAAATACCGGAAGCAGAGGATAGAAGAGGAAGAAGGAGAGACTAGGAAGGAGAAACAAGGTAAGAGAGTAGGAAAGAAATTGAAGGAGGGAAGATAAAGATAAGAGGAAGAGGACGGATCAGGGATGTGGAAGAGATACATAAGTGGAGGACGGAAGGAAGATGAGGGTGCAGAGGAAAGAAGCCAGAGTCTGAGGGCAGAATCAGGAGGGAAGAGGGGGGAAGTTGGAGCAGAATGGAGGGAAGAGAAGGGTAGGGAAGGGAGTTGAAGAAGAAGAATAAAGGGGAAGAGAAGGGAAGTAGGCATGAGAAGAGAAGGAAGAGGGCAGAGAAGGGAAGGGTTCAGGTAAGAAGTGAGAGGAAGCAAGAGGAGGGAAGGAGAGGAATAAGAGGAGCACGGAAGATGGACAAGGAATACAGAGGAAAGAAGAGGGAGAAGGAAAGAGGAGAAAGAGCGCAAGAAAAAGGAGGCAGGAAGAGGAGGCTCTTGGGCTTTTATTACTGTGAAGAGAATCCTTGACCACAACTATTAAAAAGAAAAAACTTTAAGTGAGCCTTGCTTTGACAATTCAGAGGTTTAGTCCTTTATTTTAATGGCACTTAGGGTGGCATCCTGCAGGCAGACATGACACTGCAGAAGTCGAGTTTTCATCTTGATTGGCAGGCAGTATGAAGCCTGACATTGGACCTGTCTGAGCATGTGAAGCCTCAGTACATCCCTAGTGACAGGTCTATACCTGCTCTGACAAGTGGGCACCTCCTTCCATGCCACTCCCTGTTACCCTATGAGGGCCATTATGATTCAAACCCGCAGAGGGAGGAAGGAGGAAAGAGAATGAAAGAAAGAAGGGGAGCAATGATTTAAGAGGAGACAAGAGAGAGGAAGATATGGTATGACGAAGGAAGAGGAAGGATGAGGGAAGAGGAGGGATGGGGAATAGAAGGAATGAAAGTAGGGACAAAGACTGTAGAGAAGAGAGAACAGGAGGGAAGTGACAAGGTAAAGGAGGAGGGGAGAGAATTGTATGAGGCTGCTGGAGAGGAGGGAATTGGGAATATGAGACAGAAGAAGGGGTGATGGAAGAGGAGAGAGGAATGAAGAGAAGGAAGAAGCAAGGAGGATGAGAGGAGGAGTGGGAATATGGAGGAAAGCTTGAAATAGGATGGAGGGAAGGAACAAGAGAAGATGGGGTGGAGGGAAAGGGAAGAGGAAGGAGACGAAAGGACAAAGGGAGTAGGAGAGAAGTAAGATGATGAATAAAAAAGGAGGAAGGGGTGGTGGAGGGAAGAAGATTGAGGAAGAAGAAAGAGGAATGTAGAGGAAGGAGTAGGGAAGAAGTGAAAAGAGAGAAGGACCCATGGAAGACGAGTGTGAGGGGAGACAGTGGGGATAAAGAAGGTAGTGGAAAGAGGAAAGAAGGAGGCAAAAGAGACTGAAGGGGAATAAGGAGATAAGGATGAAGGGGAGAGTGGAGGGGGGTGGGAAGGGGAGGAAGGAGTAAAGAAAGCAGAAACAGGAAGGGCAGGGAGGAGGGAAAAGGGACGAGGACAGAAGCAGAAACACTGTGATCAATGGTATAAGAGAGAGGACACAATAGGAAGGAGGGAGATGGAGGAGAGAGGAGGATGGAGGGAGGAAGATGGAGGAGGAAAGAAGAAAGTGAAGGAAAGAAGAGGGAGTAGGACACAAGAACAAACGAGGAAGAAGTTTAATAAATGGAAGGGAAAGCTGAAAAAAGAAGTGAGTCTTGAAGAAGAGTTAAAGGAAAGGAAAAGAGGAAGGAGGAGCAAAGAGTCAGGAGGAGGGAAGAGGATGGAGGATGTCAGAGGTTGGAGGAGGGAAGGGGAGGATTCAGAAAAAGGAGAAGGATGGATGGAAGAGAGAGGTGGCCAGAGAAGGATGGAGGGAAAGAAAAATGAGGGAAGAGGAAGAAACAGAAAAGAGGCGGAAACAGGAAACACAGGGCAAGATAGGATAAGAAGAGGACAGTAAGGGAACTGGAAAAGTGAAGGAAAATGAAAACTGGAAAGAAAGAAGAGAGAGAGAGAGAGAGAGAGAGAGAGAGAGAGAGAGAGAGAGAGAGAGAAGAGGGAATAGGACCTAGGAATGAAGAGAAGGGAAGATGAGGAAAGGAAGGTGAGGAGGGAAGTGGGATTGGGAGGGAAGAGGGAAGGGGAAGAAAAAGCTAGGATGAGAAAAGGGAATGGAACTGGGAAGGAAGAGCGGAGAAGGAGGGAGGGTGGCATATGGAGGAAGAGGAAATAAGGGAAGTTGAAGGTCAGGGAGGAGGGACGGGGAGAGGAGGAATGAGGGGAGAAAGGGAAACAGACGGAAGAGAGGGGACGAGAATGGAAGAGAAAAGCAAAGAAAAGAGGAGTAAGAGGGAAAAGGGAAGAAGAGAACAGAGGGACCAGGAATGAGCAGAAAGGGGTGTGGAAGAGGGCGGTGGGAAGAGGAGAGGAAAGAATAGAAGAGACAGGCATGAAGAGAGAAGAGGAGGGAAGTGGGAAGCTAAGAAAAGTTGAAAGGGGAAGGAGAAAATAGAGAAGAGGAAAAGGAAGGAAGGAGGGAAGAATAAGAAAAGGGGTAAGAGGAAGAGAGGGAGAGAAGGAAAAAGCAAAACAGAAGAGATGACAAAAGAGGGAAGAAAGGCAAGAAAATAAAGGAGAAGAAAGAGTGGGAGTATAGTTAGAAGAGAGGAATAGGGAAAAAGAAGCCCGAGGGAGGGTGAAAGAGAAGTATGGGGGGAAGTAGACAGAGAATGATGGAAGGTGAGCGAAGAGGATTTTAGTGAGAAGAGGAAAGAATAGTGAAGAGGAAAAAGGGAATAGAGAAGGGGCTAGTAGAGGGGAGTCAAAAGAGGAGAGGAGGGAAGAGAGAGAAGGATGGAAGTGTGCAGTGTAGGGAGGAAGAAAAGGGAGAGAAATGGGAAAGAGAGGGGAGGAGGGAAATGAGGGATTAGAGATGAGCAATGATAAGGAAGAGTAAGGGGAAGAGAGGGTAAAAAGGTCAAGAAGTGAAAAGGGAAAGTGGATGGATGAGGGAATGAAGGAAGTGGGAAAAGGAGGGGAAAGGGAGAACAGGGAAAGACGAAAGGTTAAGGACTAGGGAAGAGAAGTGGATCTCGGGGGATACCTGTGGGGAGATGGAAGAGGAGAGAAGACAGAAGGGGAGGGAATAAGGAAGAGGGAAGGAGGAAGAAAGGCTCTAAGGGAGACTAAAAGAGGAGTGAGCAGGAGGGTGTAGGATAGAGGAGAGACAGAGTACAGGGTAACGGGAGGGAAGCAGGGAGAAAGCCCAGGAGAAAAGAGGGGAGAAAGGGAAGAAGGAAAAGGAGAGGACACAAGGAGGAGACAAGCATGGAACAAGGAGGAGAGTGGGAAGAGGCAAGAGAAGAGGAGACAGGAGAGGCAGGAAGAGGGAAGAAAAGTTGGAGGAAGGATAGAATGTACAGAAGAGGGCAGAGAAGGAGGAGAGGAAAGGTACAGGGGTGGAGGAGGGAGGAGGATGGAGGACAGAAGACAAGGGTGAGGAAATGTGATGACATCAGCGAAGAGCTGTTTAGAGCAAAGGGGTGGAGAAGAAAAGGAGGGGAAAAGGGAGAGGTGAGGATTGAGAAGAAGAGAGAGGTGGGAAGGGAGAGAGAAGGAATGGAGGTGGAAATATAAAGAAAGAAGGAATGGATTGATGAGGAATGAAGAGGGAAAGAAGAAAGGTGTGGAAGGATGACAGAAGAGGAGGGAGGGAAAAGAGGAAGGAAAATAGAAGGGAAGAGGAAGGAAGAGAGGGAAAGGAGGAAGTTAGCAGAAAGAAAAGAGCTGTGTAGAGAAGAGGGAAGGTGAGGAAAGTGGAAAGTGAGAAATGGGGAAATTAGAGGAAAAATATAAGGAGGGAATAGGAAAAATTGGATAAGAGAATTAGAAAAAGAAGGGAAAATGTGGGAGGAGAGCAGAAGGCAAAAAAGACTACTTAATGGAGGAAAGTGGAGAGAAGGTGAAGGTCATGAGGGAAGTGGGACAAGAAAGGAAGAGAAAGGTAGAGAAGGAAAGAGGATGGAGATGAAAAAGAAGGGAAAAGGGAAATGGGTGAAAGAGGGAAGATGAACAAGGGGGAATCAGGATTGAGGTCAAAATTCTAGGATAGAACAGGAACGAATAGGAATGAAGGAAGAAGGAAAAGGAGGGAAGAGGGAATAGACAAGATGGGAAGCTGGAAGGAGAAGAGAGAAAAGAGAGGGTGAATGGAAAGAAAAGAGGGAGGAGGGAAGAATGAAGAAGAGGGAATAGAAAAAGGAGGGAGGAAGGAAGGTGATAGAAATGAGGAGGGCACGTAGAAAGGAGAAGAAAGGAAAGAGTAGGTCAGAGAGACTGGGGAGGAGCTATAAGTCCTGAAGGGGTTGAGGAAGGAAAAGGGAAGTGGAGGGATGAGGGATGAGCAGGGACCGAGGAAGAGGAGAGATGAGGAGGCTGGTAGGGGGTTTGGCTATGAGAAGGGAAGAGAGGAAAGATGAAGCAGGAAGAAGATGGTGGATTGAGGACGAAGAGATGGGAAGAGGAGGACAGAGGAAGTGGTGGGACTGGGATGAGATAAGAGGAGGAGTATTGAGTCAGAAGAGGAGGAAGGTTGAAAGAAGAGGGAGGAAGGAAAGTGAGGGAGAGGAGAAGGAGGGAGAATGGACGGGAGGAGAGGAGGGTACGAGAGAGAGTAGGTGAATGAAGGAAAGAGGACAGAGGAAGAAAGAATAGTGAGGAGCAATGAGGGAAGAATGCACAAGACGATAGTGGAGAGAGGACAGAAGAGGAAAGGGAAAGGAGGAGGTAAGAAGAGGGAAGTGGGAAGTAGGGGAAGAGTAAGGGTGAGGGAAGAGGGAAGAGAATGAAAGAGGGAAGGGAAGTGATCAGGGACAAAGACAATAAGGTCAGGGATGAAAAGGAGCAGTAGGGGGTAGAAGGGGGAAGTGGGAAGGAAAAGGACAAAGGTAGCAAGTGAAAGAGGAAAGGGGAGGGAAGAGGTAGCTGAGGGAAGAACATAAGAGGAAGGAGACGTTTACAGGGCCTACAAGGGAAGTGATGTAAAGACATGGTGAGTGAAACGAGGGAAAAGGAGAAAGAATGAGAAGAACAGAGGTGGGAGAACTGGAAAAGGCAGGGGGAGGGAGTTGGAAGTAGATGATAGTGCAAAGGGAAGAGAAGAAAAGAGGGAGCATGAAGGAGGCTGTAAGAGGAAGGAAGTGGAAAATGGAGGAAAGTGGAGAAAAGTCGAAGGTCATGAGGGAAGTGGGACAAGAAAGGAAGAGAAAGGTAGAGAAGGAAAGAGGATGGAGATGAAAAAGAAGGGAAAAGGGAAATGGGTGAAGGAGGGAAGATGAACAAGGGGGAATCAGGATTGAGGTCAAAATTCTAGGATAGAACAGGAATGAATAGGAATGAAGGAAGAAGGAAAAGGAGGGAAGAGGGAATAGACAAGATGGGAAGCTGGAAGGAGAAGAGTGAAAAGAGAAGGTGAATGGAAAGAAAAGAGGGAGGAGGGAAGAATGAAGAAGAGGGAATAGAAAAAGGAGGGAGGAAGGAAGGTGATAGAAATGAGGAAGGCACGTGGAAAGAAGAAAGGAAAGAGTAGGTCAGAGAGACTGGGGAGGAGCTATAAGTCCTGAAGGGGTTGAGGAAGGAAAAGGGAAGTGGAGGGATGAGGGATGAGCAGGGACCGAGGAAGAGGAGAGATGAGGAGGCTGGTAGGGGTTTTGGCTATGAGAAGGGAAGAGAGGAAAGATGAAGCAGGAAGAAGATGGTGGATTGAGGACGAAGGGGTAGAGAAGAGGAAGGAAATTGTAGATGAAGGGAAGAGATGGAAGAGTGAAGGAGAGGGAAGAACTACCATCCAGGAAGACAGTGGTAGAGGAAGGAGGAGGAAAAGAAAGGAAGCAGGAAGAGAAAGAAGGGGAAACTGACCGAAGAATAGTCAACATAAAGAGGAGGAAAGGGGGGAAGTTGAAGGGGAATGAGAAGAAAGGGGAAATGGAAATCAAGGAGAGGTTGGAGGGGATAGCAGAGGCAGAGGGCAGAAGAGGGAAACTGGACAAACGAGGAGGAGGGAGTACAAGGGAGAAGAAAGAATGGAAGAGGAGGGAAGTGATGGAGGAGAACCGAAGATGGGCGAGGAAAGAGCAGGAAGGAGGGACCATAAGGGAAGAAAAAAGAAGCAGGAAGAGGAAAAGCTGAGAAGCATAGGAAAGGGCGAACTGGAAATGGAAGAAAGTAGAAAAGAGGATGGAGGGTTGGACAGAATGGCTTAGGAGGGAGAAGGATGAGGGAAGAGTAGGGATGAGGGAAGTGGGAAGACAAGATAAGAAAGAAGATGAGTGAAGTGAAGGAAGTCAGAGCAGTTAGGAAGAAGAATCAGACAGAAAGTTTGAAACATGAAAAGTGGGTTAGAGGGGCTGGAGAGATGGCTCAGCAGTTAAGAGCACTGACTGCTCTTCCATAGGTCGGGCGTTCAAATCCCAGCAACCACATGGTGACTCACAGCCACCTGTAATGGGACCTGATGCCCTCTGGTGGTGCATCTGAAGTCAGCTACAGTGCACTTACATAAAAAACAAGTAAATCCTTGGGCCTGAGCAAGCGGGGCAGGAACAAGAAGGGGGACAAAAAAGATGTGGGTTAGAGAAAATGAGAGAAGAAAGGGGAAGAAGGATAGAAGAGGAAAGGAGGGAGAAGTAGGCATGGAAGGGAAGGGAGGTAGGAAGAGGACAAGAGTGGGAAGAGGGAAGAGGGGTGTGACACAAAGGGGAACAGGCTTCAGGAGACATTGGGAGTGAGGAGGGGAAGTAACTGCAAGGAGGAGGGAGGAATAATGAGGAAGTCAGGTGAGGGATGACAGAAGAGGGGTAAGAGTGGGAGGATGGAACAGGGGACGAGGGAAGAGGAAGTATGAGGGAAGAGGAGGAAAGGGGGAAGGAAGGAAAACAGAGGGAGTGAGGGAGAGAAGACTAGGAGGTAAGAGGAAAGTAGAGCTTGGGCGGAGACAAGAATCTAGGAGAGTAGAGTGTGTTGGAAAGAATAGTAAGAAGGAGGCAAGGGGGATGAGGGAGGAGTGAAGGAAGAAGAGGAGGGAAGAGGAATGGAGGTCAGTTAAGAGTGAGGACAGAAGAGGGAGGACAGAGGAGGACGGAGGACAGAAGAGGAGGGAGGACAGAAGAGGAGGGAGGACAGAAGAGGGAGGACAGAGGAGGAGGGGGGACAGAAGAGGAGGGAGGACAGAGGAAGATGGAGGACAGAGGAGAAGGAAGGACAGTAGAAGAGGGAAGACAGAAGAGGAGGGAGGATAGAGGAGGAGGGATGACAGAAGAGGAGGGGGATAGAAGTGGGAGGACAGAAGAGGAGGAGGGATAGAGGAGGAGGGAGGACAGAAGAGGAGGAAGGACAGAAGAGGATGGTGGACAGAAGAGTAGGGAGGACAAAAAAGGGGGGAGGACAGAAGAGGGAAGACAGAAGAGGAGGGAGGACAGAATAGGAGGGAGGATAGAGGAAGAGGGATGACAGAAGAGGAGGAGGGATAGAAGAAGAGGGAAGATAGAAGAGGGGGGATAGAAGAAGAGGGAGGACAGAAGAGGAGGGAGGACAGAGGAGGAGGGAGAGGAGGAAGGACAGAAGAGGATGGAGGACAGAAGAGGAGGGAGGATAGAAGAGGAAGGAGCATAGAGGAGGAGGTAAGACAGAAGAGGAGGGAGGACAGAAGAGGAGGGAGGATAGAGGAGGAGGGATGACAGAAAGGGAGGGGGGATAGAAGATGAGGGAACGGAAGAGGAAGGAGGACAGAAGAGGAAGGAGGACAGAAGAAGAGGGAAGACGGAGGAGGGGGGACAGAGAAGGGAGGACAGAAGAGGAGGTGGGACAGAAAATGAGGGAGGATAGAAGAGGAGGGAGGACAGTAGAAGAGAGAGGACAGAAGAGGAAGGAGGACATAAGAAGAGGGAATTCAGAGGAGGAGGGTGGACAGAAGCGGAGGGGGGACAGAGGAGGAGGGAGGATAGAAGAGGAAGGAGGACAGAAGAGGAGGGAGGATAGAAGAGGAGGGAGGACAGAAAAGGAGGGAGGACAGAGGAGGAGGGAGGACAGAAGAGGAGGTAGGATAGAAGAGGAGGGAGGACAAAAGCGGAGGAAAACAAGTTTTTGAAAGAATATGAAAAGGGGATGGGGAGGAAGGCGAACGTGGAGGAAAGATGCAACAGGAGTTAAGTGGGAAGAGAGGATGGAGCAGAGAAGAGTAGGACAGAATGGAAGAGAGAAGTGAAGAGAAGGGACGGGAAGAAGAATGAGAAAGGAAGACAGAGGAATGAAGAGATAAGACTATAGAATAGGCAGGGTTAGCAAAGGGAAGAGGAAAGAGGCAGAGGAGGAGAGAGGAAAGGGAAAGGGAGAGAAAATGAAGTGGGATGGAGAGGAGGGGAGGGAGGAGAAAGAAGAGAATGGGGAAGAAGAGAGTGTAGGTTCTGAGAAGTGTTAGGTGAGGAGTGGAAAAGGTAGAATACGGAGGAGGTGAATATAGGGACCTAGAGGGAAGAGGAGGCGGGAAGCATAGAGGAGTCAAGAAGAGGGAAGAGAGAGGTAGAAGGAAGAGGAGAAAAGAAGAAGGGTTGAGAGGAGGAAAGAGGGCAGAAGAATCAAGGAAATGGATGAGAGAGGAGAACAGGAAAGGAATAGGAGGACAGAAGGAAGAGGAAGGGAGAGGGAAAGAGATTGAGTAAGGAAGAGGAAAGGAAAGGGAAGAGGAAAGGTCAGTGATGAGAGGGAAGAGGGGAAAGGACGATGGAGAGAAGAGACCACAGACATAAGAAAGAATAGAAAGGAGGGGGGAAGAGGAAGAGGGGGAAATAATAGAGGAGGGAAATGAGAAACGGGGATAAGAAGGATGAGGAGAGAAAAGGGGAGAAGAAAGGAGGACGTGAGGAGAGAGGAGGGGAACGATAAGGGATGGAGAGGGGCTCTGACGGGAGGGAGAAGGCAGAGGATGGGATGGGAAGGTAGAGGATAGGGAGGGAGAAAGGCAGAAGTGGAAGGAACATGAGGGAAGAGAGAAGAGAGGCAGGAAGCGGTGGGTAGAAAGGAGTGCAAGGAAGAGAAGGGAAGAAGAAGGAAGAGAGACTGTAGTCAGGGAGGAAAGCAGCACAGAGGAAAATGGGAAGAGAAAAGAGGAAGGAGAAAGGAGACAGAAGTAGGAGGAAAGAAGTGGGAAGCGGAGGTTCCAGAGAAGGGGAATGAAGGGGACAGGGGAGGCCTGAGAAATGTGCAGGTAAAATGTAATGGCAGATGTGGAGGAGGAACAAGGAAGAAGGGAAGGAGAGAAAAGAGGAAAGGGAGGATGAGTGAAGAGATGTGAGGGAAGAGTTGGAAAGATGGAGTAAATAGGAAACAGAAGTATGGACATAGGGAAGACAAGAGGGAGATGGGAAGAGGAAGACAGAGGAAGTGGTGGAACTGGGGTGAGATAAGAAGTGGAGTATTGAGTTGGAAGAGGAGGGAGGATGAAAGAAGAGGGAGGAAGGAAAGTGAGGGAGAGGGGAAGGAGGGAGAATGGACGGGAGGAGAGGAGGGTACGAGAGAGAGTAGGTGAATGAAGGAAAGAGGACAGAGGAAGGAAGAATATTGAGGAGCAACGAGGGAAGAATGCACAAGACGATAGTGGGGAGAGGACAGAAGAGGAAAGGGAAAGGAGGAGGTAAGAAGAGGGAAGTGGGAAGTAGGGGAAGTGTAAGGGTGAGGGGGGAGGGAAGAGAAGGAAAGAGGGAACATGAAGGAGGCTGGAAGAGGAAGGATGTCAAAATGGAGGAAAGTGGAAAGTAGAGAATGGAGGAAAAATGAGCTAAGATGGAAGATAAAGGAAGAGAACAGCAGGGGAGGAAAGAGGATGGAGATGGAAAAGAAGGGAAAGAGGAAGTGGGTGAAGCAGGAAAGATGAACAGGGGGTAATCAGGATTGAGGTAGAAATTGTATGGTAGATAGAACTGGAAGGAACAGGTAATGAAAGAAGACGGAGAAGGAGGGAAGAGGCATTAGATGAGGAGGGAAGATGGAACAGGAGAGAAGAGAGAAAAGAGGTGAGTGAGAAGAAAAGAGGGAGAAGGGGTAAATGAAGAAGAGGTTAAAGGGACAGTGGAGGAGGAGTAGTGAGTACAAGGGAGAGGAACAAGTACAGAATGGGAAGGAGGATGGAAGAGAATGGAAGAGAACACGAATGAGAAAGAGAAGGGAATGGGTGAGAGGAGAGGGAAGATGAGGAAAAAGAGAAGAACAAGGAAGGAAGAGGAGAGGGAAGAGGAAGGAAAGGAGAACAAGGAGGCAAGAGGAGAGGAAGAAGGGGGAAGAGGGAAATAGAAGAGAAGGGAAAAGGAAGAAATAGGTGAATGGAGGAAAAAGATGATAAGAGGGGCAAGGAGAGAAGAGAAGGAAGGAAAGAAGAGGGCAGAAGTGCTGACGGGCCTCCCGGTCTTCCGCCACCTGTGCCTTTAGTGAGATGCCCAAATCCAAGGGAGACAAGTATGTTTCCTTTACAAAAACTGCCAAGAAAGGCTTGGACCTGAAGCAGAACCTGACAGGAGAGCTTTGGAAATGTGTGGACACCTTCAAGCACCTCTGCATCTTCTCTGTGGCCAACATGAGGAGCAGCAAGCTGAAGGACATCGGGAAGGCCTGGGAGCACAGCCGGATGTTCTTTGGCAAAAACAAGGTGATGATGGTGGCCTTGCGTTGACGTCCATCTGACAAATACAAAGATAACCTACATCAGGTCAGAGGTGAAGTTGGGCCCCTTTTTACCAACCGCACAAAGGAAGAGGTGAATGAGTGGTTCACAAAGTATACAGAAATGAATTTTGCTTGAGCAGGGAACAAAGCAGCTTTAAATGTGAGCCTGGATCCAGGGGCGCTGAAGCAGTTCCCTCATTCCAGGGAGCCACAGCTGAGGCAGCTGGGGCTGCCCACTACCCTCAAGAAAGGTGTGTTGACCCTGCTGTCTGACTATGAAGTATGTGCTAGGAGGGTGATGTGCTGACTCCAGAGCAAGCCCATGTCCTGAAGCTGTTTGGCTATGAGATGGCTGAATTCAAAGTGACCATCAAATACATGTGTGATGCCCAGTCAGGAAGGTTCCAGCAGATGGACGATGACCTCTGCCCAAGAGTGCGCCTGAGTTTGAGGGACAGTCTGAGGAAGAGGAGGAGGACGAGGAGGAGGAGGAGGAGGAGGAGGGGGAGGAAAATTGACTCTGAGACCCAGGACTAAGGCCTTCCAGCAAGTTCTTCATGTCCACTAGACCCCTAGAACTGCTGTCACCCCTGCTTCATTTGTATGGAGAAGCAATCCAGGAATCTAAGGTCTTTGATGGCTTGTTTCTTATCAGGAAAGAGGAAGTTGAAGTTGCAGGTGTGCCAGGGTCTACTGATGTTCCTTTTCCTGGTAAAAGGTTTGGGGGGTTAGGCTCCCCTGACAACATCAGAGTAAAGGAAGCCCTGCTTGTAATTGGATTCCTTCATTTCGTACCAAGCTCAGGGGAGCTATCAGGTCAGGGTAGAGAGTAAACTTAGTTAGCATGGTTTCCCCATAATAGGAGGGAAGTGAAGGACTCAGGGACAACCAGGAAGCAAGACCTGTTCTGTTGAAGGAACAGGAAGAAGGAGGGTTGTAGAGGGGAGAGAAGAGAGAAGGAGAGGAAAGCAGAGAAATGCAGGGAGGAGGTGAGAAGGAGATACAGGCTGCAAGAGTGAGGTCTGAGCGAGAGGGATGAAGAGTGTGGGGAAAGAGTAGAGAAGACAGCAGAGGGGGTGGAAGGGAGATGAGACAAGGGGGTCATGGAGGGAAGTGGAAAGTGGAGGATGCAGAAAGCAAATGGATGCTGGAAGGGAAGGGAAGGGAGGTGAGTGAATAGGAGGAAGGGGGAAGAGGGAAGGGAAGGGAGATGAGTGAATAAGAGGAAGGGGGAAGAGAGAAGGGAAGGGGAGAGGGAGAAGAGGGGAGGCAGAAAGAAGACAGAAGAAGAAAGGGGTTGAAAGTGGGAAGAGGAGAGGGGCGAATTGCAAGGAGAGGGAATGTGGAGGAAAGGAGTTGGTGGAGGAAAGAAGATGAAGTGAAAATGACGAAGTGGCAAAGAGTAGGAAACAAGGAAGAGGAGCAGGATGGTGGATGGAAGAAGATGAAGAGAGGAAAGAGGACTGAAGCAGAGGTAAGAAGGAGGAGGAAGCCAGGCAATGGTGGTGCACACCCTTAATCCCTGCACTCAGGAGGCAGAGGCAGGTGGATTTCTGAGTTCAAGTTCATCCTGGTCTACAGAGTGAGTTCCAAGACAGCCTGGGCTACACAGAGAAACCCTGTCCTGAAAAAGAACCAAAAAAATTTAAAAGAATAAGAAGAAGGAAGAGGAGGAGAAGGAGGAGGAGGAGGAGGAGGAGGAGGAGGAGGAGGAGGAGGAGGAGGAGGAGGAGGAAAGTGATAGAAGGATGCAGTAGGAAGAGGTAGCAAACAGGCATGAAAAAGAAAGATGAGGTAGAAGCAAAGAGGAGGATGCCTGAGGTGGAAGGAGAGAATAGGAGGAAGCAGAAAGAAAGGAGAACAAAGGTGAGGGAAGAGGAGCAAAGTGGGAGGTGTGAAGGGGCTGGAGGACTGAAATTGGGAGATGATGGAAGAGAAGGGAAGAGGACAACGTGGTTAATGAAGAGATGATAGAAATGGTAGAAGACGGAAGATGAGAAAGGGCAGAAGAAGAGGGACTAGGGAACAGGGGAAAGACATAAAGCGAAAAGGAGAAAAGAAAGAAAGAACTAGAAAGGTTAGAGAGAGGAAGGCTTGAAAAGAGGCGAGATGAGAGAAGAGAGATCAGGAGGTAAGATCTAAGAGAAGGGAGGGTGAGCAGTGAGAAAACAGGAGTGAGGAGGGGAGGAAGGAAAGAGGAGGGAAGAGGGAAGAGAAGAAGATGAGAGAAAGGGAAGGAGGACGGAAGAAGAAAAGGAGAGGGAAGATAAAAGAGGAAAAGGGAGGAAGATGGAGGACATGTGGGAAGGATGGAAGTGTAGTAAGTAGGGAAGAGGGGGAAATCAAGATGAATGAAGAGAAAGGTGGTGGGATGTGGAAGGTAAGAGGTGAGAAGATTTAAGGGGAAGAGGGGATAAAAGGGAAGAGGAGGAAGAGAAAATGGGCGAGACAGGGAGGCAGAGGGAATAGGATAAAAGAGTACAGTGGATAGAGAAAATGAGTGAAAAGAGGAGGGAAGAGGGAGGAGGAGGAACGTGGAGCGAAATTGAGAGGGGTGAAAAGAGAAGAGAGGGTAAGAGAATGCATGGGAGGAAGAAAGGAGAGGGAAGAGGAATGTCAGATGAGGTTGAAAGGGGGATGATAGCAGAAAGGGAAGAAAGGACAGAAGAGAAAGGGAAATGGAGGAGGAGAGAAAACCGAAGGGGAGGGAAGAGGGAAGAGGAGAGAAAAGGGCAGAAGGGGTAGAAGGAAGAAGGAAGGAGGAGGGAATGGGAGGGAAGTAGATAGAGTAGGGAGGAGGGAAAGTGAGTAGGGGGAGGAAGGACAGGAAGAGGATGAGGAAGGAAGAGGGGGAAGGGGAAGAGGAGATTGGAGTAAAGGAGGAAGAGAGGTGTAGAGGAAAGGGAAAAAGAAGAAGGGAAGAGGTGGTGAGAAATGTAAGAGGGAGACTTAAAGAGGACAGAGCACGAAAGTGGAGGGAGTGCAGAAGAGGGAAGAGCAGCAGGGACAGGAATGAAGAGGGAAGAGTATGGAGGACAGAAAAAAGGAGGAGGAAAAATTGGAATGAGGGAAGAGGAGATGTGAATGGAGAGGATGAAAGAAGAAAAAAGATATAAGAAAGAAGTGGTGGGAAGAGCAAAGAGAAAAGAGGAAGGAAAATGAAGAATAAGAATAGAGGTTTGGTTAAGAGGCAAAAGGCAAGTGGATTCACCAGGAAGGATGAGTGAGGGAAGAGGCATGTGAAAGGAAGAGGAGGGAGGATGAGAGATGATTAGAGAAATCTGGGGATGATAATGGAACGGGAATGGGTGAGTTGTTCCAACCCGAACAAGCAGAAGAACTTGGAAGCTTTGGCCATGTGGCTTTGCCTTTAGAGTCGTGAGTTATAAGGGCTTTCTGGGACAGCTGATGCTGGTTAGCTGAAGATAAGAAATTAGCATCATAAAAAGAGATAAGCATCACTGAGGTGAATTCTGGGAAGAGTTTTCTGAGAGCACAGAGAAGCTGTCTCCCAGAGATTGATAGGATACCTGCAACTAGACTTGTAAGAATCTCGAAGTTGGTAGCGGGTTTGATGGCATGAAGGGGTTCGTGGACAACTAGGGAATGGAATGTAGAATTGTGAATATGCTTGGCCCATGAGAAGTGTCACTCTTGTGTGTGTCCCCTTGGTGGAGTATGGGCGGCCCTGTTGGAAGAAGTGCATCACTGAGGTAGTAGGTAATGAGTTGCTATGTGCTAGCATTGCCCAGTGTGGAAGACATACTTCTCCTGGCTGCCTGCAGAATATGGTCTTTTTCTGTCTGCCTTTGGATCAAGATGTAGGACTCTCTGCTCCTTCAGCACCATGTCTGCCTGCATGCTGTCCTGCTTCACACAATGATGGTAATGGACTGAACCTCTGAAATTGTAATCCAGCCCCAATTATCTGTTTTCTTTTAATGAGTTCCTTTTTTTGGGTTTCTCTTCAAATCAATGAAACCGAAACTGAGACAAGAAGACCAACAGAGAAGACAGCAAAAAGGAGAAGATAAGGAAAAGTAGGTAAGAGGGAATAAGAGGGAAGTGGTGGAAAGAGGAAGAGGAGGGAGAGGAGGGGAAAAGGGAGGAAAGAGATGATAAGGGAAACCAGGGGGTCAGAGGAGAGAGGAAGAGGAAACTGGGAAGCTGAATGTTGATGGAAGATGAAGGAGGAGGAAAGAGGGGACTGGATAGAGGGGGAAAGATGGAAGAGGAGAAATTAGAGGTGGGAATGGAAGACAACAGAGGATGTTAGAAGGGTGACAGGGGAAGAGGACTGAGAAGGGATAAGACCAGAGCAGGAAGGAGAAGAAAGGAGAAAAGAGAGAAAGGGTGGACAAGGAAAGAGAAGCAAAAGGAGGAAGTACCTAGGGTAGAATCAGCAGGAGGAAAGAGAAGGCAGGAGGAAAGAGGATAGCAGAGGACAGAAATGGAAAGAAAACTTAAGGTGGAAGAGAAAAGGAGAGACAAGAGAAGGGAAGACAGAAGAGCTTAAGTAGAGATAAGGAATGAAAGGGAAGAGAAAGGAGAGTAGGTTGGAGGCACAAGGAAGGCCAATAAGGAGGAGGGAAGAGGAGGAAGGTAGAAAGAGAAGGGAAAAGGGTAGAGGGGGAAAGAAAGTGCAGCCAAGAGGAAGAGGAGGGAAATGAGGATGGAGGAGGAAGAGGAATGAATGAAGAGAAACAAGGAAAGTAGAGGAGGGAAGAGCGAAGGGGTAGGCAAAGAAAACAGATTTTATAAGGGGAGATGGGGAAAGATAGGGGAAAGAGCGTATAGAAGTGTAAGTGAGAAGATGAAAGAAGAGGGAAGAGTGGCGAAGAAGAAGGAAGAAGGATGAGGAAAGAAAACAGAGAAGTCAAGTGGATAGAAGAGGAAATGAAGTACGAGCGATGAGAGAAGAGGGAATGCTGAAGAGAAGGGAAGGCAGTGGATGGAGGGAGAAGATGAGGGGATAAGAGGGAGGAGCTAAGAGGAAGAAAGAGGGAAAGAGGGAGTAGAAAACAAGAGAAAATAGGATGGAGGACTGATGGGACATTAGGAGAGAAGAGGAGGAAAATTCATGGTGTGGAAGGAGCAGGACAGTGTCAGGGGAAAAGAGGGAAGTAGGGAAGCATGAAGAGGAAGCAAGAGGGAAGAAGATGGAAGAGAAAGTAACAGGAAAGATGAGGTAAGAGGTAAAGATGTGGAGGAGGAACAAGGAAGAAGGGAAGGAGAGAAAAGAGGAAAGGGAGGATGAGTGAGGAGATGTGAGGGAAGAGTTGGGAAGAATGAAGAAAACAGGAAACAGAAGAGAAGTATGGACATAGGGGAGACAGAAGAGGGAGATGGGAAGAGGAAGAAAGAGGAAGTGGTGGGACTGGGATGAGATAAGTGGAGGAGTGTTGAGTTGGAAGAGGAGGGAGGATGAAAGAAGAGGGAGAAAGGAATGTGAGGGAGAGGGGAAGGAGGGAGAATGGATGGGAGGAGAGGAGGGTACGAGAGAGAGTAGGTGAATGAAGGAAGTGACAGAGGAAGAAAGAATAGTGAGGAGCAATGAGGGAAGAATGCACAAGACGATAGTGGAGAGAGGACAGAAGAGGAAAGGGAAAGGAGGAGGTAAGAAGAGGGAAGTGGGAAGTAGGGGAAGTGTAAGGGTGAGGGAGGAGGGAAGAGAATGAAAGAAGGAAGGGAAGTGAGGAGAGAAAAAGACAATAAGGTCAGGAATGAAAAGGAAGCAGTAGGAAGGGGGAAGTGGGAAGGAAAAGGACAAAGGTAGCAAGTGAAAGAGGAAAGGGGAGGGAAGAGGTAGACAACTGAAGATCTGAAGAGGAAGGAGATGTTTACAGTGCCTAGAAGGGAAGGGATGGAAAGGCTTGGTTATTGAAATGAGGGAAAAGGAGAAAGAATGAGAAGAAAAGAGGCAGGAGAACTGGAAAGGGCAGGGGGAGGGAGTTGGAAGTAGATGATAGTGCAAAGGGAAGAGAAGGAAAGAGGGAACATGAAGGAGGCTGTAAGAGGAAGGAAGTGGAAAATGGAGGAAAGTGGAGAGAAGGTGAAGGTCATGAGGAAAGTGGGAATATAAAGGAAGAGAAAGAGGAGGAAAGAGGTTAGAGCTGAAAAAGAAGGGAAAATGGAAACGGGTGAAGGAGGGAAGATGAACAAGGGGGGATCAGGATTGAGGTCAAAATTCTAGGATAGAACAGGAGCGAATACGTATGAAGGAAATAGGAAGAGAAGGGAAGAGGAAATAGACAAGACGGGAAGATGAAAGGGGAGAGAAGAGAAAAGAGAGGGTGAATGGAAAGAAAGGAGGGAGGAGGGAAGAATGAAGAAGAGGGAATAGAAAAATGAGGGAGGAAGGAAGGTGATAGAAATGAGGAGGGCGCGTGGAAAGGAGAAGAAAGGAAAGAGTAGGTCAGAGAGACTAGGGAGGAGCTATAAGTCCTGAAGGGGTTGAGGAAGGAAAAGGGAAGTCGAGGGATGAGGGATGAGCAGGGACCGAGGAAGAAGAGAGGAGATGAGGAGGGGGAAGGTGTTCAGCTATGAGAAGGGAAGAGAGGAAAAATGAAGCAGGAAGAAGATGGAGGATTGAGGAGGAAGGGGTAGGGAAGAGGAAGGAAAATGTAGATGAAGGGAAGAGATGGAAGAGTGAAGGAGAGGGAAGAACGACCATCCATGAAGACGGTGGTAGAGGGAGGAGGAGGAAAAGAAAGGAAGCAGGAAGGGAAAGAAGGGGAAACTGACTGAAGAATAGTCAACATAAAGAGGAGGAAAGGGGGGAAGTGTGAAGGGGAATGAGGAAGAAAGGGGAAATGGAAATCAGGGAGAGGATAGAGGGTATAGCAGAGGCAGAGGGCAGAAGAGGGAAACGGGACAAGCGAGGAGGAGAAGGGAGTACAAGGGAGAAGAAAGAATGGAAGAGGAGGGAAGTGATGGAGGAGAACCTAAGATGGGCGTGGAAGGAGCAGGAAGGAGGGACCAGAAGGGAAGAAAAAAGAAGCGGGAAGCGGAAGAGGTGAGAAGCATAGGAAAGGGTGAACTGAAAATGGAAGAAAGTAGAAAAGAGGATGGAGGGTTGGACAGAATGGCTTAGGAAGGAGAAGGGATGAGGGAAGAGTAGGGATGAGGGAAGTGGGAAGACAAGATAAGAAAGAAGATTTTAGTGAAGTGAAAGAAGAGCAGTTAGGAAGAGGAATCAGACAGAAAGATTGAAACATGAAAAGTGGGTTAGAGGGGGCTGGAGAGATGGCTCAGCAGTTAAGAGCGCTGACTGCTCTTCCAGAGGTCAGGCGTTCAAATTCCAGCAACCGCATGGTGGCTCACAGCCATCTGTAATGGGACCTGATGCCCTCTGGTGGTGTGTCTGAAGTCAGCTACAGTGTACTTACATAAAAAACAAGTAAATCCTTGGGCCTGAGCAAGCGGGGCAGGAGCAAGAAGGGGGACAAAAAAGATGTGGGTTAGAGAAAATGAGAGAAGAAAGGGGAAGAAGGAGAGAAGAGGAAAGGAGGGAGAAGTAGGCATGGAAGGGAAGGGAGGTAGGAAGAGGACAAGAGTGGGAAGAGCGAAGAGGGGTGTGACACAAAGGGGAGCAGGCATCAGGAGACATTGGGAGCGAGGAGGGGAAGGAACTGGAAGGAGGAGGGAGGAACAATGAGGAAAGCAGGTGAGGGATGACAGAAGAGGGGTAAGAGTGGGAGGGATGGAACAGGGGATGAGGGAAGAGGAAGTATGAGGGAAGAGGAGGAAAGGGGGAAGGAAGGAAAACAGAGGAAGTGAGGGAGAGAAGACTAGGAGGTAAGAGGAAAGTAGAGCTTGGGCGGAGACAAGAATCTAGGAGAGTAGAGTGTGTTGGAAAGAATAGTAGGAAGGAGGCAAGGGGGATGAGGGAGGAGTGAAGGAAGAAGAGGAGGGAAGAGGAATGGAGGTCAGTTAAGAGTGAGGACAGAAGAGGAGGGAGGACAGAGGAGGAGGGAGGACAGAACAGGAGAGAGGACAGAGGGAGCAAAGAAAAGGAGGGAGGACAGAGGAGGAGGTAAGATTGAAGAGGAGGGAGGACAAAAGAGGAAGAAAACAAGTTTTTGAAAGAATATGAAAAGAGGATGAGGAGGAAGGTGAACGTGGAGGAAAGAGGCGACAGGAGTTAAGTGGCAAGTGATGGGAACAGGCAGGAGGATGGAGCAGAGAAGAGTAGGAGAGAGAATGGAAGAGAGAAGTGAATAGAAGAGAAGGGAAGAAGAATGAGAAAGGAAGACAGAGGAATGAAGAGATAAGACTATAGAGTAGGAAGGGTTAGCGAAGGGAAGAGAAGAGGAAAGAGGCAGAGGAGGAGAGAGGAAAGGGAAAGGGAGAGAAAATGAAGTAGGATGGAGGGGAGTGGAGGGGAGGGAGGAGAAAGAAGAGAATGGGGAAGAGGAGAGGGTAGGTTCGGAGGAGTGTTAGGTTCGGAGTGGAAAAGGTAGAATACCGAGGAGGTGAATCCAGGGACCAAGACGGAAGAGGAGGAAGGAAGGAAGTGGAGGAGGGAAGCATAGAGAAGAGTCAAGAAGAGGGAAGAGATAGGTAGAAGGAAGAGGAGAAAAGAAGAAGGGTTGACAGGAGGAAAGAGGGCAGAAGAAGCAAGGAAATGGATGAGGGAGGAGAACAGGAAAGGAATAGGAGGAAAGAAGGAAGAGGACGGGAGAGGGAAAGAGATTGAGTAAGGAAGAGGAGAGGAAAGGTAAGAGGAAAGGTCAGTGATGAGAGGAAAGAGGAGAAAGGATGATGGAGAGAAGAGACCACAGAATAAGGAAAGAATTGAAAGGAGGGGGAAGAGGAAGAGGAGGAAATAATAGAGGAGGGAAATGAGAAATGGGGATAAGAAGGACGAGGAGAGAAAAGGGGAGAAGAAAGGAGGAGGTGAGGAGAGAGGAGGGGAACGATAAGGGATGGAGAGGGGCTCTGAGGGGAAGGAGAAGGCAGGGGATGCGATGGGAAGGTAGAGGAAAGGGAGGGAGAAAGGGGGAAGTGGAGGGAACAGGAGGGAAGAGAGAAGAGAGGCAGGAAGAGGTGGGTAGAAAGGAGTGCAAGGAAGAGAAGGGAAGAAGAAAGAAGAGAGACAGTAGTCAGGAAGGAAAGCAGCATAGAGGAAAATGGGAAGAGAAAAGAGGAAGGAGAACGGAGACAGAAGTAGGAGGAAAGAAGTGGGAAGCGGAGGTTCCAGAGAAGGGGAATGAAGGGGACAGGGGCGGCCTGAGAAATGTGCAGGTAAAATATAATGGCGGATAGTGTGAGAGAAGTTGGGAAAATTGGAAAAAGAAAGATAAAGGGGAAAGGAGGGAAGGCAGACAAGGAGAAAGGAAGAAGAAGGAAAAGGAAGAATGAAGGAAGGAGAGAAGACAACAGATGAGGGAAGAAGAGAATATAGGAAAGATGAGGAAAAAGAGAATGGGAGAGAGGAGGAAAGAATGTAAAGGTAGGAAGTGGAGGGAGGAAAGAAGGTGGTAGAACATGGAGTAGGGGAGTGGAGGGATGAATGAAGTGAAAGGAAGAGGAGGGAGCAGAGAACAAGGAGGATGGAAGAGGATGGAAGAGAACACGAATGTGATACTGAGGAAAGAGAAGGGAAAGGGGAAGAGGAGAGGGAAGATGAGGGAAAAGAGAAGAACAAGGAGGGAAGAGCAGAGGAAAGAGGAAGGAAAGGCGAATAAGGAGGCAAGAGGAGAGGAAGAAGAGGGAAGAGGGAAATAGAAGAGAAGGGAAAGGAAGAAATAGGTGAAAAGATGATAAGAGGGAAAAGGAGAGAAGAGAAGGAAGGAACGAAGAGGGAGGAAGAGGGAAGTACAACAGTGAGGACGAGGGAAGAGAACGGAAGAGAAATTGGGAAAATGGAGAAAAGAGGGTTAACTGACATGAAGGAAAGGAAAAAAGGTGAGAGGGATGAGAAGGGAAGATGAGAGGAGGAGGAAGAGGTGGGATGGGAAAAGGAGTTTGAGGGAAAGGGGAGGAGAAAAGGTGGACAATGAAGAAGAAGTAAAAGGAAGAGTGGCAGAAAGAAGGAAGGGTGGAAACATAGGGGAGGGTAAGGGAAGTGATGACAGGAGAAAAGAGCTGGGAAGAGGAAGGAAAATGGGCTAGGGAAGAACAGGGCGGTGGGAAGATAAGAAATGAGGAAAAAGCTGTTAAAGAACGAAAGAGGGAACAAGTAGATATGAAGGAAAAGCCGTTAGAAATGCAGAGAAGAGTGAAGAGCAGTGACGGGGTAAGGGGGGAGAAGGAAATAGTGGAGGATGAAAGAGGAGAAAGGAGGGAAGAAGGAAGGAAAGAGAACAAGAAAGGAGAGAAGAATGAAGGGATGGGCAAGGGAAGAGGGATGAGGAGAGAGGAGGAAAGAGGAAGGCAGGTGAGGGAAGAGGAAGGAAGACAAGGGAAGACTGAAGATAAAGGGAGGGAGGAAAAGGACTTAGAAGAGGAGAAAAGAGGATCAGAGAGGAGGGAAGAGAAGAAAGGAGTAGGAAGCACTGAAGCAAAGAGGACTTCCGTGGATAAACAGGGAGGAGTTAGTGAGGATGAGAGGGAAGGGAAGGGTATAAGGGAGATATGGGAAATGGAGAGGGGGGCGACAAGAGAAATAGAAGGGAAGTGGGAAGATAAGGGGGAGGGAAGTAGAGGGGAATTCATGAGGAGCTCAGAAGAAGAAGGAAGAGTAGGGAGGAGGGAAGAATGCAGTGGAATTTAACCTGAGAGGAGCGATGAGGGAAGAAAAGGGAAGAGATAAGGGAAGTGAACAAATAAAGGACAGAAGGAGAGAAACAGGAGCAATGAGGGAAGAGGAGGGACGAGGGAAGATCTAGAAGGAGGGAAGTGGAGGAAATTGTGAATAGGAGGGAAGTGTGAAGAGAAGGAAGTGAGAGCAGGGGAAGAGGAGAGATAGAAGAAAGGAGGGAAAGAGGGAAATGGTGGGAGGAGGGGATATGAAAGAGGAGGGATCAGGATTGAGGTAGAGTTTGAAGGATTGACTGACCAGGAGGGAGCACCATTGAAGAAGGAAGAAGGAATGAAAGCGAAGGGTGGAGACAGGGAGGAGGAAGGAGGGAAGATGGCGGAAAATAAAAGAGATAGCAAGTGAGAATGGAAGATGCAAGAGGAACAGGGAAGGAAAAGGGGAGGGAGGAAGGAAGAGGAAGGAAGAGGAAACTGAAAGGAGCCAAGAGAAATGATGAGTGCAGAGGAGGACAGAAAGATGGGAAGAGGAGAGAAGAGCAAAAAGGAGGGAAGAGTTAAGGACAAAGAGGGACTATGAAGTAGGAGCAGGAGTAGTGAAGAGTGAGGTGTGAAGAAGAGGAGAGAAAAAGGAAGGTGGGGAGGAGGGAAGAGTGAAAGGTGTTAAGGGAGAAGAGAGTGGAAGAAGAGACAGGAGCAAAGGTGGAGGAGAAGGAAACCTGGAAGTGGAGGAAGAGAGAAAAGGAGGGAAGTGAAAGGTGAGGGAGGGAGGAGGATGGAAGAAAACAATGAGAGGAAGGAGGGAAGTGGAAAGATGAAGGAAGAGGTAGGATGAAGGAAGTGGAGGGAGATAAAATAGGGAAGAGGGACTACATGGGAAGTCGGCTGAAGAGGAAAGAGGAAGAAAGAGGAAGGGAAGAAAGGAGGAGAGAAAGAGAGGGTGAGGGAGAAGAGAAGAGGGAAGATGAAAGATGATAGAGGTTAGAAGATGAAACAGGAGGGAGGAAGGAGACCGAATATGAGGGGTGAGAGTGGGAAGGGAGGAGAGAGGAAAGAGTAGGTAAGAAAAACTGGAAGGGAAGAGCTAAAGGGACAGAGTGGGGATGAGGAGGGACAAGGGGAGTGCGGATATGACGGACTAGCGCTGGTAAGGAAGAGCATATAGGAGATAAAAGACAGAAGAAAAGAGAGGAGGTAGACGAGAAAGGAAGGATGTATCAAGTGGGGAGGAGGAAATAAGAGTGAGAAATGAAGAGGACTGAGGAAGGAGGAGGACAGAGAAGAGAATGGGATAAGAGCAATGCAAAGGGAAGGAGGGAAAGAGGAAAGAATGAGAAGGGAAGAGGAAAGAAAGAAAATGGGAAATAAGCAAGAGAGAAGAAGACAAGAGACAAGAAGGAAGAGGAGAGAAAAGGAAGAGCTAAAAGAAGATCAGGTGAGCGAAAAGGAAGAATGAAAAAGGAAGAGGATAGAGGAGGACATAGGAAAGGAGGTGATAAAGGATAAAGACGGAGAAGAGGAAGAACCAAGGAACAAGGGAAGAGAGAAAGGATTAAAAAGGGAACTCAGATTAAAGCAGACAAGCATGCAAGTAAGAAAGTGGGCAAGAGGAGGAGATTTGGAAGAATCTAGTACAGGGTGTGGGAGAAGGAGGGAAGAGGACTCAAAAAGGGAGACGATGAAAAGAGAAGAGGAGAGAAGAGGGAAGAAACAATAGGAGAGAAGGGGGGAGAGAAGAAAAGAAGCTGATGAACAAATGGTTTAGAGGAGGGAAGTATAGAGAGAAGGCAGTAATGAAGACAGAAAATAAAGAAGATGGGAGGAGAAAGAAGGGAAAAGAGGGGGAGGAAGGAAGAGGAAACAGGGAATGATAAAGGAAGAGGAAGGAGGAGAGAACGGGAAAGAGGAATGAAGCTGGAGTGATAGTGAGAGGAGAGAAGAGGGGAGAAAGGGAGGGATGGAAGGGAGAGCTACGGAAAGAGGGAATCTGCAATAATGGAGAAGAGTGAGGTGGGAATGGGAAGGAGAAGGAGAAGGGGAGAATGTAGGAGGGGAGGAAAGATGGAACAGATGGGAGCATGAAAGAGCAAGGAGGACGGGTGAAGTGGAAAAAGAGAAGGGGCTGAGGGAGAAGAGAGAAAAGGAGGGAGGAAGAAGAGGAGAGACGTGGGAAGACAAAGGGAAGGGGGATGGCAGAAAGGGGAAGAGGAGACAGGAGAATAAGACAGAAATGAGAAAAGAGAAGTAGTAGGACGGAGGAAGAAGCGGGAAGAGGAATCAGAAGAGTGAAGGGGAGGAAGAAGATAGGAGGAGGAAAGGGGAGTTCTGCTGGAGGAGGAGGAAAGAAGAATGAGAGGGGAGGAGAGGTGAATGGAGGGAGATGGCGAGAGGAAAATGCAAGAAAGAGGAGTGCAGCAAGTAGAAGAGGAAGGAGAGTAGATGGACTAAGGAAAGGAGAAGAAGTGGACAGCAGGATGAGGAAACAGACTGAAAACGAAAAAGAAGGAAGAGAAGAGAGAAGATAGAGAAGGGAACAGGAAGTGTAAAGAACATTAAAGAAAACAAGAGGCCAGATGGAAGATGGAAGAGGAATGAGGAAGAAAGAAGTGGATGGTAGAGGGAATGATGGAGTAGACAGAGGAGAGCAAAGGGAAGACAAAGGATAGGTAGGAGGAAAAAGGGAAGATAAGGGAGGAGGGCAGAAGAGGGAATGGGTTGAAGGAGGGTCGAAGGGAGAGGGCATAATAGAAAGGAGAAAAGAGGAAGCTGAGGGAGGCAGGAGGAAGATGGAGGAGACAATAGGATGGTGAAGGGAAGAAGATGGAGAAGGGAATGCAGAGGAAGAACGAAGAAGTTTGATCAGAGTGGATGACAGAAAGGAAAGAGGGAAGAGAGAACTGAAGATGAGTTAAGAGTAAGGGAGAGATAGGAGGAAGGAGGAGCAAAATGTCTAGAGGAGAAAAGAAGATTGAAAAGAGGAGAGGATGCTGGATGTAAGAGGTGGGATGTGGCAAGGGGAGGAATCAGAAAAGGAAGAAGGATGGAGGGAAGAGGGAAGTGAAGGAAAGAAGTAGGGAAAGCGAAAAGAGGGAAGAGGAAGAAACAGGAAAGAGAGGAACAGGGAACCCAAGACAGGAGAGGATGGGAAGAACTGAGGACAATGACAGGAGTGGGATTTGAGGGAAAAATGAAAACTGGAAAGAGAGAAGAAGAAAGAATCAGACATAGGAATTAAGAGAAAGGAAGGTGAGGGAAGGAAGGAGAAGATGGAAGTGGGAATGGAAGGGAGAAAGGTACTGGAGGAAGAAGAGAAGAGGGATTAAGGGGGAACAATATGTGGGAAAGAAGAGCAAACCAGGAGGGCGGATGGTAGATGGAGCATGATGACACAGGAAGGAGAAAGAGAGTTGAAGTTCAGGGAGTCGGAAGGAGGGAAGGGAAGAGAAGATGGAAGAGGAAGGAAAACAATGGAAGAGAAAATAGGAGTAACATCAAAAAGGAAAGGAGGGAGGAAAGGAAATAGGAATGATCAGAAAAGAGTGTAGAAGAAGGCAGTGGACAGAGGAGAGGAAAGAATAGAAGAGACAGGCATGACGAGAGAAGAGGAGGGAAGTGGGAAGTTAGGAAAGTTAAAAGAAGTAGCAGGAGGAAAGAGAAGAGTAAAAGGGAGGGAGGAGGAAGGAATAAGAAAGGAGGAAAAGGGGAAGGAGGAAGAGGGGGAGAAGGAAAGAGCAAAACAGGAGAGTTGATGGAAGAGGGAAGAACGGGGAATAAAATAGAGGAGGGGAAAGAGTGGGAGTATAGTTAGAAGACAGGAATAGGGAAGAAGAAGCCCGAGGGGGGGTGAAAGAGAAGTATGGAGGGAAGTGGACAGAGAATGATGGAAGGTGAGGGAGGAGGATATTCGTGGGAAGAGAAAACAAGAGTGAAAAAGAGGAAATGGGAAGTAGGGAAGGAAGTAGTAGAGGAGAGTAGAAAGAATCGAGAAGGGAGGAGGGAAGAGAGAAGAGGATGGAAATGTGCAGTGTAGGGAAGAAGAAAAGGGAGAGAAATGGGAAAGGAGAGGAGGGAAAATGGGAGACAAGAGAAGAGCAATCAGGAGGTGTCAGGGGAAGAGGAGGTAAACAGCAAGAAGAGGAAAAGAGAAAAACTGATGGATGAGGGAATAGGGGGAGGGGGAAAAGGAGGTAAGAGGAAGAACAGGGAAACATGAAAGGTTAAGGATGAAGGAAGAGAAGTGGATCTTTGGGGATACCTGAGAGGAGATGGAAGAGCAGAGAAGACAGAAGGGGAGGGAAGAGGTAAAGGAGGGAGAGGAAGAAAGGCTCTAAGGGAGACTAAAATAGGAGTAAGCAGGAGAGTGCAGGATAGAGTATGGAAGATAACAGGGAAACGGGAAGAAATAAAGGAAGAATAAAGGGGGAGTAAGCGAGGACAGAAGAGGGGAGAGGACACAGAGGGAGACAAGTGTGGCGTAAGGAGGAAAAAAGAGGAGTGAATCAAGAGAAGAGAAGAAAGGAGAGGCAGGAAGAGGGATGAAAGAAGTTGGAGGAAGGATAGAATGGACAGAAGAGTGCAGAGAAGGAGGAGAGGAGAGGTACAGGGGTGGAGGAGGGAAGAGAGTGGAGGACAGAAGACAAGGGAGAGGAAAAGTGATGACATCAGTGAAAAGGTGTTTAGAGCAAAGGGGTGGAGAAGAAAAGGAGGGGAAATGGGAGAGGTGAAGATTGGGAAGGAGAGGTGGGAAGAGGTATAGAAGGAAGGGAGGTGGAAATATAAAGAAAGAAGGAGGGCTGGAGGGATGGCTCAGCCATTAAAAGCTAGGCTCACAACCAAAAATAAAGAAAGAATGGATTGATTAGGGTCACAGAGGGAAAGAAGAAATGTGGGGAAGGATGATAGAAGAGGAGGGAGGGAAAAGAGGAAGGAAAATAGAAGGGAAGAGGGAAGAAGAAGGAAGAGAGGGAAGGGAGGAAGTTAGCAGAAAGAAAAGAGCAGAGGAGAGAAGAGGGAAGGTGAGGAAAGTGGAAATTGAGAAATGGGGAAATTAGAGGAAAAACACAAGGAAGGAATAGGAAAAATTGGATAAGAGAATTAGAAAAAGAAGGGAAAATGCAGGAGGAGAGCAGAAGGCAAAAAAGACTAGATAATGATGAGGAAAGAGGAAGAAAAACATGTGAAGAGTGATGAAATAAGCAAAAGAAGAGGAAATGGGAAGGAATTGGGAAAGAAGACGACAGGGAAGAGAGGACAGACGGAGCAGGGAAAAGGGAAGAGGAGGAAAAATGGGGGAAGATAGAGGAAGAAAGATGAAGGAGGAGAAATGAGGAGGAAGAACAGGGTGAGAGGCAAAGGACATGGACAGAAGAGAGGAGGGAAGAGGAAGATGAGGAACAGGGTAGTGTCATGATCAGGATAGGCGAGAAGAGGGAGGAGAGATGAGAGATGAGGTGGTGAGACGTAATTGGAGGAAAGTAGAAAGGGGAAGGAAGAGAGAGAAGACACAAGAAAGGGGAGAGAAGAGGAATCACAGAAGATAAAGGAGGAGGGAAGAGGACTCAGCAGGGACGAGGAACGAAAATGTATGACCAGAAGAGAGGAAAGGGTGAGGAAAAAGAGTTATAAGAGGAGAGGGGAGGGGAGGGGAGCAGAGGGGAGGGAAGGGAAAGTAAGATCTCAGGAGAGAAGAGAGGAGAGAAGGAAAGGGAAGATCAGAGAATAGAGATGTCAAGGGAGAGGGGAGGGGAGAGGAGGGGAGAGGAGGGGAGGGATGGGGAGCGACATGAGCTGGTGTGAATATGCATGGCCCAGAGAGTGATCCTATTAGGAAGTGTGGCCCTGTGGCAGTAGGTGTGGCCTCTGCAGAGGAAGTGTGTCACTGTGGGGGCGGGAGTTAAGATCTCCTTCTAGTAACATGTGAGGCACTCTTCTGTTTGTCTTCTGAATGAGATGTAGAAGTCTCAGTTCCTCCTGTGCTATACCAGCCTGGAAGCTTCCTGCTTTGATGAGAGTGGACAGAATCTCTGAACCTGTCAGCCAGAACCAATTAAATGTTGTGCTTTGTAAACATGGCCTTGGTCATGGTGTCTTTCTACAGCAACTGAAACCATAACTAAGACAAAGTTGGTTCCAGGGACTGGGATATTGCTGAGACAGGCCATACCATGCTTGTTGTTGTTGCTGTTGTTGTTGTAGTAATGTGGATTTTGGGACACTGGAAACAATGGAATGCTCTAAGTGGGGTTTAATGGGCCATTTTAGTAGAATCCTGGGAGTCACTTGATTTGAACTCAGGCTGGCTCAAGTAGTGTCAGATGAGAGCAATTCTAGTATATTGCCTGGAGATTGTTCTTAGGATGTTTTAGGGAATAATGTGACTGCTTTTTGTCCTAATCTGAAGATATGACCTGAGGCTAAGGTGAAGAGATTCAGATTGGCTGCACTGAGAAAGGAGGTTTCAGAAAGCCTTGCATAGACTCTACCCTGAGGTTCATTCTTATGAAGAGGATTTTGATTAAGCGTAGCAAACTGAGAAAGGAAAAATACAAAATATTTTTTGAATCGTTAAAGTGGCACCATGAAATGAAATAGAGCTAAATCCCATGTTCAAGGAAATTAAACGGAATTAAGAGAATGGTGATCTCACGGCAGGATCCCACCCAGGTGAAGTGATTGTTTATACATTTGAAGTTGAGCAGTAGATAATATTATCTTGTTAGGCATTATGATCCCTTTATTGGTTTAGTTTGGACATAAGCAGATATGGCAGTGTGTCTTGAGGTTATGATTATGTGCCAAATTGACAAGGATTGCATTGTGATGGCTATTCTTGGTTGTCAACTTCACTCTCTGTTGAATGAACTACACTGCAGAACTTTTAAAGATCTTGTGAAAAGGTAAAGAAAGCCTTACTTTCAGGTGTGGAGATTCATGACTTTAATCCCAGCGCTCAGGAGACAGAGGCAGGCAGAACTCTTGAATTCAAGATCAGTCTACAGAAACTAGTCTAAGTACAGCCAAACTTAGGCATTGAAGGAGTTGGAAAACAGAAATCTGGGGATGATAATGGAATCTGGGGGAGGTTGTTCCAACCTGAATGAGCAGAAGAACTTGGAAGCTTTGGCCATGTGGCTCTGGCGTTAGAGGAGTGAGTATAAGGACTTTCTGGGAAGGCTGATGCTGTTTAGCTTAAGATAAGAAATTAACATCATAAAAAGAGATAAGCATCACTGAGGTGAATTCTGGGAAGAGTTTTCTGAGAGCAGAGAGAAGCTGTCTCCCCGAGTTTGATATGATACCTGCAGCTAGACTTGTAAGAATCACGAAGTTGGTAGCGGTTTTGATGGCATGAAGAGGGTCGTGGACAACTAGGGAATGGAATGTAGAATTGTGAATATGCTTGGCCCACGAGAAGTGGCACTCTTGTGTGTGTCCCCTTGGTGGATTATGGGTGGCCTTGTTGGAAGAAGTGCATCACTGTGGTAGTGGATATTGAGTTGCTATGTGCTAGCATTGTCCACTGTGGAAGACATACTCCTCCTGGCTGCCTGCAGAATATGGTCTTTTACTGGCTGCCTTTGGATCAAGATGTAGAACTCTCTGCTCCTTTAGCACCTTGTCTGCCTGCATGCTGTCCTCCTTCCCACAATGTTGGTAATGGACTGAACCTCTGAAATTGTAATCCAGCCCCAATTATCTGTTTTGATGTGACTTTCCCTGGTCCAAGTGTCTCTTCATAGCAATGAAAGCCAAACTAAGAAAAGGAGGGAAGAGGACCAATAGAGAAAACTGCAAAAAAGAGAAGATCAGGAAAAGTAGGTAAGACTGAATAAGACAGAAGTGGGGGAAGGAGGAAGAGGAGGGGAGAGGAGGGGAAAAGGGAGGAAAGAGATGATAAGGGAAACCAGGGGGTCAGAGGAGAGAGGAAGAGGAAACTGGGAAGCTGAATGTTGATGGAAGGTGAAGGAGGAGGAAAGAGGGAACTGGATAGAGGGGGAAAGATGGAAGAGGAGAAATTAGGGGAGGGAATGGAAGACAATAGAGGATGTTAGAAGGGTGACAAGGGAAGAGGACTGAGAAGGGATAAGACCAGAGGCAGGAAGGAGAAGAAAGAAGAAAACTGAGAAAGGGTGGACAAGGAAAGAGAAGGGAAATGAGTAAGTAGGTAGGAGAGAAGAGGCAGGAGGAAAGGATGGTAGAGGAGTAAAACGAAAAGAAAAGAAGATGGAACTGAAAGGGAGAGGAAAGAGGACGGAAGACAGAAGATGATGAAGTAGGGATGTGGAATGAGAGGGAAGATGGAGGGGAGAAGAGGTAAGAGGGGCAAAGAAGGCCGAGGAGGAGTAAGGAAGAGGAGAAAGGTGGAAAGAGGAGGGAGGGAGAGAAGGAGAAAGGAAAGAGCAGCCAAGAGGAAGAGAAGAGGAAGTGGGAAGGAGGGGGAAGTGGAAAGGAGAGAAGGGAGGAAGGATGAGGGGGGAAGAGAGAAGGGAGTGTTGGGTAAGAGAAATTATGACTGGGGGATAGGGGGAAAGGGAGCAGTGGAGGAAAGTTGGTAAATACTGTAAAGATGAAAGAAGAGGGAAGATTAGGGAAGAAGAAGGAAGAGGGACGAGGAAAGGTAAAAGAGAATTCAAGTGGATGGAAGAGGAAATGAAGGGAAGAACGATGAGGAGAGAAGAGGAGGGAATGCTGAAGAGAAGGGAAGACAGTGGATGGAGGGTGAAGATGAGGGGATAAGAGGAAGAAAGAGGGAAAGAGGGAGTAGAAAACAAGAAAGAATAGGAGAAAGTAGATATGGGAGATTAGGCGAGAAGAGGAGGAAGAATTTATGATGTGGAAGAGGAAAACGGTGTTAGAGAAGGAGAGGGAAATAGGGAGAAGTGAAGAGGAAGGAAGAGGTGGGAAGATGAAAGAAGAAGTAATAAGAAAGAGGAAGCAAGAGACAGAGATCTGGAGGAGGGACAAGGAACAACGGAAGCAGAGAAAAGAGGAAAGTCGGATGAGGGGAGAACTGGGACGGAGACTACTGGGATGACAGTAGAGATATAGATCGTAGAGAAGAGGGAAATGTGGGGACCTGGGAAGGCAGAGCACCAGGGAAGAAATGGATGAAGCAGGGGGAGGAAGATGGCACGTGGAGGAATGAGAGGAGTCAGGAGGGAAGATGTTGGAGACTGGAAGAAGGAGTGGGAATGGGGAGAGAAGGGCTGGAAATAGGAGGAGGGAAAAGCAAGGGAATAAAGTGTGGAAGGGAGAGTGAGAAGAAGGAAGAGCAGGGAGGATGTGGGATGTGGTGTTGGGGAGCAGCTGTGACTCTTTGTCTCCGTTTTCTCCCTCAGTGTATCCAGGCACTGCTGCGCAGTGGGCTGAGAGGATGAAGTGGAGTTGAGAATGGGTGTGGTCTGGAGGATACTGGTCCAGTGACAGTGAGTACTGAGGGGAGAGAGAAGGCATTCTCCGAGTATCTTAGGGTCACAGCTCGGATCTTAGGGTCACAGCTCAACGAAGTGCTTTACTAAAACAGGTCTCTTAATGATCTCAGATTGTGTGCATGTACTTTGCTCAGTGTGGAAAGCGGGTAGACATAGAACTTTGGAGAGTGGGAAGGAGTTTCCAGGGAGATTGAAATCATTAGCTCAGATTGAAAGTGCTGTGAATGCTTCATTTGTATGGAGAGGCAATCCAGGAGTCCCAGGTCTTTGATGGCTTGGTTTTTATCAGGAAAGAGGAAGTCGGAGCTGTGCATAGGCCTGCTGGATGGTCTTTAAACTGGCAGAGTCTCGAAAAACAAGGTCCGAGAAGGACAACCCCTGCTTATCATGGGATTCCTCCATTTTGTGAGGAGCTCAGGGAAGTTATGGGATCATGGTACAGTGAAAATTTAAATCTCAGGATTTCCCCACATCTCCTGCTCTTTTATTAGAAAATGGAGGGTATCCCAATGGCCTTTATTTAGCCTCTCCCTTGTGAATGGCTTGGTACTTAGGCAGAACTCGATTGCTGTGGTTTATCTAATGCTACTTATCTTCCTTTTTAAAAATTGGATGAGGCAGGGTGCCAGGAGCTGGACGGCTCTGATGGCCAGTATGGGGACAAGGAGGGAAAGAAACCAAGCCACAAAGGGGTTGACGACCAAGGGCACCGGGCATTTGATATATAGCTTGCCCAGAGGTCCTGGTGGAGATCTTTGAGCGTTTTTATATTTTGTTCCACTAGTGGAGAGTCACTGGCATAGAAACAGCATTTCTCCCTCAACAAAATGCAGGTCCCTCTGTGTTCTCCAGCTATGTCTAGAGCCCTCAGGTTTTGGAGAGCAACCTGAGATAGAGAGGTTTATCTGTAGTTGAAGGAAATCCAGCCTGTCCTGGTCAACCTTGTCCAGGATGTTGCTAGCCAGATGGCTGTGGAATAAGGTCTATTCCCTCCTCTAGTATCAGTCAAGACTCAAGACCCAATATGAGGTGTAGGTGGATGAAAAATCACTATTTTCTTTTCATCTCCTCCCAGCTGCAAGGTAGGAATTCGGCATTGTAGAGGACAAACTTGGGTCACAAACCTTAGGAAGGTATAGAAGTCTGAGGAAGGGGGTTGAATGCAGTCATCAGTAGTGTGACTACACCGGAGAAGGCTGCAGGTTAGCACGTATTGGCATGGTGAGTGATGCTGTGGGAACAGGTAAGATGGGATCATGACCAGGGCCTTGCCAGGCAAATGGCAGGGCCAGGTCAGAAACGGGAATGTTTTCTAGAGTCAGTGTGGGTAAGGGCCCATGGAGTCCATGACTCCAGATATTAATGGGAGTAGCTGGCGATATTGCCCTGGAGAGAGAAGCGCAGATGTCCTGAGAGGAGTTGGGGGGATGGTTAGTGGAAGGGATGGGCTATAGTAGATGTACTATAGCCAGGAGGAGGTAGTTGGACCTCCTTGTGAGATTGATTTTCCTACTGAAGAATATTAATGTGGGTAGAGACAGATTCAGAGACAAGGACAAGTTGACAGGAGACATGTAGGTCAGCGATAGGTTATTTAGAAAAGCCATTAGTTTACAGGCTACACATGAATTCTGTTTGTCATTGTTTGTCCCAGGCACTGTTGAATGAAACTGAATGGGGCCATTATAACTTGAGGACTCTCTTCAGCATAACCCAGTCTGCACCCTCTATATGTGGAGGAACCCTGGAAGCAGTCCCCTGTGTAATGGTGAGGAAAGCAAAGGAAGGTGCTGGGGTGCTCAGGATGGGATTCAGGCACAGAGGAATCTCCATCCTGGCCTAGCACCTTAAATGTGGGCAGTCCTGGCGTCCTGTAAGGGTGCTGTGTCTGTTGCATATCTCCCTAACATACAATCTCCGGTGGTGGGTTAGGAAGAACGTGAGCAATCACAGAATTTAAATGAAAAATATCAAAGACAACCCTTAAGATTCCACGAAAGGGAAGCCTGTGGAGGGAACATGGCTGGGACAGAGCCACCAGGTCATGGATGTCTTTCTATGACATCTAGTTATTTCACAGTGGGTGGCATCCTGCCTCCACCATTCCTTTTTCATCAGCGAGAGTCAGGCATCTTCTTGGTCAGTGTGGTGGTATCTGTCATACCTTGCAGGGATCCTGTGGTGGATTGAATAGCTGTGGCCCAGAAAGAGTGTCACTATTAGGAGGTATGGCCTTGTTAGATAAGTGGGCACTGTGGGTATGGGCTTTGAGGCTCCTGTGCCCAGGCTCTGAGGTTATTTGGAGTGGAGTTCTTAAGGCTTTTTTTTGATATTGGTCTTTTTATACGTATCTTCTTCTACGTTATGCCAATTCTTTTCTGATTGGGTGACAAGCAACATATCCAGTGCTTGTAAAATATCTGTCCCTAGAAGATTGTAGGTGACATTAGCTACTAGAGGGGACAAGGCACCCGTAGCTCAATCCGAGCCACCATCTGTAGACCTGCTTAGTGCTAAGTGCCTAGGAGCTGCCCCCTATGCCTAGGATTCTGGGCCCAGGAAGTAGCTTCTTATCTTATGGTGTCTCTTGTTGTCCATAAATTATTTTGTTGCCACAGTATCAATGAGGAATTTGAGTGGTCTGTAAGTTATTTTTATTGTTCTTTGGGTGGGCAACTTGTTACTTGGTGGATACTTTTTGAGCCTCTTTAGGTTCAGTTTTCCCTCTTACTGTCAAAGATGAGAGCTGTCTCAGTTTAAGTTTAAAGGTTCTAGTTGCTTTTTGTGTTTATCATACAAGGAGATACAATCCTTTTTTTCTCATAGTTAGTACAGATTGTCTTAGGCGCATTAGAAACCCTTTGTAGGGAGGATCTTTGTTGGTCATACATTTTTTATTGTCCCGTTTCTCCACAGTTAAAGCAGATCCCTTGCGTTTTTATTGCTGCTCCTAAGCTTGAGATATGTGGACTTACCTAGTGTGATGTTATTCCTATGTCTTGCATAGCCATGATCCACCTACCATAGTGTTCGTCTTTGAGAGCTTGGGTGACAAGTGGGGTCTCAGAGGTCATCCTCTCCTATATGATGTTTTTAGGAAGATGATCTCTGGCTGTAGGGTCAGGAATTTTATATCCAAAATCATTTTAGGTCTAAGAGTCATGTCAGATAGGGCTTTCCCTAATGTCTACAGTTAATAATCAGGGAGGGGACAGGCTCTTGTGAGCCAGAGAGTGGGGTGCTTCCATCCCAAGCTTGGATTGCACAGAGGTGTACCTGCTCATAGTAACCTGCTGGTTGTGGTGTCTGTTCTATTCCCATGGAAAAGGCTCCCTGGCCAAAACCCCATGTGTGATCTTGGGTTTCAGACAGAGTTTAGGGACCATCTGCCAACACCAGAGAGTGCTCTGGCCAGAAGGCATCAGATGTCCTTGAACATATCTGAACCCACTCAACCGCTCTAAAGGAGAAGAAAGTAGGAAAAGATAAGACTGCCTTCCCTCAAAAAGTGGATGCTTGGGCCTTTGGCTTGCGACCAAAGGCAGAGTGGGAATCGGGGGTCTCAGGCCTTGGGGCACTCACCCTTTTTGCTCTAACTGGAGGTCCTGTTGGATCCACATTGGCTCCAGCTCTGGTATGCATGTTGGATCCAGTATGGTTCTTCGTCTGTTGTTTTCTCCTCCTTAGGGTGGCTATGAGCCCTGGACACCAAGCTGGAAAGATGAATCAGCGCCTAGACCAGGTAGGGTCTGCACGATCCCATCCATCTGGGAGTGCGTGCTGGAAGGAGAAGCCCTTCTCCAAAGTTCTTTAGTGAAACACCTCTATTTCAGACAATCTTAGCCCAATCTGGGAGGGCTTCTACACAAACGCTTTTTTGGGGGTGGAAGGGGCTATCTATATATGAACTCTGAAGAGTGGGCAGGAATGCCCAGGAGTGAACGAATTCACCACCTGGGGTTAAGGTACTATGAATGCCTCAGTGGTATAGAGAGGCATCCAGGAATCCCAGGTACTTGCTGGGAAGGATCTGATCAGGAAAGAGGAAGTTGAACTTGGAGGTTTGCCAAGGACTACCCGACCTTCACCAGGTAGAAGTTGTGGGGAGTCAGGCTCCCAAAACAAGGAAAGAGAGGAGAAGCTCTGCTTGTGAGGGGATCCCTCCCTTTTGCACTGAGCTCAGAGGAACTATCAGGTCATGGTAGACTGTGAAGTGAATTAGCAGGGTTTCCCCACAGAAGGGGCAAAGTGGAGGCCACATAAGGAAAGAAGGAAGCAAGAAGTGTCCTAATAAAGGAAGAAGAGAGTAGTGGATGGAAGAAGAGGGAGGAAGAGAAAAGAGGAAATAGACAAAAACATAGGAAAGGGAGGAAAAGAAAGAAGATACAGGCAGGAAGAGTCGAGAGAGAGCAAAAAGGATGGAGAGAGTGGTTAAAAGAAGAGGGCAGAGGAGGGTGGAGTGAGATAAGACCAGGGAAAAGTGGGGGGAAGTGGAAGGGAGAGGGATGCAGAAAGAAAATAGATGCTGGGATGCAGGAAAGAGAAGATAAGGGAGGAGGAGGGCAGAAAAATGAGAGGGAAAAGAAGGGAAGGGAGAAGAGGACAGAAGAGGCAAGGGGTTTGTCTTAATCACGGTTTCTATTCCTGCACAAATATCATGATGAAGAAGCAAGTTGGGGAGGAAAGGGTTTACTGAGCTCACACTCCATGCTGCTGTTCATCACGAAAGGAACTCAGGACTGGAATTCAAGCAGGTCAGGAAGCAGGAGCTGGTGCAGAGGCCATGGAGGAATGCTGCTTACTGGCTTGATTGATTCTCCTGACTTGTTCAGCTGGCTTTCTTATAGAGGCCAAGACTACCAACCCACATATGGTACCACCCACAAGGGGCCCTCCTCCCTTGATCACTAATTGAGAAAATGACTTACCGCTGGTTCTCATGGAGGCATTTCTCAACTGAAACTCCTTTCTCTGTGGTAACTCCAGCTTGTGTCAAGTTCACACACAAGATAGCCAGGAGAGGGTTGAAAGAGGGAAGAGGAGAGGGGAGTAAATAGGGAGGAGGAGGAAAGTTGAGGGAAGAAGTTTGTAGAGGAAAGAAGATGAATGCGAAATTAAGGAACAGAAAGGGTAGGAAACAAGGAAGAGAGTCAGGATTATGGGTGGAAGAAGCTGAAGAGAGGACTGAAGTAGAGGTAAGAGGAAGGAGGAAAGAGGAAGAAGGAGAAAGTAGCAAGAGGGAGCAGAGAGGCAGGAAGAAGGGAGAGGAGGGGAAACAAGGAGGATGGAGGATGTAAGAGGTGGGAGGAGGGAAGGGGAGAAAGCAGAAAAGAAAAGGGAAGGAAGAGGAGGGAATTGAGAGGTGTGAAGGAGGACAGAAAATGGGAGATGATGAAAGAGGAGGAACGAGGACAAAGTAGTAAATGCAGGGGTCATAGAGAATGGTTGAAGATGGAAGACGAGAAATGAGGGAAGAAGAAGGAATAGGAAACAGGTGAAAGACACGAAATGAAAAGGAGAAAAGACAGAAGAGAAGGAACCTGAAAGATAAGAGGAAGGAAGCCCTGAATGGAGGTGATATCAGAGAAGAGAGATCAGGAGGTAAGATCTAAGAGAAGGGAGGGTGAGCAAGTAGGGACCAGGAGTGAAGAGGGGAGGAAGGAAAAAGGAGTGAGGGGTAAGGGTGGGGAAGAGAAGAGGAAGGGAGAGAGACAGGGAAGACAGAGGAAGGAAAGGAGAAGGAGTATAAAAGAGGAAATGGGGGGAAATATGGAGAACAAAGGAGAAGTTTGAACTGCAGGAAGGAGGGAAGAGGAGGAGAACATCAAGCTGAGGGAGGAGGCAGAGGCTATAAGAAAGAAGATGAGTTAAGTGGAAGGAAATCAGAGCAGGAGGCAAGCAGGATGCGACAGAAACATGAAAAGTGCGTTAGAGAAAACGAGAGAAGAGAGCGGAAGGAGAAATGAAGAGGAAAGAGGAGAGAAATTGGCAAGGGAGTAAGGGAGAGAGGGAAGAGGGGAGTGGGAAAAGAGGGAAGAGGAGGAGGAAAGAAAGGAGAGGAGGTACTAGGAAGTGGAAGGGAAGAGCTAAAGGGACAGAGTGGGGATGAGGAGGGACAGGGGAGTGGGCATATGAGGCAGCAGCGGTTGTAAGGAAGAGAATATAGGAGATAAAAGAAGTCTGAAGAAAAGAGGATGTAGATGAGAAAAGGAAGGATGGTTCAGGTGGGGGAAGAGGAAATAGGAGTGAGAAAGGAAAAGGATTGGGGAAGAGGAAGGTCGGAGGAGAGATTGGTGGTAAGAGCAATGCAAGGGAAGGAGGGAAAGGAGTCATGTGGGAAGAGGAAATAAAGAAAGGAAAGCAAGAGAGAAGAGGTAGAAGGAAGAAGAAGAGGGAAAAGGAAGTAATAGAAGAAGGTGCAGGCAGAGAAGAAGGAAGAATGAAAAGGGAAAAAGATAGGAACTAGGAAAGGCAAGTGAGAAAGGACGAAATGGAGGCGGAAGAGGAAGAAGCAAGGAATGAGGAAAGAGAAAAAGAAGAAAAGAAACCCTAAGCACAAAAGCAGGCAAGCACGTAAGCAAGAACTAAAGAATCCGAGATGGAAGGTGGAGATAGGAGGAGGGAGATGGAGGAGGATGGAGGAGGGAATGGGAGGAGAGCAGGAGAGAAGACGGGAAAAGAAAGAATGGAAAACAGAAGAGGGGTGAAGAGAGAAGAACAACTAGAAGGAAGAGAAGAGAAGAGAAAAAGCTGGATGAGCAAATGGAGTAGATGAGGGAAGTGTGGAGAGAATGCAGTATTGAAGACAGAAAATAAAGAAGATGGGAGGAGAGAGACGTGGAAAGTGGGGGGAGAAGGGAAGAGGAAACAGGAATGGGATAAAGGAAGAGGAGGGAGGAGAGAAGGGGGAAGAGGGATGAAGCTGGAGTGATGGGGAGAGCAGGGAAGAGGGGGAGAAAAGGAGACTGGAAGGGAGAGATAGAAATAGGGAATCAGCAATAAGAGAGAAGAGTCGGGTGGGAACAGAGAAGGGGAGGAAAAAGAGGGAGTGTGGCAGAGGAGCAAGGGTGGGAGGAGAGTGAGCAGGAGAGAGCTGAAGGAGGAGAGGGCAGGGAAGAGCAGGAAGGTGGGTTGAAGGTGAAAAGAGAAGGGGCTGAGGGAGAATAGAGAAAGGGAGGAAGGAAGAAGAGGGGAGACGTGGGAAGATGAAGGGAAGTGGGTGACAGAAATGGGAAGAGGAGACAGGAGAACAGGGGAGAAATGAGAAAAGAGAGAAGTGGGAGGATGGAGGAAGAAGCGGGAAGAAGAAATAGAAAAGTGAAGAGGAGGAAGAAGATAAGAGGAGGAAAGGGGAGTTCTGCTGGAAGAGGAGGGAAGAAGTGGAGGTGGGAAGGAAGATGAGGGTGCAGAGGAAAGAAGCCAGAATCTGAGGGCAGAATCAGGAAGGAAGAGGGGGGAAGTTGGAGCAGAATGGAGGGAAGAGAAGGGTAGAGGGAAGGGAGTTGAGGAAGAGAATGAAGGGGAAGAGAAGGGAAGGAGGCATGAGAAGAGAAGGAAGAGGGCAGAGAAGGGAAGGGTTCAGGTAAGAATCGAGAGGAAGCAAGATGAGGGAAGGAGAGGAGTAAGAGGAGCACAGAAGATGGAGAAGCAATACAGAGGAAAGGAGAGGGAGAAGGAAAGAAGAGAAAGAGCAAGAAAAGGAAGCAGGAAGAGGAGGCTCTTGGGGTTTCTATTGCTGTGAAGAGAACCCTTGACCACAACTATTAAAAAGGAAAAAACTTTAAGTGAGCCTTTCTTTGACAATTCAGAGGTTTCCTCCTTTATTTTAATGGCACTTAGGGTGGCATCCTGCAGGCAGACATGACACTGCAGAAGTTGAGTTTTCATCTGGATTGGCAGGCAGTATGAAGCCTGACCTTGGACCTGTCTGAGCATGTGAAGCCTCAGCACATCCCTAGTGACAGGTCTATACCTGCTCTGACAAGTGGGCACCTCCTTCCATGACACTCCCTGTTACCCTATGAGGCCATTATGATTCAAACCTGCAGAAGGAGGAAGGAGGAAAGAAAAGGCAGGAGGAAAGAGGATAGCAGAGGACAAAAATGGAAAAAAAAAAGTTAAGATGGAAGAGAAAAGGAGAGACAAGACGATGGAAGACAGAAGAGATTAAGTAGAGATAAGGAATGAAAGGGAAGAGAAAGGAGGAGAGTAGGTGGGAGGCACCAAGAAGGCCGAAAAGGAGGAGGGAAGAGGAGGAAGGTAGAAAGAGAAGGGAAGAGGGCAGAGGAGGGAAAGAAAGCGCATCCAAGAGGAAGAGGAAAGAAATGAGGATGGAGGAGGAAGAGGACTGAATGAGGAAGAGAAACAAGGAAAGAAGAGGAGGGAAGAGAGAAGGGTGGGCAAATAAAACAGATTATGGAAGGGCCGATGGGGAAAAGGTAGAGGAAAGAGCGTATAGAAGTGTAAGTGAGAAGGTGAAAGAAGAGGGAAGAGTAGCGAAGAAGGAAGAGGGATTAGGAAAGAAAATAGAGAAGTCAAGTGGATAGAAGAGGAAATGAAGTACGAGCAATGAGGGAAGAGGGAAGGCTGAAGAGAAGGGAAGACAGTGGATGGAGGGAGAAGATGAGCATAAAAGACAGAAGAGCTAAGAGAAAGAAAAAGAGAAAGGGAGTAGAAAACGAGAAAATAGGATGCAGGAGTGATGGGAGATTAGGAGAGAAGAGGAGGAACAATTTATGATGTGGAAGGAGCAGGACGGTGTCAGGGAAAAAGAGGGAAGTAGGGAAGCATGAAGAGGAAGGAAGAGGGAAGAAGATGGAAGAGAAAGTAACAGGAAAGATGAGGTAGGAGGTAAAGATGTGGAGGAGGAACAAGGAAGACAGGAAGGAGAGAAAAGAGGAAAGGGGGAATGAATGAGGATATCTGAGGGAAGATTTAGGAAGATTGGAGAAAATAGGAAACGGAAGTATGGACATAGGGATGACAGAAGAGGGATATGGGAAGAGGAAGAAAGAGGAAGTGATGGGACTGGGATCAGATAAGAAGAAGAGTATTGAGTTGGAAGAGGAGGGAGGATGAAAGAAGAGGGAGGAACGAATGTGAGGGAGGGGAAGGAGGGAGAATGGATGGGAGAATGGGAGGGTACGAGAGAGTAGGCGAATGAAGGAAATGACAGAGGAAGAAAGAATAGTGAGGAGCAACGAGGGAAGAATGCACAAGACAATAGTGGAGAGAGGACAGAAGAGGAAAGATAAAGGAGGAGGTAAGAAGAGGGAAGTGGGAAGTAGGGGAAGTGTAAGGGTGAGGGAGGAGGGAAGAGAATGAAAGACAGAAGGGAAGTGAGGAGGGACAAAGACAATAAGGTCAGGAATGAAAAGGAAGCAGTAGGAAGGGGGAAGTGGGGAGGAAAAAGACAAAGTTAGCAAGGGGAAGGGGAGGGAAGAGGTAGATGAGGGAAGAACCGAAGAGGAAGGAGACGTTTATAGGGCCTAAAAGGGAAGGGATGGAAAGGCTTGGTGAGTGAAAGGAGGGAAAAGCAGAAAGAATGAGAAGAAAGGATCAGGAGAACTGGAAAGGGCAGGGGGAGGGAGTTGGAAGTAGATGATAGTGCAAGGGGAAGAGAAGGAAAGAGGGAACATGAAGGAGGCTGGAAGAGGAAGGAAGTGGAAAATGGAGGAAAGTGGAGAGAAGGTGAAGGTCATGAGGAAAGTGGGAAGATAAAGGAGGAGAAAGAGGAGGAAAGAGGTTAGAGCTGAAAAAGAAGGGAAAAGGGAAGTGAGTGAAGGAGGGAAGATGAACAAGAGGCAATCAGGATTGAGGTCAAAATTCTAGGATAGAACAGGAACAAACAGGTGTGAAGGTAATAGGAAGAGGAGGGAAGAGGGAATAGACAAGACGGGAAGATGGAAGGGGAGAGAAGAGAGAAAAGAGAGAGTGAATGGAAAGAAAAGAGGGAAGAGGGAAGAATGAAGAAGAGGGGATAGAAAAAGGAGGGAGGAAGGAAGGAGATAGAAATGAGGAGGGCGCGTGGAAAGGAGAAGAAAGGAAAGAGTAGGTCAGAGAGCCTGGGGAGGAGCTATAAATTCTGAAGGGGTTGAGGAAGAAAAAGGGAAGTGGAGGGATGAGGGATGAGCAGGAACTGAGGAAGAGGAGAGGAGATGAGGAGGGGGAAGGTGTTCAGCTATGAGAAGGGTAGAGAGGAAAGATGAAGCAGGAAGAAAATGGAGGATTGAGGAGGAAGGTGTAGGGAAGAGGAAGGAAAATGTAGATGGAGGGAAGAGATGGAAGAGTGAAGGAGAGGGAAGAACGATGAACCAGGAGGACGGTGGTTGAGGAAGGAGGAGGAAAAGAAAGGAAGCAGGAAGAGAAAGAAGGGAAAACTGACTGAAGAATAGTCCATGGAAATGAGGAGGAAAGGGGGAAGAGTGAAGAGGAATGAGGAAGAAAGGGGAAATGGAAATCAGGGAAAGGATGGAGGAGATAGCAGAGGCAGAGGGTAGAAGAGGGAAAGAGGACAAGCGAGGAGGAGCAGGGAGTACAAGAGAGAAGAAAGAATGGAAGAGGAGGGAAGTGATGGAGGAGAACCGAAGATGGGCGAGGAAAGAGCAGGAAGGAGCGACCAGAAGGGAAGAAAAATGAAGCGGGAAGAGGAAGAGGTGAGAAGCATAGGAAAGGGCGAACTGGGAATGGAAGAAAGTAGAAAAGAGAATGGAGGGTTGGACAGAATGGCTTAGGAAGGAGAAGGGATTAGGGAAGAGTAGGGGCGAGGGAAGTGGGAAGACAAGATAAGAAAGATGAGTGAGGTGAAGGAAGTCAGAGCAGTTAGGAAGAGGAATCAGACAGAAAGATTGAAACATGAAAAGTGGGTTAGAGGGGGGCTGGAGAGATGGCTCAGCACTTAAGAGCACTGACTGCTCTTCCAGAGGTCAGGAGTTCAAATTCCAGCAACCACATGGTGGCTCACAGCCATCTGTAATGGGATCTGATGCCCACTGCTGGTGCATCCGAAGTCAGCTACAGTGTACTTACATAAAAAACAAGTAAATCCTTGGTACTGAGCAAGCGGGGCAGGAGCAAGAAGGGGGACAAAAAAGATGTGGGTTAGAGAAAATGAGAGAAGAAAGGGGAAGGAGGAGAGAAGAGGAAAGGAGGGAGAAGTAGGCATGGAAGGGAAGGGAGGTAGGAAGAGGACAAGAGTGGGAAGAGGGAAGAGGGGTGTGACACAAAGGGGAACAGGCTTCAGGAGACATTGGGAGCGAGGAGGGGAAGGAACTGGAAGGAGGAGGGAGGAATAATGAGGAAGGCAGATGAGGGATGACAGAAGAGGGGTAAGAGTGGAAGGGATGGAACAGAGGGCAGAAGGAGGAGGGAGGAATAATGAGGAAGGCAGATGAGGGATGACAGAAGAGGGGTAAGAGTGGGAGGGATGGAACAGAGGGCACGAGGGAAGAGGAAGTATGAGGGAAGAGGAGGAAAGGGGGGAGGAAGGAAAACAGAGGGAGTGAGGGAGAGAAGACTAGGAGGTAAGAGGAAAGTAGAGCTAGGGCGGAGACAAGAATCTAGGAGAGTAGTGCATGTTGGAAAGAATAGTAGGAAGGAGGCAAGGGGGATGAGGGAGGAGTGAAGGAATAAGAGGGAAGAGGAATGAAGGTTAAGAGTGAGGACAGAAGAGGGAGGACAGAGGAGGAGGGAGGACAGAAGAGGTGGGAGGACAGAAGAGGTGGGAGGACAGAAGAAGAGGAAGGGTCAGTGATGAGAGGGAAGAGGGGAAAAGACGATGGGGAGAAGAGACCACAGACTTAAGAAAGAATAGAAAGAAGGGGGGAAGAGGAAGAGGGGGAAATAATATAGGAGGGAAATGAGAAACGAGGATAAGAAGGATGAGGAGAGAAAAGGGGAGAAGAAAGGAGGACGTGAGGAGAGAGAAGGGGAACGAGAAGGGATGGAAGGGGGCTCTGAGGGGAGGGAGAAGGCAGGGGATGGGATGGGAAGGTAGAGGAAAGGGAGGGAGAAAGGGGGAAGTGGAGGGAACAGGAGGGAAGAGAGAAGAGAGGCAGCAAGAGGTGGGTAGAAAGGAGTGCAAGGAGGAGAAGGGAAGAAGAAGGATGAGACACTGTTGTCCAGGAGGAAAGCAGCATAGAGGAAAAGGGTAAGAGAAAAGAGGAAGGAGGCAAAAACAGAAGGAAGTAGGAGGAAAGAAGAGGGAAGCAGACGTTCCTGAGAAGAGGAATGAAGGGGGCAGTGGAGGCCTGAGAAATGTGCAGGTAAAATGTAATGGTGGATAGTGAGAGAGAAATTGGGAAAATTGGAAAATGAAAGAAAAAGGAGAAAGGAGGGAAGGCACACAAGGACAAAGGAAAGAAGAGGGAAAAGGAAGAATGAAGGAAGGAGAGAAGAGAACAGATGAGGGAAGAGGGGAAAGGATGATGGAGAGAAGAGACCACAGATGTAAGAAAGAATAGAAAGGAGGGGGGAAGAGGAAGAGGGGGAAATAATAGAGGAGGCAAATGAGAAGTGGGAATAAGAAGGATGAGGAGAGAAAAGAGGAAAAGAAAGGAGGAGGTGAGGAGAGAGGAGGGGAATGAGAAGGGATGGACAGGGGCTCTGAGGGGAGGGAGAAGGCAGGGGATGGAATGGGAAGGTAGAGGAAAGGGAGGGAGAAAGGGGGAAGTGGAGGGAACAGGAGGGAAGAGAGAAGAGAGGCAGGTAGAGTTGGGTATAAAGGAGTGCAAGGAAGAGAAGGGAAGAAGAAGGATGAGAGTCTGTTTTCCAGGAGGAAAGCAGCATAGAGGAAAAGGGGAAGAGAAAAGAGGAAGGAGAACAGACTGAAGTAGGAGGAAAGAAGAGGGAAGCAGAGCTTCCAGAGAAGGGGAATGAAGGGGACAGGGGAGGCCTGAGAAATGTGCAGGTAAAATGTAATGGCAGATAGTGTGAGAGAAATTGGGAAAATTGGAAAAAGAAAGGAAAAGGAGAAAGGAGAAAGGCAGACAAGGAGAAAGGAAGAAGAAGGAAAAGGAAGAATGAAGGAAGGAGAGAAGAAAACAGATGAAAGAAGAAGAGAATACAGGAAAGATGAAAAAGAAAGGGAGAGAGGAGGAAAGAGTGTAGAGGGAGGAAGTAGAGGTAGGAAGAAAGGTGGTAGAACATGGAGTAGGGGAGTGGAGGGATGAAGGAAGTGAAAGGAAGAGGAGGGAGCAGAGAACAAGGAGGAGGATGGAAGAGGATGGAATAGAACAGGAATGTGATGCTGAGGAAAGAGAAGGGAAAGGGGAAGAGGAGAGGGAAGATGAGGAAAAAGAGAAGAACAAGGAGGGAAGAGGAGAGGGAAGAGGAAGGAAGGAGAACAAGGAGGCAAGAGGAGAGGAAGAAGGGGGAAATAGAAGAGAAGGTAAAAGGAAGAAATAGGTGAAAAGAGGAAAAGATGATAAGAGGGACAAGAAGAGAAGAGAAGGAAGGAAAGAAGAGGGAGCGAGAGGGAAGTACAGCAGTGAGGAGGAGGGAAGAGAACTGAAGAGAAATTGGGAGAATGGACAAAAGAGGGATGATTGACTTGGAGGAAAGAAAAAAGTTGAGAGGGTTGAGAAGGGAAGATGACAAGAAAAGAAAGAAGAGGGAATGAAAAAGAGGGAATAGGGAAAGGGGAGAAAAAAGGGTGGACAATGAAGAAGAAGTAAAAGGAAGAGAGGCAGAAGGAAGGAAAGGAGGAAAAATAGGGCGGAGGATAAGGGAAGTGACGGGAGGAGAAAAGAGCAGGGAAGACAAGGAAGGGGAGAGGATGGGGTAGGGAAGAATAGGGCGGTGGTAAGAGCAAAAAAGAGGAAAAAGCTGTTAAGGGACTACAGAGGGAAGAAACAGCTATGAAGGAAAAGCTGTCAGAAATGCAGAGAAGAGCGAAGAGCAGTGATGGGGGTAAGAGGGAAGAAGGAAAAGGTGGAGGATGAAAGAGGAGAAAGGAGGGAAGAAGGAAGGAAAGAGAACAAGATGGAGGAGAGAAGAGTGAAGGGATGGGCAAGGGAAGAGGGATGAGGAGAGAGGAGGAAAGAGGAAGGCAGGTGAGGGAAGAGGAAGGAAGACAAGGGAAGACTGAAGATAAAGGGAGGGAGGAAAAGGACAAAGAAGAGGAGAAAAGAGGATGAGAGAGGAGGGAAGAGAAGAAAGGAGAAGGAAGCACGGAAGCAAAGAGGACTTCTGTGGATAGACAGGGAGGATTTAGTGAGGATGAGAGGGAAGGGAAGGGTATAAGGAAGATATGGGAAATGGAGAGGGGGGAGAAAAGAGAAACAGAAGGGAAGTGGGAAGATAAGGAGGGGAAGGAGAGGGGAATTAGTGAGGAGCACAGAAGAAGAAGGAAGAGCAGGGAGGAGGGAAGAATGCAATGGAATGTAAACCTGAGAGGCGCGATGAGGGAAGAAATGTGAAGAGATAAGGGAAGTGAGTAAATAAAGAATGGAAGGAGAGAAACAGGAGCAATGAGGGAAGAGGAGGGACGAGGGAAGAGTTAGAAGGAGGGAAGTGGAGGAAATTGTGAATAGGAGGGAAGTGTGAAGAGAAAGAAGTGAGAGTAAGGGAAGAGGAGAGATTGGAGAAAGGAGGGGAAGAAGGAAATGGTGGGAGGAGGGGATCTGAAAGAGGAGGGATCAGGACTGAGGTAGAGTTTGAAGGACTGAGGGACCAGGAGGAAGCACCACTGAAGAAGGAAGAAGGAATGAAAGGGCAGGGTGAAGACAGGGAGCAGCAAGGAGTGAACATGAAATAAAAGAGAAATAAAAGAGAAAGCAAGTGAGAATGGAAGATGGAAGAGGAACAGGGAAGGAAAAGGGGAGGGAGGAAGGAAGAGGAAGAAAGAGGAAATCTAAAGGATCCAAGAGAAATGATGAGTGCAGAGAAGGACAGAAAGATGGGAAGAGGAGAGAAGACAAAAAGGAGGAAAGAGTGAAGGACAAAGAGGAACTATGAAGTAGGAGGAGTAGTAGTGAAGAGTAAGGTGTGAAGAAAAGGAGAGAAAAAGGAAGGTGGGGGAGGAGGGACGAGTGAAGAGGTTTTAAGGGAGAAGAAAGTGGAAGAGAGTAGAGACAGGAGCGAAGGTGGAGGAGAAGGAAACTTGGAAGAGGAGCAAGAGAGAAAAGGAGGGAAGTGAAAGGTGAGGGAGGGAGGAGGATGGAAGAAAACAATGAGAGAAAGGAGGGAAGTGGAAAGATGAAAGAAGAGGTAGGATGAGGGAAGTGGAAGGAGATAAAATAGGGAAGAGGGACTACATGGGAAGTCGGCTGAAGAGGAAAGAGGAAGAAAGAGGAGGGGAAGAAAAGAGGAGAGAAGGGTTGCGGGAGAGGAGAAGAGGGAAGATGGAAGGAGACGATAGAGGTTGGAAAATGAAACCAGAGGAAGGAAGGAGACAGAATATGAGGAGTGAGAGTGGAAAAGGAGAGAGGAAAGAGTAGGTAAGAGAGACTGGAAGGGCAGAGCTAAAGGTACAGAGTGTGCATGAGCAGAGACAAGGGGAGTGCGAATATGAAGGACTAGTGGTTGTAAGGAAGAGAAGAGACTATAGGAGGTAAAAGAAGTCTGAAGAAAAGGACAGACATCCCCCGGGCAGTGGTGGTGCAGGCTTTTAATCCCAGCACTTGGGAAGCAGAGGGAGGCGCATTTCTGAGTTCGAAGCCAGCCTGGCCTACAGAGTGAGTTCCAGGACAGCCAGGACTGCACAGAGAAATCCTGTCTCACCCCCCGCCCCAAAAAGGACAGAGGTAGATGTGAAAAGGAAGGAAGTATCAAGTGGGGGATGGAAATAGGAGTGAGAAAAGAGGAATGGAAGAAGAGGAAGGATGGAGGAGAGAATGAGGGTAAGAGCAATGCAGAGGGAAGGAGGAAAAGCAGAAAGAATGAGACAGGAAGAGGAAAGAAAGAAAAGAGGAAATAAGCAAGAGAGAGGAAGAGGATAGACAAGAAGGAGGAGGAAAGAAAAGCAGCTAAAAGAAGATCAGGGGAGGGAAAAGGAAGAATGAAAAGGGAAGAGGATAGAGGAGGACATAGGAAAGGAGGGTGAGAAAGGATATAGACGGGGAAGAGGAAGAATCAAGGAACAAGGGAAGAGAGAAAGGAGTAAAAAGGAAATTCAGATTAAAGCAGACAAGCATGCAAGTAAGAAAGTGGGCAAGAGGAGGAGATTTGGAAGAAGATAATACAGGGTGTGGGAGAAGGAGGGAAGAGAACTGAAATAAGGAGAGGATGAAAAGAGGATTGAGGAGGGAAGAAACAATAGGAGAGAAGGGGAGAGAGGAGAAAAGAAGCTGATGAACAAATGTAGTAGAGGAGGGAAGTGTGGAGAGAAGGCAGTAGTGAAGACAGAAAATAAAGAAGATGGGAAGAGAGAGAAGGGAAAGTGGGGGAGGAGGGAAGAGGAAACAGGGAATGATAAAGGAAGAGGAGGGAGGAGAGTAGGGGAAGAGGAATGAAGCTGGAGTGATGGTGAGAGGAGAGAAGACGGGAGAAAAGGAGGGATGGAAGGGAAAGATACGGAAAGAGGGAATCCGCAATAATGGTGAAGAGTGAGGTGGAAATGGGAAGGAGAAGGAGAAGGGGAGAGTGTAGAAAAGGAGAAAGGATGGAACAGATGTGAACATGAAAGCAAGGAGGACGGGTGAAGTGGAAAAAGAGAAGGGGTTGAGGGAGAAGAGAGAAAAGGGTAGAGGAAGAAGAGGAGAGATGTGGGAAGATGAAGGGAAGGGGGATGACAGAAAGGGGAATAGGAGACAAGAGAATAAGACAGAAATAAGAAAATAGAAGTAGTAGGACGGAGGAAGAAGTGGGAAGAGGAATCAGAAGAGTAAAGGGGAGGAAGAAGATAGGAGAAGGAAAGAGGAGTTCTGCTGGAAGCGGAGGAAAGAATGAGAAGGGAGGAGAGGGGAATGGAGGGGAATGGAGGGAGATGGCGAGAGGAAAATGCAAGAAAGAGGAGTGCAGCAAGTAGAAAAGGGAGGAGAATTGATGGGCTAAGGGAAGGGGAAGAAGTGGACAGCAGGAGGAGGAAACCGACTGAAGACAAAAAAGAAGGGAGAGGGGAGAGAATGTAGAGGAGGGAACAGGAAGTGTAAGGAACGTTAAAGAAAACAAGAGGCAAGATGGAAGAGGAAGGAGGAAGAAGGAAATGGATGGTAGAGGGAAAGGATGGAGTAGAAAGAGGAGAGCAAAGGGAAGACAAAGGATAGGCAGGAGGAAAAATGGAAGATAAGGGAGGAGGGCAGAAGAGGGCAGGGCTTGAAGGAGGGTCAAAGGGAGAGGGCATAATAGAGAGGAGAAACGAGGGAGCTGGGGGAGGCAGGAAGAAGATGGAGGAGACAAGAGGATGGTAAAGGGAAGGAGAAGGAGATGGGAATGCAGAGGAAGAACGAAGAAGATTGATCAGAGTGGATGAAAGAAAGGAAAGAGGGAAGAGAGAACTGAAGACTAGTTAAGAGTAAGGGAGAGAAAGGAGGAAGAAGGAGCAAAATGTCTAGAGGAAGAAAGGAGATGGAAAAGAGAAGAGGATGCTGGATGTGAGAGGTGGGAGAAGGGAAGGGGAGGAATCAGAAAAAGAAGAAGAATGGTAGGAAGAGGGAAGTGAAAGAGAAGGAAGGAGGGAAACGAAATGAGGGAAGAGGAAGAAACAGGAAAGAGAGGAACAGGGAACACAAGACAGGACAGGATGAGAAGAACTGAGGACAATGACAGGAGTGGGATTTGAGGGAAAAATGAAAACTGGGAAGAGAGAAGAAGAAAGAATCGGACATAGGAATTAAGAGAAAGGAAGGTGAGGAAAGGAAGGAGAGGATGAAAGTGGGAATGGGAGGGAGGAAGGTAGGGGAGGAAAAAAAGGAGAGGAAATAAGGGGGAACGACATATGGGAAAGAAGAGCAAACCAGGAGGGAGGTTGTTAGATGGAGCATGATGACACAGGAAGGAGAAAGAGAGTTGAAGTTCAGGGAGTCAGAAGGAGGGAAGGGAAGAGAAGACGGAAGAGGGGGAACAATGGAAGAGAAAAGAGGAGTAAGATGAAAAAGGAAAGGAGGGAGGAAACGGAACAGGAATGATCAGAAAAGGGTGTGGAAGAGGGCAGTGTATAGAAAGAATAGAAGAGACAGGCATGACAAGAGAAGAAGAGGGAAGTGGGAAGTTAGGGAAGTTGAAAGAGGTAGGGAAAGGGTAATAAAATAGAGGAGAGGAAAGAGTGGGAGTATAGTTAGAAGAGAGGAATAGGGAAGAACAAGCCCGAGGGAGCGTGAAAGAGAAGTATGGAGGGAAGTGGACAGAGAATGATAGAAGGTGAGGGAAAAGGATATTAGTGGGAAGAGAAAAGAAGAGTGAAAAGGAGGAAATGTGAAGTAGAGAAGGAAGTAGTAGAGGGGAGTAGAAAGAAAAGAGGGATGAGGGAAGAGAGAGGAGGATGGAAATGTGTGGTGTAGGGAAGAAGAAAAAGGAGAGAAACGGGAAAGGAGAGGAGGGAAAATGGGAGACAAGAGAAGAGCAATCAGGAGGAGTCAGGGGAAGAGGAGGTAAACAGCAAGAATAGGAAAAGAGAAAAACCAATGGATGAGGGAATAGGGTGAGGGGCAAAAGGAGGAAAGAGGAAGAACAGGGAAAGATGAAAGGATGAGGGAAGAGAAGTGGATCTTTGGGGATACATGAGGGGAGATGGAAGAGGTGAGACAGAAAGGGAGGGAAGAGGGAAGAAGAGGGAAGGAGGAACAAAGGCTCTAAGGGAGACTAAAAGAGGAGTTAGCAGGAGGGCGCAGGATAGAGGAGAGACAAAGTACAGGGGTGCAGGAGGGAAGCAGGGAGAAAGCCCAGGAGAAAAGAGGGGAGAAAGGGAATTAGGAAGAGGAGAGGACACAAGCGGGGAGGCAAGCAAGGAATAAGGAGGAGAAGAGTGGGAAGAGGCAAGAGAAGAGGAGAAAGGAGAGGCAGGAAGAGGGAAGAAAAAAGTTGGAGGAAGGACAGAATGTACAGAAGAGGGCAGAGAAGGAGGAGGAGAGGAGAGGTCAGGGGTGGAGTAGGGAAGAGGATGGAGGACAGAAGACAAGGGAGAGGAAAAGTGATGAAATCAGTGAAGAGCTGTTTAGAGCAAAGGGGTGGAGAAGAAAAGGAGGGGAAAAGGGAGAGGTGAGGATTGGGAAGAAGAGAGAGGTGGGAAGAGGGAGAGAAGGGAGGTGGAAGTATAAAGAAAGAAGGAATGGATTGATTAGAGTCACAGAGGGAAAGAAGGAAAGTGGGGAAGGATGATAGAAGAGGAGGGAGGGAAAGAGGAATGGAAAATAGAAGGGAAGAGGAAGGAAGATGGAAGAAGAAGGAAGAGAGAAAAGAGAAGAAGTTAGCAGAAAGAAAAGAGCTGTGTAGAGAAGAGGGAAGGGGAGGAAAGTGAGAAATGGGGAAATTAGAGGAAATATGGAAGGGGAGAAAATAGGGAAAATTCGATACGAGAATTAGAAAAAGAAGGGAAAAGGCGGGAGGAGAGCAGAAGACATAAAAGACTAGTTAATGATGAGGAAAGAGGAAGTAAAACATGTGAAGAGGGATGAAAGAGGCAAAAGAAGAGGAAATGGGAAGGAGTTGGGAAAGAAGAGGGCAGGGAAGACAGGACAGAGGGAGCAGGGAAAAGGGAAGAGGAGGAAAAAGGGGGCAAGATAGAGGAAGAAAGACGAAGGAGGAGAGGTAAGAAGGAAGAACAGGGTGAGAGGCAAAGGACATGGACAGAAGGAAGAGGAGGGAGGAAGATGAGGAACAGGGTAGTGTCAGGATCAGGATAGGTGAGAAGAGGGAGGAGAGATGAGAGATGAGGTGGTGAGTCGTAGTTGGAGGAAAGTAGAAAGGGGAAAGAAGAGAGAGAATACACAAGAAAGGGGAGAGAAGAGGAATCACAGAAGATAAAGGAGGAGGGAAGAGGACTGAGCAGGGATGAGGAACAAAAATGTATGACCAGAAGAGATGAAAGGGTGATAAAAAAGAGAAGAGAAGAGGAGAGGGGAGGAGAGCAGAGAGGAGGGAAGGGAAAGTAAGATATTAGGAGAGAAGAGAAGGAGGAGGAGAGAAGAGGAGGGAAGGAGAGAACAGAGAGGAGAGAAGTCAAGGGAGATGGGAAAGGAGGGGAAAGAGAGGGGAGAGGGAGAGGAGGGGAGAGGGAGCAGAGGGAAGGGAAGGGAAGGGTGGGGGGAGTCGGAGGGGACATGAGCTGGTGTGAATATGCATGGCCCAGAGAGTGATCCTTTTAGGAAGTGTGGCCCTGTGGCAGTAGGTGTGGCCTCTTCAGAGGAAGTGTGTCACTGTGGGGGCGGGAGTTTAAGATCTCCTTCTAGTCACTTGTGAGTCACTCTTCGGTATGTCTTCTGAATGAGATGTAGAAGTCTCAGTTCCTCCTGTGCTATACCAGCCTGGAAGCTTCCTGCTTTGGTGATAGTGGACCGAATCTCTATACCTGTAAGCTAGAACCAATTAAATGTTGTTCTATGTAAGCATGGCCTTTGTCATCATGTCTTCTACAGCAACTGAAACCATAACTAAGACAGAAGTTGGTTCCAGGGACTGCGGTATTGCTGTGACAGGCTATACTATGCTTGTTGTTGTTGTTGTTCTTGTTGTTGTTGTTGTAGGAATGTTGATTTTGGGACACTGGAAACTATAGAATACTTTAAGTGGGACTGTAATGGGCCATCTTAGTCTGGGAATCACTTGGTTTGAATTCTGGCTTGGCTCAAGAAGTGTCAAAGGAGAGGAATTCTAGTATATGGCCTGGAGATTGTTCTTAGGATGTTTTAGTGAATAATGTATCTGATTTTTATCCTGATCTGAAGAGTCTGCCTGAGGCGGAGGTGAAGAGATTCAGATTGGCTGCATTGAGGTAGGGTGTCTCATAAAAGCCTTGCATAGATTCTACCCTGTGGTTCATTCTTATGAAGAGTATCTTGATCAATCATAGCAAACTGAGAAAGGAAAAATATAAAACATTTGTTTCAAAGATTAAAGGGGCACCAGGAAATGAAATAGAGCTAAATCCTCTGTTCAAGGAAAGTAAATGGAATTAAGGGAATGGTGATCTCCCAGCAAGATCCCACCCAGCTAAAATAATTGTTTATACAATTGCATTTGAACAGTGAATGTTTTTTTCTTATGATCCATTTACTGTTTTAATTTGGACATAAGCAATATGGCAATGTGTCTTGAGGTTATGAGTATGTGCCACATTGACAAGTGATCCATTGTGATGGCTATTCTTGGTTGTCAGCTTCACTCTCTGTGGAATGAACTACAATGCAGAACTAGTAATGGTTTTGTAAAAGGTAAAGAAAGGCGTAGGTTCAGGTGTGGAGGTTCATGACTTTAATCCCAGCACTCAGGAGACAAAGGCATGCAGAACTCTGAGTTCCAGTTCAGTCCACAGAAAAAGTTTTAGTACATCCAAGCTTAGGCAGTGAAAGAATTGGAAAACAGAAATCTGGGGATGATAATGGAATGGGGAGGAGGTTGTTCCAACCCGAACAAGCAGAAGAACTTGGAAGCTTTGGCCATGTGGCTCTGGAGTTAGAGGCATGAGTATAAGGGCTTTCTGGGACAGCTGATGCTGGTTACTTGAAGATAAGAAATTAGCATCATAAAAAGAGAAAAGCATCACTGAGGTGAATTCTGGGAAGAGTTTTCTGAGAGCACAGCGAAGCTGTCTCCCGGAGTTTGATAGGATACCTGCAGCTAGACGTGTAAGAATCACGAAGTTAGTAGCGGTTTTGATGGCATGAAGGGGGTCGTGGACAACTAGGGAATGGAATGTAGAATTGTGAATATGCTTGGCCCACGAGAAGTGGCACTCTTGTGTGTGTCCCCTTGGTGCAGTATGGGTGGCCTTGTTGGAAGAAGTGCATCACTGTGGTAGTGGATATTGTGTTGCTATGTTCTAGCATTGCCCAGTGTGGAAGACATACTCCTCCTGGCTGCCTGCAGAATATGGTCTTTTTCTGGCTGCCTTTGTATAAAGATGTAGAACTCTCTGCTCCTTCAGCACCATGTCTGCCTGCATGCGGTCCTGCTTCCCATAATGATGGTAATGGACTGAACCTCTGAAATTGTAACCCAGCCCCAATTGTCTGTTTTTATGTGACTTTCCCTCGTCCAAGTGTCTCTTCATAGCAATGAAAGCCAAACTAAGACAAGGAAGGAAGAGGACCAATAGAGAAAACTGCAAAAAAGAGAAGATCAGGAAAAGTAGGTAAGACTGAATAAGAACATAGTGGGGGAAGGAGGAAGAGGAGGGGAGAGGAGGGGAAAAGGGAGGAAAGAGATGATAAGGGAAACCAGGGGGTCAGAGGAGAGAGGACGAGGAAACTGGGAAGCTGAATTTTGATGAAAGTTGAAGGAGGAGGAAAGAGGGAACTGGATAGAGGGGGAAAGATGGAAGAGGAGAAATTGGGGGGGGGATGGAAGACAATAGAGGATGTTAGAAGGGTGACAAGGGAAGAGGACTGAGAAGGGATAAGACCAGAGCAGGAAGGAGAAGAAAGAAGAAAACTGAGAAAGGGTGGACAAGGAAAGAGAAGGGAAATGAGTAAGTAGGTAGTTAAGAATAGGCAGAAGGAAAGGATGGTAGAGGAGGAAAATAAAAAAGAAAAGAAGATGGAACTGAAAGGGAGAGGAAAGAGGACAGAAGACAGAAGATGATGAAGTAGGGATGAGGAATGAGAGGGAAGATGGAGGGTAGAAGAAGTAAGAGGGGAAAAGAAGGCCGAGGAGGAGTAAGGAAGAGGAGAAAGGTGGAAAGAGGAGGGAGGGAGAGGAGAAAGGAAAGAGTAGCCAAGAGGAAGAGAAGAGGAAGGAGGAAGGAGGGGGAAGGGGAAAAGAGAGAAGGGAGGAAGGACGAGGGGGGAAGAGAGAAGGGAGTGTTGGGTAAGAGAACTTATGACAAGAAGATAGGGGAAAAGGGAGCAGTGGAGGAAAGCAGGTAAATACTGTGAAGATGAAAGAAGAGGGAAGATCAGGGAAGAAGTAGGAAGAGGGACAAGGAAAGGTAAAAGAGAAGTCAAGTGAATGGAAGAGGAAATGAAGGGAAGGGCGATGAGGAGGGAAGAGGAGGGAATGCTGAAGAGAAGGGAAGAGAGTGGATGGAGGGAGAAGATGAGGGGATAAGGGAGAAGAAAGAGGGAAAGAAGGATTAGAAAATAAGAACGAATAGGAAGAAGTAGAGATAGGAGATTAGGAGAGAAGAGGAGGAAGAATTTATGATGTGGAAGAGGAAAACTGTCAGGGAAGGAGAGGGAAATAGGGAGAAGTGAAGAGGGAGGAAGAGGAGGGAAGACGAAAGAAGAAGTAATAGGAAAGAGGAATCCAGAGACAGAGATCTGGAGGAGGGACAAGGTCCAATGGAGGCAGAGAAATGATGAAAGGCGGATGAGGGGAGAAGCGGGATGGAGACTACCGGGATGACAGTAGAGATATAGACTGTAGAGAAGAGGGAAATGTGGGGACCTGGGAAGGCAGAGGAGCAGGGAAGAAAGGGATGAAGCAGGGGGAGGAAGCTGGCAATTGGAGGAATGAGAGGAGTCAGGAGGGAAGATGTTGGAGACTGGAAGAAGGAGTGGGAATGGGGAGAGAAGGACTGGAAATAGGAGGACGGAAAAGCAAGGAAATAAAGTGTGGAAGGGAGAGTGAGAAGAAGGGAGAGCAGGGAGGATGTGGGATGTGGTGTTGGGGAGCAGCTGTGGTTCTTTGTCCTCCGTATTCTCCCTCAGTGTATCCAGGCACTGCTGCACAGTGGGCTGAGAGGATGAAGTGGAGTTGAGAATGGGTGAGGTCTGGAGGATACTGGTCCAGTGACAGTGAGTACTGAGGGGAGAGCGAAGACCTCCTCTGAGGATCTCAGGGTCACAGCTCTCCGAAGTGCTTCACTAAAACAAGTCTCTTAATGATCTGAGATTGTGTGCATGTACTTTGCTCAGTGTGGAAAGCAGGTAGACAAAGAACTTTGGAGAGTGGGAAGGAGTTTCCAGGGAGATTGAAATCATTAGCTCAGATTGAAAGTGCTGTGAATGCTTCATTTGTATGGAGAGGCAATCCAGTAGTCCCAGGTAATTGATGGCTTGGTTCTTATCAGGAAACAGGAAGTTGGAGCTGTGCAGAGGCCTGCTGGATGATCTTTAAACAGGCAGAGTCTCCAAAAACAAGGTCTGAGAAGGGGGAAGCCCTGCTTGTAATGGGGTTCCTCCATTTTGTGAGGAGCTCAGGGAAGTTATGGGATCATGGTACAGTGAAAATTTAAATCTCAGGATTTCCCCACAGCTCCTGCTCTTTTATTAGAAAATGGAGCAGTATCCCAATGGCCTTTATTTAGCCTCTCCCTTGTGAATGGCCTGGTACTTAGGGAGAACTCGATTGCTGTGGTTTATCTAATGCTATTTATCTTCCTTTTTAAAAATTGGATGAGGCAGGGTGCCAGGCGTTGGAAGGCTCTGATGGCCAGTATGGGGACAAGGAGGGAAAGAAACCAAGCCACAAGGGGGTTGACGACCAAGGGCACCGGGCATTTGATATATAGCTTGCCCAGAGGTCCTGGTGGAGATCTTTGACCGTTTTTATATTTTGTTCCACTAGCGGAGATTCACTGGCATAGAAGCAGCATTTCTCCCCCAACATAATGCAGGTCCCTCAGTGTTCTCCCTCTATGTCTAGAGCTCTCAGGTATTGGAGAGCAACCTGTGCTAAGGAGTTTTATCTGCAGTTCAAGGAACTCCAAACTGTCCTGGAATCCTTCACCTGATCAACCTTGTCCTGGACGTTGCTAGCCAGATGGCTTTGGAATAAAAGCTATTCCCAAAGTTCCTCTGGTATCAGTCAAGACTCAAGACCCTTATGAGTTCAGGGGGATGAAAATCTCTCTTTTCTTTTCATCTCCTCCCAGCTGCAAGGTGAGATATTCAGCCTTGTAGAGGATAAACTTGGGTCACAAACCATAGGAAGGTATAGAAGTCTTAGGAAGGGGGTTGAATGCAGTCATCAGTAGTGTGACTACACCGGAGAAGGCTGCAGGTTAGCACGTATTGGCATGGTGAGTGATGCTGTGGGAGTAGGTAAGATGGGATCATGACCAGGGCCTTGCCAGGCAAATGGCAGGGCTGGATCAGAAACGGGAATGTTTGATAGAGTCAGTGTGGGTAAGGACCCATGGAGTCCATGACTCCAGATATTAATGGGAATAGCAGGCAATATTGCCCTGGAGAGAGAAGCGCAGATGTATTGAGAGGAGTTGGGGGGATGGTTAGTGGAAGGGGTTGGGCTATAGTAGATGTACTATAGCCAGGAGGAGGTAGTTGGACCTCCTTGTGAGATTGATTTTCCTACTGAAGAATATTAATGTGGGTAGAGACAGATTCAGAGACAAGGACAAGTTGACAGGAGACATGTAGGTCAGCTATAGGTTATTTAGGAAAGCCATTAGTGTACAGCCTACACATGAATCCTGTTTGTCATTGTTTGTCCCAGGCACTGTTGAATGAAACTGAATGGGGCCATTATAACTTGAGGACTCTATTCAGCATTTCCAAGTGTGCACCCTCTATATATGGAGGAACCCTGGAAGCAGTCCCCTGTGTAATGATGAGGAAAGCCAAGGAAGGGGATGGGGTGCTTGGGATGGGATTCAGACACAGAGATCTCCATCCTGGTCTAGCCCCTTACATGTGAGCAGTCCTGGGGTCCTGCGATGGTGTTGTGTCTGCTGCATATCTCCCTAACAAAGAATCTCCAGTGGTGGGTTAGGAAGAGCATGAGCAGTCACAGAATTGGAATGAAAAATAACAAGGACAGCCCTTAAGAATCCAGGAAAGGGAAGCCTGTGCAGGGTACATGGCTGGGGCAGCAGCCACCAGGTCATGGATGTCCTTCCATGACATCTAGTTATTTCACAGTGGATGGCATCCTGCCTCCACCGTTCCTTTTTCATCAGCGAGAGTCAGGCATCTTCTTGGTCAGTGTGGCGGTATCTGTCATACCTTGCAGGGATCCTGTGGTGGATTGAATATCTGTGGCCCAGAAAAAGTGTCACTATTAGGAGGTATGGCCTTGTTAGAGAAGTGTGCACTGTGAGTATGGGCTTTGAGCCTCCTGTGCTCAGGCTCTGAGATTATTTGGAGTGGAATTTTTAAGGCTTTTTTATGGTATTGGTTTTTTTTATATGTATCTTCTTCTACCTTTTGCAATTCTTTTCTGATTTGAGGACAAGAACATATTCAGTGCTTGTAAAATATCTGTCCCTAGAAGATTGTAGGTGACATTAGCTACTAGAGGGGACAAGACACCAGTAGCTCAATCCGAGCCACCATCTGTAGACCTCCTTAGTGCTAAGTGCCTAGGAGCTGCCCCCTATGCCTAGGATTCAGGGTCCAGGAATTAACTTCTTATCTTGTGGTGTCTCTTATTGTCCCTAAATTATTTTGTTGCCACAGTATCAGTGAGGAATTTGAGTGGTTTGTTAGTTATTTTTATTGTTGTTCTTTGGGTGGGCAACCTCTTTGATGGTAGATTCCCTTTGAGCCTCTTTAGGAGCAGTTTTCCCACTTACAGTCAAGGATGAGAGCTGTCTCAGTTTAAGTTTAAAGTTTCTAGTTGCTTTTTGTGTTTTTCATACAAGGAGATACAATCCTTTTTTTCTCATAGTTAGTACAGATTGTCTTAGGGGCATTAGAGATCCTTTGTAGGGAGGGTCTTTTTTGGTCATTCATTTTTCCATTGTCCTGTTTCTCCACAGTTAAAGCAGATCTATTGCATTTTCATGGCTGCCCCTAAGCTTGAGATATGTCGACTTACCTAGTGTGATGTTGTTCCTATGTCTTGCACAGCCATGATCCACCTATCATAGTGTTGGTCTTTGAGAGCTTGGCTGGCAAGCTGAGACTCAGAGGTCATCCCCTTCTATGTGATGTTTTTAGGAAGATGATCTCTGGCTGCAGGCTCAGGAATTTTATATCCAAACTCAGTTTAGTTCTAAGAGTCATGTCAGATAGGGTTTTCCCTGACGTCTGCATAGAATAATTAGGGAGGGGACAGGTTCTTGTGAGCCAGAGAGTGCGGTGGTTCCATCCCAAGTTTGGATTGCAGGGAGGTGTACCTGCTCATAGTAACCTGCTGGTTGTGGTGTCTGTTCTGTTCCCATGGAAAAGGCTCCGTGGCCAAAACTCCATGGTGCTTTTGGGTTTCAGACAGAGTTTAGGGACCATCTGCCAACACCAGAGTGTGCTCTGGCCAGAAGGCATCAGATGTCCTTTCACCATATCTGAACCCACTCAACCGCTCTAAGGGAAAACAAAGTAGGAAAAGATAAGACTGCCTTCCCTCAGAGTGTGGATGCTTGGGCCTTTGGTTTGAGGCCAACGGCAGATGGTGGATGTGGGGGGGACTCAGGGCTTGGGGCACTCACCCTTTTTGCTCTAACTGGAGGTCCTGTTGGATCCACATTGGCACCAGCTCTGGTATGCATGTTGGAGCCAGCATGGTTCTTCGTCTTTTGTTTTTTCCCTCTTAGGGTGGCTATGAGTCCTGGACACCAGGCTGGAAAGATGAATCAGCGCCTAGACCGGGTAAGGTGTGCACGATCTCATCCATCTGGGAGTGCCTGCTGTAAGGAGAAGCCCTTCTCCAAAGTTCTTTACTGAAACACCTCTATTTCAGAGAATCTTAGCCTAATCTGGGAGGTCGTCTACACAAACCTTTTTTGAGGGGTGGAAAGGGCTGTATATGAACTCTGAAGAGTGGGCAGGAATGCTCAGGAGTGAATGAATTCACCACCTGGGCTTAAGGTACTATGAATGCCTCAGTGGTATAGAGAGGCATCCAGGAATCCCAGGTACTTGCTGGGAAGGATCTGATCAGGAAAGAGGAAGTTGAACTTGGAGGTTTGCCAAGGACTACCCGACCTTTAGAAGTTGTGGGGAGTCAGGCTCCCAAGACAAGGAAAGGGAGGAGAAGCTCTGTTTGTGAGGGGATCCCTCCCTTTTGCACTGAGCTCAGAGGAACTATCAGGTCATGGTAGACTGTGAAGTGAATTAGCAGGGTTTCCCCACAGAAGGGGCAAAGTGGAGGCCACATAAGGAAAGAAGGAAGCAAGAAGTGTCCTAATAAAGGAAGAAGAGAGTAGTGGATGGAAGAAGAGGGAGGAAGAGAAAAGAAAAATAGACAAAAACATAGGAAAGAGAGGAAAAGAAAGAAGATACAGGCAGGAAGAATGTAGTGAGAGCAAAAAGGATGGAGAGAGTGGTGAAATGAAGAGGTCAGAGGAGAGTGGAAGGAGATAAGACCAGGGAAAAGTGGGGGGAAGTGAAAGGGAGAGGGATACAGAAAGAAAATAGATGCTGGGATGCAGGAAAGAGAAGATAAGCAAGGAGGAGGACAGAAAAATGAGAGGGAAAAGAAGGGAAGGGAGAAGAGGACAGAAGAGGCAAGGGGTTTGTCTTAATCAGGAGTTCTATTCGTGCACAAATATCATGAAGATGAATCAAGTTGGGGAGGAAAGGGTTTATTGAGCTTACGTTTCCACGGTGCTGTTCATCACAAAAGAAGTCAGGACTGGAACTCAAGCAGGTCAAGGAGCAGGAGCTGGTGCAGAGGCCATGGAGCAATGTTGCTTACTGGCTTGCTTCTCCTGGGTTGTTCAGCTGGTTTTCTTATAGAGCCCAAAACTACCAGCCCACAGATGGCACCACCCAAAAGGGGCCCTCCCCATTTGATCACTAATTGAGAAGATGCCTTACCGCTGGATCTCATGGAGGCATTTCTCAACTGAAACTCCTTTTAGTGTGATAAGTCGAGCTTTTCTCAAGTTGACACGCAAAAATAGCCAGCACAGGGTTGAAAGAGGGAAGAGGAGAGGGGAGGAAATAGGAAGGAGGAGGAAAGTTGAGGGAAGAAGTTTGTGGAGGAAAGAAGATGAAGGGGAAATTAGGGAGCAGAAAGGATAAGAAACAAGGAAGAGAGTCAGATTATGGGTGGAAGAAGCTGAAGAGAGGAGTGAAGTAGAGTTAAGAGGAAGGAAGAAAGAGGAAGAAGGAGAATGTAGGAAGAGGGAGCAAAGAGACAGGAAGAAGGAAGAGGAGGGGAAACAATGAGGATGGGGGATGTAAGAGGTGGGAGGAGGGAAGGGGAGGAAGCAGAAAAGAAAAGGGAGGGAAGAGGAAGGAATTGAGAGGTGTGAATTGGGAAAGAAAATGGGAGATGATGGAAGAGGAGGAAAGAGAACAAAGTAGTAAATGCAGGGGTCATAGAGAATGGTAGAAGATGGAAGACGAGAAATGAGGGAAGAAGAAGGAATAGGGAACAGGTGAAAGACATGAAATGAAAAGGAGAAAAGACAGAAGAGAAGGAACCTGAAAGATAAGAGGAAGGAAGCCCTGAATGGAGGTGATATCAGAGAAGAGAGATCAGGAGGTAAGATCCAAGAGAAGGGAGGGCGAGCAAGTAGGGACCAGGAGTGAAGAGGGGAGGAAGGAAAAAGGAGTGAGGGGTAAGGGTGTGGAAGAGAAAAGGAAGGGAGAGAGACAGGGGGGACAGAGGAAGGAAAGGAGGAGTAGAAAAGAGGAAATGGGGGGAAATATGGAGAACAAATGAGAAGTTTGAATTGCAGGAAGGAGGGAAGCGGAGGAGAACATCAAGCTGAGGGGGGAGGCAGAGGCTATAAGAAAGAAGATGAGTTAAATGGAAGGAAATGAGAGCAGGAGGGAAGCAGGATGCGACAGAAAGAGGAGGGAAACATGTAGTGAGAAAGGAAGAGGAATGGGGAAGAGGAAGGATGGAGGAGAGAATGGCAATAAGAGAAATGCAGGGGAAGGAGGGAGCGGAATGATGTGGGAATAGGAAAGAAAGAAAGGAAAGCAAGAGAGAGGAGGTAGAAGGAAGAAGAAGAGGGAAAAGAAAGTAATAGCTAGAAGAAGGTGTGGGCAGAGAAGAAGGAAGAATGAAAATGGAAGAAAACAGGAGGAACTAGGAAAGGAAGTGAGAAAGGACAAAAAGGGGGCGGAAGAGGAAGAAACAAGGAATGAAGGAAGAGAGAAAGAAGAAAAGATACACTAAGCACAAAATCAGGCAAGAACGAAATCAAGAACTAAAGAATCTGAGCTGGAAGGAGGAGATAGGAGGAAGGAGATGGAGGAGGATGGAGGAGGGAATGGGAGGAGAGAAGGAGAGAAGATGGGAAAAGAAAGAATGGAAAACAGAAGAGGGGTGAAGAGGGAAGAAACAACTAGAGGGAAGAGAAGAGAAGAGAAAAAGCTCGGTGAGCAAACGGAGTAGATGATGGAGGTGTGGAGAGAAGGGAGTAGTGAAGACAGAAAATAAGACGGGAGGAGAGAGAAGGGGAAAGTGGGGGAGGAGGGAAGAGGAAACGGGATTGTGTTAAAGGAAGAGGAGGGAAGAGAGAAGGGGGGAAGAGGGTTGAAGCTGGAGTGATGGGGAGAGCAGGGAAGAGGGGAGTAAAGGAAGGATGGAAGGGAGAGATAGAAATAGGGAATCGGCAATAAGTGAGAAGAGTGAGGTGGGAACAGGGAAGGGAAGGAAAAAGAGAGAGTGTGGCAGAGGAGAAAGGGAGGAGAGTGAGCAGAAGAGAGCATAAGGAGGAGAGGGCAGGGAAGAGCAGGTACGAGGGGTGAAGGTGAAAGGAGAAGGGGCTGAGGGAGAAGAGAGAAAGGGAGGGAGAAAGAAGAGAAGAGACGTGGGAAGACGAAGGGAAAGGGATGACAGACATGAGAAGAGGAGACAGTGGAGAACAAGGGAGAAATGAGAAAATAGAGAAGTGATAAGACGGAGGAAGAAGCGGGAAGTAAAACCAGAAGAGTGAAGGGGAGGAAGAACATAGGGGGAGGAAAGGGGAGTTCTGCTGGAAGGGGAGGAAAGAATGAGAAGGGAGGAGAGGGGAATGGAGGGAGATGGCGAGAGGAAAATGCAAGACAGTGGAGTGCAACAAGTAGAAGAGGGAGGAGAATAGATGGGCTAAGGGAAGGGGAAGAAGTGGACAACAGCAAGAGGGAACAGAGGGAAGAGGAGAAGAGAAGGAAGGGGGTAAAAGGAAGAGGAGAGAAGAAGAGTAGGGAGGAATAAAGGAAAGGGATAAGGCAAGATGGAAGAGGGACGAAAAGTAGGGAAGAAGGAAGTGGATGGTAGAGGGAAAGGATGGAGTAGAAAGAGGAGAGCAAAGGGAAGAGAAGACATTAGGGAGGGGAGGAAAGGAGAAGGAGGATGAAGAGAAGAGCAGGGTGGAGAGGAGAGGCAACAGGAATTAGAGAGGAGAAAAGAAGGAGGAAGAGGGGGAAGGTAATAGAGGAGGGAATGAGAAGTGAAGATCAGAGGGATGAGAAGAGACAAGGAGAATGGAGTGATGGTGATACAGGAGAGAAAGCAGGAAGAAGGGATGTAGTGGTAAGCAAGTGGAGGACGTAGGAGGAAACATGGATGATGGGGAGAGAGAGAGAAGGTGGAAGTTCTAAATGGCACAGTGAGGAAGTAAGAGGAAGGACTGAAGAGAAAGACTATGGCAGAGGGAGGATAGAGGATGTAGAACAGAGGATGAAC
>CM052722.1:98724921-98801223 GCA_028551405.1 Uromys caudimaculatus
AAAGTAAGATCTGAGGAGAGAAGAGGGAGGAAATGAGTAGAGGAGAGAAGGGAAGGGAAGATCAGAGAGGAGAGAAGTTTAGGAAGAGGGGAATGAGGAGAAGGAAAGGGAAGATGGAGGGGAGGGGAGAGAGAGCAGAGGGAAGGGAAGGGAAGGGACATGAGCTGGTGTGAACATGCATGGCCCAGAGAGTGATCCTTTTAGGAAGTGTGGCCCTGTGGCAGTAGGTGTGGCCTCTGCAGAGGAAGTGTGTCACTGTGGGGGCGGGAGTTAAGATCTCCTTCTAGTAACATGTGAGGCACTCTTCTGTTTGTCTTCTCAATGAGATGTAGAAGTCTCAGTTCCTCCTGTGATATACCAGCCTGGAAGCTTCCTGCTTTGATGATAGTGGACAGAATCTCTGAACCTGTCAGCCAGAACCAATTAAATGTTGTCCTTCGTAAGCATTGCCTTGGTCATGGTGTCTTTTTACAGCAACTGAAACCATAACTAAGACAAAAGTTGGTTCCAGGGATTGGAATATTGCTGTGACAGCCCATACCATGCTTGTTGCTGTTGTAGTTGGTGGTGGTGGTGGTGGTATTGTAGTAATGTGGATTTTGGGACCCTGGAAACAATGGAATGCTCTACGTGGGGTTTAATGGGCCATTTTAGTAGAATCCTGGGAGTCACTTGATTTGAAATCAGGCTGGCTCAAGTAGTGTCAGAAGAGAGCCATTCTAGTATATTGCCTGGAGATTGTTCTTAGGATGGTTTGGTGAATAATGTGACTGCTTTTTGTCCTAGTCTGAAGAGATGACCTGAGGCTAAGGTGAAGAGATTCAGAGTGGCTGCACTGAGAAAGGAGGTTTCAGAAAGCCTTGCATAGACTCTACCCTGAGGTTCATTCTTATGAAGAGTGTTTTGATCAAGCATAGCAAAGTGAGAAAGGAAAAATACAAAATATTTTTTGAAAGGTTAAAGGGGCAGCAGGAAATGAATTAGAACTAAGTCCTCTGTTCAAGGAAATTCAATGGAATTAAGGGAATGATGATCTCACGGCAGGATCCCACTCAGCTGAAATGATTGTTTAAACATTTGCAGTTGAACGTGGGAAAGTTATATCTTGTTAGGCATTATTATGACTTATTTATTGTTTTAATTTGGATATAGCCGTATATGACTATATTTCTTGAGATTATGAATATGTGCCAAATTGACAAGGGATGCATTGTGATGGCTATTCTTGGCTGTCAACTTCACTCTCTGTGGAATGAACTACAAGGCAGAACTTGTACAGATCTTGTGAAAAGGTAAAGAACAGCCTTACTTTCAGGTGTGGAGATTCATGACTTTAATCCCAGCACTCAGGAGACAGAGGCATGCACAACTCTTGAGTTCAAGTTCAGTCTACAGAAAAAGTCTCAGTACAGTCAAGCTTAGGCTGTGAAGGAGTTGGAAAACAGAAATCTGGGCCTGATAATAGGACGGGGATGGGTGGGTTGTTCCAACCAGAACAAGCAGAAGAACTTGGAAGCTCTGGCCATGTGGCTCTGGAGTTAGAGGCGTGAGTATGAGGGCTTTCTGGGACAGCTGATGCTGGTTAACTGAAGATAAGAAATTAGCATCATAAAAAGAGATAAGCATGACTGAGGTGAATTCTGGGAAGAGTTTTCTGAGAGCACAGAGAAGCTGTGTCCTCGAGATTGATATGATACCTGCAGCTAGACTTGGAAGAATCACGAAGTTGGTAGCGGTTTTGACGGCATGAAGGGGGTCGTGGACAACTAGGGAATGGAATGTAGAATTGTGAATATGCTTGGCCCTCGAGAAGTGGCACTCTTGTGTGTGTCCCCTTGGTGGAGTATGGGCGGCCTTGTTTGAAGAAGTGCATCACTGAAGTAGTGGATATTGAGTTGGTATGTTCTAGCGTTGCCCAGTGTGGAAGCCATACTCCTCCTGGCTGCCTGCAGAATATGGTCTTTTTCTGGCTGCCTTTGGATCAAGATGTAGAACTTTCTGCTCCTTCAGCACCATGTCTGCCTGCATGCTGTCCTGCTTCCCACAATGATGGTATTGGACTGAACCTCTGAAATTGTAATCCACCCTAATTATCTGTTTTTTTTTTATTAGTTGCCTTGGTCAAAATCTCTATTCACATCAATGAAACCCAAACTAAGGCAAGGAGGGAAGAGGACCAATAGAGAAGACAGCAAATAAGAGAAGATCAGGAAAAGTAGGCAAGAGTGAATAAGAGGGAAGTGGGGGAAGGAGGAAGAGGAGGAGAGAGGAGGGGAAAAGGGAGGAAAGAGATGGTAAGGGAAACCAGGGCGTCAGAGGAGAGAGGAAGATGAAACTGGGAAGCTCAACGCTGATGGAAGATGAAGGAGGAGGAAAGAGGGAACTGGATAGAGGGGGAAAGATGGAAGGGGAGAAATGAGGGGAGGGAATGGAAGACAATAGAGGATGTTAGAAGGGTGACGAGGGAAGTGGACTGAGAAGGGATAAGACCAGAGGCTGGAAGGAGAAGAAAGAAGAAAAGATTGAAAGGATGGACAAGGAAAGAGAAGGGAAATGAGTAAGTACCTAGGGTAGAATAGGCAGGAGGAAAGAGAAGGCAGGAGGAAAGAGGATAGCAGAGGACAGAAATGGAAAGAAAACTTAAGATGGAAGAGAAAAGGAGAGACAAGAGGATGGAAGACAGAAGAGATTAAGAGGGGATAAGGAATGAAAGGGAAGAGAAAGGAGGACAGTAGGTGGGAGGCACAAAGAAGGCCTAAAAGGAGGAGGGAAGAGGAGGAAGGTAGAAAGAGAAAGGAAGAGGGCAGAGTGGGGAAAGAAAGCGCAGTCAAGAGGATGAGGAGAGAAATGAGGATGCAAAAGGATGAGGAATGAATGAGGAAGAGAAACAAGGAAGGAAGGGGAGGGAAGAGAGAAGGGGTGGGCAAAGAAAGCAGATTATGGAAGGGGAGATGGGGAAAAGATAGAGGAAAGTGTGTATAGAAGTGTAAGTGAGAAGATGAAAGAAGAGGGAAGAGTGGCAAAGAAGAAGGAAGAGGGATGAGGAAAGAAAAAAGAGAAGTCAAGTGGATAGAAGAGGAAATGAAATAAGAGTGATGAGGGAAGAGGGAATGCTGAAGAGAAGGGAAGACAGTGGATGGACGGAGAAGATGAGGGGATAAGAGAGAAGAGCTAAGAGGAAGAAAGAGAGAACGACGGAGTAGAAAACAAGAATAGAGGGAGGAGTCATAGGAGATTGGGGAGAAGGGGAGGAAGATTTTATGGTGTACTAAAAAAGGTGTCTGGGAAAGAGAGGGAAGTAGGGAAGCATGAAGAGGAAAGAAGAGGGAATAAGATGGAAGAGAAAGTAGCAGGAAAGATGAAGTAAGAGGTAAAGATGTGGAGGAGGAACAAGGAAGACGGGATGGAGAGAAAAGAGGAAAGGGAGGATGAGTGAAGAGATGTGAGGGAAGAGTTGGGAAGAATGAAGAAAATAGGAAACAGAAGAGAAGTATGGACATAGGGGAGACAGAAGAGGGAGATGGGAAGAAGTAGACAGAGGAAGTGGTGGGACTGGGATGAGATAAGAGGAGGGGTGTTGAGTCGGAAGAAGAGGGAGGATGAAAGAAGAGGGAGGAAGGAAAGTGAGGAAGAGGGGAAGGAAGGAGAGTGGTCTGGAGGAGAGGAGGTACGAGAGAGAGTAAGTGAATGAAGGAAATGACAGAGGAAGAAAGAATAGTGAGGAGCAACGAGGGAAGAATGCGCAAGACGATAGTGGGGAGAGAACAGAGGAAGAAAGGAAAAGGAGGAGGTAAGAAGAGGAAGTGGGAAGTAGGGGAAATGTAAGGGTGAGGGAGGAGGGAAGAGAATGAAAGAGGGAAGGGTAGTGAGGAGGGACAAAGACAATAAGGTCAGGAATGAAAAGGAAGCAGCAGGAAGGGGGAAGTGGGAAGGAAAAAGACAAAGCTAGCGAGGGAAAGGGGATGGAAGAGGTAGACGAGGGAAGAACAGAAGAGAAAGGAGACGTTTACCATGCCTACAAGGGAAGGGATGGAAAGGCTTGGTGAGTGAAATGAGGGAAAAGGAGAAAGAATGAGAATAGAGGCAGGAGAACTGGAAAGGGCAGGGGGAGGGAGTTGGAAGTAGATGATAGTGCAAAGGGAAGAAGAGAAGGAAAGAGGGAACATGAAGGAGGCTGGAAGAGGAAGGAAGTGGAAAATGGAAGAAAGTGGAGAGAAGGTGAAGGTCATGAGGAAAGTGGGAAGATAAAGGAAGAGAAAGGTAGAGGAGGAAAGAGGATGGAGATGAAAAAGAAGGGAAAAGGGAAGTGGGGGAAGGGGGGAAGATGAACAAGAGGGAATCAGGATTGAGGTCAAAATTCTAGGATAGAACAGGAATGAATAGGTGTGAAGGAAGAAGGAAAAGGAGGGAAGAGAGAGTACTTAAGAAGGGAAGATGGAAGGGGAGAGAAGAGAGAAAAGAGAGAGTGATTAGAAAGAAAAGAATGAGGATGGAAGAATGAAAAAGAGGGAATAGAAAAAGGAGGGAGGAAGGAAAGTGATAGAAATGAGGAGGGCGTGTGGAAAGGAGAAGAGTAGGTAAGAGAGACTGGGGAGGAGCTATGAGTCCTGAAGGGTTTGAGGAAGGAATAGGGAAGTGGAGGGATGAGAATGAGCAGGGACTGAGGAAGAGGAGAAGAGATGGGGGGGAAGGAGGTTTGGCTATGAGAAGGGAAGAGAGGAAAGATGAAGCAGGAAGAAGATGGAGGATTGAGGAGGAAGTGGTAGGGAAGAGGAAGGAAAATGTAGATGAAGGGAAGAGATGGAAGAGTGAAGGAGAGGGAAGAACGACAATCCAGGAAGACGGTGGTAGAGGAAGGAGGAGGAAAAGAAAGGAAGCAGGAAGAGAAAGAAGGGGAAACTGACCGATGAATAGTCCATGGAAAAGAGTAGGAAAGGGGGGAAGAGTGAAGGGGAATGAGGAAGAAAGGGGAAATGGAAATCAGGGAGAGGATGCAGGGGATAGCAGAGGCAGAGGGCAGAAGAGGGAAATGGGACAAGCGAGGAGGAGGAGGGAGTACAAGGGAGAAGAAAGAATGGAAGAGGAGGGAAGTGATGGAGGAGAAAAATGAAGCGGGAAGAGGAAGAGGTGAGAAGCATAGGAAAGGGCGAACTGGAAATGGAAGAAAGTCGAAAAGAGGATGGAGGTTTGGACAGAATGGCTTAAGAAAGTGAAGGGATGAGGGAATTGGGAAGACAAGATAAGAAAGATGAGTGAGGTGAAGGAAGTCAGAGCAGTTAGGAAGAGGAATCAGACAGAAAGATCGAAACATGAAAAGTGGGTTAGAGGGGGCTTGAGAGATGGCTCAGCAGTTAAGAGCACTGACTGCTCTTCCAGAGGTCGGGAGTTCAAATTCCAGCAACCGCATGGTGGCTCACAGCCATCTGTAATGGGATCTGATGCCCTCTGGTGGTGCATCTGAAGTCAGCTACAGTGTACTTACATAAAAAACAAGTAAATCCTTGGGCCTGAGCAAGCGGGGCAGGAGCAAGAAGGGGGACAAAAAAGATGTGGGTTAGAGAAAATGAGAGAAGACAGGGGAAGAAGGATAGAAGAGGAAAGGAGGGAGAAGTAGGCCTGGAAGGGAAGGGAGGTAGGAAGAGGACAAGAGTGGGAAGAGGGAAGAGGGGTGTGACACAAAGGGGAACAGGCATCAGGAGACATTGGGAGCAAGGAGGGGAAGGAACTGGAAGGAGGAGGGAGGAACAATGAGGAAGGCAGGTGAGGGATGACAGAAGAGGGGTAAGAGTGGAAGGGATGGAACAGAGGGGACGAGGGAAGAGGAGGAAAGGGGGAAGGAAGGAAAACAGAGGGAGTGAGGGAGAGAAGACTAGGAGGTAAGAGGAAAGTAGAGCTAGGGCAGAGGCAAGAATCTAGGAGAGTAGAGTGTGTTGGAAAGAATAGTAGGAAGGAGGCAAGGGGGATGAGGGAGGAGTGAAGGAAGAAAAGGAGGGAAGAGGAATGGAGGTCAGTTAAGAGTGAGGATAGAAGAGGAGGGAGGACAGAGGAGGAGGGAGGACACAAGATGAGGGAGGACAGAAGATGAGGGAGGACAGAAGAGGAGGGAGGACAGAAGAGGAAGGAGGATAGAGGAGGACGGAAGACAGAAGAGGAGAGAGGACAGAAGAGGAGGGAGGACAGAAGAGGAAGGAGGATAGAGGAAGAGGGAGGACACAAGAGGAGGGAGGACAGAAGAGAAGGGAGGACAGAAGAGGGGGAGGACAAAAGAGGTGGGAGGACAGAAGAAGAGGTAAGACAGAAGATGAGGGGGGCCAGAAGAGGAGGGAGGACAGAAGAGGAAGGAGGATAGAGGAGGACGGAGGACAGAAGAGGAGAGAGGAAAGAAGAGGAGGGAGGACAGAAGAGGAAGGAGGATAGAGGAGGAGGGAGGACAGAAGAGGAGGAAAACAAGTTTTCGAAAGAATATGAAAGTGGCATGGGAAGGAAGGCGAAAATGGAGGAAAGAGGCAACAGGAGTTAAGTGGGAAGAGATGTTAACAGGCAGGAGGATGGAAAGAGAAGAGGAGGACAGAGAATGGAAGAGAGAAGTGAAGAGAAGAGAAGGGAAGAAAAATGAGAAAGGATGACAGAGGAATGAAGAGATAAGATTATAGAACAGGCAGGGTTTGCAAAGGGAAGAGAAGAGGAAAGAGGCAGAGGAGGAGAGAGGAAAGGGAGAGGGAGAGGAAATGAAGTGTGATGGAGGGGAGTGGCGGGAGGAGAAAGAAGAGAATGGGGAAGAGGAGAGTGTAGGTTCAGAGAAGTGTTAGGTGAGGAGTGGGAAAGGTAGAATACCAAGGAGGTGAATATAGGGACCAAGAGGGAGAGGAGGAAGGAAGGAAGAGGAGGAGGGAAGCATAGAGAAGAGCCAAGAAGAGGGAAGAGACAGGTAGAAGGAAGAGGAGAAAAGAAGAAGGGTTGAGAGGAAGAAAGAGGGTAGAAGAAGTCAGGAAATGGATGAAGGAGGAGAACAGGAAAGGAATAGGAGGAAAGAAGGAAGAGGAAAGGAGAGGGAAAGAGATTGAGTAAGGAAGAAGAAAGGAAAGGGAAGAGGAAAGGTCAGTGATGAGAGGGAAGAGGAGAAAGGACGATGGAGATAAGAGACCACAGACGTAAGAAAGAATAGAAAGGAGGGGGGAAGAGGAAGAGGGGGAAATAATAGAGGAGGGAAATGAGAAAGGGGGATAAGAAGGATGAGGAGAGAAAAGGGGAGAAGAAAGGAGGAGTTGAGAGAAGCGGAGAACGAGAAGGGATGGAGAGGGGCTCTGAGGGGAGGGAGAAGTCAGGGGATGGAATGGGAAGGTAGAGGAAAGGGAGGGAGAAAGGGGGAAGTGGAGGGAACAGGAGGGAAGAGAGAAGAGAGGCAGGAAGAGGTGGGTAGAAAGGAGTGCAAGGACGAGAAGGGAAGAAGAAGGACGAGAGACTGTAGTCAGGGAGGAAAGCAGCAGAGAGGAAAGGGGGAAAAGAAAAGAGGAATGAGGAAAACGCAGAAGGAAGTGAGACGAAAGAGGTTCCAGAAAAGGTGAATGAAGGGAACAGGGGAGGCCTGAGAAATGTGCAGGTAAAATGTAATGGCGGATAGTGTGAGAGAAGTTGGGAAAATTGTAAAAAGAAAGGAAAAGGAGAGAGAAGACAGACAAGGAGAAAGGAAGAAGAGGGTAAAGGAAGAATGAAGGAAGGAGAAAAGAGAACAGATGAGGGAAGAAGAGAATATAGGAAAGATGAGGAAAAAGAGAAAGGGATAGAGGAGGAAAGAATGTATAGGAAGGAAGTGGAGGGAGGAAAGAAGGTGGTAGAACATGGAGTAGGGGAGTGGAGGGATGAAGGAAGTGAAAGGAAGAGGAGGGAGCAGAGAACAAGGAGGAGGATGGAAGAGGATGGAAGAGAACAGGAATGTGATGCTGAGGAAAGAGAAGGGAAAGGGGAAGAGGAGAGGGAAGATGAGGAAAAAGAGGAGAACAAGGAGGGAAGAGGAGAGGGAAGAGGAAGGAAGGAGAACAAGGAGGCAAGAGGAGAAGACGAGGGAAATAGAAGAGAAGGGAAAAGGAAGAAATAGGTGAAAAGGGGAGAAGATGATAAGAGGGACAAGGAGAGAAGAGAAGGAAGGAAAGAAGAGGGAGGAAGAGGGAAGTACAGCAGTGAGGAGGAGGGAAGGGAACGGAAGAGAAATTGGGAGAATGGAGATAAGAGGGATGATTGACTTGGAGGTAAGAAAAAAGGTGGGAGGGGTGAGAACGGAAGATGACAAGAAAAGAAAAAGGAGGGATGGAAAAAGAAGGAACAGGGAAAGGGGAGAGAAAAAAGGTGGACAATGAAGAAGAAGAAAAAGGAAGAGAGGCAGAAGGAAGGAAAGGGGAAAAATGGGAGGAGGGTAAGGAAAGTGACAGGAGGAGAAAAGAGCAAGGAAGAGGAAGGAAGGAGAGAGGATGGGGTAGGGAGGAACAGGGCGGTGGGAAGAGCAGAAAAGAGGAAAAAGCTGTTAAAGGACTAAAGAGGGAAGAAACAGTTATGAAGGAAAAGCAGTCAGAAATGCAGAGAAGAGCGAAGAGCAGTGACGGGGTAAGGGGGGAGAAGGAAAAGGTGGAGGATGAAAGAGGAGAAAGGAGGGAAGAAGGCAGGAAAGAGAACAAGCAGGAGGAGAGAAGAATGAAGAGATGGGCAAGGGAAGAGGGATGAGGAGAGAGGAGGAAAGAGGAAGGCGGGTGAGGGAAGAGGAAGGAAGTCAAGGGAAGACTGAAGATAAAGGGAGGGAGGAAAAGGACAAAGAAGAGGAGAAAAGAGGATGAGAAAGGAGGGAAGAGAAGAAAGGAGTAGGAAGCACGGAAGCAAAGAGGACTTTCGTGGAAAGACAAGGAGGATTTAGTGAGGATGAGAAGGAAGGGAAGGGTATAAGGGAGATATGGAAAATGGAGAGGGGGGAGACAAGAGAAATAGAAGGGAAGTGGGAAGATAAGGGGGAAGGAAGGAGATGGGAATTCTTGAGGAGCCCAGAAGAAGAAGGAAGAGTAGGGAGGAAGGAAGAATGCAGTGGAATGTAAACCTGAGAGGCGCGATGAGGGAAGAAATGTGAAGAGATAAGGGAAGTGAGCAAATAAAGGACAGAAGGAGAGAACCAGGAGCAATGAGGGAAGCGGAGGGACGAGGGAAGAGCTAGAAGGAGGGAAGTGGAGGAAATTGTGAATAGGAGGGAAGTGTGAAGAGAAGGAATTAAGAATAAGGGAAGAGGAGAGATAGGAGAAAGGAGGGGAAGAGGGAAATGGTGGGAGGAGGAGATATGGAAAAGGAGGGATCAGGATTGAGGTAGAGTTTGAAGGACTAAGGGAGCAGGAGGAAGCACCACTGAAGAAGGAAGAAGGACCGAAAGCCATGGGTGAAGACAGGAACATGGAGGGAAGATGGCACAATATAAATGAGAAGCAAAGATGAAATAGGAAGACTGAAGGAAGAGGGCCGGAAGGAGGGCAGAGGAATGAAGAGGAAATTGAAAGGAGAAAAACGAAATAACTGCAGGGGAGAACAGAAAGATGGGAAGAGGCGAGAAGAGCAAAAAGGAGGCAAGAGTGAAGGACAAAGAGGGACTACGAAGTAGGAGGAGGAGTAGTGAAGAGTAAGATGTGAAGAAATGAGAAGAAGAAGAAAAGAGAAAAAGAAAGGTGGGTGAGGAGGGAACAGTGAAAGGTGTTAAGGGAGAAGAAAGTGGAAGAGAGAAGAGACAGGAACGAAGGTGGAGGAGAAGGAAACCTGGAAGAGGAAGAAGAGAGAAAAGGAGGAAGTGAAAGGTGAGGGAGGGAGGAGGATGGAAGAAAACAATGAGAGAAAGGAGGGAAGTGGAAAGATGAAGGAAGAGGTAGGATGAGGGAAGTTGAGGGAGATAAAATAAGCAAGAGGGACTACATGGGAAGTTGGCTGAAGAGGAAAGAGGAAGAAAGAGGAAGGGAAGAAAAGAGGAGAGAAAGAGAGGGTGAGGGAGAAGAGAAGAGGGAAGATGAAAGATGATAGAGGTTAGAAGATGAAACAGGAGGGAGGAAGGAGACAGAATATGAGGGGTGAGAGTGGGAAAGGAGGAGAGAGGAAACAGTAGGTAAGAAAGACTGGAAGGGAAGAGCTAAAAGGACAGAGTGGGGAAGAGGAGGGACAAGGGGAGTGGGGATATGAGGGACTAGCACTGGTAAGGAAGAGCATATAGGAGATAAAAGACAGAAGAAAAGAGAGGAGGTAGACGGGAAAGGAAGGATGTATCAAGTAGGGGAGGAGGAAATAGGAGTGAGAAATGAAGAAGAATGAGGAAGGAGGAGGACAGAGGTGAGAATGGGATAAGAGCAATGCGAAGGTAAGGAGGGAAAGAGGAAAGAATGAGAAGGGAAGAGGAAAGAAAGAAAATGGGAAATAAGCAAGAGAGAGGAAGAGGAGAAACAAGAAGGAAGAGGAGAGAAAAGGAAGAGCTAAAATAAGATCAGGGAAGGGAAAAGGAAGAATGAAAAGTGAAGAGGATAGAGGAGGACATAGGAAACGAGGGTGAGAGAGGATAAAGACGGGGAAGAGGAAGATTCAAGTAACAAGGGAAGAGAGAAAGGAGTAGAAAGGAAACTCAGATTAAAGCAGAAAAGCATGAAAGTAAGAAAGTGGGCAAGAGGAGGAGATTTGGAAGAAGATAGTATAGGGTGTGGGAGGAGGGAAGAGGACTGAAAAAGGGAGAGGATGAAAAGAGAAGAGGAGAGAAGAGGGAAGAAACAATAGGAGAGAAGGGGAGAGAGAAGCAAAGAAGCTGATGAACAAATGGAGTAGAGGAGGGAAGTGTGGAGAGAATGCAGTAGTGAAGACAGAAAATAAATAAGATGGGAGGAGAGAGACAGGGAAAGTGGGGGGAAGAGGGAAGAGGAAACGGAATGATGAAGAGGAGGGAGGACAGAAGGGAGAAGAGGAATGAAGCTTGAGTGTTGGGGAGAGGAATAAAAGAGGGGAGAAAGGGAGGGATGGAAGGGAGAGATACGGAAAGAGGGAATCCGCAATAACGGTGAAGAGTGAGGTGGGAATGGGAAGGAGAAGGAGAGGGGGAGAGTGTAGGAAAGGAGGAAGGATGGAAGAGATGGGAGCATGAAAGAGCAAGGAGGACGGGTGAGGTGGAAAAAGAGAAGGGGTTGAGGGAGAAGAGAGAAAAGGAGGGAGGAAGAAGAGGAGAGATGTGGGAAGATGAAGGGAAGGGGGATGACAGAAAGGGGAAGAAGAGACAGGAGAATAAGACAGAAATGAGAAAAGAGAGAAGTGGTAGGAGGAAGAAGCGGGAAGAAGAAACAGAGGAGTGAAGGGGAGGAAGAAGATAGGAGGAGGAAAGGGGAGTTCTGCTGGAAGAGGAGGAATGAATGAGAAGGGAGGAGAGGTGAATGGTCAGAGATGGCGAGAGGAAAATGCAAGAAAGAGGAGTGCAGCAAGTAGAAGAGGGAGGAAAATAGATGGGCTAAGGGAAGGGGAAGAATTGGACAACAGGAGGAGGGAAGTGAGGGAAGACGAAAAAGGGAAGAGGTGAGAGAAGGTAGAGGAGGGAGCAGGAAGTGTAAGGAACATTAAAGAAACAAGAGGCAAGATCAAAGATGGAAGAGGAAGGAGGAAAAGGAAGTGGATGATAGAGGGAAAGGATGGAGTCGAAAGGGGAGAGCAAAGGGAAGACAAAGGGTAGGCAGGAGGGAAATGGGAAGATAAGGGAAGGACAGAAGAGGAAGGGCTTGAAAGAGGGTCGAAGGGAGAGGTTATAATAGAAAGTAGAAACGAGGAACCTGGAGGAGGCAGGAGGAAGAAGGGAAGATGGAGGAGACAAGAGGGTGGTGAAGGGAAGAAGAGGGAGACGGGAATGCAGAGGAAGAACAAAGAAGATTTAAGAGTAAGGAAGAGAGAGGAGGGAGGAGGAGCAAAATGTCTAGAGGAAGAAAGAAGATGGAAAAGATAAGAGGATGCTGGATGTAAGAGGTGGGAGGAGGGAAGGGGAGGAATCAAAAAAAGAAGGATGGAGGGAAGAGGAAGGAACAGGAAAAAGGAACAGGGAACACAAGTCAGTACAGGACGAGAAGAACTGAGGACAATGATGGGAGTGGGATTTGAGGGAAAAATGAAAACTGGAAAGAGAGAAGAAGAAAGAATCGGACATAAGAATTAAGAGAAGGGAAGATGAGGGAAGGAAGGAGAGGATGGAAGTGGGAATGGGAGGGAGGAAGGTATGGGAGGAAAAAAGAAGAGGAATTAAGGGGGAACGATATGTGGGAAAGAAGAGCAAAGCAAGAGGGAGCATGGTAGATGGAGCGTGATGACACAGGAAGGAGAAAGGGAGTTGAAGTTCAGGGAGTCAGAAGGAGGGAAGGGAAGGGAAGAGAAGATGGAAGAGGGGGGAAACAATGGAAGAGAAAAGAGTAAGATGAAAAAGGAAAGGAGGGAGGAAAGGGACCAGGAATGATCAGAAAAGGGTGTGGAAGAGGGCAGTGGATAGAGGAGAGGAAAGAATAGAAGAGACAGGCATGAGGAGAGAAGAGGAGGGAAGTGGGAAGTTAGGAAAGTTGAAAGAGGTAGCAAGAGGAAAGAGAAGAGTAAAAGGGAAGGAGGAGGAAGGAATAAGAAAGGAGGAAAAGGGGAAGGAGGAAGAGAGGGGGTAAAGGAAAGAGCAAAACAGGAGAACTGATGGAAGATGGAAGAAAGGGGAATAAAATAGAGGATGGGAAAGAGTGGGAGTGTAGTTAGAAGAGAGGAATAGGGAATAAGAAGCCCAAGGGAGGGTGAAAGAGAAGTATGGAGGCAAGTGGACAAAGAATGATGGAAGGTGAGGGAGGAGGATATTAGTGGGAAGAGGTAAGAAGAGTAAAACGGAGGAAATAGAGAATATAGAAGGAAGTAGTAGAGGGCAGTAGAAAGAGGAGAGGAGGGAGGAGGGAGAAGGATGGAAGTGTGCAGTGTAGGGAAGACGAAAACGGAGAGAAATGGGAAAGGAGAGGAGGGAAAATGGGAGACAAGAGAAGAGCAATCAGGAGGAGTCAGGGGAAGAGAAGGTAAACAGCACGAAGAGGAAAAGAGAAAAACCGATGGATGAGGGAATAGGGGGATGGGGAAAATGAGGGAAGAGGAAGAACAGGGAAAGATGAAAGGTTAAGGATGAGGGAAAGGAAGTGGATCTTTGGGGATACATGAGGGGCGATGGAAGAGGAGAGAAGACAGAAGGGGAGGGAAGAGTTAGGAGGGAAGGAGGAAGAAAGGCTCTAAAGGAGACTAAAAGAGGAGTGAGCAGGAGGGTGTAGGATAAAGTATGGAAGATAACAGGGAATCGGGAAGAAATAAAGGAAGAATAAGGGGGGAGTAAGCGAGGATAGAAGAGGGGAGAGGACACAGAGGGAGACAAGTGTGGCATAAGGAGGAAAAAAGAGGAGTGAGTCAAGAGAAGAGAAGAAAGGAGAGGCAGGAAGAGGGAAGAAAGAAGTTGGAGGAAGGATAGAATGTACAGAAGAGGGCAGAGAAGGAGGAGGAGAGGAGAGGTCAGGGGTGGAGGAGGGAAGAGGATAGAGGACAGAAGACACAGGAGAAGAAAAGTGATGACATCAGCGAAGAGCTGTTTAGAGCAAAGGGGTGGAGAAGAAAAGGAGGGGAAAAGGGAGAGGTGAGGATTGGGAAGAAGAGAGAGGTGGGAAGAGGGAGAGAAGGAAGGGAGGTAGAAATATAAAGAAAGAAGGGATGGATTGATGAGGAATGAAGAAGGAAAGAAGAACAGTGGGGAAGGATGACAGAAGAGGAGGGAGGGAAAAGAGGAAAGAAAATAGGGAAGATGGAAGAGGAAGGAAGAAAGGAAAAGAGAGGAAGTTGGAGTAAAGATAAGAGCAGAGTAGAGAAGAGGGAAGGAGAGGAAAGTGGAAAGTGAGAAATGGGGAAATTAGAGGAAAAATACAAGGAGGGAGTAGGAAAAATTGGATAAGAGAATTAGAAAAAGAAGGGAAAATGTGGGAGGAGAGCAGAAGGCATAAAAGACTAGTTAATGATGAGGAAAGAGGAAGTAAAACATGTGAAGAGGGATGAAAGAGGCAAAAGAAGAGGAAATGGGAAGGAGTTGGGAAAGAAGAGGGCAGGGGAGACAGGACAGAGGGAGCAGGGAAAAGGGAAGAGGAGGAAAAAACGGGGAAGATAGAGGAAGAAAGATGAAGGAGGACCGGTGAGAAGGAAGAACAGAGTGAGAGGCAGAGGACATGGAGAGAAGAGAGAGGAGGGAAGAGGAAGAGGAGGAACAGGGTAGTGTTAGGATCAGGATAGGAGAGAAGATGGAGGAGAGATGAGAGATGAGGTGGTGAGTCGTATTTGGAGGAAAGTAGAACAGGGAAGGAAGAGAGAGAAGACACAAGAAAGGGGAGAGAAGAGGAATCACAGAAGATAAAGGAGGAGGGAAGAGGACTGAACAGGGATGAGGAACGAAAATGTATGACCAGAAAAGTGGATGAGGAAAAAGAGTTAGAAGAGGAGAGGGGAGGGGAGGGGAGCAGAGAGGAGGGAAGGGAAAGTAAGATCTGAGGAGACAAGAGAAGGGGGAGGAGAGGAGAGAAGGGAAGGGAAGATAGGAGAGGAGAGAAGTCAAGGGAGAGGGAAGGGGAGAGGTAGGGGAGGAGAAGAAATGCAAGGAAAGGGAAGGTGAGCGAAGGGGAAGGGAGTGGAGGGGAGGGTAGAGGAGGGGAGGGGAAGAAAGGTAAGGGAAGGGAAAGGGAGGGGAGGGGAGGGAAGAGACATGAGCTGGTGTGAACATGCATGGCCCAGAGAGTGATCCTATTAGGAAGTGTGGCCCTGTGGCAGTAGGTGTGGCCTCTGCAGAGGAAGTGTGTCACTGTGGGGGCAGGAGTTTAAGATCTCCTTCTAGTCACTTGTGAGTCACTCTTCTGTTTGTCTTCTGTATGAGATGTAGAAGTCTCAGTTCCTCCTGTGCTATACCAGCCTGGAAACTTCCTACTTTGATGATAGTGGACAGAATCTCTGAACCTGTCAGCCAGAACCAATTAAATGTTGTCCTTTGTAAGCATTGCCTTGGTCATGGTGTCTTTTTTACAGAAACTGAAACCATAACTAAGACAGAAGTTGGTTCCAGGGACTGGGATATTGTTGTGGCAGGCCATACAATGCTTGTTGTTGTTGTTGTTGTAGTAATGTGGATTTTGGGACCCTGGAAACAATGGAATGCTTTAAGTGGGGTTTAATGGGCCATTTTAGTAGAATCCTGGGAGTCACTTGATTTGAATTCTGGGCTGGCTCAAGTAGTGTCAGTAGAGAGCCATTCTAGTATATTGCCTGGAGATGGTTCTTAGGATGGTTTGGTGAATAATGTGACTGCTTTTTGTCCTTGACTGAAGAGACGACCTGAGGCTAAGGTGAAGAGTTTCCGGTTGGCTGCACTAAGAAGGGAGGTTTCAGAAAGCCTTGCATAGACCCTACCCTGAGGTTCATTCCTATGAAGAGTGTTTTGATCAAGCAGAGCAAACTGAGAAAGGAAAAATACAAAATATTTTTTGAAAGTTTAAAGGGGCACCAGGAAATGAAATACAACTAAGTTCTCTGTTCAAGGAAATTCAATGGAATTAAAGGAATGGTGATCTCACGGCAAGATCCCACCCAGCTGAAATGATTGTTTATACATTTGGAGTTGAATAGTAGATAGTTTTATCTTGTTAGGCATTATGATCCATTTACTGTTTTAATTTGGACATAAGCAGATATGGCAATGTGTCTTGAGGTTATGAGTATGTGCCAAATTGACAAGGGATACATTGTGATGGCTATTCTTGGTTGTCAGCTTCACTCTCTGTGGAATGAACTACAATGCAGAACTTGTACAGATCTTGTGAAAGGTAAAGAAAGCCTTACTTTCAGGTGTGGAGATCCATGACTTTAATCCCAGTGCTCAGGAGACAGAGGCATGCACAACTCTGAGTTCAAGATCAGTCTACAGAAAAAGTCTCAGTACAGCCAAGCTTAGGCAGTGAAGGAATTGGAAAACATAAATCTTGGGAAGATATTGGAATCTGGGGGAGGTTGTTCCAACCTGAACAAGCAGAAGAACTTGGAAGCTTTGGCCATGTGGCTCTGGAGTTAGAGGCATGAGTATAAGGGCTTTCTGGGACAGCTGATGCTGGTTAGCTGAATATAAGAAATTAGCATCATAAAAAGAGATAAGTATCACTAAGGTGAATTCTGGGAAGAGTTTTCTGAGAGCACAGAGAAGCTGTCTCCCCAAGTTTGATTTGATACCTGCAGCTATACTTGTAAGAATCTCGAAGTTGGTAGTGGTTTTGAAGGCATGAAGGGGATCGTGGACAACTAGGGGATGGAATGTAGAATTGTGAATATGCTTGGCCCACAAGAAGTGTCATTCTTGTGTGTGTCCCCTTGGTAGAATATGGGTGGCCTTGTTGGAAGAAGTGCATCACTGTGGTAGTGGATATTGAGTTGCTCTGTTCTAGCGTTGCCCAGTGTGGAAGACATACTCCTCCTGGCTGCCTGTAGAATATGGTCTTTTTCTGGCTGCCTTTGGATCAAGATGTAGAACTTTCTGCTCCTTAAGCACCATGTCTGCCTGCATGCTGTCCTGCATCCCACAATGATGGTAATGGACTGAACCTCTGAAATTGTAATCCAGTCCCAATTATCTGTTTTGATGTGACTTTCCCTGGTCCAAGTGTCTCTTCATAGCAATGAAAGCCAAACTAAGACAAGGAGGGAAGAGGACCAATAGAGAAGACAGCAAAAAAGAGAAGATCAGGAAAAGTAGGTAAGACTGAATAACACGGAAGTGGGGGAAGGAGGAAGAGGAGGGAGAGGAGGGGAAAATGGAGGTAAGAGATGGTAAGGGAAACCAGGGGGTCAGATGACAGAGGATGAGGAAACTGGAAAGCTGAACTTTGATGGAAGATGAAGGAGGAGGAAAGAGGGAACTGGATAGAGGGGGAAAGATGGAAGAGGAGAAATTAGGGGAGGGAATGGAAGACAATAGAGGATGTTAGAAGGGTGACAAGGGAAGAGGACTGAAGAGGAATTGGGAGGAATAAGATCAGAGGCAGGAAGGAGAAAGAAGAAGAAAACTGTGAAAGGGTGGACAAGGAAAGAGAAGGGAAATGAGTAAGTAGGTAGGAGAGAAGAGGCAGGAGGAAAGGATGGTAGAGGAGGAAAACGAAAAGAAAAGAAGATGGAACTGAAAGGGAGAGGAAAGAGGACGGAAGACAGAAGATGATGAAGTAGGGATGAAGAATGAGAGGGAAGATGGAGGGGAGAAGAGTTAAGAGGGGAAAAGAAGGCCGACGAGGAGTAAGGAAAAGGAGAAAGGTGGAAAGAGGAGGGAGGGAGAGAAGGAGAAAGGAAAGAGCAGTCAAGAGGAAGAGAAGAGGAAGGAGGAAGGAGGGGGAAGGGGAAAGAAGACAAGGGAGGCAGGATGAGGGGGAAGAGAGAAGGGAGTGTTGGGTAAGAGAACTTATGACCGGGAGATAGGGGAAAAGGGAGCAGTGGAGGAAAGTTGGTAAATACTGTGAAGATGAAAGAAGAGGGAAGATTAGGGAAGAAGGAGGAAGAGGGACGAGGAAAGGTAAAAGAGAAGTCAAGTGGATGGAAGAGGAAATGAACGGAAGGGCGATGAGGGGGGAAGAGAAGGGAGTGCTGAAGAGAAGGTAAGACAGTGGATGGAGGGAGAAGATGAGGGGATAAGAGGAAGAAAGAGGGAAAGAGGGAGTAGAAAACAAGAAAGAATCGGAGGAGGTAGAGATAGGAGATTAGGAGAGAAGAGGAGGAAGAATTTATGATGTGGAAAGAGGAAAACGGTGTCAGGGAAAGAGAGGAAAGTAGGGAGAAGTGAAGAGGAAGGAAGAGGAGGGAAGATGAAAGAAGAAGTAATAGAAATGAGGAATCCAGAGATAGAGTTCTGGAGGAGGGATAAGGACCAATGGAAGCTGAGAAAAGAGGAAAGGCGGATGAGGGGAGAATTGGGACGGAGACTACCTGGATGACAGTAGAGATATAGACGATAGAGAATAGGGAAATGTGGGGACCTGGGAAGGCAGAGCACCAGGGAAGAAAGGGATGAAGCAGGGGGAGGAAGCTGGCAAGAGGAGCGATGAGAGGAGTCAGGAGTAAAGATGTTGGAGACTGGAAGAAGGAGTGCGAATGGGGAGAGAAGGGCTGGAAATAGGAGGAGGGAAAAGCAAGGGAATAAAATGTGGAAGGGAGAGTGAGAAGAAGGGAGAGCAGGGAGGATGTGAGATGTGATGTTGGGGAGCAGCTGTGGTTCTTTGTCCTCCGTTTTCTCCCTCAGTGTATCCAGGCACTGCTGCACAGTGGGCTGAGAGGATGAAGTGGAGTTGAGAATGGGTGAGGTCTGGAGGATACTGGTCCAGTGACAGTGATTACTGAAGGGAGAGAGAAGTCCTGCCCTGAGGATGTACAGTGATCACCTCTCTTAGATGATCTTAACTTATGCATATAACTTTATCCTGGGAGAGGTTGTACACAAACACTTTGTGGGGGTAAGAAAGGGCCATATATTCACTCTGGAGAGGATCAGGCATTAATCGGGGAGGATCAAATCATTGACTGGTTTAAAGTTCTGTGAATGCTTCATTTGTATGGAGAAGCAATCCAGGAATCTAAGGTCTTTGATGGCTTGGTTCTTATCAGGAAAGAGGTATTTGGAGCTGTGCGGAGGCCTGCTGGATGGTCTTTAAACAGGCAGAGTCTCCAAAAACAAGGTCCAAGAAGAGGAAGCCCTGCTTGTAATGGGATTCCTCCATTTTGGGAGGAGCTCAGGAAAGTAATGGGATCATGGTACAGTGAAAATTTAAATCTCAGGATTTCTCCACATCTTCTGCTCTTTTATTAGAAAATGGAGCAGTATCCCAATGGCCTTTATTTAGCCTCTCCCTTGTGAATGGCTTGGTACTTAGGCAGAACTCGATTGCTGTGGCTTTTCTAATGCTACTTATCTTCCTTTTTAAAAATTAGATGAGGCAGGGTGCCAGGAGCTGGACGGCTCTGAGGGCCAGTATGGGACAATGAGTAAAAGAAACCAAGCCACGAGGGGGTTGAGTAGCATGGGCTCCGGGCATTTGATATATAGCTTGCCCTGATATCCTGGTGGAGATCTTTGAGCGTTTTTATATTTTGATTCACCGGCAGAGATTCACTGGCATAGAAACAGCATTTCTCCCCCAACACAATGCAGGTCCCTCCGTGTTCTCCAGCTATGTCTAGAGCCCTCACTTTTTGGAGAGCAACCTGAGCTAGGGAGTTTTATCTGCAGTTCAAGGAACTGCAAACTGTCCTGGAATCCTTCACCTGATCAACCTTGTCCTGAACATTGCTAGCCAGATGGCTTTGGAATAATGGCTATTCCCAAAGTTCCTGTGGTATCAGTCAAGACTCAAGACCCAGTATGTGGAGCAGGGTGATGAAAATCTCTCTTTTCTTTTCATCTCCTCCCAGCTGCAAGGTGAGAATTCGGCCTTGTAGAGGACAAACTTGGGTCACAAACCTTAGGAAGGTATAGAAGTCTTAGGAAGGGGGTTGAATGCAGTCATCAGTAGTGTGACTACACCGGAGAAGGCTGCAGGTTAGCAAGTTTTGTCATGGTGAGTGATGCTGTGGGAGTAGGTAAGATGGGATCGTGACCAGGGCCTTGCCAGGCAAATGGCAGGGCCAAGTCAGAAACGTGAATGTTTTCTAGAGTCAGTGTGGGTAAGGGCCCATGGAGTCCATGACTCCAGATATTAATGGGAATAGCAGGCAATATTGCCCTGGAGAGAGAAGCACAGATGTGTTGAGAGGAGTTGTGCGGATGGTTAGTGGAAGGGGTTGGGCTATAGTAGATGTACTATAGCCAGGAGGAGGTAGTTGGACCTCCTTCTGAGATTGATTTTCCTACTGAAGAATATTAATGTGGGTAAAGACAGATTCAGAGACAAGGACAAGGTGACAGGAGACATGTAGGTCAGCTATAGGTTATTTAAAAAGCCATTAGTGTACAGCCTACACATGAATCCTGTTTGTCATTGTTTGTCCCAGGCACTGTGGAATGAAACTGAATGGGGCCATTCTAACTTGAGGACTCTCTTCAGCATATCCCATGCTGCACCCTCTATATATGGAGGAACCCTGGAAGCAGTCCCCTGTGTAATGGTGAGGAAAGCAAAGGAAGGGGCTGGGGTGCTCGGGATGGGATTCAGGCACAGAGGAATCTCCATCCTGGCCTAGCACCTTACATGTGGGGAGTCCTGGGGTCCTGCGATGGTGTTGTGTCTGTTGCATATCTCCCTAAGAAAGAATCTCCGGTGGTGGGTTGGGAAGAGCATGAGCAGGCACAGAATTGGAATGAAAAATAGCAAGGACAGCCCTTAAGAATCCAGGAAAGGGAAGCCTGTGGTGGGAACATGGCTGGGGCAGCAGCCACCAGGTCATGGATGTCCTTCTGTGACATCTAGTTATTTCACAGTGGATGGCATCCTGCCTCCACCATTCCTTTTTCATCAGCGAGAGTCAGGCAACTTCTTGGTCAGTGTGGTGGTATCTGTCATACCTTGCAGGGATCCTGTGGTGGATTGAATATGTGTGTCCCATAAAGAGTGTCACTATTAGGAGGTATGGCCTTGTTAGATAAGTGGGCACTGTGGGTATGGGCTTTGAGCCTCCTGTGCTCAGGCTCTGAGGTTATTTGGTGTGGAGTTTTTAAGGCTTTTTTATGGTATTGGTTTTTTTTTATACGTATCTTCTTCTATGTTATGCAATTCTTTTTTGATTGGGTGACAAGCAACATATCCAGTGCTTGTAAAATATCTGTCCCTAGAAGATTGTAGGTGACATTAGCTACTAGAGGGGACAAGGCATCTGTAGCTCAATCCAAGTCACCATCTGTAGTCCTGCTTAGTGCTAAGTGCCTAGGAACTGCCCCTTATGCCTAGGATTTCAGGCCCAGGGATTCACTTCTGATCTTGTGGTGTCTCCTGTTGTCCCTAAATTATTTTGTCTGCCACAGTATCAGTGAGGAATTTGAGTGGTCTGTTAGTTATTTTTGTTGTTGTTCTTTGGGTGGGCAACCTCTTAGATGGTGGATACCTTTTGAGCCTCTTTAGGATCAGTTTTCCCACTTACTGTGAAGGATGAGAGCTGTCTCAGGTTAAGTTTTAAGGTTCTAGTTGTTTTCTGTGTTTATCATACAGGGAGATACAATCCTTTTTTTCTAGTAGAAACCTTTTCATCGGTAGTACAGATTGTCTTAGGGGCAATAGAGACCCTTTGTAGGGAGGGTCTTTGTTGGTCATACATTTTTCTACTGTCCTGTTTCTCCACAGTTAAAGCAGATCCCTTGCGTTTTTATGGCTGCTCCTAAGCTTGAGATATGTGGAGTTACCTAGTGTGATGTTATTCTTATGTCTTGCATAGCCATGATCCACCTATCATAGTGTTCGTCTTTGAGAGCTTGGCTGGCAAGCTGAGACTCAGAGGTCATCCCCTCCTATATGATGTTTTTAGGAAGATGATCTCTGACTGCAGAGTCAGGAATTTTATATCCAAGCTCATTTTAGTTCTAAGAGTCATGTCAGATAGGGTTTTCACTGACGTCTGCAGAGAATAATCAGGGAGGGGACAGGCTCTTGTGAGCCAGAGAGTGGGGTGCTTCCATCCCAAGCTTGGATTGCACAAAGGTGTACCTGTCCATAGTAACCTGCTGGTTGTGATGTCTGTTTTGTTCCCATGGAAAAGACTCCCTGGCCAAAACGCCATGTGTGCTGTTGGATTTCAGACAGAGTTTAGGGACCATCTGCCAACACCAGAGAGTGCTCTGGCCAGAAGGCATGAGATGTCCTTTCAACATATCTGGACCCACTCATCTGCTCTAAGGGAAAACAAAGTAGGAAAAGATAAGACTGCCTTCTCTCAGAGTGTGGATGCTTGGGCTTTTGGGTTGAGACCAAAGGCAGTAGGTGGATGTGGGGGGACTCAGGGCTTGGGGCACTCACCCTTTTTGCTCTAACTGGAGGTCCTGTTGGATCCACATTGGCACCAGCTCTGGTATTCTTGTGGATCCAGCATGGTTCTTCATCTGTTGTTTTCTCCCTGTTAGGGTGCCTATGAGCCCTGGACACCAGGCTGGAAAGATGAATCAGCGCCTAGACCGGGTAGGGTCTGCACGATCCCATCCATCTGGGAGTGCCTCCTGGAAGGAGAAAACCTTCTCCAAAGTTCTTTAGTGAAACACCTCTATTTCAGACAATCGTAGCCTAATCTGGGAGGGCTTCTACTCAAACACTTTTTTGGAGGTGGAAAGGGCTGTATATGAACTCTGAAGAGTGGGCAGGAATGCTCAGGAGTGAACGAATTCTGCAGCTGGGATTAAGGTACTATGAATGCCTCAGTGGTCTGGAGAGGCATCCAGGAATCCCAGGTACTTGCTGGGAAGGATCTGATCAGGAAAGAGGAAGTTGAACATGGAGGTTTGCCAAGGACTACCAGACCTTCACCAGGTAGTAGGTGTGAGGAGTCAGGCTCCCAAGACAAGGAAAGAGAAGGGGAAGCTCTGCTTGTGAGGGGATCCCTCCCTTTTGCACTGAGCTCAGAGGAACTATCAGGTCATAGTAGACTGTGAAGTGAATTAGCAGGGTTTCCCACAGAAGGGACCAAGTGGAGGACACATAAGGAAAGAAGGGAGCAAGATGTGTCCTAATAAAGGAAGAAGAGGAATAAGAGTAGTGGATGGAAGAAGAGGAAGAGAAATGAGGAAATAGACAAAAACATAGGAAAGAGAGGAAAAGAAAAAAGATACAGGCAGGAAGAGTGGAAAGAGAGCAAAAAGGATGGAGAGAGTGGTGAGAAGAGGAAGTCAGAGGATGGTGGAGGGAGATAAGACCAGGGAAAAGTGGACGGAAGTGGAAGGGAGAGGGGTGAAGAAAGAAAATAGATGCTGGGATGCAGGAAAGAAAAGATAAGGGAGGAGGAGGACAGAAAAGATGAGAGGGAAAAGGAGGGAAGGGAGAAGAAGACAGAAGAGGCAAGGGGTTTGTCTTAATCAGGGGTTCTATTCCTGCACAAATATCATGACAAAGTAGCAAGTTGGGGAGGAAAGGTTTTATTGAGCTTACGTTTCCACGGTGCTGTTCATCACAAAAGGAAGTCAGGACTGGAACTCAAGCAGGTCAGGGAGCAGGAGCTGTTCCAGAGGCCATGCAGTAATGCTGCTTACTGGCTTGCTCAGCTGGCTGTCTTATAGTGACCAAGACTACCAGCCCACAGATGGTACCATCCACAAGGTGCCCTCCCCATTTGGTCACTAATTGAGAAAATTCCTTACCGCTGGATCTCATGGAGGCATTTCTCAACTGAAACTCCTTTCTCTGTGATAACTCCAGCTTTTCCCGAGTTGACACAGAAAAATAGCCAGTAGAGGGTTGAAAGAGGGAAGAGGAGAGCGGAGGAAATAGGAAGGCGGAGGAAAGTTGAGGAAAGAAGATGAAGGGGAAATTATGGAGCAGAAACGGTAGGAAACAAGGAAGAGATTCCGCGATATGTGTGGAAGAAGCTGAAGATAGGACTGAAGTAGAGGTAAGAGTAAGGAGGAAAGAGGAAGAAGGAGAAAGTAGGAAAAGGGAGCAAAGAGGCAGGAAGAAGGAAGAGGAGGGGAAACAAAGAGGATGGAGGATGTAAGAGGTGGGAGCAGGGAAGGGGAGAAAGCAGAAAAGAAAAGGGAGGGAAGAGGAAGGAATTGAGAGGTATGAAGGGGGACAGAAAATGGGAGATGATGGAAGAGGAGGAAAGAGAACAAAGTAGTAAATGCAGGGGTCATAGAGAATGGTAGAAGATGGAAGATGAGAAATAAGGGAAGAAGAAGGAATAGGGAACAGGTGAAAGACATGAAATGAAAAGGAGAAAAGACAGAAGAGAAGGAACCTGAAAGATAAGAGGAAGGAATCCCTGAATGGAGGTGATATGAGAGAAGAGAGATCAGGAGGTAAGATCTAAGAGAAGGAAGGGCAGGCAAGTAGGGACCAGGAATGAGGAGGGGAGGAAGGAAAAAGGAGTGAGGGGTAAGAGTTGGGAAGAGAAGAGGAAGGGAGAGAGACAGGGAGGACAGAAGAAGGAAAGAGAGTAGAAAAGAGAACATGGGAGGAAATATGGAGAACCAAAGATAAGTTTGGACTGCAGTACAGAGGTTGGAGGAGGAGAACATCAAGATGCGGGAGGAGGGAGACGCTATAAGAAAGAAGATGAGTCAAGTGGAAGGAAATCAGAGCAGGAGGGAAGCGGGATGTGACAGAAAGAGGAGGGAAACATGAAAAATGCGTTAGAGAAAATGGGAGAAGAGAGCGGAAGGAGAAATGAAGACGAAAGAGGAGAAAAATGGACACGGGAGTAAGGGAAAGAGGGAAGAGGGTAGTGGGAAAAGAGGGAAGAGGAGGAGGAAAGAAGGGAGAGGAGGTACTAGGAAGTGGAAGGGAAGAGCTAAAGGGACAGAGTGGGGATGAAGAGGGACAGGGGATGGGCATATGAGGGAGCAGCGGTTGTAAGGAAGAGAACATAGGAGAAAAACGAAGTCTGAAGAAAAGAGGATGTAGATAAGAAAAGGAAGGATGGTTCAGGTGGGGGATGAGGAAATAGGAGTGAGAAAGGAAGAGGATTGGGGAAGAGGAAGGACGGAGGAGACAATGTTGGTAAGAGCAATGCAGGGGAAGGAGGGAAAGGAGTGATGTGGGAAGAGGAAAGAAATAAAGGAAAGAAGAAGAGAGGAGATAGAAGGAAGAAGAGGGAAAAGGAAGTAATAGCTAGAAGAAAGTGCGGGCAGAGAAGAAGGAAGAATGAAAAGGGAAGAAGAGAGAAGAGGAACTAGGAAAGTAGAGTGAGAAAGGATGAAAAGAGGGGGGGTAAGAAAGAAACAAGGAATGAGGGAAGAGAGAAGAAGAAAACCACTAAGCACAAAAGCAGGCAAGCATGCAAGCAAGAACTAATGAATCCGAGATGGAAGGAGGAGATAGGAGGAAGGAATGGGAGGAGAGAAGGAGAGAAGATGGGAAAAGAAAGAACGGAAAACAGAAGAGGGGTCAAGAGGGAAGAAACAACTAGAGGGAAGAGAAGAGAGAAGACAAAAAGCTGCGAGAGCAAATGGAGTAGATGAGGGAGGTGTGGAGAGAAGGGAGTAGTGAAGACAGAAAAGAAAGAAGATGGGAGGAGAGAGAAGGGGAAAGTGGGGGAGAAGGGAAGGGGATAAAGGAAGAGGAGGGAGGAGAGAAGGGGAAAGAGGGATGAAGCTGGAGTGATGGGGAGAGGAGAGAAGAGGAGAGAAAAGGAAGCTGGAAGGGAGAGATAGAAATAGGGAATGGGCAATAAGAGAGAAGAGTGAGGTGGGAACAGGGAGGGGAAAGGAGAGTGTGTGCAGAGCAGAAAGGGTGGGAGGAGAGTGAGCAGGAGAGAGTGTAAGGAGGAGAGGGCAGGGAAGAACAGGAAGGAGGGGTGAAGGTGAAAGCAGAAGGGGCTGAGGGAGAAGTGAGAAAGGGAGGGAGGAAGAAGAGGAGAGACATGGAAAGATGAAGGGAAGGGAATGACAGACATGGGAAGAGGAGACAGGAGAACAAGAGAGAAATGAGAAAAGAGAGAATTGGGAGGACAGAGGAGGAAGCGGGAAGTAAAATCAGAAGAGTGAAGGGGAGGAAGAAGATAGGAGGAGGAAAGGGGAGTTCTGCTGGAAGAGGAGGAAAGAAGAATGAGAAGGGAGGAGAGGTGAATGGTCAGAGATGGCGAGAGGAAAATGCAAGAAAGAGGGATGCAGCAAGTAGAAGAGGGAGGAGAATAGATGGACTAAGGGAAGGGGAAGAAGTGGACAACAGGAGGAGGGAACAGAGTGAAAAGGAGAAGAGAAGGAAGGGGTAAAAGGAAGAGGGGGGAAGAATTGTAGGGATGAATAAAGAAAAGAGAGAAGGCAAGATGGAAGAGGGACGAGACGGAGGGAAGAAGGAAGTGGATGGTAGAGATAAAGGATGGAGTAGCAAGAGGAGAACAAAGGGAAGAGAAGACATTAGGGAGGGGAGGAAAGAAGAAGGAGGATGAAGAGAAGAGCAGGGTGGAGAGGAGAGGCAACAGGAATTAGAGAGGAGAAAAGAAGGAGGAAGAGAGGGAGGGTAATAGAGGAGGGCAATGAGAAGTGAAGATCAGAAGGATGAGAAAAGACAAGGAGAAAGGAGTGATGGTGATACAGGAGAGAAAGCAGGAAGAAGGGATGTAGTGGTAAGCAAGTGGAGGATGTAGGAGGAAACATGGATGATGGGGAGAGAAAGAGAGATGGTGGAAGTTCTAAATGGCACAGTGCGGAAGTAAGAAGAAGGACTGAAGAGAAAGACTATGGCTGAGGGAGGAAAGAGGACGTAGAAGAGAGGATGAACAATGAGGGGGAAAGAAAGATGAAGGAGAGAAGACCAAAGAAGCTTGTGAGAAGATGAAGGAAGGAATACAGAAGTAGAAAAATGGAAGAGGATAAAAGACAGAAGAGAGAAGAAAATACCAGAGACAGAGGATAGAAGAGGAAGAAGGAGAGAATAGGAAGAAGAAACAAGGTAAGAGTCGGAAAGAAAGTGAAGGAGAGAAGATAAAGATGAGAGGAAGAGGACGGATCAGCGATGTGGAAGAGATACATAAGTGCAGGTGGGAAGGAAGATGAGGTGCAGAGGAAAGAAGCAGGAATCTAAGGGCAGAATCGGGAGGGAAGTGGGGGGAAGTTGGAGCAGAATGGAGGGAAGAGAAGGGTAGAGGGAAAGGAGTCGAGGAAGAATAATGAAGGGAAAGAGAAGGGAAGGAGGCATGAGAAGAGAAGGTAGAGGGCAGAGAAGGGAAGGGTTCAGGTAAGAAGCGAGAGGAAGCAAGAGGAGGGAAGGGGAGGAGTAAGAGGAGCACAGAAGATGGAGAAGGAATACAGGGGAAAGGAGAGGGAGAAGGAAAGAGGAGAAAGAGCAAGAAAAAGAAGCAGGAAGAGGAGGCTCTTGGGGTTTCTATTGCTGTGAAGAGAATCCTTGACCACAACTATTAGAAAGGAAAAACTTTAAGTGAGTCTTCCTTTGACTATTCAGAGGTTTAGTCCTTTATTTTAAAGGCAGTTAACGTGGCACCCTGCAGGCAGACATGACACTGCAGAAGTTGAGTTTTCATCTGGATTGGCAGGCAGTATGAAGCCTGATATTGGACCTGTGAAGCCTCTGTACATCCCTAGTGACAGGTCTATACCTGCTCTGACAAGTGGGCACCTCCTTCAATGCCACTCCCTGTTACCCTATGAGGGCCATTATGATTCAAACCCGCAGAGGGAGGAAGGAGGAAAGAGAATTAAAGAAAGAAGAGTAGCAATAATTTAAGAGGAGACAAGAGAGAGGAAGACATGGTAAGACGAAGGAAGAGGAAGGATGAGGGAAGAGGAGGGATGGGGAATAGAAGGAATGAAAGTAGGGACAAAGACTGTAGAGAAGAGAGAACAGGAGGGAAGTGACAAGGTAAAGGAGGAGGGGAGAGAATTGTATGAGGCTGCTGGAGAGGAGGGATTTGGGAAAATGAGACAGAAGAAGGGGTGATGGAAGAGGAGAGAGGAATGAAGAGAAGGAGCGAAGAGGATGGAGAATGGAAGAGGAGGAGTGGAAGTATGGAGGAAAGCTTGAAATAGGATGGAGGGAAGGAATGAGAGAGGATGGAGTGGGGGGAAAGTGAAGAGGACGGAGACCAAAGGACTAAGGGGGAGGAGAGAAGCAAGATGATGAATAAAAAGGAGGAAGGGGTGGTGGAGGGAAGAAGATTGAGGAAGAAGGAAGAGGAATGTAGAGGAAGGAGTAGGGAAGAAGGGAAGAAAGGAAAAGAGAGGATCCATGAAAGATGAGTGTGGGGGTGACAGTGGGATAAAAAACGTAGTAGAAAGAGGAAAGAAGGAGGCAGATGAGGATGAAGGGGGAGTGGAGGGGGATGGGAAGGGGAGGAAGGAGTAAAGAAAGCAGAAACAGGAAGGGCAGGGAGGAGGGAAAAGGGACGAGGACAGAAGCGGAAATGCTGTGATCAATGGTAGAAGAAAGAGGACACAATAGGAAGGAGGGAGATGGAGGAGAGCAGAGGATGGAGGGTGGAAGATGGAGGAGGAAAGAAGAAAGTGAAGGAATGTAGAGGGAATAGGACACATGACCAAATGAGGAAGAAGTTTAATCAGAGTGGGTGGGAAAGCTGAAGAAAGACGAGAGTACTGAAGAGGAGTTAAAGGGAAGGAAAAGCAGAAGGAGGAGCAAAGAATCAGGAGTAAGGAAGAAGATGGAGGATGTCAGAGGTTGGAGGAGGGAAGGGGAGGATTCAGAAAAAGGAGAAGGATGGATGCAAGAGAGAGGTGGCGCGGGAAGGATGCAGGGAATGTTAAATGAGGGAAGAGGAAGAATCTGGAAAGAGGCGGGAACAGGAAACACAGGACAAGACAGGATAAGAAGTAAAGAGGACAGTAAGGAAACTGGAAAGTGAGGAAAAATGAAAACTGGAAAGAAAGAGAGAGAGAGAGACAGAGAGAGAGAGAGAGGAAGGAATAGGACCTAGGAATGAAGAGAAGGGAAGATGAGGAAAGGAAGGCGAGGAAGGAAGTGGGACTGGGAGGGAAGAGGGAAGGGGAAGAAAAAGCTAGGGTGAGAAAAGGGAATGGAGCTGGGAGGGAAGAGCGGAGAAGGAGGGAGGGTGGCATATGGAGGAAGAGGAAGTAGGAAGGGAAGTTGAAGGTCAGGGAGGAGGGATGGAGAGAGGAGGAATGAGGGGAGAAAGGGAAACAGATGGAAGAGCGGGGACGAGAATGGAAGAGAAAAGCAAAGAAAAGAGGAGTAAGAGGAAAAAGGGAAAAAGAGAACAGAGGGACGAGGAATGAGGAGAAAAGGGTGTGGAAGAGGGCGGTGGAAAGAGGAGAGGAAAGATAGAAGAGACAGGCATGAAGAGAGAAGAGGAGGGAAGTGGGAAGTTAAGAAAAGTTGAAAGGGGGAAGGAGAAAATAGAGAAGAGGAAAAGGAAGGAAGGAGGGAATAAGAAAGAGGAAAGAGAGGGAGAGAGGGAAAAAGGAAAACAGGAGAGACAAAGGAAGAGGAAAGAAAGGGGAATAAAATAGAGGAGGGGAAAGAGTGGGAGTGTAGTTAGAAGAGAGGAATGGGGAAGAAGAAGCCTGAGGGAGGGTGAAAGAGAAGTATGTAGGGAATTGGGCAGAGAATGATGGAAGGTGAGGGAAGAGGATTTTAGTGGGAAGAGGAAAGAAGAGTGAAGAGGAAACAGGAAATAGAGAAGGGACTAGTAGCGGGGAGTCGAAAGACGAGAGGAGGGTGGAGGGAAGAGAGGAGGATTGAAGTGTGCGGTGTAGGGAAGAAGAAAAGGAGAGAAATGGGAAAGAGAGGGGAGGAGGGAAATGAGGGATTAGAGAAGAGCAATGATAAGGAAGAGTAAGGGGAAGAGGAGGTAAAAAGGTCAAGACGCAGAAAAGAGAAAGTGGATGGATGATGGAATGGGGGAAGTGGGAAAAGGAGGGGTGAGGGAGAACAGGGAAAGGTGAAAGATTAAGGATGAGGGAAGAGCAGTGGATCTAGGGGGATACATGAGGGGAGATGGAAGAGGAGAGAAGACTGAAGGGGAGAGAAGAGTTAGGAGGGAAGGAGGAAGAAAGGCTCTAAGGGAGACTAAAAGAGGAGTGAGGAGGAGGGCGCAGGATAGAGAAGAAACAGAGTACAGGGGAACAGGAGGGAAGCAGAGAGAAAGCCCAGGAGAAAAGAGGGTGGTAAAGGGAAAAGGAAGAGGAGAGGGGACACACGCGGGGAGACAAGCATGGAATAAGGAGGAGAGTGGGAAGAGGCAAGAGAAGAGGAGACAGGAGAGGCAGGAAGAGGGAAGAAGGAAGTTGGAGGAAGGATAGAATGTACAGAAGATGGCAGAGAAGGAGGAGGAGAGGAGAGGTCAGGGGTGGAGGAGGGAAGAGAATGGAGAGCAGAAGACAATGGAGAAGAAAAGTGATGACATCTGCGAAGAGATGTTTAGAGCAAAGGGGTGGAGAACAAAAGGAGGGGAAAAAGGAGAGGTGAGGATTGGGAAGAAGAGAGAAGTGGGGAGAGGGAGAGAAGGGAGGGAAGACTAGGAGGTAAGAGGTAAGTAGAGCTAGGGTGGAGACAAGAATCTAGGAGAGCAGAGTGTGTTGGAAAGAATAGTAGGAAGGAGGCAAGGGGGATGAGGGAGGAGTGAAGAAGAGGAGAGAAGAGGAATCGAGGTCAGTTAAGAGTGAGGACAGAAGAGGAGGGAGGACAGAGGAGGAGGGAGGACAGAAGTGGAGGGAGGGCAGAAGAGGAGGGAGGACAGAGGAGGAGAGAGGACAGAGGAGGAGGTACGACAGAAGATGAGGGAGAGCAAAAGAGGAGGGGGTACAGAGGAGGATGGAGGACAGAAGAGGAGGGTGGAGAAAAGAGGGGGGAGGACAGAAGAGGAGGGGGAACAGAGGAGGAGGAAGTAGGATAGAACAGGAGGGAAGACAAAAGAGGAAAACAAGTTTTTGTAAGAAAAGGGGATGGGGACGAAGGCGAAGGTAGAGGAAAGGGGCGACAGGAGTTAAGTGGGAAGAGATCGGAACAGGCAGGAGGATGGAGTAGAGAAGAGTAGGAGAGAGAATGGAAGAGAGAAGTGAAGAGAAGAGAAGGGAAGAAGAATGAGAAAGGAAGACAGGAATGAAGAGATAAGACAATAGAAAAGGCAGGGTTAGTGAAGATAAGTTAGGAAGAGAAGAGGAAAGAGGCAGTGGAGGAGAGAGGAAAGGGAAAGGGAGAGAAAATGAAGTGGGATGGAGGGGAAGGGAGGGAGGAGAAAGAAGAGAATGGGGAAGAGGAGAGTGTAGGTTTGGAGAAGTGTTAGGTGAGGAGTGGGAAAGGTAGAATACCAACGAGGTGAAACCAGGGACCAAGAGAGAAGAGGAGGAAGGAAGGAAGAGGAGGAGGGAAGCATAGAGAAGAGCCAAGAAGAGGGAAGAGAGAGGTAGAAGGAAGAGGAGAAAAGAAGAAGGGTTGAGAGGAGGAAAGAGGGCAGAGGAAGCAAGGAAATGGATGAGGAAAGAGAACAGGAAAGGAATAAGAGGACAGAAGGAAGAGGAAGGGAGAGGGAAACAGATTGAGTAAGGAAGATGAGAGGAAAAGGAAGAGGAAAGGTCAGTGATGAGAGGGAAGAGGAGAAAGGATGACAGAGAGAAGAGACCACAGACTTACGAAAGAATAGAAAGAAGGGTAGAAGAGGAAGAGGGGGAAGTAATAGAGGAGGGAAATGAGAAACGGGGATAAGAAGGATGAGGAGAGAAAAGTGGAGAAGAAAGGAGGAGGTGAGGAGAGGAAAGAGAAGGGATGGAGAGGGGCTATGAGGGGAGCGAGAAGGCAGAGGATGGGATGGGAAGGTAGAGGAAAGGGAGGGAGAAAGGGGGAAGTGGAGGGAAGAGTAGGGAAGAGAAAAGAGAGGCAGGAAGATGTGGGTAGAAAAGAGAGCAAGCAAGAGTAGGGAAGAAGGATGCGAGACTGTTGTCCAGGAGGAAAGCAGCATAGAGGAAAAGGGGAAGAGAAAAGAGGAAGGAGGAGAACGGAGACAGAAGTAGGAGGAAAGAAGAGGGAAGTGGAGGTTCCAGAGAAGGGGAATGAAGGGGACCGGGAGGCCTGAGAAATGTGCAGGTAAAATGTAATGGCGGATAGTGTGAGAGAAATTGGGAAAATTGGAAAAAGAAAGGAAAAGGAGAAAGGAGAGAAGACAGACAAGGAGAAAGAAAGAAGAGGAAAAAGGAAGAATGAAGGAAGGAGAGAAAAGAACAGAGGAGGGAAGAAGAGAATATAGGAAAGATGAGGAAAAATAGAAAGGGACAGGAGAGAGGAGGAAAGAATGTAGAGGAAAGAAGTGGAGGGAGGAAAGAAGGTGGTAGAACATGGAGTAGGGGAGTGGAGGGATGAAGGAAGTGAAAGACAGAGGAGGGAGCAGAGAACAAGGAGGATGATGGAAGAGATGGAAGAGAACACGAATTTGATGCTGAGGAAAGAGAAGGGAAAGGGGAAGAGGAGAGGGAAGATGAGGAAAAAGAGAAGAGCAAGGAGGGAAGAGGAGGTGGGAAGAGGAAGGAAAGGAGAACAAGGAGGGAAGAGGAGAGGAAGAAGAGGGAAATAGAAGAGAAGGGAAAAGGCATAAATAGGTGAAAAGAGGGAAAGATGATAAGAGGAACAAGGAGAGAAGAGAAGGAGGGAAAGAAGAGGGAGGAAGAGGGAAGTACAACAGTGAGGAGGAGGGAAGAGAACGGAAGAGAAATTGGGAGAATGGAGAAAAGAGGGATGATTGACTTGGAGGAAAGGAAATAGGTGAGAGAGGTGAGAAGGGGAGATGACAAGAGAAGAAAGAGGAGGGATGGAAAAAGAAGGAACAGGGAAAGGGGAGAAAAAAGGTGGACAATGAAGAAGAATTAAAAGGAAGAAAGGCAGAAGGAAGGAAAGGAGGAAAAATGGGAGGAGGATAAGGGAAGTGGCAGGAGGAGAAAAGAGCAGGGAAGAGGAAGGAAGGGGAGAGGATGGGGTAGGGAAGAATAGGGCGGTGTAAAGAGCAGAAAAGAGGAAAAAGCTGTTAAAGGACTAAAGAGGGAAGAAACAGCTATGAAGGAAAGGCAGTCAGAAATGCAGAGAAGAGCGAAGAGCAGTGACGGGGTAAGGGGAGAGAAGGAAAAGGTGGAGGATGAAAGAGGAGAAAGGAGGGAAGAAGGAAGGAAAGAGAACAAGGAGGAGAGAAGAGTGAAGGGATGGGCAAGGTAAGGGGGATGAGGAGAGAGGAGGAAAGAGGAAGGCAGGTGAGGGAAGAGGAAGGAAGTCAAGGGAAGACTGAAGATAAAGGGAGGGAGGAAAAGGACAAAGAAGAGGAGAAAAGAGGATGAGAGAGGAGGGAAGAGAAGAAAGGAGTAGGAAGCACGGAAGCAAAGAGAACTTCCGTGGACAGACAGGGAGGAGTTAGTGAGAATGAGAGGGAAGGGAAGGGTATTAGGGAGATATGGGAAATGGAGAGGGGAGAGAGACAAGAGAAATAGAAAGGAAGTGGGAAGATAAGGGGGAGGGAATGACAAGGGAATTCTTGAGGAGCCCAGAAGAAGAAGGAAGAGTAGGGAGGAGGGAAGAATGCAATGGACTGTAAACCTGAGAGGCGCGATGAGGGAAGAAAAGTGAAGAGATATGGGAAGGGAACAAGGAAAAGATGGAAGGAGAGGAACAGGAGCAATGAGGGAAGAAGAGGGATGAAGGAAGAGCTAGAAGGAGGGAAGTGGAGGAAATTGTGGATAGGAGGGAAGTGTGAAGAGAAAGAAGTGAGAGCAGGGGAAGAGGAGAGATAGAAGAAAGGAGGGAAAGAGGGAAATTGTGGGAGGAGGGGATATGAAAGTGGAGGGATCAGGACTGAGGTAGAGTTTGAAGGACTGATGGACCAGGAGGGAGCATCATGGAAGAAGGAAGAAGGAACGAATGCAAAGGGTGAAGACAGGGAGGAGGAAGGAGGGAAGATGATGAGAAATAAAAGAGAAAGCAAGTGAGAATGGAAGATGCAAGAGGAACAGGGAAGGAAAGGGGAGGGAGGAAGGAAGAGGAAATCGAAAGGAGCCAAGAGAAAGGATGAGTGCAGAGGAGGGCAGAAAGATGGGAAGAGGAGAGAAGAGCAAAAAGGAGGGAAGAGTGAAGGACAAAGAGGGACTATGAAGTAGGAGGAGGAGGAGGAGAGAAATGTAATGTTTGAAGAAGAGGAGAGAAAAAGGACGGTTGGGGAGGAGGGAACAGTGAAAGGTGTTAAGGGAGAAGAAAGTGGAAGAGAGAAGAGACAGGAGCGAAAGTGGAGGAGAAGGAAACCTGGAAGAGAGAAAAGGAGGGAAGTGAAAGGTGAGGGAAGGAGGAGGGTGGAAGAGAAAATGAAAGAAAGAGAAGAGGAAGTATGAGAGAAGTGGGGGGGGAAATAAAACGGTAAGATGGACTACATGGGATGTTGACTGAAGAGGGAAGAGGACGAAAGAAGAAGGGAAGAAAAAGAGAGAAAAGAGGGTGACGGAGAAGACAGAAGAGGGAAGGAGAATGAAGACGATAGAGGAGCAAAGGAGCAAGGAGAGGAAAGAGGCTGGAAGATGAAACAGGAGGGAGAAAGGAGACAGAATATGAGTGATGAGAGTGGGAAAGGAGGAGAGAGAAAGGAGTAGGTGATAGACTGGAAGGGAAGAGCTAAAGGGACAGAGTGGGGATGAGCAGAGACAAGGGGAGTGTGGATATGAGGGAAGAGCGGTTGTAAGGAAGAGAATATAGGAGATAAAAGACAGAAGAAAAGAGATAATGTAGATGAGAAAGGAAGGATGTATCAAGTGGGGGAGGAGGAAATAGTGAGAAATGAAGAGGACTGAGGAAGAGGAAGAATGGAGAGAGAATAGGGGTAAGAGCAATGCAAGGGAAGGAGGAAAACAGGAAAGAATGAGAAGTGAAGAGGAGAGAAGAAAAGAGGAAATAAGCAAGAGAGAGGAAGAGGAGAGAAAAGGAGCTAAAAGAATATCAGGGGAGTGAAAAGGGAAGAGGATAGAGGAGGACATAGGAAAGAGGGTGAGAAAGGATAAAGGTGGGGAAGAGGAAGAAGCAAGCAACAAGGGAAGAGAGAAGGGAGTAGAAAGGAAACTCAGATTAAAGCAGACAAGCATGCAAGTAAGGAAGTGGGCAAGAGGAGGAGATTTGGAAGAAGATAGTACAGGGTGTGGGAGAAGGAGGGAAGAGGATTGAAAAAGGGAGAGGATGAAAACAGAAGAGGAGAAAAGAGGGAAGAAATAATAGGAGAGAAGGGGAGAGAGGAGAAAGAAGCTGATGAACAAATGGAGTAGAGGAGGGAAGTGTGGAGAGAAGGCAGTAGTGAAGACAGAAAATAAAGAAGATAGGAGGAGAGAGAAGGAGAAAGTGGGGGGAGAAGGGAAGAAGAAACAGAATAATGAAGGAAGAGGAGGGAGGAGAGAAGATGGGAGAAAAGGAAGGCTGAAAGGAGAGATACGGAAAGAGGGAATCTGCAATAATGGCGAAGAGGTGGGAATGGGAAGGAGAAGGAGAAAGGGGAGAGTGTAGGAGAGGAGGAAGGATGGAACAGATTGGAGCATGAAAGAGCAAGGAGGACGAGTGAAGTGGAAAAAGAGAAGGGGTTGAGGGAGAAGAGAGAAAAAGAGGGAGGAAGAAGAGGAGAGACGTGGGAAGACGAAGGGAAGGGGATGGCATAAATGGGAAGAGGAGACAGAAGAATAAGAGAGAAATGAGAAAAGAGAAGTAGTAAGACAGAGGACGAAGCTGGAAGAAGAAACAGAAGAGTGAAGGGGAGGAAAAAGATAGGAGGAGGAAAGGGGAGTTCTGCTGGAAGAGGAGGAAAGAAGAATGAGAAGGGAGGACAGGTGAATGGTCAGAAATGGCGAGAGGAAAATGCGAGAAAGAGGAGTGCAGCAATTAGAAGATGGAGGAGAGTAGATGGACTAAGGGAAGGGGAAGAAGTGGACAACAGGAGGAGGGAACAGAGTGAAGATGAAAAAGGGAAGAGGTGAGAGAAGGTAGAGGAGGGAGCAGGAAGTGTAAGGAACATTAAAGAAAACAAAAGGCAAGATGGAAGAGGGAAGAGGAAGGAGGAAGAATGAAGTGGATGGTAGAGGGAATGATGGAGTAGAAAGAGGAGAGCAAAGGGAAGACAAAAGGTAGGCAGGAGGGAAAAGGGAAGATAAGGGAGGAGGGCAGAAGAGGGAAGGGCTTTAAGGAGGGTCGAAGGGAAAGGGCATAATAGAAAGGAGAAATGAGGAAGCTGGGGGAGGGAGGAGGAAGAAGGGAAGATGGAGGAGACAAGAGGATAGTGAAGGGAAGAAGAGGAAGAAGGGAATGCAGAGGAAGAACGAAGAACATTGATCAGAGTTGATGACAGAAAGGGAAGAGGGAAGAGAGTACTGAAGACAAGTTAAGAGTAAGGAAGAGAGAGGAGGAAGGAGGAGCAAAATGTCTAGAGGAAGAAAGAAGATGGAAAAGAGAAGAGGGTGCTGGATGTAAGAGGTGGGAGGAGGGAAGGGGAGGAATCAGAAAAAGAAGGATGGAGGGAAGAGGGAAGTGAGAGAAGGAAGGAGGGAAACGAAATGAGGGAAGAGGAAGAAACAGGAAAGGGAGGAACAAGGAACACAAGACAGGACAGCATGAGAAGAACTGAGGACAGTTACGGGAGTGGGATTTGAGGGGAAAATGAAAACTGGAAAGAGAGAAGAAGAAAGAATCGGACATAGGAATTAAGAGAAAGGAAGGTGAGGGAAGGAAGGAGAGGATGGAAGTGGGAATGGGAGGGAAGAAGGTACGGGAGGAAGAAAAGAAGAGGGATTAAGGGGGAACGATATGTGAGAAAGAAGAGCAAACCAGGAGGGAGGATGGTAGATGGAGCATGATGACACAGGAAGGAGAAAGAGAGTTGAAGTTCAGGGAGTCAGAAGGAGGGAAGGGAAGGGAAGAGAAGACGGAAGAGGAGGGAAAGTAATGGAAAAGAAAAGAGGAGTAAGATGAAAAAGAAAGGAGGGAGGAAAAGGACCAGGAACAAGCAGAAAAGGGTGTAGAAGAGGGCAGTGAATAGAGGAGAAGAAAGAATAGAAGAGATAGGCATGGCAAGAGAAGAGGAGCGAAGTGGGAAATTAAGAAAGTTGAAAGGGGAGCAAGGAGAAAAGAGAAGAGTAAAAGGGAAGGAAGAGGAAGGAATAAGAAAGGAGGAAAAGAGGAAGGACGAAGAGAGAAGGGGAGAGGGAAAAAGCAAAACAGAGGTGATGGAAGAGGAAAGAAAGGGGAATAAAGTAGGGGAGAAAGAGTGGGAGTATAGTTAGAAGAGAGGAATAGGGAAGAAGAAGCCCGAGGGGGTTGGAAGAGAAGTATGGAGGGAAGTGGATAAAGAATGATGGAAGGTGAGGGAGGAGGATATTAGTGGGAAGAGGAAAGAAGAGTGAAGAGGAAACAAGGAATAGAGAAGGAAGTAGCAGAGGGGGGTAGAAAGAGGAGAAGAGGGAAGAGAGAGAAAGATGGAAGTGTGCGGTGTAGGTAAGAAGATAAGGGAGAGAAATGGGAAAGAGGAGGAGGGAAATCGACATACAAGAGAAGAGCAATCAGGAGGAGTAAGGGCAAGAGAAGGTAAATGGCACGAAGAGGAAAAGAGAAAAACCGATGGATGAGGGAATAGGGGGAGGGGGAAAAGGAGGGAAGAGGAAGAACAGGGAACGATGAAAGGTTAGGATGAGGGAAGAGAAGTGGATCTTTGGGGATACATGAGGGGAGATGGAAGAGGAGAGAAGACAGAAGGGGAGGGAAGAGTTAGGGGGAAAGGAGGAAGAAAGGCTCTAAGGGAGACTAAAAGAGGAGTGAGCAGGAGTGCACAGCATTGAGGAGAGACAGAGTAAAGGGGAACGGGAGGGAAGCAGGGAGAAAGCCCAGGAGAAAAGGGGGGAGAAAGGGAAGAAGGAGGAGGAGAGAGGACACAAGCGGGGAGAGAAGCATGGAATAAGGAGGAGACGAGTGGCAAGAGGCAAGAGAAGAGGAGACAGGAGAGGCAGGAAGAGGGAAGAAAGAAGTTGGAGGAAGGATAGAATGTACAGAAGAGGGCAGAGAAGGAGGAGGAGAGGAGAGGTCAGGGGTGGAGGAGGGAAGAGGATAGAGGACAGAAGACACAGGAGAGGAAAAGTGATGACATCAGCGAAGAGCTGTTTAGAGCAAAGGGGTGGAGAACAAAAGGAGGGGAAATGGGAGAGGTGAGGCTAGGGAAGAAGAGAGAGGTGGGAAGAGGGAGAGAAGGAAGGGAGGTGGCAATATAAAGAAAGAAGGAATGGGTTGATAATTGACAAACAGGGAAAGAAGAAAAGTGTGGAAAGATGACAGAAGAGGAGGGAAAAGAAGAAGGAAAAATAGATGGGAAGAGGGAAGAGGAAGGAAGACAGAAGAAGAAGGAAGAGAGGAAAAGGGAGGAAGATTGCAGAAAGAAGAGATTTGTGTAGAAAAGAGGAAAGGGGAGGAAAGTGGAAAGTGTGAAATGGGGAAATTAGAGGAAAAATACAAGGAGGGAATAGTAAAAATTGGATAGGAGAATTAGAAAAAGAAGGGAAAAGGCGGGAGGAGAGCAGAAGGCAAAACAACTAGTTAATGATGAGGAAAGAGGAATTAAAACGTGAAGAGGGATGAAAGAGGCCAAAGAAGAGGAAATAGGAAGGAGTTGGGAAAGAAGAGGGTAGGGCAGACAGGATAGAGGGTGGAAGGAAATGGGAAGAGGAGGAATAATGTGGGAGGAAAGAGGAAGAAAGATGGAGTAGCAGTGAGAAGGATGAACAGGGTGCGAGGCAAAGGACATAGATATAAGAGAGAGGAGGGAAGAGGAGGGGAGAGGAAGATGAGGAACAGGGTAGTGTTGGGATCAGGATAGGAGAGAAGAGGGAGGAGAGATGTGAGATGAGGTGGTGAGTCGTAATTGGAGGAAAGTAGAAAGGGGAAGGAAGAGAGAGAAGATATAAGAAAAGGGAGAGAAGAGGAGTCACAGAAGATAAAGGAGGAGGGAAGAGGACTGAGCAGGGATGAGGAACGAAAATGTATGACCCGAAAAGAGGGAAGGGTGAGGAAAAAGAATTAGAAAAGAGGTGAGGACGGGGAGGGAAGGGTAAGCAAGATCTGAGGAGAGAAGGAGGAAGAGAGGAGAGAAGGGAAGGAAAGATCAGAAAGGAGAGGAGAAGTCAAGGGAGAAGGAAGGGGAGAGGGAGGGAAGGGAAGAGTAGTGGAACGAAGGGAGGGGGAGGGAGGGGAGAGGGTGGAAGGAAGAGAAGGCAAGGGGAGGGAAGGGGAAGGGAAGGGACATGAGCTGGAATGAATATGCATGGCCCAGAGGGAGATACTATTAGGAAGTGTGGCCCTGTGGCAGTAGGTATGGCCTCTGCAGAGGAAGTGTGTCACTGTGGGGGCGGGAGTTTAAGATCTCCTTCTAGTCACTTCTGAGGCACTCTTCTGTATGTCTTCTGAATAAGATGTAGAAGTCCCAGTTCCTCCTGTGCTGTACCAGCCTGGAAGCTTCCTGCTTTGATGATAGTGGACAGAATCTCTGAACCTGTCAGCCAGAACCAATTAAATGTTGTTCTTTGTAAGCATTGCCTTGGTCATGGTGTCTTTTTACAGCAACTGAAACCATAACTAAGACAGAAGTTGGTTCCAGGGACTGGGATATTGCTGAGACAGGCCATACCATGATTTTTGTTGTTGTTATTGTTGTTGTTGTTGTTATTGTTGTAGTTGTTGAAATGTGGATATTGGGACACTGGAAACAATGGAAGGCTTTAAGTATGGCTGTGGGAGACACTTGATTTGAACTCTGGGCAGGCTCAAGAAGTATCAGAGAGAGCAATTCTAGTATATTGCCTGGAGATTGTTCTTATGATGTTTTGGTGAATAATGTGGTTGCTTTTGTCCTATTCTGAAGAAAGGACCTGAGGCTAAGTTGAAGAGATTCAGATTGGCTGCATTGAGAAAGGAGGTTTCAGAAAGCCTTGCATAGACTGTACCCTGAGGTTCATTCTTATGAAGAGGATTTTGATCACGCATAGCAAACTGAGAAAGGAAAAATACAAAATATTTTTTGAAAGGTTAAAGGGGCACCAGGAAATGAAATAGAGCTAAATCCTCTGTTCAAGGAAATTCAATGAAATTAAGGGAATGGTGATCTCACGGCAGGATCCCACCCAGCTGAATTGATTGTTTACACATTTGTAGGTGAACAGTGGATAGTTTTATCTTATGACGAATTTACTGTTTTAATTCGGACATAAGCGGATATGGCAATGTGTATTGAGGTTATGAGTATGTGCAACATTGACAAGGGATGCATTGTGATGGCTATTCTTGGCTGTCAGCTTCACTCTCTGTGGAATGAACTGCAATGCAGAACTTGTACAGATCTTGTGAAAATGTAAAGAAAGGCATAGGTTCAGGTGTGGAGATTCATGACTTTCATCCCAACACTCAGGAGACAGAGGCATGCAGAACTCTGAGTTCAAGATCAGTCTACAGAAAAAGTTTCAGTACAGCCAAGCTTAGGCAGTGAAGGAATTGGAAAACATAAATCTGGGGATGATAATGGAATGGGGGGGGGGTTTGTTCAAACCCGAACAAGCAGAAACTTGGAAGCTTTGGCCATGTGGCTCTGGAGTTAGAGGCATGAGTATAAGGGCTTTCTGGGACAGCTGATGCTGGTTAGCTGAAGATAAGAAATTAGCATCATAAAAAGAGATAAGTATCACTAAGGTGAATTCTGGGATGAGTTTTCGGAGACCACTCAGAAGCTGTAACCCCGAGTTTGATTTGATACCTGCAGCTATACTTGTAAGAATCTCGAATTTGGTAGTGGTTTTGATGGCATGAAGGGCGTAGAGGACAACTAGGGAATGGAATGTAGAATTGTGAATATGCTTGGCCCACGAGAAGTGGCACTCTTGTGTGTGTCCCCTTGGTAGAGTTTTGGCGGCCTTGTTGGAAGAAGTGCATCACTGTGGTAGTAGATATTGAGTTGCTCTGTTCTAGCATTGCCCAGTGTGGAAGACATATTCCTCCTGGCTCCCTGCGGAATATGGACTATTTCTGGCTTCCTTTGGATAAAGATGTAGAATTTTCTGCTCCTTCAGCACCATGTCTGCCTGCATGATGTCCTGCTTCCCACAATGATGGTAATGGACTGAGCCTCTGAAATTGTAATCCAGCCCCAATTATCTGTTTTGATGTGACTTTCCCTGGTCCAAGAGTCTCTTCATAACAATGAAAGCCAAACTAAGACAAGGAGGGAAGAGGACCAATAGTGAAGACAGCAAAAAAGAGAAGATCAGGAAAAGTAGGTAAGAGTGAATAAGAGGGAAGTGGGGGAAGGAGGAAGAGGAGGGAGAGGAGGGGAAAATGGAGGTAAGAGATGCTAAGGGAAACCAGGGGGTCAGATGAGAGAGGATGAGGAAACTGAGAAGCTGAACTTTGATGGAAGATGAAGGAGGAGGAAAGAGGGAACTGGATAGAGGGGGAAAGATGGAAGAGGAGAAATTAGGGGAGGGAATGGAAGACAATAGAGGATGTTAGAAGGGTGACAAGGTCAAAGGACTGAAGAGGAATTGGGAGGAGTAAGACCAGAGCAGGAAGGAGAAAGAAGAAGAAAACTGAGAAAGGGTGGACACAGAAAGAGAAGGGAAATGAGTAAGTAGGTAGGAGAGAAGAGACAGGAGGAAAGGATGGTAGAGGAGGAAAACAAAAAGAAAAGAAGATGGAACTGAAAGGGAGAGGAAAGAGGACGGAAGACAGAAGATGATGAAGTAGGGATGAGGAATGAGAGGGAAGATGGAGGGGAGAAGAGTTAAGAGGGGAAAAGAAGGCCGAGGAGGAGTAAGGAAGAGGAGAAAGGTGGAAAGAGGAGGGAGGGAGAGAAGGAGAAAGGAAGAGCAGCCAAGAGGAAGAGAAGAGGAAGGAGGAAGGAGGGGGAAGGGGAAAGAAGACAAGGGAGGCAGGATGAGGGGGGAATAGTGATGGGAGTGTTGGGTAAGAGAACTTATGACAGGGAGATAGGGGAAAAGGGAGCAGTGGAGGAAAGTTGGTAAATACTGTGAAGATGAAAGAAGAGGGAAGATTAGGGAAGAAGGAGGAAGAGGGACGAGGAAAGGTAAAAGAGAAGTCAAGTGGATGGAAGAGGAAATGAACGGAAGGGCGATGAGGGGGGAAGAGGAGGGAATGCTGAAGAGAAGGTAAGACAGTGGATGGAGGGAGAAGATGAGGGGATAAGAGGAAGAAAGAGGGAAAGATGGAGTAGAAAACAAGAACGAATTGGAGGAGGTAGAGATAGGAGATTAGGAGAGAAGAGGAGGAAGAATTTATGATGTGGAAAGAGGAAAACAGTGTCAGGGAAAGAGAGGAAAGTAGGGAGAAGTGAAGAGGAAGGAAGAGGAGGGAAGATGAAAGAAGAAGTAATAGAAAAGAGGAATCCAGAGACAGAGATCTGGAGGAGGGACAAGGACCAATGGAAGCTGAGAAAAGAGGAAAGACAAATGAGGGGAAATTGGGACGGAGACTACCAGGATGACAGTAGAAATATAGACGATAGAGAATAGGGAAATGTTGGGACCTGGGAAGGCAGAGCACCAGGGAAGAAATGGATGAAGCAGGAGGAGGAAGCTGGCAAGAGGAGCGATGAGAGGAGTCAGGAGTAAAGATGTTGGAGACTGGAAGGAGTGGGAATGGGGAGAGAAGGGCTGGAAATAGGAGGAGTGAAAAGCAAGGGAATAAAATGTGGAAGGGAGAGTGAGAAGAAGGAAGAGCAGGGAGGATGTGGGATGTGGCGTTGGGGAGCAGCTGTGGTTCTTTGTCCTCCGTTTTCTCCCTCAGTGTATCCGGGCACTGCTGCAGAGTGGGCTGAGAGGATGAAGTGGAGTTGAGAATGGGTGAGGTCTGGAGGATACTGGTCCAGTGACAGTGAGTACTGAGGGGAGAGAGAAGGCCTTCCCTGAGGATGTACAGTGATCACCTCTCTTAAATGATCTTAGCTTATGCATGTAACTTTATCCTGGGAGGGGTTGTACACAAACACTTTGTGGGGGTAAGAAAGGCCCATATATACACTCTGGAGAGGGTCAATCATTAATCGGGGAGGATCAAATCATTGACTGGTTTAAAGTTCTGTGAATGTTTCATTTGTATGGAGAAGCAATCCAGGAATCTAAGGTCTTTGATGGCTTGGTTCTTATCAGGAAAGAGGTATTTGGAGCTGTGCAGAGGCCTGCTGGATGGTCTTTAAACAGACAGAGTCTCCAAAAACAAGGTCCGAGAAGGGGAAGCCCTGCTTGTAATGGGATTCCTCCATTTTTTGAGGGTGCTTAGGGAAGTCATGGGATCATGGTACAGTGAAAATTTAAATCTCAGGATTTCTCCACATCTCCTGCTCTTTTATTAGAAAATGGAGCAGTATCCCAATGGCCTTTATTTAGCCTCTCCCTTGTGAATGGCTTGGTACTGAGGCAGAACTCGATTGCTGTGGTTTTTCTAATGCTACTTATCTTCCTTTTTAAAAATTAGATGAGGCAGGGTGCCGGGAGCTGGACGGCTCTGATGACCAGTATGGGACAAAGAGTAAAAGAAACCAAGCCACAAGGGGGGTGACTACCAAGGGGTCCGGGCATTTGATATATAGTTTGCCCAGAGGTCCTGGTGGAGATATTTTAGCGTTTTTATATTTTGTTCCACTAGTGGAGAGTCACTGGCATAGAAGCAGCATTTCTCCCCCAACATAATGCAGGTCCCTCAGTGTTCTCCAGCTATGTCTAGAGCCCTCATGTTTTGGAGAGCAACCTGTGCTAAGGAGTTTTGTTTGCAGTTGAAGGAACTCCAAACTGTCCTGGAATCCTTCACCTGATCAACCTTGTCCTGGACGTTGCTTGCCAGATGGCTTTGGAATAAAGGCTTTTCCCAGTTTTCCTCTGGTATCAGTCAAGACTCAAAACCCAGTATGTGGAGCAGGGGGCTGAAAATCTCTTTTCTTTTCATCTCCTCCCAGCTGCAAGGTGAGAAATCAGCCTTGTAGAGGATAAACTTGGGTCACAAACCTTAGGGAGGTATAGAAGTCTTAGGAAGGGGGTTGTATGCAGTCATCAGTAGTGTGACTACACCGGAGAAGGCTGCAGGTTAGCATGTATTGGCATGGTGAGTGATGCTGTGGGAATAGGTAAGATGGGATCATGACCAGGGCCTTGGCAGGCAAACGGCGGGGCCAAGTCAGAAACGGGAATGTTTTCTAGAGTCAGTGTGGGTAAGGACCCATGGAGTCCATGACTCCAGATATTAATGGGAATAGCAGGCAATATTGCCCTGGAGAGAGTCGCGCAGATGTCTTGAGAGGAGTTTGGGGGATGGTTAGTGGAAGGGGTTGGGCTATAGTAGATGTACTATAGCCAGGAGGAGGTAGTTGGACCTCCTTCTGAGATTGATTTTCCTACTGAAGAATATTAATGTGGGTAAGACAGATTCAGAGACAAGCACAAGTTGACAGGAGACATGTAGGTCAGCTATAGGTTATTTAGAAAGCCATTAGTGTACAGGCTACACATGAATCCTGTTTGTCATTGTTTGTCCTAGGCACTGTGGAATGAAACTGAATGGGGCCATTATAACTTGAGGACTCTCTTCAGCATATCCCAATCTGCACCCTCTATATGTGGAGGAACCCTGGAAGCAGTCGCCTTTGTAATGGTGAGGAAAGCAAAGGGAGGGGATGGGGTGCTCGGGATGGGATTCAGGCACAGAGGAATCTCCAACCTGGTCTAGCACCTTACATGTGGGGAGTCCTGGGGTCCTGGGATGGTGTTGTGTCTGTTGCATATCTCCCTAACATACAATCTCCAGTGGTAGGTTAGGAAGAGCATGAGCAGGCACAGAATTGAAATGAAAAATAGCAAGGACAGCCCTTAAGAATCCAGGAAAGTGAAACCTGTGCAGGGAACATGGCTCGGGCACAGCCACCAGGTCATGGATATCCTTCTATGACATCTAGTTATTTCACAGTGGATGGCATCCTGCCTCTACCATTCCTTTTTCATCAGCGAGAGTCAGGCATCTTCTTGGTCAGTGTGGTGGTATCTATCATACCTTGCAGGGATCCTGTGGTGGATTGAATATGTGTGGCCCAGAAAGTGTGTCACTATTAGGAGGTATCGCCTCATTAGAGAAGTGTCCACTGTGGGTATAGGCTTTGAGGCTCCTGTGCTCAGGCTCTGAGATTATTTGGAGTGGCGTTTTTAAGGCTTTTTTATGGTATGGGTTTTTTTTTTTATACGTATCTTCTTCTACGTTATGCAATTCTTTTCTGATTGGGTGACAATCAACATCTCCAGTGCTTATAAAATATCTGTCCCTAGAAGATCATAGGTGACATTAGCTACTAGAGGGGATAAGGCACCAGTAGCTCAATCCGAGCCACCATCTGTAGACCTGCTTAGTGCTACGTGCCTAGGAGCTGCCCCCTAAGCCTAGGATTCGGGGCCCAGGAAATAGCTTCTTATCTTGTGGTATCTCTTGTTGTCCCTAAATTATTTTGTTGCCACAGTATCAGTGAGGAATTTGAGTGGTCTGTTAGTTATTTTTATTGTTGTTCTTTGGGTGGGCAACCTCTTAGATGGTGGATACCCATTGAGCCTCTTTAGGATCAGTTTTCCCACTTACAGTCAAGGATGAGAGCTGTCTCAGTTTAAGTTTAAAGGTTCTAGTTGCTTTTTGTGTTTATTATACAAGGAGATACAATCCTTTTTTCTCATAGTTAGTACAGATTGTCTTAGGGACATTAGAGATCCTTTGTAGGGAGGGTGTTTTTTGGTCATTCATTTTTCCATTGTCCTGTCTCTCCACAGTTAAAGCAGATCTATTGCATTTTCATTGCTGCTCCTAAGCTTGAGATATGTGGACTTACCTAGTGTGATGTTATTCCTATGTCTTGCATAGCCATGATCCACCTATCATAGTCTTCGTCTTTGAGAGCTTGGCTGGCAAGCTGAGACTCAGAGGTCATCCCCTCCTATATGATGTTTTTAGGAAGATGATCTCTGTCTGCAGGGTCAAGAATTTTATATCCAAGCTCATTTAGTTCTAAGAGTCATGTCAGATAGGGTTTTCCCTGATGTCTGCAGAGAATAATCAGGGAGGGGACAGGCTCTTGTGAGCCAGAGAATGGGGTGCTTCCATCCCAAGCTAGGATTGCACAGAGGTGTACCTGCTTATAGTAACCTGCTGGTTGTGGTGTCTGTTCTGTTCCTATGAAAAACGCTCCCTGGCCAAAACCCCATGGTGCTATTGGGTTTCAGACAGAGTTTAGGGACCATCTGCCAACACCAGAGAGTGCTCTGGCCAGAAGACATGAGATGTCCTTTCAACATATCTGGACCCACTCAACTGCTCTAAGGGAAAACAAAGTAGGAAAAGATAAGACTGCCTTCCCTCAGAGTGTGGATGCTTGGGCCTTTGGGTTGAGGCCAAAGGCAGAAGGTGGATGTGGGGGGACTCAGGGCATGAGGTACTCACCCTTTTTGCTCTGACTGGAGGTCCTGTTGAATCCACATTGGCACCAGCTGTGGTATGCATGTTGGATCCAGCATGGTTCTTCGTCTGTTGTTTTCTATCTCTTAGGTTGGCTATGAGCCTTGGACACCAGGCTGGAAAGATGAATCAGCATCTAGACCAGGTAGTGTCTGCAAAATCCCATCCATCTGGGAGTGCGTGCTAGAAGGAGAAGCCCTTCTCCAAAGTTCTTTAGTTTAACAACTTTATTTCAGACAATCTTAGCCTAATCTGGGAGGGCTTCTACACAAACACCTTTTTGGGAGTGGAAAGTGCTATCTATATATGAACTCTGAAGAGTGGGCAGGAGTGCTCAGGAGTGACCGAATTCACCAGCTAGGGTTAAGGTACTATGAATGCCTCAGTGGTATGTTGAGGCATCCAGGAGGCCCAGGTACTTGCTGGGAAGGATCTGATCAGGAAAGAGGAAGTTGAACTTGGAGGTTTGCCAAGGACTACCCGACCTTCACCGGGTAGAAGGTGTGGGGAGTCAGGTCCCAAGACAAGGAAAGAGAGGAGAAGCTCTGCTTGTGAAGGGATCCCTCCCTTTTGCACTGAGCTCAGAGGAACTATCAGGTCATGGTAGACTGTGAAGTGAATTAGCATGGATTCCCCACAGAAGGGGCAAAGTGGAGGCCACATAAGGAAAGAAGGAAGCAAGAAGTGTCCTAATAAAGAAAGAAGAGGAAGGAGAGTAGTGGATAGAAGAAGAGGGAGGAAGAGAAAAGAGGAAAATAGACAAAAACATAGGAAAGAGAGGAAAAGAAAGAAGATACAGGCAGGAAGACTGAAGAGAGAGCAAAAAGGATTGAGAGAGTGGTGAAAAGAAGAGGGCAGAGGAGGGTGGAGGGAGATAAGACCAGGGAAAAATTGGGAGGAAGTGGAAGGTAGAGGGATGCGGAAAGAAAATAGATGCTGGGATGCAGGAAAGAGTAGATAAGGGAGAAGGAGGACAGAAAAGATGAGAGGGAAAAGAATGGAAGGGAGAAGAGGACAGAAGAGGCAAGGGGTTTGTCTTAGTCAGTGTTTTTATTCCTGCACAAACATCATGAGGAAGAATCAAGTTGGGGAGGAAAGGGTTTATTGAGCTTACGTTTCCACCTTGCTGTTCATCACAAAAGGAAGTCAAGACTGGAACTCAAGCAGGTCAAGGAGCAGGAGATGGTGCAGAGGCCATGGAGGAATGCTGCTTACTGTTCCGCTTGCTTCTCCTGGCTTGTTCAGCTGGCTTTCTTATAGAGCCCAAGACTACCAGCCCACAGATGGCACCACCCACAAGGAGCCCTCCCCATTTGACCACTAATTGAGAAAAGTCCTTACCGCTGGATTTCATGGAGGCATTTCTCAACTGAATCTCCTTTCTCTGTGATAACTCCAGCTTGTGTCAAGTTGAAACACAAAAATAGCCCGTACAGGGTTGAAAGAGGGAATAGGAGAGGGGAGGAAAAAGTAAGGAGGAGGAAAGTTGAGGGAAGAAGTTTGTAGTGGAAAGAAGATGAAGGGGAAATTAGGAAGCAGACAGGGTAGGAAAGAAGGAAGAGATTCAGAGATATGGGTGGAAGAAGCTGAAGAGAGAACTGAAGTAGAGTTAAGAGTAAGGAGGAAAGAGGTAGAAGGAGAAAGTACGAAGAGGTAGCAGAGAAGCAGGAATAAGGAAGAGGAGGGGAAACAATGAGGATGGAGGATGTAAGAGGTGGGAGGAGGCAAGGGGAGGAATAAGAATAGAAAAGAAAAGAAAAGGGAGGGAAGAGGAAGGAATTGAGAGGTGTGAAGGGCACAGAAAATGGGAGATGATGGAAGAGGAGGAAAGAGGACAAAGTAGTAAATGCAGGGGTCTTAGAGAATGGTAGAAGATGGCAGATGATTAATGAGGGAAGAAGAAGGAATAGGGAACAGGTGAAAGACATGAAATGAAAAGGAGAAAAGACAGAAGAGAAGGAACCTGAAAGATAAGAGGAAGGAAGCCCTGAATTGAGGTGATATCAGAGAAGAGAGATCAGGAGGTAAGATCTAAGAGAAGGGAGAGGGAGCAAGTAGGGACCAGGAGTGGAGAGGGGAGGAAGGAAAAAGGAGTGAGGGTTAAGAGTGGGGAAGAGAAGAGGAAGGGAGAGAGACAGGGAGGACAGAGGAAGGAAAGGAGGAGTAGAAAAGAGGAAATGGGAGGAAATATGGAGAACAAACGAGAAGTTTGAATTGCAGGAAGAAGGGAAGAGGAGGAGAACATCAAGATGAGGGAGGAGGCAGAGGCTATAATAAAGAAGATGAGTTAAGTGGAAGGAAATCAGAGCAGGCGGGAAGGGGGATGTGACAGAAAGAGGAGGGAAACATGACAAGTGCATTAGAGAAAATGGGAGACGAGAGCAGAAGGAGAAATTAAGAGGAAAGAGGAGAGAAATGGGCAAGGGAGTAAGGGAGAGAGGGAAGAGGAGAGTGGTAAAAGAGGGAAGAGGAGGAGGAAAGAAGGGAGAGGAGGTACTAAGAACTGGAAGGGAAGAGCTAGAGGGACAGAGTGGGGATGAGGAGGGACAAGGGGGTGGGCATATGAGGGAGCAGCGGTTGCAAGGAAGAGAATATAGGAGATAAACGAAGTCTCAAGAAAAGAGGATGTATATGAGAAAAGGAAGGATGGTTCAGGTGGGGGAAGAGGAAATAGGAATGAGAAAGGAAGAGGATTGGGGAAGAGGAAGGACAGAGTAGAGAATGGTGGTAAGAGCAATGCAGGGGAAGGATGGAAAGGAGTGATGTGGGAAGAGGAAAGAAAGAAAGGAAACCAAGAGAGAAGAAGAAGAGGGAAAAGGAAGTAATAGCTAGAAGAAAGTGAGGGCAGAGAAGAAGGAAGAATGACAAGGGAAGAAGAGAGAGGAGGAGATAGGAAACGAGGGTAAGAAACGATGAAAACAGAGGAGAAGAGGAAGAAACAAGGAATGAGGGAAGAGAGAAAGAAGAAAACCACTAAGCACAAAAGCAGGCAAGCACGCTAGCAAGAACTAAAGAATCCGAGATGGAAAGAGGAGATAGGAGGAGGGAGATGGAAGAGGATGCAGGAGGGAATGGGAGGAGAGGAGAGAAGGTGGGAAAAGAAAGAACTGAAAACAGAAGAGGAGTGAAGAGGGAAGAAACAACTCGAGGGAAGAGAAGAGAGAAGAGAAAAAGCTGTTGAGCACATGGAGTAGATGAGGGACGTGTGGAGAGAAGGGAGTAGTGAAGACAGAAAAGAAAGAAGATGGGAAGAGAGAGACAGGGAAAGTGGGGGAGAAGGGAAGAGGAAAGGGAAATGGGATAAAGGAGGAGGAGGGAGGTGCGAAGGGGGAAGAGGGATGAAGCTGGAGTGATGGGGAGAGCAGAGAAGAGGGGAGAAAAGGAGGCCGGAAGGGAGAGATAGAAATAGGGAATCAGCAATAAAAGAGAAAATTGAGGTGGGAACAGGGAAGGGAAGGGAAAGGAGAGAGTGTGGTAGAGGAGAAAGGATGGGAGGAGAGTGAATAGGAGAGAGCTTAAGGAGGAGAGGGCAGGGAAGAGCAGGAAGGAGGGGTGAAGGGGAAAGAAGTGGCTGAGGGAGAAGTGAGAAAGGGAGGGAGGAAGAAGAGGAGAGACGTGGGAAGACGAAGGGAAGGTGAATGTCAGAAATGGGAAGATGAAACAGTGGAGGATAAGAGAGAAGAGAGAAAATAATTGGAAGTGGTAGGACGGAGGAAGAAGCAGTAAGTAAAAACAGAAGAGTGAAGGGGAGGAAGGCAATAGGAAGAGGAAAGTGGAGTTCGGCTGCAAGAGGAGGAAAGAAGAATGAGAAGGGAGGAGAGGTGAATGGAGAAAGATGGCAAGAGGAAAATGCGCGAAAGAGGAGTGCAGCAAGTAGAAGAGGGAGGAGAGTAGATGGGCTAAGGGAAGGAGAGGAAGTGGACAACAGGAGGAGGGAACAGAGTGAAGAGGAGAAGAGAAGGAAGGGGTAAAAGGGAGAGTAAGGAAGAAGTGTAGGGAGGAATAAAGAAAAGAAAGAAGGCAAGATGGAACAGGGATGAGAAGGAGGGAAGAAGGAAGTGGATGGTAGAGGGAAAGGATGGAGTAGAAAGAGGAGAGCAAAGGGAAGAGAAGACATTAGGGAGGGGAGGAAAGAAGAAGGAGGATGAAGAGAAGAGCAGGGTGGAGAGGAGAGGCAACAGGAATTAGAGAGGAGAACAGGAGGAAGAGAGGGAAGGTAATAGAGGAGGGCAATGAGAAGTGAAGATCAGAAGGATGAGAAGAGACAAGGAGAAAGGAGTGATGGTGGTACAGGAAAGAAAGCAGGAAGAAGGGATGCAGTGGTAAGGAAGTGGAGGACGTAGGAGGAAACATGGATGATGGGGAGAGAGAGAGAAGGTGGAAGTTCTAAATGGCACAGTGCAGAAGTAAGAGGAAGGACTGAAGAGAAAGAATATGGCTGAAGGAGGAAAGAGGACGTAGAAGAGAGGATGAACGATGAGAGGGAAAGAAAGATGAAGGAGAGAAGACCAAGGAAGCTTGTGAGAAGATGAAGGAAGGAATACAGAAGTAGAAAAATGGAAGAGGATAAAAGACAGAAGAGAGAAGAAGATACCAGAGGCAGAGGATAGAAGAGGAAGAAGGAGAGAATAGGAAGGAAAAACAAGGTAAGAGAGTAGGAAAGAAATTGAAGTAGAGAGGATAAAGATGAGAGGAAGAGGACGGATCAGGGATGTGGAAGAGATACGCAAGTGGAGGTGGGAAGGAAGATGAGGGTGCAGAGGAAAGAAGACGGAATCTGAGGGCAGAATCAGGAGGGAAGAGCAGGGAAGTTGGAGCAGAATGGAGGGAAGAGAAGGGTAGAGGGAAGGGAGTTGAGGAAGAAGAATGAAGGGGAAGAGAGTGGAAGGAGACATGAAAAGAGAAGGAAGAGGGCAGAGAAGGGAAGGGTTCAGGTAAGAAGCGAGAGGAAGCAAGATGAGGGAAGGAGAGGAGTAAGAGGAGCACGGAAGATGGAAAAGGAATACAGAGGAAAGGAGAGGGAGAAGGAAAGAGAAGAAAGAGTGCAGGAAAAAGGAAGCAGGAAGAGGAGGCTCTTGGGGTTTCTATTGCTGTGAAGAGAATCCTTGACCACAACTATTAGAGAGGAAAAAACTTTAAGTGAGCCTTGCTTTGACATTTCAGAGGTTTAATCCTTTACTTTAAGGGCACTTAGGGTGGCACCCTGCAGGCAGACATGACACTGCAGAAGTTGAGTTTTCATCTGGATTGCCAGGCAGTATGAAGCCTGACCTTGGACCTGTCTGAGCATGTGAAGCCTCAGCACATCCCTAGTGACAGGTCTATACCTGCTCTGACAAGTGGGCACCTCCTTCCATGCCACTCCCTGTTACCCTATGAGGGCCATTATGATTAAACCCGCAGAGGGAGGAAGGAGGAAAGAGAAGGCAGGAGGAAAGAGGATAGCAGAGGACAAAAATGGAAAGGAAAGTTAAGATGGAAGAGAAAAGGAGAGACAAGAGAATGGAAGACAGAAGAGATGAAGTAGAGATACGGAATGAAAGGGAAGAGAAAGGAGGGTAGTAGGTGGGAGGCACAATGAAGGCCGAAAAGGAGGACAGAAGAAGAGGAAGGTAGAAAGAGAAGGGAAGAGGGCAGAGGGGGGAAAGAAAGCGCAGCCAAGAGGATGAGGAGAGAAATGAGGATGGAGGAGGAAGAGGACTGAATGAGGAAGAGAAACAGGGAAAGAAGAGGAAGGAAGAGAGAAGCGGTGGGCAAAGAAAACAGATTATGGAAGGGTAGATGGGGAAAAGATAGAGGAAAGAGCGTATAGAAGTGTAAGTGAGAAGGTGAAAGAAGAAGGAAGAGTAGGAAAGAAGAAGGAAGAGGGATTAGGAAAGAAAATAAAGAAGTCAAGTGGATAGAAGAGGAAATGAAGTAAGAGCGTTGAGGGAAGAAAAGGGAATACTGAAGAGAAGGGAAGACAGTGGATGGAGGGAGAAGATGAGCATAAAAGACAGAAGAGGTAAGAGAAAGAAAAAGAGAAAGGGAGTAGAAAACAAGAGAAAATAGGATGGAGGAGTGATGAGAGATTAGGAGAAAAGAGGAGGAAGAATTTATGATGTGGAAGGAGCAGGACGGTGTCAGGGAAAGAGAGGTAAGTAGGGAAGCATGAAAAGTAAGGAAGAGGGAAGAAGATGGAAGAGAAAGTAACAGGAAAGATGAGGTACGAGGTAAAGATGTGGAGGAGGAACAAGGAAGAAGGGAAGGAGAGAAAAGAGGAAAGGGGGAATAAGTGAGGAGGTGTGAAGGAAGATTTGGGAAGATTGGAGAAAATTGGAAATAGAAGAGGAGTATGGACATAGGGGAGACAGAAGAGGGAGATGGGAAGAGGAAGAAAGAGGAAGGGGTGGGACTGGGATGAGATAAGAGGAGGAGTATTGAGTCGGAAGAGGAGGGACGATGAAAGAAGAGGGAGGAAGTAAAGTGAGGGAGAGGGGAAGGAGGGAGAATGGACGGGAGGCAGGGAGGGTACAAGAGAGTAGGTGAGTGAAGGAAATGACAGAGGAAGAAAGAATACTGAAGAGCAACGAAGAAAGAATGTGCAAGACGATAGTGGAGAGAGGACAGAAGAGGAAAGGAAAAAGAGGAGGTAAGAAGAGGGAAGTGGGAAGTAGGGGAATTGTAAGAGTGAGGGAGGAGGGACTAGAAGGAAAGAAGGAAGGGAAGTAAGGAGGGACAAAGACAATAAGATCAGGAATGTAAAGGAAGCAGTAGGAAGGGTGAAGTGGGAACGAAAAAGACAAAGCTAGCAAGGGAAAGAGGAAAGGGGAGGGAAGAGGTAGACGAGGGAAGAACCGAAGCGGAAAGAGACGATTACAGTGCCTACAAGGGAAGTGATGGAAAGACTTGGTAAGTGAAATGAGGGAAAAGGAGAAAGAATGAGAAGAAAACAGGCGGGAGAACTGGAAAGGGCAGGGGGACGGAGTTGGCAGTAGATGATAGTGCAAGGGGAAGAGAAGGAAAGAGGGAACATGAAGGAGGCTGGAAGAGGAAGGAAGTGGAAAATGGAGGAAAGTGGAGAGAAGGTGAAGGTCATGAGGAAAGTGGGAAGATAAAGGAGGAGAAAGAGGAGGAAAGAGGTTAGAGCTGAAAAAGAAGGGAAAAGGGAAATGAGTGAAGGAGGGAAGATGAACAAGGGGCAATCAGGATTGAGTTCAAAATTCTAGGATAGAACAGGAATGAGCAGGTATGAAGGAAATAGGAAGAGGAGGGAAGAGGGAATAGACAAGACGGGAAGATGGAAGGGGAGAGAAGAGAAAAGAGAGGGTGAATGGAAAGAAAAGAGGGAGGAGGGAAGAATGAAGAAGAGGGAATAGATAAAGGAGGGAGGACGGAAGGTGATAGAAATGAGGAGGGCGCATGGAAAGGAGAAGAGTAAATCAGAGAGACTGGGGAGGAGCTATGAGTCCTGAAGGGGTTGAGGAAGAAAAAGGGAAGTGGAAAGATGAGGGATGAGCAGGGACCGAGTAAGAGGAGAGGAGATGAGGAAGGGAAGGAGGTTCAGCTATGAGAAGGGAAGAGAGGAAATCTGAACAGGAAGAAGATGGAGGATTGAGGAAGAAGAGGTAGGGAAGAGGAAGGAAAATGTAGATGAAGGGAAGGGATGGAAGAGTGAACGAGAGGGAAGAACGACCATCCAGGAAGACGGTGATAGAGGAAGGAGGAGGAAAAGAAAGGAAGCAGGAAGAGAAAGAAGGGGAAACTGACCAACTAATAGTCAACGGAAAAGAGTAGGAAAGGGGGGGAAGAGTGAAGTGGAATGAGGAAGAAAGGGGAAATGGAAATCAGGAAAAGGATGGAGGGGGATAGCAGAGGCAGAGGGCAGAAGAGGGAAATGGGACAAGTGAGGAGGAGGAGGGAGTACAAGGGAGAAGAAAGAATGGAAGAGGAGGGAAGTGATGGAGGAGAATGAAGATGGGCAACGAAAGAGCAGGAAGGAGGGACCAGAAGGGAAGAAAAATGTAGCGGGAAGAGGAAGACGTGAGAAGCATAGGAAAGGGCGAACTGGAGATGGAAGAAAGTAGAAAAGAGGATGGAGGGTTGGACAGAATGGCTTAGGAAGGAGAAGGGATGAGGGAAGAGTAGGGATGAGGGAAGTGGGAAGACAAGATAAGAAAGAAGATGAATGAAGTGAAGGAAGTCAGAGCAGTTAGGAAGAGGAATCAGACAGAAAGATTGAAACATGAAAAGTGGGTTAGAGGGGGCTGGAGAGATGGCTCAGCAGTTAAGAGCACTGACTGCCCTTCCAGAGGTCGGGAGTTCAAATTCCAGCAACCACATGGTGGCTCACAGCCACCTGTAATGGGACCTGATGCCCTCTGGTGGTGCAACTGAAGTCAGCTACAGTGTACTTACATAAAAAACAAGTAAATCCTTGGGCCTGAGCAAGCAGGGCAGGAGCAAGAAGGGGGACAAAAATGATGTGGGTTAGAGAAAATGAGAGAAGAAAAAGGAAGAAAGAGAGAAGAGGAAAGGAGGGAGAAATAGGCAAGGAAGAGAAGGGAGGTAGGAAGAGGACAGGTGTGGGAAGAGGGAAGAGGGAAGAGGGGTGTGACACAAAGGGGAACAGGCATCAGGAGACATTGGGAGCAAGGAGGGGAAGGAACTGGAAGGAGGAGGAAGGAATAATGAGGAAGGCAGGTGAGGGATGACAGAAGAGGGGTAAGAGTGGGAGGGATGGAACAGAGGGGACGAGGGAAGAGGAAGTATGAGGGAAGAGGAGGAAAGGGGGAAGGAAGGAAAACAGAGGGAGTGAGGGAGAGAAGACTAGGAGGTAAGAGGAAAGTAGAGCTAGGGCAGAGACAAGAATCTAGGAGAGTAGAGTGTGTTGGGAAAAATAGTAGGAAGGAAGGCAAAGGGAATGAGGGAGGAGTGAAGGAAGAAGAGGAGGGAAAAGGAATGGAGGTCAGTTAAGAGTGAGGACAGAAGAGGAGGAAGGACAGAAGAGGAAAGAGGACAGAGGAGGAGGGAGGACAGAGGAGGAGGTACCACAGAAGAGGATGGAGGACAGAATAGTAGGGAGGACATAAGAGGAGGCAGGACAGAAGAGGAGGGAGGATAGAGGAGGAGGGAGGATAGAAGAAGAGGGAGGACAGAAGAGGATGGAGGACCGAAGAGGAAGGAGAACAGAGGAGGAGGTACAACAGAAGCGGATGGAGGACAGAAGAGGAGGGAGGCTAAAGGAGGAGGGAGGACAGAAGAGGGAGGACAGAAGAGCGGGGAGGACAGAGGGAGGAAAGAAGAGAAGGGAGGACAGAGGAGGAGGTAAGACTGAAGAGGAGGGAGGACACAAGAGGAGGGAGGACGAAAGAGGAGGAAAACAAGTTTTTGAAATAATATGAAAAGGGGATGGGGAGGAAGGTGAAAGTGGAGGAAAGAGGTGACAGGAGTTAAGTGTGAACAGATGGGAACAGGCAGGAGGATCGAGCAGAGAAGAGTGAAACAGAGAATGGAAAAGAGAAGTGAATAGAAGAGAACGGAAGAAGAATGAGAAAGGAAGACAGAGGAATGAAGAGATAAGACTATAGAGTAGGCAGTGTTAGCGAAGAGAAGAGAAGATGAAAGAGGCAGAGGATGAGAGAGGAAAGGGAAAGGGAGAGAAAATGAAATGGGATGGAGGGAAGGGGAGGGAGGAGAAAGAAGAGAATGGGAAAGAGGAGATTGTAGGTTTGGAGAAGTGTTAGATGAGGAGTGGAAAAGGTAGAATACCAAGGAGGTGAATACAGGGACGAAGAGGGAAGAGAAGGAAGGAAGGAAGAGGAGGAGGGAAGCATAGAGAAGAGCCAAGAAGAGGGTAGAGACAGGGAGAAGGAAGAGGAGAAAAGAAGAAGGGTTGAGAGGAGGAAAGAGGGCAGAAGAAGCAAGGAAATGGATGAGGGAGGAGAACAGGAAAGGAATAGGAGGAAGGAAGGAAGAGGAAGGGAGAGGGAAAGAGATTGAGTAAGGAAGAGGAAAGGAAATGGAAGAGGAAAGGTCAGTGATGAGAGGGAAGAGGGGATAGGATGGAGAAAAGAGACCAAAGACTTAAGAAAGAATAGAAAGGAGGTGGAAGAGGAAGAGGTGGAAATAATAGAGGAGGGAAATGAGAAACGGGGATAAGAAGGATGAGGAGAGAAAAGAGGAGGTGAGAGGACGTGAGGAGAGAGGAAGGGAACGAGAAGGGATGGAGAGGAGATCTGAGGGGAGGGAGAACGCAGAGGATGGGATGGAAAGGTAGAGGAAAGGGGGGAGAAAGGGGGAAGTAGAGGGAAGAGGAGGGAAGAGAGAAGAGAGGTAGGAAGAGGTGGGTAGAAAGTAGTGTAAGGAAAAAAAAAGAAAGTAGTGTAAGGAAGAGAAGGGAAGAAGAAGGATGAGAAACTGTTGTCCAGTAGGAAAGTAGCATAGAGGAAAAGGGGAAGAGAAAAGAGGAAGGAGAACGGAGACGGAAGTAGGAGGAAAGAAGAGGGAAGTGGAGGTTCCAGAGAAGGAGAATGAAGGAGACAGGGGAGGCCTGAGAAATGTGCAGGTAAAACGTAATGGCGGATAGTGTGAGAGAAATTGGGAAAATTGGAAAAAGAAAGGAAAAGGAGAAAGGAGAGAAAACAGACAAGGACAGAGGAAGAAGAGGGGAAAGGAAGAATGAAGGAAGGAGAGAAGAGAACAAGTGAGGGAAGAAGAGAATATAGAAAAGATGAGGAAAAAGAGAAAGGGGGAGAGGAGGAAAGAGTGTAGAGGAAGGAAGTGGAGGGAGGAAAGAAGGTGGTAGATTATGTAATAGGGGAGTGGAGGGATGGAGGAAGTGAAAGGGAGAGGAGTGAGCAGAGAACAAGGAGGAGGATGGAAGAGGATGGAATAGAACACGAATGTGATGCTGAGGAAAGAGAAGGGAAAGGGGAAGAGGAGAGGGAAGATGAGGAAAATGAGAAGAACAAGGAGGGAAGAGGAGAGGGAAGAGGAAGGAAGGAGAACAAGGAGGCAAGAGGAGAGGAAGAAGAAGGAAGAGGGAAATAGAAGAGAAGGGAAAGGAAGAAATAGGTGAAAAGAGGAAAAGATGACAAGTTGGCCAAGGACAGAAGAGAAGGAAGGAAAGAAGAGGGAGGAAGAGGGAAGTACAGCAGTGAGGACAAGGGAAGAGAATGGAAGAGAAAGTGGGAGAATGGAGAAAAGGATGACTGACATGAAGGAAAAAAAAGGTGAGAGGGATGAGATGGGAAGATGAAAGGAGGAGGAAGAGGTGGGATGGGCAAAGAAGGCTGAGGGAAAGAGGAGGAGAAAAGGTGGACAATAAAGAAGAAGTAAAAGGAAGAGAGGCAGAAAGAAGGAAAGGAGGAAAATAGGGGAGGATAAAGGAAGTGACGGGAGAAGAAAAGAGCAGGGAAGAGGAAGGAAGGGGAGAGGATGGGGTAGGGAAGAACAGGGCGGTGGGAAGAGCAGAAAATAGGAAAAAGCTGTTAAAGGGCTAAAGAGGGAAGAAACAGTTATGAAGGAAAAGCAGTCAGAAATGCAGAGAAGAAAGAAGAGCAGTGACGGGGTAAGGGGGGAGAAGGAAAAGGTGGAGGATGAAAGAGGAGAAAGGAGGGAAGAAGGCAGGAAAGAGAACAAGCAGGAGGAGAGAAGAATGAAGAGATGGGCAAGGGAAGAGGGATGAGGAGAGAGGAGGAAAGAGGAAGGCGGGTGAGGGAAGAGGAAGGAAGTCAAGGGAAGACTGAAGATAAAGGGAGGGAGGAAAAGGACAAAGAAGAGGAGAAAAGAGGATGAGAGAGGAGGGAAGAGAAGAAAGGAGTAGGAAGCACGGAAGCAAAGAGGACTTTCGTGGAAAGACAGGGAGGATTTAGTGAGGATGAGAAGGAAGGGAAGGGTATAAGGGAGATATGGAAAATGGAGAGGGGGGAGACAAGAGAAATAGAAGGGAAGTGGGAAGATAAGGGGGAAGGAAGGAGATGGGAATTCTTGAGGAGCCCAGAAGAAGAAGGAAGAGTAGGGAGGAAGGAAGAATGCAGTGGAATGTAAACCTGAGAGGCGCGATGAGGGAAGAAATGTGAAGAGATAAGGGAAGTGAGCAAATAAAGGTCAGAAGGAGAGAAACAGGAGCAATGAGGGAAGCGGAGGGATGAGGGAAGAGCTAGAAGGAGGGAAGTGGAGGAAATTGTGAATAGGAGGGAAGTGTGAAGAGAAGGAAGTGAGAGTAGGGAAGAGGAGAGATAGAAGAAAGGAGGGGAAGAGGGAAATGGTGGGAGGACAGGATATGAAAGAGGAGGGATCAGGATTGAGGTAGAGTTTGAAGGACAGAGGGACCCGGAGGGAGAACCATTGAAGAAGTAAGAAGGAATGAAAGCGAAGGGTGAAGACAGGGAGGAGCAAGGAGGGAAGATGATGAGAAATAAGAGAAAGCAAGTGAGAATGGAAGATGCAAGAGGAACAGGGAAGGAAAAGGGGAGGGAGGAAGGAAGAGGAAATCGAAAAGAGCCAAGACAAATGATGAGTGCAGAGGACAGAAAGATGGGAAGAGGAGAGAATAGCAAATAGGAGGTAAGAGTGAAGGGCAAAGGGGACTATGAAGTAGGAGGAGTAGTGAAGAGTAAGGTGTGAAGAAGAGGAGAGATAAAGGAAGGTGAAGGAGGAGGGAACAGTGCAAGGTGTTAAGGGAGAAGAAAGTGGAAGAGAGAAGAGACAGGAGCGAAGGTGGAGGAGAAGGAAACCTGGAAGAGAGAAAAGGAGGGAAGTGAAAGGTGAGGGAGGGAGGAGGATGGAAGAAAACAATGAGAGAACGGAGGGAAGTGGAAAGCTGTAGGAAGAGGTAGGATGAGGGAAGTGGAGGGAGATAAAATAGGGAAGAGGGACTACATGGGAAGTCGGCTGAAGGGGAAAGAGGAAGAAAGAGGAAGGGAAGAAAAGAGGAGAGAAGGGGTGTTGGAGAAGAGAAGAGGGAAGATGAAAGGAGACAACAGAGGTTGGAAGATGAAACAGGAGGGAGGAAGGAGACAGAATATGAGGGGTGAGAGTGGGAAAGGAGGAGAGAGGAAAGAGAAGGTAAGAGAGACTGGAAGGGAAGAGCTAAAGGGACAGAGTGTGCCTGAGCAGAGACAAGGGGAGTGCAAATATGAGGGACTAGCGGTTGTAAGGAAGAGAAGAGAATATAGGAGGTAAAAGAAGTATGAAGAAAAAGACAGACTTCCCCCGGGCAGTGGTGGCGCACGCTTTTAATCCCAGCACTTGGGAGGCAGAGGCAGGCGGATTTCTGATTTCGAGGCCAGCCCGGTCTACACAGTGAGTTCCAGGACAGCCAGGGCTGCACAGAGAAATCCTTTCTCACCCCCCCCCCAAAAGGACAGAGGTAGATGTGAAAAGGAAGGTTGTATCAAGTGGGGGGAGGTAATAGGAGTGAGAAAAGAGGAATGGAAGAAGAGGAAGGATGGAGGAGAGAATGGGGGTCAGAGCAATGCAGAGGGAAGAAGGAAAAGCAGAAAGAATGAGATGGGAAGAGGAAAGAAAGAAAAGAGAAAATAAGCAAGAGAGGAAGAGGATAGTCAAGAAGGAAAAGGAGAGAAAAGCAGCTAAAAGAAGATCAGGGGAGGGAAAAGGAAGAATGAAAAGGGAAGAGGATAGAGGAAGACATAGGAAAGGAGGGTGAGAAAGGATAAAGACGGGGAAGAGGAAGAACCAAGGAACAAGGGAAGAGAGAAAGGAGTAAAAAGGAAATTCAGATTAAAGCAGACAAGCATGCAAGTAAGAAAGTGGGAAAGAGGAGGAGATTTGGAAGAAGCTAGTACAGGGTGTGAGAGAAGGAGGGAAGAGGACTGAAAAAGGGAGAGGATGAAAAGAGAAGAGGAGTGAGGAGGGAAGAAACAATAGGAGAGAAGGGGAGAGAGAAGAAAAGAAGCAGATGAAGAAATGGAGTAGAGGAGGGAAGTGGGGCGAGAAGGCAGTAGTGAAGACAGAAAATAAAGAAGATGGGAAGAGAGAGAAGGGAAAGTTGGGGGAGGAGGGAAGAGGAAACAGGGAATGATAAAGGAAGTGGAGGGAGGAGAGAAGGGGAAGAGGAATGAAGCTGGAGTGATGGTGAGAGGAGAGGCGAGGGGAGAAAAGGAGGGATGGAAGGGCGAGATACGGAAAGAGGGAAACCACAATAATGGAGAAGAGTGAGGTGGGAATGGGAAGGAGAAAGTGAAGGGGAGAGCGTAGGAAAGGAGGAAGGATGGAACAGATGGGAACATGAAAGCCAGGAGGACGGGTGAAGTGGAAAAGGAGAAGGGGTTGAGGGAAAAGAGAGAAAAGGAGGGAGGAAGAAGAGGAGAGACGTGGGAAGATGAAGGAAAGGGGGATGACATAAAGGGGAATAGGAGACAAGAGAATAAGACAGAAATAAGAAAAGAGAAGTAGTAGGACGGAGGAAGACACGGGAAGATGAATCAGAAGAGTGAAGGGGAGGAAGAAGATAGGAGGAAAGGGGAGTTCTGCTGGAAGCGGAGGAAAGAATGAGAAGGGAGGAGAGGGGAATGGAGGGAGATGGCGAGAGGAAAGTGCAAGAAAGAGGAGTGCAGCAAGTAGAAGAGGGAGGAGAATAGATGGGCTAAGGGAAGCGGAAGAAGTGGACAGCAGGATGAGGAAACAGACTGAAGACGAAAAAGAAGGAAGAGGAGAGAGAAGGTGGATGGTACAGGAAGTGTAAGGAACATTAAAGAAAATAAGAGGCAAGATGGAAGAGGAAGGAGGAAGAAGGAAATGGATGATAGAGGGAATGGATGGAGTAGAAAGAGGAGAGCAAAGGGAAGACAAAGGATAGGCAGGAGGAGAAATGGAAGATAAGGGAGGAGGGCAGAAGAGGGCAGGGCTTGAAGGAGGGTCGAAGGGAGAGGGCATAATAGAAAGGAGAAACGAGGAAGCTGGGGGAGGCAGGAGGAAGATGGAGGAGATGAGAGGATGGTGAAGGGAAGGAGAGGGAGACGGGAATGCAGAGGAAGAACGAAGAAGATAGATCAGAGTGGATGAAAGAAAGGAAAGAGGGAAGAGAGAACTGAAGACTAGTTAAGCGTAAGGGAGAGAAAGGAGGAAGAAGGAGCAAAATGTCTAGAGGAAGAAAGAAGATGGAAAAGAGAAGAGGATGCTGGATGTGAGAGGTGGGAGAAGGGAAGGGGAAGAATCAGAAAAAGAAGAAGAATGGTGGGAAGAGGGAAGTGAGAGAGAAGGAAGGAGGGAAACGAAATGAGGGAAGAGGAAGAAACAGGAAAGAGAGGAACAGGGAACACAAGACAGGACAGGATGAGAAGAACTGAGGACAATGACAGGAGTGGGATTTGAGGGAAAAATGAAAACTTGAAAGAGAGAAGAAAGAATCGGACATAGGAATTAAAAGAAAGGAAGATGAGGGAAGGAAGGAGAGGATGGAAGTGGGAATGGGAGGGAGGAAGGTAGGGGAGGAAGAAAAGAAGAGGAATTAAGGGGGAACGACATATGGGAAAGAAGAGCAAACCAGGAGGGGGGTTGTTAGATGGAGCATGATGGCACAGGAAGGAGAAAGAGAGATTGAAGTTCAGGGAGTCAGAAGGAGGGAAGGGAAGGGAAGAGAAGACAGAAGAGGGGGGAAACAATGGAAGAGAAAAGAGGAGTAAGATGAAAAAGGAAAGGAGGGAGTAAAGGGAACAGGAATGATCAGAAAAGGGTGTGGAAGAGGGCAGTGGATAGAGGAGAGGAAAGAATAGAAGAGACAGGCATGAGGAGAGAAGAGGAGGGAAGTGGGAAGTTAGGAAAGTTGAAAAAGGTAGCAGGAGGAAAAAGAACAGTAAAAGGGAGGGAGGAGGAAGGAGTAAGAAAGGAGGAAAAGGGGAAGGAGTAAGAGAGTGGGAGAAGAAAAGAGCAAAACAGGAGAGTTGATGGAAGAGGGAAGAAAGGGAATAAAACAGAGGAGGGGAAAGAGTGGGAGTATAGTTAGAAGAGAGGAATAGGGAAGAAGAAGTCCGAGGGTGGGTGAAAGAGAAGTATGGAGGGAAGTGGACAGAGAATGATGGAAGGTGAGGGAAGAGGATATTAGTGGTAAGAGAAAAGAAGAGTGAAAAGGAGAAAATGGGAAGTACAGAAGGAAGAAGTAGAGGGGAGTAGAAAGAAAAGAGGAGGGAGGAAGGAAGAGAGGAGGATGGATATGTGTGGTGTAGGGAAGAAGAAAAAGCAAAGAAACAGGAAAGGAGAGGAGGGAAAATTGGAGACAAGAGAAGAGCAATCAGGAGGAGTCAGGGGAAGAAGAGGTAAACAGCACGAATAGGAAAAGAGAAAAACCAATGAATGAGGGAATAGCGTGAGGGGCAAAAGGAGGAAAGAGGAAGAACAGGGAAAGATGAAAGGATGAGAGAAGAGAAGTGGATCTTTGGGGATACCTGAGTGGAGATGGAAGAGGAGAGAAGACAGAAGGGGAGGGAAGAGGGAAGAAGAGGGAAGGAGGAAGAAAGGCTCTAAGGGAGACTAAAAGAGGAGTGAGCAAGAGGTTACATGGTAGACAAGAGACAGAGTACAGGGAAACTGGAGGGAAGCAGGGAGAAAGCCCAGGAGAAAAGAGGGGAGAAAGGGAATTAGGAAGAGGAGAGGACACAAGCGGAGAGACAAGCATGGAATAAGGAGGAGGAGAGTGGGAAGAGGCAAGAGAAGAGGAGACAGGAGAGGCAGGAAGAGGGAAGAAAGAAGTTGGAGGAAGGACAGAATGTACAGAAGAGGGCAGAGAAGGAGGAGGAGAGGAGAGGTCAGGGGTGGAGGAGGGAAGAGGGTGGAGGACAGAAGACAAGGGAGAGGAAAAGTGATGACATCAGCGAAGAGCTGTTTAGAGCAAAGGGGTGGAGAAGAAAAGGAGGGGAAAGGGGAGAGGTGAGGATTGGGAAGAAGAGAGAGGTGGGAAGAGGGAGAGAAGGAAGGGAAGTGGAAATATAAAGAAAGAAGGAATGGAGTGATTAGGGTCACAGAGGGAAAGAAGAAAAGTGGGGAAGGATGATAGAAGAGGAAGGAGGGAAAGAGGAATGGAAAATAGAAGGGAAGAGGAAGGAAGATGGAAGAAGAAGGAAAAGAAAAGAGAGGAAGTTAGCAGAAAGAAAATAGGTGTGTAGAGAAGAGGGAAGGGGAGAAAAGTGGAAAGTGAGAAATGGGGAAATTAGAGGAAACATGGTAGGGGAGAAAATAGAAAAAATCGATACAAGAATTAGAAAAAGAAGGGAAAAGGCGGGAGGAGTGCAGAAGGCATAAAAGACTAGTTAATGATCAGGAAAGAGGAAGTAAAACATGTGAAGAGGGATGAAAGAGGCAAAAGAAGTGGAAATGGGAAGGCGTTGGGAAAGAAGAGGGCAGGGAAGACAGGACAGAGGGAGCAGGGAAAGGGGAAGAGGCGGAAAAAGGGGGGAAGATAGAGGAAGAAAGACGAAGGAGGAGAGGTAAGAAGGAAGAACAGGGTGAGAGGCAAAGCACATGGAGAGAAGAGAGAGGAGGGAAGAAGATGAGGAACAAGGTAGTGTCAGGATCAGGATAGGCGAGAAGAGGGAAGAGAGATGAGAGAGGAGGTGGTGAGACGTAATTGGAGGAAAGTAGAAAGGGGAAGGAAGAGAGATCAGACACAAGAAAGGGAAGAGAAGAGGAATCACAGAAGATAACGGAGGAGAGTAGAGAAATAAAAGAAGGTAAAGGAGGAGGGAAGAGGACTGAGCAGGGAAGAGGAACAAAAATGTATGGCCAGAAGAGATAAAAGGGTGATAAAAAAGAGAAGATAAGAGGAGAGGGGAGGAGAGCAGAGAGGAGGGAAGGGAAAGTAAGATGTGAGGAGAGAAGAGGAGGAGGAGGAGAGGAGAGGAGGGAAGGAGAGAACAGGAGAGAAGTCAAGGGAGATGGGAAAGGAGGGGAAAGAGAGGGGAGAGGGAGGGGAGGGGAGAGGGAGCAGAGGGAAGGGAAGGGAAGGGTGGGGGGAGTCGAGGGAGGGGACATGAGCTGGTGTGAATATGCATGGCCCAGTGAGTGATACTATTAGGAGGTGTGGCCATGTGGCAGTAGGTGTGGCCTCTTCAGAGGAAGCGTGTCACTGTGGGGGCGGGAGCTTAAGATCTCCTTCTAGCCAGATGTGAGTCACTCTTCTATTTGTCTTCTGAATAAGATATAGAAGTCTCATTCAGTTTCTCCTGTGCTATACCAGCCTGGAAGCTTCCTCCTTTGGTGATAGTGATCCGAATCTCTGTACCTGTAAGCTAGAACCAACTGAATGTTGTTCTATGTAAGCATGGCCTTTTTCATGGTGTTTTTCTCCAGCAACTGAAACCATAACTAAGACAGAAGTTTGTTCCAGGGACTGCGGTATTGCTGTGACAGGCCATACCATGCTTGTTGTTGTTGTTCTTGTTGTTGTTGTAGGAATGTTGATTTTGGGACACTGGAAACTATAGAATACATTAAGTGGGGCTGTTATGGGCCATTCTAGTAGAAGCCTGGGAGTCACTTGATTTGAACTCTGGCTTGGCTCAAGAAGTGTCAGAGGAGAGGAATTCTAGTATATGGCCTGGAGATTGTTCTTAGGATGTTTTAGTGAATAATGTGTCTGATTTTTATCCTGATCTGAAGAGTCTGCCTGAGGTGGAGGTGAAGAGATTCAGATTGGCGGCATCGAGGTAGGGTGTCTCAGAAAAGCCTTGCATAGATTCTGCCCTGTGGTTCATTCTTATGAAGAGTATCTTGATCAAGCATAGGAAACTGAGAAAGGAAAAATTTAAAATATTTGTTTCAAAGATTAAAGGGGCACCAGGAAATGAAATAGAGCTAAATTCTCTGTTCAAGGAAAGTAAATGGAATTAAGGGAATGGTGATCTCCCAGCAAGATCCTACCCAGCTAAAATAATTGTTTATACAATTGCATTTGAACAGTGGATGATTTTATCTTATGACCCATTTACTATTTTAATTTGGACATAAGCAATATGGCAGTGTGTCTTGAGGTTATGAGTATGTGCCATATTGACAAGGGATGCATTGTGATGGCTATTCTTGGTTGCCAACTTCACTCTCTGTGGAATGAACTACAATGCGGAACTAGTAGTGGTTTTGTAAAAGGTAAAGAAAGGCGTAGGTTCAGGTGTGGAGATTCATGACTTTAATCCCACCCCTCAGAAGACATTGGCATGCAGAACTCTGAGTTCAAGATCAGTCTACAGAAAAAGTCTCAGTACAGCCAAGCTTAGGCAGTGAAGGAGTTAGAAAACAGAAATCTCGGGATGATAATGGAATCTGGGGGAGGTTGTTCCAACCTGAATAAGCAGAAGAACTTGGAAGCTTTGGCCATGTGGCTCTGGAGTTAGAGGCCTGACTATGAGGGCCTTCTGGGACAGCTGATGCTGGTTAGCTGAAGATTAGAAATTAGCATCTTAAAAAGAGATGAGCATCACTGAGGTGAATTCTGGGAAGAGTTTTCTGAGAGCACAGAGAAGCTGTCTCCCCGAGTTTGATATGATACCTGAAGGTAGACGGGCAAGAATCACGAAGTTGGTAGTGGTTTTGATGGCATGAAGGGGGTAGGGGACAACTAGGGAATGGAATGTAGAATTGTGAATATGCTTGGCCCACGAGAAGTGGCACTCTTGTGTGTGTCCCCTTGGTGCAGTATGGGCGGCCTTGTTGGAAGAAGTGCATCACTGTGGTAGTGGATATTGAGTTGCTATGTGCTAGCATTGCCCAGTGTGGAAGACATACTCTTCCTGGCTGCCTGCAGAATATGGTCTTTTTCTGTCTGCCTTTGGATCAAGATGTAAAACTCTCTGCTCCTTCAGCACCATGTCTGGCTGCATACTGTCCTGCTTCCCACAATGATGGTAATGGACTGAGCCTCTGAAATTGTAATCCAGCCCCAATTATCTGTTTTGATGTGACTTTTCCTGGTCCAAGTGTCTCTTCATAGCAATGAAAGCCAAACTAAGACAAGGAGGGAAGAGGACCAATAGAGAAGACAGCAAAAAAGAGAAGATCAGGAAAAGTAGGTAAGAGTGAATAAGAGGGAAGTGGGAGAAGGAGGAAGAGGAGGGGAGCGGAGGGGAAAAGGCAGGAGTGAGATGATAAGGGAAACCAGGGTGTCAGAGGAGAGAGGAAGAGGAAACTGGGAAGCTGAACTTTGATGGAAAATGAAGGAGGAGGAAAGAGGGAACTGGATAGGGGGGAAAGATGGAAGAGGAGAAATTAGGGGAGGGAATGGAAGACAATAGAGGAGGTTAGAAGGGTGACAAGGGAAGAGGACTGAGACGGGATAAGACCAGAGCAGGAAGGAGAAGAAAGAAGAAAAGGGAGAAAGAGTGGACAAGGAAAGAGAAGGAAAATGAGTGAGTAGGTAGTTAAGAATAAGCAGGAGGAAAGGATGGTAGAGGAGGAAAATGAAAAGAAAAGAAGATGGAACTGAAAGGGAGAGGAAAGAGGATGGAAGACAGAAGATGATGAAGTAGGGATGAGGAATGAGAGGGAAGATGGAGGGGAGAAGATGTAAGAGGGGAAAAGAAGGCCGACGAGGAGTAAGGAAGAGGAGAAAGGTGGAAAGAGGAGGGAGGGAGAGAAGGAGAAAGGAAAGAGCAGCCAAGAGGAAGAGAAGAGGAAGGAGAAAGGAGGGGGAAGGGGACAGAAGAGAAGGGAGGAAGGATGAGGGGGGAAGAGAGAAGGGAGTGTTGGGTAAGAGAACTTATGACCGGGAGATAGGGGAAAAGGGAGCAGTGGAGGAAAGTTGGTAAATACTGTGAAGATGAAAGAAGAGGGAAGATTAGGGAAGAAGAAGGAAGAGGGACAAGGAAAGGTAAAAGAGAAGTCAAGTGGATGGAAGAGGAAATGAAGGGAAGAGCGATGAGGAGAGAAGAGGAGGGAGTGCTGAAGAGAAGGGAAGACAGTGGATGGAGGGAGAAGATGAGGGGATAAGAGGAAGAAAGAGGGAAAGATGGAGTAGAAAACAAGAACGAATTGGAGGAGGTAGAGATAGGAGATTAGGAGAGAAGAGGAGGAAGAATTTATGATGTGGAAAGAGGAAAACAGTGTCAGGGAAAGAGAGGAAAGTAGGGAGAAGTGAAGAGGAAGGAAGAGGAGGGAAGATGAAAGAAGAAGCAATAGGAAAGAGGAAGCAGGAGACGTAGATCTGGAGGAGGGACAAGGTCCAATGGAGGCAGAGAAAAGAGGAAAGGCGGATGAGGGGAGAACTGGGACTGAGACTGCCGGGATGACAGTAGAGATATAGATGGTAGAGAAGAGGGAAATGTGGGGACCTGGGAAGGCTGAGCACCAGGGAAGAAAGGGATGAAGCAGGGGGAGGAAGCTGGTAAGTGGAGCAATGAGAGGAGTCAGGAGGGAAGATGTTGGAGACTAGAAGAAGGAGTGGGAATGGGGAGAGAAGGGCTGGAAATAGGAGGAGGGAAAAGCAAGGGAATAAAATGTGGAAAGGAGAGTGAGAAGAAGGGAGAGAGGGAGGATGTGGGATGTGGTGTTGGGGAGCAGCTGTGGTTCTTTGTCTCCATTTTCTCCCTCAGTGTATCCAGGCACTGCTGCACAGTGGGCTGAGAGGATGAAGTGGAGTTGAGAATGGGTGTGGTCTGGAGGATACTGGTCCAGTGACAGTGACTACTGAGGGAGAGCGAAGGTATTCTCTGAGTGTCTTAGGGTCACAGCTAGGATCTTATGGTCACAGCTCTCCGAAGTGCTTCACTAAAACAGGTCTCTTTTTTTTTTTTCTGTATTTGCACAAAATTAATATTTTAATATAGAGAAAAATCATATATTCAAATTCATTTATGCTGCTGAGGAGTAAATCTGTTCAACTTATCAATTAAATAGCCGAGACAAAGAAGACTACACTCCAGCATCAGAGTAATGATCGCATATACAAGGTATTCAATATTCTTTGAATGAATTAAAGACACTATCATGGGCTACATGATTTCATTCATGTAGAAATGGGTCTCAAATACCTAGGACAGGCTCAAGTTCACTATGTAGAGCCAAAGATGACTGTGAGCTTCTCATCAGCCTGTCTCTACCTCCTGGAACATTAAGGAGATTCCTACTGACGCCCTATGGTGTAATCCCAAACACTCAGAACATGCTAACAGTCATCTGCAGCTTCCCAATTCTGAGTCACTATTAATTCACTCTGTTTCCCATTTATATCATGAGTTTACTTGCACACTTTCTTGAACTCTCTCACACTTCCAAATTCAAGTCAATTTTTCTACCTCTTTTTTAACATTTTTATTTATTTATTTACATTCCAGTCTTTGCCTTCTTCCTGATTCCCACCTTCTGCAGTTCCTCATCACATCCCTCCTTCCCATTGCCTCTGAGAGGGTGCTACCCCCACCAGTCCTCCTTCTTCCCTGGGGCCTCAAGTCTCTCAAGGATTAAGCACATCTCCCACTGAGGCCAGACAGGTAGACCTCTGCTACATATGTGCCAGGGGCCTGTTATGCTCCTGGTTGGTGGCTCAGGTCTCTTAATGATCTCAGATTGTGTGCATGTACTTTGCTCAGTGTGGAAAATGGGTAGACAAAGAACTTTGGAGACTGGGAAGGAATTTCCAGGGAGAAGGAAATCATTAGCTCAGATTGAAAGTGCTGTGAATGCTTCATTTGTATGGAGAGGCAATCCAGGAGTCCCAGGTCTTTGATGGCTTGGTTCTTATCAGCAAAGAGGAAGTTGGAGCTGTGCAGAGGCCTACTGGATGGTCTTTAAACAGACAGAGTCTCCAAAAACAAGGTCTGAGAAGGGGGAAGCCCTACTTGTAATGGGGTTCCTCCATTTTGTGAGGAGCTCAGGGAAGTTATGGGATCATGGTACAGTGAAAATTTAAATCTCAGGATTTCCCCACAAATCCTGCTCTTTTATTAGAAAATGGAGCCATATCCCTATGGCCTTTATTTAGCCTCTCCCTTGTGAATGTCTTGGTACTTAGGGAGAACTCGATTGCTGTGGTTTATCTAATACTACTTATCTTCCTTTTTAAAAAGTGGATGAGGCAGGGTGCCAGGAGTTGGACGGCTCTGATGGACAGTATGGGGACAAGGAGGGAAAGAAACCAAGCCACAAGGGGGTTGACGACCAAGGGCACCGGGCACTTGATATATAGCTTGCCCAGAGGTCCTGGTGGAGATCTTTGAGCGTTTTTATATTTTGTTCCACTAGCGGAGATTCACTGACATAGAAGCAGCATTTCTTCCCCAAAATTATGCAGGTCCCTCAGTGTTCTCCAGCTATGTCTAGAGCCCTCACGTTTTGGAGAGCAACCTGTGTTAAGGAGTTTTATCTGCAGTTCAGTGACCTCCAAAGTGTCCTGGAATCCTTCCTGATCAACCTTGTCCTGGACGTTGCTAGCCAGACGGTTTGGAATAATGGCTATTCCCAAAGTTCCTCTAGTGTCAGTCAAGACTCAAGACCCAGTATGTGGAGCAGGGGGCTGAAAATCTCTTTTCTTTTCATCTCCTCCCTGCTGCAAGGTGAGAATTCGGCCTTGTAGAGGACAAACTTGGGCAATAAACCTTAGGAAGGTATAGAAGTCTTAAGAAGGGGGTTGAATGCAGTCATCAGTAGTGTGACTACACCGGAGAAGGCTGCAGGTTAGCACGTACTGGCATGGTGAGTGATGCTGTGGGAATAGGTAAGATGGGATCATGACCAGGGCCTTGCCAGGCAAATGGCAGGGCCAGGTCAGAAACGGGAATGTTTTCTAGAGTCAGTGTGGGTAAGGGCCCATGGAGTCCATGACTCCAGATATTAATGGGAATAGCAGGCAATATTGCCCTGGAGAGAGAAGCGCAGATGTATTGAGAGGAGTTGGGGGGATGGTTAGTGGAAGGGGATGGGCTATAGTAGATGTACTATAGCCAGGAGGAGGTTGTTGGACCTCCTTCTGAGATTGATTTTCCTACTGAAGAATATTAATGTGGGTAGAGACAGATTCAGAGACAAGCACAAGTTGACAGGAGACATGTAGGTCACCTATAGGTTATTTAGGAAAGCCATTAGTGTACAGACTACACATGAATCCTGTTTGTCATTGTTTGTCCCAGGCACTGTTGAATGAAACTGAATGGGGCCATTAAAACTTCAGGACTCTCTTCAGCATATCCCAGTCTGCACCCTCTACATATGGAGGAACCCTGGAAGCAGTCACCTGTGTAATGGTGAGGAAAGCAAAGGCAGGGGATGGGGTGCTTGGGATGGTATTCAGGCACAGAGGAATCTCCATCCTGGCCTAGCACCTTACATGTGGGGAGTCCTGGGGTCCTGCGATGGTGTTGTGTCTGTTTCATATCTCCCTAACGAAGAAACTCCAGTGGTGGGTTAGGAAGAGCATGAGCAGGGACAGAATTGGAATGAAATATAGCAAAGTCAGCCCTTAAGAGTCCAGGAAAGGGAAGCCTGTGGAGGGAACATGGCTGGGGTAGCAGCCACCAGGTCATGGATGTCCTTCCGTGACATCTAGTTATTGCACAGTGGATGGCATCCTGCCTCCACCGTTCCTTTTTCATCATCAAGAGTCAGGCATCTTCTTGGTCTGTGTGGTGGTATCTGTCATACCTTGCAGGGATCCTGTGGTGGATTGAATATGTGTGTCCCATAAAGAGTGTCACTATTAGGAGGTATGGCCTTGTTAGATAAGTGGGCACTGTGGGTATGGGCTTTGAGCCTCCTGGGCCCAGGCTCTGAATTTATTTGGATTGGGGTTTTTAAGGCTTTTTTATGGTATTGGTTTTATTTTATATGTATCTTCTTCTACCTTTTGCAATACTTTTCTGATTGGAGGACAAGAACATATTCAGTGCTTGTAAAATATCTGTCCCTAGAAGATTGTAGGTGACATTAGCTACTAGAGGGGACAAGGCTCCCATAGCTCAATCCGAGCCACCATCTGTAGACCTGCTTAGTGCTACGTGCCTAGGAGCTGCCCCCTATGCCTAGGATTCGGGGCCCAGGAAGTTGCTTCTTATGTTCTGGTGTCTCTTGTTGTCCCTTAATTATTTTGTTGCCACAGTATCAGTGAGGAATTTGAGTGGTCTGTTAGTTATTTTTATTGTTGTTCTTTGGGTGGGCAACCTCGTAGATGGTGGATACCCTTTGAGCCTCTTTAGGATCAGTTTTCCCTCTTACTGGAAAGGATGAGAGCTGTCTCAGTTTAAGTTTAAAGGTTCTAGGTGCTTTTTGTGTTTATCATACAAGGAGATATAATCCTTTTTTTCTCATAGTTAGTACAGATTTTCTTAGGGGCATTAGAGAGCCTTTGTAAGGAAGACCTTTGTTGGTCATACATTTTTCTATTGTCCCGTTTCTCCACAGTTAAAGCAGATCCCTTGCGTTTTTAATGCTGCTCCTAAGCTTGAGATATGTGGACTTACCTAGTGTGATGTTATTCCTATGTCTTGCATAGCCATGATCCACCTATCATAGTGTTCGACTTTGAGAGCTTGGCTGACATGTGGAGTCTCAGAGGTCATCCCCTCCTATATGATGTTTTTAGGAAGATGATCTCTGGCTGCAGGGTTAGGAATTTAATATCCAAAATCATTTTAGTTCTAAGACTCATATCAGATAGTGTTTTCCCTGACATCTGCAGAGAATAATCAGGGAGGGGACACACTCTTGTGAGCCAGAGAGTGGGGTGCTTCCATCCCAAGTTTGGATTGCAGGGAGGTGTACCTGCTCATAGTAACCTGTTGGTTGTCGTGTCTGTTCTGTTCCCATGGAAAAGGCTCCGTGGCCAAAACCCCATGGTGCTGTTGGGTTTCAGACAGAGTTTAGGGACCATCTGTCAACACCAGAGAGTGCTGTGGCCAGAAGGCATCAGATGTCCTTTCAACATATCTGAACCCACTCAACCGCTCTAAGGGAAAACAAAGTAGGAAAAGATAAGACTGCCTTCTCTCATAGTGTGGATGCTTGGGCCTTTGGGTTGAGGCCAAAGGCAGAAGGTGAATGTGGGGGGACTCAGGGCTTGGGGCACTCACCCTTTTCGCTCTAACTGGAGGTCCTGTTGGATCCACATTGGCACCAACTGTGTTATGCATGTTGGATCCAGCATGGTTCTTCGTCTGTTGTTTTTTCCCTCTTAGGGTGGCTATGCGTCCTGCACACCAGGCTGGAAAGATGAATCAGTGCCTAGACCAGGTAGGGTCTGCACGATCCCATCCATGTGGGAGTTCGTGCTGGAAGGAGAAGCCCTTCTCAAAAGTTCTTTAGTGAAACACCTCTATTTCAGACAATCTAAGCCTAATCTGGGAGGGCTTCTACACAAACCCTTTTTTGAGGGTGGAAAGGGCTGTATATGAACTCTGAAAAGTGGGCAGGAATGTTCATGAATGAATGAATTCTCCAGCTGGGGTTAAGGTACTATGAATGCCTCAGTGGTCTGTAGAGGCATCCAGGAATCCCAGGTACTTGCTGGGAAAGATCTGATCAGGAAAGAGGAAGTTGAACTTGGAGGTTTGTCAAGGACTACCTGGCCTTCACCAGGTAGAAGTTGGGAGGAGTCAGGCTCCCAAGACAAAGAAAGAGAGGAGAAGCTCTGTTTGTGAGGGGATCCCTCCCTTTTGCACTGAGCTCAGAGGAACTATCAGGTCATAGACTGTGAAGTGAATTAGCAGGGTTTCCCCACAGAAGGGGCAAAGTGGAGGACACATAAGGAGAGAAGGAAGCAAGAAGTGTCCTAATAAAGAAAGAAGAGGGTAGTGGATGGAAGAAAAGGGAGGAAGAGAAAAGAGGAAATAGACAAAAGCATAGGAAAGAGAGGAAAAGAAAGAAGATACAGGCAGGAAGAGTGGAGAGAGCACAAAAAGGATGGAGAAAGTGGTGAAAAGAAGAGGTCAGAGGAGGGTAGAGGGAGATAAGACCAGGGAAAAGTTGGGGGAAGTGAAAGGGAGAGGGATGCGGAAAGAAAATAGATGCTGGGATGCAGGATAGAAAAGATAAGAGAGGAGGAGGACAGAAAAGATGAAAGGGAAAAGAAGGGTAGGGAGAAGAAGACAGAAGAGGCAAGAGGTTTGTCTTAATCAGGAGTTCTATTCCTGCACAAATTTCATGAGGAAGAATCAAGTTGGGGAGGATAGGGTTTATTGAGCTTACGTTTCCACGGTGCTGTTCATCACAAAAGAAGTCAGGACTGGAACTCAAGCAGGTCAAGGAGCAGGAGCTGGTGCAGAGGCCATGGAGCAATGCTGCTTACTGGCTTGCTTCTCCTGGGTTGTTCAGCTGGTTTTCTTATAGAGCCCAAAACTACCAGCCCACAGATGGCACCACCCACAAGGGGCCCTCCCCATTTGATCACTAATTGAGAAGATGCCTTACCGCTGGATCTCATGGAGGCATTTCTCAACTGAAACTCCTTTCAGTGTGGTAAGTCGAGCTTTTCTCAAGTTGACACGCAAAAATAGCCAGCACAGCGTTGAAAGAGGGAAGAGGAGAGGGGAGGAAATAGGAAGGAGGAGGAAAGTTGAGGGAAGAAGTTTGTGGAGGAAAGAAGATGAAGGGGCAATTAGGGAGCAGAAAGGATAGGAAACAAGGAACAGAGTCAGGATTATGGGTGGAAGAAGCTGAAGAGAGGACTGAAGTAGAGTTAAGAGGAACTAGGAAAGAGGAAGAAGGAGAATGTAGGAAGAGGGAGCAAAGAGACAAGAAGAAGGAAGAGGAGGGGAAACAACGAGGATGGAGGATGTAAGAGGTGGGAGGAGGGAAGGGGAGGAAGCAGAAAAGAAAAGGGAGGGAAGAGGAAGGAATTGAGAGGTGTGAATTGGGAAAGAAAATGGGAGATGATGGAAGAGGAGGAAAGAGAACAAAGTAGTAAATGCAGGGGTCATAGAGAATGGTAGAAGATGGAAGACGAGAAATGAGGGAAGAAGAAGGAATAGGGAACAGGTGAAAGACATGAAATGAAAAGGAGAAAAGACAGAAGAGAAGGAACCTGAAAGATAAGAGGAAGGAAGCCCTGAATGGAGGTGATATCAGAGAAGAGAGATCAGGAGGTAAGATCTAAGAGAAGGGAGGGCGAGCAAGTAGGGACCAGGAGTGAAGAGGGGAGGAAGGAAAAAGGAGTGAGGGGTAAGGGTGGGGAAGAGAAGAGGAAGGGAGAGAGACAGGGAGGACAGAGGAAGGAAAGGAGGAGTAGAAAAGAGGAAATGGGGGGAAATATGGAGAACAAATGAGAAGTTTGAATTGCAGGAAGGAGGGAAGAGGAGGAGAACATCAAGCTGAGGGGGGAGGCAGAGGCTATAAGAAAGAAGATGAGTTAAATGGAAGGAAATGAGAGCAGGAGGGAAGCGGGATGCGACTGAAAGAGGAGGGAAACATGTAGTGAGAAAGGAAGAGGACTGGGGAAGAGGAAGGATGGAGGAGAGAATGGCAGTAAGAGAAATGCAGGGGAAGGAGGGAGCGGAATGATGTGGGAAGAGGAAAGAAAGAAAGGAAAGCAAGAGAGAGGAGGTAGAAGGAAGAAGAAGAGGGAAAAGAAAGTAATAGCTAGAAGAAGGTGTGGGCAGAGAAGAAGGAAGAAAGAAAATGGAAGAAATCAGTAGGAACTAGGAAAGGAAGTGAGAAGGGACAAAAAGGGGGCGGAAGAGGAAGAAACAAGGAATGAAGGAAGAGAGAAAGAAGAAAAGATACACTAAGCACAAAATCAGGCAAGAACAAAATCAAGAACTAAAGAATCTGAGCTGGAAGGAGGAGATAGGAGGAAGGAGATGGAGGAGGATGGAGGAGGGAATGGGTGGAGAGAAGGAGAGAAGATGGGAAAAGAAAGAATGGAAAACAGAAGAGGGGTGAAGAGGGAAGAAACAACTAGAGGGAAGAGAAGAGAGAAGAGAAAAAGCTCCGTGAGCAAATGGAGTAGATGATGGAGGTGTGGAGAGAAGGTAGTAGTGAGGCAGGAAATAAGATGGGAGGAGAGCGAAGGGGAAAGTGGGGGAGGAGGGAAGAGAAAACGGGATTGTGTTAAAGGAAGAGGGAAGAGAGAAGGGAAGAGGGTTGAAGCTGGAGTGATGGGGAGAGCAGGGAAGAGGGGAGTAAAGGAAGGATGGAAGGGAGAGACAGAAATAGGGAATCGGCAATAAGTGAGAAGAGTGAGGTGGGAACAGGGAAGGGAAGGAAAAGGAGAGAGTGTGGCAGAGGAGAAAGGGAGGAGAGTGAGCAGAAGAGAGCATAAGGAGGAGAGAGCAGGGAAGAGCAGATACGAGGGGTGAAGGTGAAAGGAGAAGGGGCTGAGGGAGAAGAGAGAAAGGGAGGGAGAAAGAAGAGAAGAGACGTGGGAAGACGAAGGGAAGGGGATGACAGACATGAGAAGAGGAGACAGTGGAGAACAAGGGAGAAATGAGAAAATAGAGAAGTGATAGGACAGAGGAAGAAGCGGGAAGTAAAACCAGAAGAGTGAAGGGGAGGAAGAACATAGGGGGAGGAAAGGGGAGTTCTGCTGGAAGGGGAGGAAAGAATGAGAAGGGAGGAGAGGGGAATGGAGGGAGATGGCGAGAGGAAAATGCAAGAAAGTGGAGTGCAACAAGTAGAAGAGGGAGGAGAATAGATGGCCTAAGGGAAGGGGAATAAGTGGACAACAGCAAGAGGGAACAGAGGGAAGAGGAGAAGAGAAGGAAGGGGGTAAAAGGAAGAGGAGAGAAGAAGAGTAGGGAGGAATAAAGGAAAGAGAGAAGGCAAGATGGAAGAGGGACGAAAAGTAGGGAAGAAGGAAGTGGATGGTAGAGGGAAAGGATGGAGTAGAAAGAGGAGAGCAAAGGGAAGAGAAGACATTAGGGAGGGGAGGAAAGGAGAAGGAGGATGAAGAGAAGAGCAGGGTGGAGAGGAGAGGCAACAGGAATTAGAGAGGAGAAAAGAAGGAGGAAGAAGGGGAAGGTAATAGAGGAGGGAAATGAGAAGTGAAGATCAGAAGGATGAGAAGAGACAAGGAGAAAGGAGTGATGGTGATACAGGAGAGAAAGCGGGAAGAAGGGATGTAGTGGTAAGCAAGTGGAGGACGTAGGAGGAAACATGGATGATGGGGAGAGAGAGAGAAGGTGGAAGTTCTAAATGGCACAGTGAGGAAGTAAGAGGAAGGACTGAAGAGAAAGACTATGGCAGAGGGAGGATAGAGGATGTAGAACAGAGGATGAAC
>CM052722.1:98801723-98867522 GCA_028551405.1 Uromys caudimaculatus
GAGGGGAATGAGGAGAAGGAAAGGGAAGATGGAGGGGAGGGGAGAGAGAGCAGAGGGAAGGGAAGGAAAGGGACATGAGCTGGTGTGAACATGCATGGCCCAGAGAGTGATCCTTTTAGGAAGTGTGGCCCTGTGGCAGTAGGTGTGGCCTCTACAGAGGAAGTGTGTCACTGTGGGGGCGGGAGTTTAAGATCTCCTTCTAGTAACATGTGAGTCACTCTTCTGTTTGTCTTCTGAATGAGATGCAGAAGTCTCAGTTCCTCCTGTGCTATACCAGCCTGGAAGCTTCCCGCTTTGAGGAGAGTGGACAGAATCTCTGAACCTGTCAGCCAGAACCAATTAAATGTTGTCCTTCGTCAGCATTGCCTTGGTCATGGTGTCTTTTTACAGCAACTGAAACCATAACTAAGACAGAAGTTGGTTTCAGGGATTGGTATATTACTGTGACAGCCCATACCATGTTTGTTGCTGTTGTTGTTGTTGGTAGTGGTGGTGGTGTTGTAGAAATGTGGATTTTGGGACACTGGAAAGAATGGCATGCCCTAAGTTGGGTTTAATGGGCCATTTTAGTAGAATCCTGAGAGTCACTTGATTTGAACTCAGGCTGGCTCAAGTAGTGTCAGAAGAGAGCCATTCTAGTATATTGCCTGGAGATTGTTCTTAGGATGGTTTGGTGAATAATGTGACTGCTTTTTGTCCTAGTCTGAAGAGATGACCTGAGGCTAAGGTGAAGAGATTCAGATTGGCTGCACTGAGAAAGGAGGTTTCAGAAAGCCTTGCATAGACTCTACCCTGAGGTTCATTCTTATGAAGAGTGTTTTGATCAAGCATAGCAAAGTGAGAAAGGAAAAATACAAAATATTTTTTGAAAGGTTAAAGGGGCAACAGGATATGAAGTAGAACCAAGTCCTCATTTCAAGGAAATTCAATGGAATTAAGGGAATGGTGATCTCACAGCAGAATCCCACCCAGCTGAAATGATTGTTTATACATTTGCAGTTGAACATGGGAACATTATATCTTGTTAGGCATTATTATGACTTATTTATTGTTTTAATTTTGATATAGCCATATATGATTATATTTCTTGAGATTATGAATATGTGCCAAATTAACAAGGGATGCATTGTGATGGCTATTCTTGGCTGTCAACTTCACTCTCTGTGGAATGAACTACAAGGCAGAACTTGTACAGATCTTGTGAAAAGGTAAAGAAAAGGCTTACTTTCAGATGTGGAGATTCATGACTTTAATCCTAGCACTCAGGAGACAGAGGCATGCAGAACTCTTGAGTTCAAGTTCAGTCTACAGAAAAAGTCTCAGTACAGTCAAGCTTAGGCCTTGAAGGAGTTGGAAACCAGAAATCTGGGCATGATAATAGGACGGGGATGGGTGGGTTGTTCCAACCCGAACAAGCAGAAGAACTTGGAAGCTCTGGCCATGTGGCTCTGGAGTTAGAGGCGTGAGTATGAGGGCTTTCTGGGACAGCTGATGCTGGTTAGCTGAAGATAAGAAATTAGCATCATAAAAAGAGATAAGCATGACTGAGGTGAATTCTGGGAAGAGTTTTCTGAGAGCACAGAGAAACTGTGTCCTCGAGATTGATATGATACCTGCCGCTAGACTTGGAAGAATCACGAAGTTGGTAGCTGTTTTGATGGCATGAAGGCAGTCGTAGACATCTAGGGAATGGAGTGTAGAATTGTGAATATGCTTGGCCCACGAGAATTGGCACTCTTGTGTGTGTCCCCTTGGTGGAGTATGGGCGGCCTTGTTTGAAGAAGTGCATCACTGAAGTAGTGGATATTGAATTGGTATGTTCTAGGGTTGCCCAGTGTGGAAGCCATACTGCTTCTGGCTGCCTGCAGAATATGGTCTTTTTCTGGCTGCCTTTGGATCAAGATGTAGAACTCTCTGCTCCTTCAGCACCATGTCTGCCTGCATGCTGTCCTGCTTCCCACAATGATTGTAATGGACTGAACCTCTGAAATTGTAATCCACCCTAATTATCTGTTTGTTTTTTTTTATGAGTTGCCTTGGTCAAAATCTCTATTCACATCAATGAAACCCAAACTAAGACAAGGAGTGAGGAGGACCAATAGAGAAGAAAGCAAATAAGTGAAGATCAGGAAAAGTAGGCAAGAGTGAATAACAGGGATGTGGGGGAAGGAGGAAGAGGAGGAGAGAGGAGGGGAAAAGGGAGGAAAGAGATGGTAAGGGAAACCAGGGCGTCAGAGGAGAGAGGAAGAGGAAACTGGGAAGCTGAACGTTGATGGAAGATGAAGGAGGAGGAAAGAGGGAACTGGATAGAGGGGGAAAGATGGAAGGGGAGAAATTAGGGGCGGGAATGGAAGACAACAAAGGATGTTAGAAGGGTGACAGGGGAAGAGGACTGAGAAGGGATAAGACCAGAGCAGGAAGGAGTAGAAAGAAGAAAAGAGAGGAAGGGTAGAGAAGAAAAGAGAAGGGAAATGAGCAAGTACCTAGGGTAGAATAGGCAGGAGGAAAGAGAAGGCAGGAGGAAAGAGGATAGCAAAGGACAGAAATGGAAAGAAAACTTAAGATGGAAGAGAAAAGGAGAGACAAGAGGCTGGAAGACAGAAGAGATTAAGAGGGGATAAGGAATGAAAGAGAAGAGAAAGGAGGAGAGTATGTGGGAGGTACAAAGAAGGCCGAAAAGGAGGAGGGAAGAGGAGGAAGGTAGAAAGAGAAGGGAAGAGGGCAGAGGGGGAAAAGAAAGCGCAGTCAAGAGGATGAGGAGAGAAATGAGGATGGAGAAGGATGAACAGTGAATGAGGAAGAGAAACAAGGAAGTAAGTGGAGGGAAGAGAGAAGGGGTGGGCAAAGAAAGCCGATTATGGATAGGGAGATGGTGAAAAGATAGAGGAAAGTGCGTATAGAAGTGTAAGTGAGAAGATGAAAGAAGAGGGAAGAGTGGCAAAGAAGAAGGAAGAGGGATGAGGAAAGAAAAAGGGGAAGTCAAGTGGATAGAAGAGGAAATTAAGTACAAGTGTTGAGAAAAGAGGGAATGCTGAAGAGAAGGGAAGACAGTGGATGGAGGGAGAAGATGAGAGGATAAGAGAGAAGACTAAGAAGAAGAAAGAGAGAAAGACAGAGTAGAAAACAAGAATAGGAGGGAGGAGTCGTAGGAGATTGGGGAGAAGAGGAGGAAGAATTTATGGTGTACAAAAAAAAGGTGTCTGGGAAAGAGAGGGAAGAGGGAAGCATGAAGAGGAAGGAAGAGGGAAGAAGATGGAAGAGAAAGTAACAGGAAAGATGAGGTAAGAGGTAAAGATGTGGAGGAGGAACAAGGAAGACGGGGTGGAGAGAAAAGAGGAAAGGGAGGGTGAGTGAAGAGATGTGAGGGAAGAGTTGGGAAGAATGAAGAAAATAGGAAACAGAAGAGAAGTATGGACATAGGGGAGACAGAAGAGGGAGATGGGAAGAGGAAGACAGAGGAAGTGGTGGTACTGGGATGAGATAAGAGGAGGATTGTTGAGTCGGGAGAGGAGGGAGGATGAAATAAGAGGGAGGAAGGAAAGTGAGGGAGAGGGGAAAGGAGAATGGACAGGAGGAGATGAGCGTACAAGAGAGCGTAGGTGAATGAAGGAAATGACAGGAAGAAAGAATAGTGAGGAGCAACAAGAGAAGAATGCACAAGACGATAGTGGGGAGAGGACAGAAGAGGAAAGGGAAAATGGAGGAAAGTGTAGAGAAGTTGACGGTCAATGAGGGAAGTGGGAAGATAAAGGAAGAGAAAGAGGAGGAAAGAGGATGGAGCTGAAAAAGAAGGGAAAAGGGAAGTGGGTGAAGGAGGGAAGATGAACAAGGGGCAATCAGGATTGAGTTCAAAATTTTAGGATAGAACAGGAAGGAAAGGTATGAAGGAAATAGGAAGAGGAGGGAGGAGGGAATAGACAAGACAGGAAGATGGAAGGGGAGAGAAGAGAAAAGAGAGGGTGAAAGGAAAGAAAAGAGGGAGGAGGGAAGAATGAAGAAGAGGGAATAGAAAAAGGAGGGAGGAAGGAAGTTGACAGAAATGAGGGCACAAGGAGGAAGAAAAAGGAAAGTGGAGGGATGAGAGATGAGCAGGGACTGAGGAAGAGGAGAGGAGATGAGGAGGGGGAAGGTGTTCAGCTATGAGAAGGGAAGAGAGGAAAGCTGAACAGGAAGAAGATGGAGGATTGAGGAGGAAGAGGTAGGGAAGAGGAAGGAAAATGTTGATGAAGGGAAGAAATGGAAGAGTGAAAGAGAGGGAAGAACGACGATCCAGGAAGACGGTGGTAGAGGGAGGAGGAGGAAAAGAAAGGAAGCAGGAAGAGAAAGAAGGGGAAACTGACCGAAGAATAGTCCATGGAAAAGAGGAGGAAAGGGGGGAAGAGTGAAGGGGAATGAGGAAGAAAGGGGAAATGGAAATCAGGGAGAGGATGCAGGGGATAGCAGAGGCAGAGGGGAGAAGAGGGAAACGGGACAAGCGAGGAGGAGGAGGGAGTACAAGGGAGAAGAAAGAATGGAAGAGGAGGGAAGTGATGGAGGATAACCGAAGATGGGCAAGGAAAGAGCAGGAAGGAGGGACCAGAAGGTAAGAAAAAAGAAGCGGGAAGAGGAAAAAGTGCGAAGCATAGGAAGGGGCGAGCTGGAAATGGAAGAAAGTAGAAAAGAGGATGGAGGGCTGGACAGAATGGCTTAGAAAGGAGAAGGATGAGGGAAGAGTAGGGGTGAGGGAAGTGGGAAGACAAGATAAGAAAAAAGATGAGTGAAGTGAAGGAAGTCAGAGCAGTTAGGAAGAGGAATCAGACAGAAAGTTTGAAACATGAAAAGTGGGTTAGAGGGGGATGGAGAGATGGCTCAGCAGTTAAGAGCACTGACTGCTCTTTCTGAGGTCGGGAGTTCAAATCCCAGCAACCACATGGTGGCTCACAGCTACCTGTAATGGGATCTGATGCCCTCTGCTGGTGCATCTGAAATCAGCTATACTGTACTTACATAAAAAAACAAGTAAATCCTTGGGCCTGAGCAAGCGGGGCAGGAGCAAGAAGGGGGACAAAAAAGATGTGGGTTAGAGAAAATGAGAGAAGAAAGGGGAAGAAGGAGAGAAGAGGAAAGGAGGGAGAAGTAGGCATGGAAGGGAAGGGAGGTAGGAAGAGGACAAGAGTGGGAAGAGGGAAGAGGGGTGTGACACAAAGTAGAACAGGCATCAGGAGACATTGGGAGCAAGGAGGGGAAGGAACTGGAAGGAGGAGGGAGGAATAATGAGGAAGGCAGGTGAGGGATGACAGAAGAGGGGTAAGAGTGGGAGGGATGGAACAGGGGACGAGGGAAGAGGAAGTATGAGGGAAGCAGAGGAAAGGGGGGAGGAAGGAAAACAGAGGGAGTGAGGGAGAGAAGACTAGGAGGTAAAAGGAAAGTAGAGCTAGGGCGGAGACAAGAATCTAGGAGAGTAGAGTGTGTTCAAAAGAATAATAGGAAGGAGGCAAAGGGAATGAGGAAGGAGTGAAGGAAGAGGAGGAGGGAAGAGGGATGGAAGTCAGTTAAGAGTGAGGACAGAAGAGGAGGGAGGATAGAAGAGGAGGGAGGACAGAAGAGGAAGGAGGTTAAAGGAGGGAGGAGGGAGGACAGAAGAGGAGGGGGGACAGAAGAGGAGGTAGGACAGAAGTGTAGGGAGAACAAAGGAGGAGGTAGGATAGAAGAGGAGGGAGGACAAAAGAGGAAAACAAGTTTTAGAAAGAATATGAAAGGGGGATGGGGAGGGAGGCGAACGTGGAGGAAAGAGGTGACACGATTTAAGTGGCAAGAGATGGGAACAGGCAGGAGGATGGAGCAGAGAAGAATAGGAGAGATAATGGAAGAGAGAAATGAAGAGAAGAGAAGGGAAGAAGAATGAGAAAGGAAGACAGAGGAATGAAGAGATAAGACTATAGAATAGGTAGGGTTAGCGAATGGAAGAGAAGAGGAAAGAGGCAGAGGAGGAGAGAGGAAAGGGAAAGGGAGAGAAAATGAAGTGGGATGGAGAGGAGGGGAGGGAGGTGAAAAGAGAGGGGTAAGAGTGGGGAAGAGGAGAGTGTAGGTTTGGAGGAGTGTTTGGTGAGGAGTGGAAAAGGTAGAATACCGAGGAGGTGAATCCAGGGACCAAGAGGGAAGAGTAGGAAGGAAGGAAGAGGAGGAGGGAAACTTAGAGAAGAGCCAAGAGGAGGGAAGAGACAGGTAGAAGGAAGAGGAGAAAAGAAGAAGGGTTGAGAAGAGGAAAGAGGGCAGAAGAAGCAAGGAAATGGATGAGGGAGGAGAACAGGAAAGGAATAGGAGGAAAGAAGGAAGAGGAAGGGAGAGGGAAAGAGATTAGTAAGGAAGAGGAAAGGGAAGAGGAAAGGTCAGTGATGAGAGGGAAGAGAGGAAAGGACGATGGAGAGAAGAGACCACAGAAAGAATAGAAATGGGGGGAAGAGGAAGAGGGGAAATAATAGAGGAGGAAATTGAGAAACGGGGATAAGAAGGATGAGGAGCGAAAAGAGGAGGTGAGAGGAGAGGGGGGGAACTTGAAGGAATGGAGAGGGGCTCTGTGGAGAGGGAGAAGGCAGGGGATGGGTTGGGAAGGTAGAGGAAAGAGAAGGATAAAGGGAGTAGAGGAGGGAATAGGAGGGAAGAGAGAAGAGAGGCAGAAAGAGGTGGATAGAAAGGAGGGCAAGGAAGAGAGGGGAAGAAGGATGAGAGACTGTTGTCCAGGAGGAAAGCAGCATAGAGGAAAAGGGGAAGAGAAAAGAGGAAGGAGAACAGAGACGGAAGTAGGAGGAAAGAAGGCGGAAGCGGAGGTTTCAGAGAAGGAGAATGAAGGGGACAGGGGTTGCCTGAGAAATGTGCAGGTAAAATGTATTGGTGGATAGTGTGAAAAAAATTGGGAAAATTGGAAAAAGAAAGGAAAAGGAGAAAGGAGGGAAGGCAGACAAGAAGAAAGGAAAGAAGAGGGGAAAGGAAGAATGAAGGAAGGAGAGAACAGATGAGGGAAGAAGAGAATATAGGAAAGATGAGAAGAAAGAGAAAGGGACAGGAGAGAGGAGGAAAGAGTGTAGAGAAAGGAAGTGGAGGGAGGAAAGAAGGTGGTAGAACATGGAGTAGGGGAGTGGAGGGATGAAGGAAGTGGAAGGAAGAGGAGTGAGCAGAGAACAAGGAGGAGGATGGAAGAGAACATGAATGTGATGCTGAGGAAAGAGAAGGGAAAGGAGAAGAGGAGAGGGAAGATGAGGAAAAAGAGAAGAACAAGGAAGGAAGAGTAGAGGGAAGAGGAAGGAAAGGTGAAGAAGGAGGGAAGAGGAGAGGAAGAAGAGGGAAATATATAAGGGAAAGGAAGAAATAGGGGAAAAGAGGAAAAGATGATAAGAGGGACAAGGACAGAAGAGAAGGAAGGAAAGAAGAGGAAGGAAGAGGGAAGTACAGCAGTGAGGAGGAGGGAAGAGAACGGAAGAGAAATTGGTAGAATGGAGAAAAGAGGGATGATTGACTTGGAGGAAAGAAAAAAGGTGAGAGGGGTGAGAAGGGAAGATGACAAGAGAAGAAAGAAGAGGGATGGAAAAAGAAGGAACAGGGAAAGGGGAGAAAAAAGGTGGACAATGAAGACGAAGTAAAAGGAAGAGAGGCAGAAGGAAGGAAAGGAGGAAAAATGGGAGGAGGGTAAGGGAAGTGACAGGAGGAGAAAAGAGCAAGGAAGAGGAAGGAAGGGGAGAGGATGGGGTAGGGAAGAATAGGGCGGTGGGAAGAGCAGAAAAGAGGAAAAAGCTGTTAAAGGACTAAAGAGGGAAGAAACAGCTATAAAGGAAAAGCACTCAGAAGTGCAGGAAAGTGCGAAGAGCAGTGAGGGGGGTAAAGGGGGAGAAGGAAAAGGTGGAGGATGAAAGAGGAGAAAGGAGGGACGAAGGAAGGAAAGAGAACAAGACGGAGGAGAGAAGAGTGAAGGGATGGGCAAGGTAAGGGGAATGAGGAGAGAGGAGGAAAGAGGAAGGCTGGTGAGGGAAGAGGAAGGAAGACAAGGGAAGACTGAAGATAAAGGGAGGGAGGAAAAGGACAAAGAAGAGGAGAAAAGAGGATGAGAGAGGAGGGAAGAGAAGAAAGAAGAAGGAAGCACGGAAGCAAAGAGGACTTCCGTGGATAGACAGGGAGGAGTTAGTGAGGATGAGAGGGAAGGGAAGGGTATAAGGGAGATATGGGAAATGGAGAGGGGGGAGAGAAGAGAAACAGAAGGGAAGTGGGAAGATAAGGGGGAGGGAAGGAGAGGGGAATTCATGAGGAGCCCAGAAGAAGAAGGAAGAGTAGGGAGGAGGGAAGAATGCAATGGAATGTAAACCTGAGAGGAGCGATGAGGGAAGAAAAGTGAAGAGATAAGGGAAGTGAGCAAATAAAGGACGGAAGGAGAGAAAGAGGAGCAATGAGGGAAGAGGAGGGACGAGGGAAGAGCTAGAAGGAAGAAAGTGGAGGAAATTGTGAATAGGAGGGAAGTGTGAAGAGAAAGAAGTGAGAGTAGCGTAAGAGGAGAGAAAGAAGAAAGGAGGGGAAGAGGGAAATGGTGGGAGGAGGGGATATGAAAGAGGAGGGATCAGGATTGAGGTAGAGTTTGAAGGACTGAGGGACCAGGAGGGAGCACCATTGAAGAAGGAAGAAGGAATGAAAGTGAAGGGTGAAGACAGGGAGGAGCAAGGAGGGAAAATGATGAGAAATAAAAGAGAAAGCAAGTGAGAATGGAAGATGCAAGAGGAACAGGGAAGGAAAGGGGAGGGAGGAAGGAAGAGGAAGGAAGAGGAAATTGAAAGGAGCCAAGAGAAAGGATGAGTGCAGAGGAGGACAGAAAGATGGGAAGAGGAGAGAAGAGCAAAAAGAGGGAAGAGTGAAGGACAAAGAGGGACTATGAAATAGGAGGAGGAGTAGTGAAGAGTAAGGTGTGAAGAAGAGGAGAGGAAAAGGAAGGTGGGGAGGAGGGAACAGTGAAAGCTGTTAAGGGAGAAGAAAGTGGAAGAGAGAAGAGACAGGATCGAAGGTGGAGGAGAAGGAAACCTGGAAGAGAGAAAAGGAGGGAAGTGAAAGGTGAGGGAGGGAGGAGGATGGAAGAAAACAATGAGAGAAAGGAGGGAAGTGGAAAGCTGAAGGAAGAGGTAGGATGAGGGAAGTGGAGGGAGATAAAATAGGAAAGAGGGACTATATGGGAAGTCGGCTGAAGAGGAAAGAGGAAGAAAGAAGGGAAGAAAAGAGAGAAAAAGAGGGTGAGGGAGAAGAGAGAAGATGAAAGAAGCCGATAGAGGTTGGAAAATGAAACAGGAGGGAGTAAGGAGACAGAATATGAGGGGTGAGAGTGGAAAAGGAGGAGAGAGGAAAGAGTAGGTAAGAGAGACTGGAAGGGAAGAGCTAAAGGGACAGAGTGGGGATGAGAAGGGACATGGAGAGTGCAGATACGAGGGACTAGCAGTTGTAAGGAAGAGCATATAGGAGATAAAAGACAGAAGAAAAGAGAGGAGGCAGACGAGAAAGGAAGCATGTATAAGGTGGGGGAGGAGGAAATAGGAGTGAGAAATGAAGAAGACTGAGGAAGGAGGAGGACAGAGGAGAGAATAGGGATAAGAGCAATGCGAATGAAAGGAGGGAAAGAGGAAAGAATGAGAAGGGAAGAGGAAAGAAAGAAAATGGGAAATAAGCAAGAGAGAGGAAGAGGAGAGACAAGAAGGAAGAGGAGAGAAAAAGAAGAGCTAAAAGATCAGGGGAGCGAAAAGGAAGAATGAAAAGGGAAGAGAATAAAGGAAGACGTAGGAAAGGAGGTGAGAAAGGATAAAGACGGGGAAGAGGAAGAACCAAGGAACAAGAGAAGAAGAGAAAGGAGTAAAAAGGAAACTCAGATTAAAGCAGAAAAGCATTTAAGTAAGGATGTGGGCAAGAGGAAGATAGTATAGGGTGTGGGAGAAGGAGGGAAGAGGACTGAAAAAGGGAGAGGATGAAAAGAGAAGAGGAGAGAAGAGGGAAGAAACAATAGGAGAGAAGAACAGAGAAGAAAAGAAGCTGGTGAACAAATGAAGTAGAGGAGGGAAGTGTGGAGAGAAGGGAGGAGTGAAGACAGAAAATAAAGAAGATGGGATGAGAGAGACAGAGGGGGAGGGGGAAGAGGAAACAGGGAATGATGAAGGAAGAGGAGGGAGGAGAGAAGGGGGAAGAGGAATGAAGCTCGAGTGATGAGGAGAGGAGAGAAGAGGGGAGAAAGGAAGGGATGGAAGGGAGAGATACGGAATGAGGGAATCCACAATAATGGAGAAGAGTGAGGTGGGAATGGGAGAAGGAGAAGGGGAGAGTGTAGGAGAGGAGGAAAAATGGAACAGATGGGAGCATGAAAGAACAAGGAGGACGGGTGAAGTGGAAAAAGAGAAGGGGCTGAGGGAGAAGAGAGAAAAGGAGGGAGGAAGAAGAGGAAGAAAAGGAAGGGAAGGGGGATGACAGAAAGGGGAAGAGGAGACAGGAGAATAAGATAGAAATGAGAAAAGAGAAGTGGTAGGATGGAGGAAGATGTGGGAAGAAGAATCAGAAGAGTGAAGGGGAGGAAGAAGATAGGAGGAGGAAAGGGGAGTTCTGCTGGAAGAGGAGGAAAGAATGAGAGGGGGGGACAGGTGAATGATCAGAGATAGCGAGAGGAAAATGCAAGAAAGTGGAGTGCAGCAAGTAGAAGAGGGAGAAGAGTAAATGGACTAAGGGAAGGAGAGGAAGTGGACAACAGGAGGAGGGAACAGAGTGAAGACGAAAAAGGGAAGAGGCGAGAGAAGGTAGAGGAGGGAACAGGAAGTGTAAGGAACATTAAAGAAAACAAGAGGCAAGATGGAAGAGGAAGGAGGAAGTGGATGGTAGAGGGAAAGGATGGAGTAGAAAGAGGAGACCAAAGGGAAGACAAAGGGTAGGCAGGAGGGAAAAGTGAAGATAAGGGAGGAGGGCAGAAGAGGGAAGGGCTTGAAGGAGGGTAGAAGGGAGAGGGCATAATAGAAAGGAGAAACGAGGAAGCTGGGGGAGGCAGGAGGAAGTTCATAGTAAGGGAGAGAGAGGAAGAAGGAGGAGCAAAAGGTCTAGAGGAAGAAAGAAGATCGAAAAGAGAAGAGGATGCTAGATGTAAGAGGTGGGAGGAGGGAAGGGGAGGAATCAGAAAAAGAAGAAGGATGGAGGGAAGAGGGAAGTGAGAGAGAAGGAAGGAGGGAAATGAAATGAGGGAAGAGGAAGAAACAGGAAAGAGAGGAACAGGTAACACAAGACAGGACAGGATGAGAAGAACTGAGGACAATGACAGGAGTGGAATTTGAGGGATAAACGAAAACTGTAAAGATAGAAGAAAAAAGAATCGGACATAGGAATTAAGAGAAAGGAAGGTGAGGGAAGGAAGGAGAGGAGGGAAGTGGGAATGGGAGGGAGGAAGGTACGGGAGGAAAAAAAGAAGAGGAATTAAGGGGGGAAAATACGTGGGAAAGCAGAGCAAACCAGGAGGGAGGATGGTAGATGGAGCATGATGATAGAGGAAGGAGAAAGAGAGTTGAAGTTCAGGGAGTCAGAAGGAGGGAAGGGAAGGGAAGTGAAGGCAGAAGAGTGGGGAAACAATGGAAGAGAAAAGAGGAGTAAGATGAAAAAGGAAAGGAAGGAGGAAAGGGACCAGGAATGATCAGAAAAGGGTGTAGAAGAGGGCAGTGGATAGAGGAGAGGAAAGAATAGAAGAAACAGGCATGACAAGAGAAGAGTAGGGAAAGTGGGAAGATAAGAAAAGTTGAAAGAGGTAGCAGGAGGAAAGAGAAGAGTAAAAGGGAGGGAGGAGGAAAGAATAAGAAAAGAGGAAAAGGGGAAGGAGGAAGAGGGGGGAGAAGGAAAGAGCAAAACAGGAGAGTTGATGGAAGATGGAAGAATGTGGAAGAAAATAGAGGAGGAGAAAGAGTGGGAGTATAGTTAGAAGAGAGGAATAGGGAAGAAGAAGACCGAGGGAGGGTGAAAGAGAAGTATGGAGGGAAGTGGACAGAGAAAGATGGAAGGTGAGGGAAGAAGATTTTAGTTGGAAGAGGTAAGAGAGAAGAGGAAACAGGGAGTAGAGAAGGAAGTAGAAGAGCTGATTAGAAAGAAGAGAGGGGGGAGGAGGGGAGAGAAGGATGGAAGTGTGAGGTGTAGAGAAGAAGAAAAGGGAGATAAATGGGAAAGAAGAGGATGGAAAATGGGAGACAAGAGAAGAGCAATCAGGAGGAGTAAGGGGAAGAGGAGGTAAACAGCACGAAGAGGAAAAGAGAAAAATGGATGGATGAGGGAATAGGGGGAGGGGGTAAAGGAGGAAGAGGAAGAACAGGGAAAGATGAAAGGATGAGGGAAGAAACTGGATCTAGGGGAATACCTCTGGGGAGTTGGAAGAGGAGAGAAGACCGAAGGGACGGAAGAGTTAGGAGGGAAAGAGGAAGAAAGGCTCTAAGGGAGACTAAAAGAGGAGTGATCAGGAGGGCGCAGGATAGAGTATGCAAGACAACAGGGAAACGGGAAGAAATAAAGGAAGAATAAAGGGGGGAGTAAGCGAGGACAGAAGAGGGGAGAGGACACAAAGGGAGACTAATGTCGCTTAAGGAGGAAAAAAGAGGAATGAGTCAAGAGAAGAAAGGAGAGGCAAAGAAGAAAGGAAGAGGGAAGAAAAAAGTTGGAGGAAGGATAGAATGTACAGAAGAGGGCAGAGAAGGAGGAGGAGAGGAGAGGTACAGGGGTGGAGGAGGGAAGAGGATGAAGGGCAGAAGACAAGGGAGAGGAAAAGTGATGACATCAGCGAAGAGCTGTTTAGAGCAAAGGGGAAGAAAAGGAGGGGAAAAGGGAGAGGTGGGGATTGGGAAGAAGAGAGAGGTGGGAAGAGGAAGAGAAGGAAGGGAGGTGGAAACATAAAGAAAGAAGGAATGGATTGATGAGGAATGAAGACGGAAAGAAGAACAGTGGGGAAGGATGATAGAAGAGGAGGGAGGGAAAAGAGGTAGGAAAATAGAAGGGAAGATGGAAGAGGAAGGAAGAAAGGAAAAGAGAGGAAGTTGGAGTAAAGAAAAGAGCAGAGTAGAGAAGAGGGAAGGAGAGGAAAGTGGAAAGTGAGAAATGGGGAAATTAGAGGAAAAATACAAGGACGGAATAGGAAAAATTGGAAAAGAGAATTAGAAAAAGAAGGGAAAATGTGGGAGGAGAGCGGAAGGTATAAAAGACGAGTTAATGATGAAGAAAGAGAAAGTAAAACATGTGGAGGGGACAAAGAGGCAAAAGAAGAGGAAATGGGAAGGAGCTGGAAAAGAAGATGGCAGGGAAGACAGGACAGAGGAAGCAGGGAAATGGGAAGAGGAGGAAAAATTGGGGAAGATAGAGGAAGAAAGATGGAGGAGGAGAGGTGAGAAGGATGAACAGGGTGAGAGGCAAAGGACATGGACCGAAGAGAGAGGAGGGAAGGGGAAGATGAGGAATAGGGTAGTGTCAGGATCAGGATAGGCGAGAAGAGGGAGGAGAGATGAGAGATGAGGTGGTGAGTTGTAATTGGAGGAAAGTAGAAAGTGGAAGGAAGAGAGAGAAGACACAAGAAAGGGGGGAGAAGAGGAATCACAGAAGATAAAGGAGGAGGGAAGAGGACTGATCAGGGAAGAGGAACGAAAATGTATGACCAGAAAAGAGGGAAAGATGAGGAAAAAGAGTGATAAGAGGCGAGGAGAGGGGAGGGGAGCAGAGGAGAGGGAAGAGAAAGTAAGGTCTGAGGAGAGAAGAGAAGGAGGAGGAGAGGGGAGAAGGGAATGGAAGATCAGAGAAGAGAGGAGATGTCAAGGGACAGGGGAAGGGAGAGGTAGGGGAGGGGAGGGCAGGGCAGGGGAGAGGAGGGAAGGAGATGGGAGAGGAGAGGTAGGGGAGGGGAAGGAAAAGAAGGGAAGGGACATGATCTGGTGTGAACATGCATGGCCCAGAGAGTGATCCTATTAGGAGGTGTGGCCATGTGGCAGTAGGTGTGGCCTCTGCAGAGGAAGTGTGTCACTGTGGGGGCGGGAGTTTAAGATCTCCTTCTAGTCACTTGTGAGTCACTCTTCTGTATGTCTTCTGAATGAGATGTAGAAGTTTCAGTTCCTCCTGTGCTATACCAGCCTGGAAGCTTCCTGCTTTGATGATAATGGACTGAATCTCTGAACCTGTCAGCCAGAACCAATTAAATGTTGTCCTTTGTAAGCATTGCATTGGTCATGGTGTCTTTTTACAGCAACTGAAACTATAACTAAGACAAAAGTTGGTTCCAGGGACTGGGATATTGCTGTGACAGGCCATACCATGCTTCTTGTTGTTGTTGTTGTTGTTGTTGTTGTTGTTGTTGTTGTTGTTGTTGTTGTGTGGATTTTGGGACACTGGAAACAATGGAATGTTTTAAGTGGGGTTTAATAGGCCGTTTTAGTAGAATCCTGGGAGTCACTTGATTTGAATTCTGGACTGGCTCAACTAGTGTCAGAAGAGAGCCATTCTAGTATATTGCCTGGAGATTGTTCTTAGGATGGTTTGGTGAATAATGTGACTGCTTTTTGTCCTAGTCTGAAGAGACGACCTGAGGCTAAGGTGAAGAGATTCCGATTGGCTGCACTGAGAAAGGAGGTTTCAGAAAGCCTTGCATAGACCCTACCCTGAGGTTCATTCTTATGAAGAGCATTTTGATCAAGCATAGCAAACTGAGAAAGGAAAAATACAAAATATTTGTTTCAAAGATTAAAGGGGCACCAGTAAATGAAATACAGCTAAATACTCTGTTCAAGGAAATTAAATGGAATTAAGGGAATGGTGATCTCAGGGCAGGATCCCAGCCAGCTGAAATGATTGTTTATACATTTGGAGTTGAACAGTAGATAATTTTATCTTGTTAGGCATTATGAACCATTTACTGTTTTAATTTGGACATAAGCAGATATGGCAGTGTGTCTTGAGGTTATGATTATGTGCCAAATTGACAAGGGACGCATTGTGATGGCTATTCTTGGTTGTCAACTTCACTCTCTGTGGAATGAACTACAATGCAGAACTGGTAATGATCTTGTGTAAAGGTAAAGAAAGCCTTACTTTCAGGTGTGGAGATTCATGACTTTAATCCCAGCACTCAGGAGACAGAGGCATGCAGAACTCGGAGTTCAAGGTCAGTCTACAGAAAAAGTCTCAGTACAGCCAAGGTTAGGCAGTGAAGGAGTTGGAAAACAGAAATCTGTGGACAATAATGGAATCTGGGGTAGGTTGTTCCAACACGAACAAGCAGAAGAACTTGGAAGCTTTGGCCATGTGGCTCTGGAGTTAGAGGCGTGAGTATAAGGGCTTTCTGGGACAGCTGATGCTGGTTAGCTGAAGATAAGAAATTAGCATCACAAAAAGAGATAAGCATCTCTGAGGAGAATTTTGAGAAGAGTTTTCTGAGCACTTAGAGAAGCTGTCTCCCCGAGATCAATATGATACCTGCAGCTAGACTTGTAAGAATCTTGAAGTTGATAGTGCTTTTGAAGGCATGAAGGGGGTCGTGGACAACTAGGGAATGGAGTATAGAATTGTGAATATGCTAGGCCCACGAGAAGTGGCACTCTTGTGTGTGTCCCCTTGGTGGAGTATGGGCGGCCATGTTGGAAGAAGTGAATCACTTTGGTAGTGGGTATTGTGTTGCTATGTTCTAGCGTTGCCCAGTGGGGAAGACATACACTTCCTGGCTGCCTGCAGAATATGGTCTTTTTCTGGCTGTCTTTGGATCAAGATGTAGAACTCTCTGCTCCTTCAGCACCATGTCTGCCTGCATGTTGTCCTGCTTCCCACAATGATGGTAATGGACTGAACCTCTGAAATTGTAATCCAACTCCAATTATCTGTTTTGATGTGACTTTCCCTAGTCCAAGTGTCTCTTCATAGCAATGAAAGCCAAACTAAGACAAGGAGGAAAGAGGAACAATAGAGAAGACAGCAAAAAAGAGAAGATCAGGAGGGAAGTGGAGGAAGGGGGACGATGAGGGTAGAGGAGGGGAAAAGGGAGGAAAGAGATGATAAGGGAAACCAGGGGGTCTGAGGAGAGAGGATGAGGAGAGAGAAAAGAGGGGATAGGACCGGAATGAAGAGAAGGGAAGATGAGGAAAGGAAGGTGAGAAGGGAGGTGGGACTGGGAGGGAAGAGGGAAGGGGAAGAAAAAGCTAGGGTGAGAAAAGGGAATGGAGCTGGGAAGGAAGAGCGGAGAAGGAGGGAGGATGGCATATGGAGGAAGAGGAAATAAGAAGGGAAGTTGAAGTTCAGGGAGGAGGGAAGGAGAGAGGAGGAATGATGGGAGAAAGGGAAACAGACATAAGCAAGGGGACGAGAATGGAAGAGAAAAGCAAAGAAAAGAGGAGTAAGAGGGAAAAGGGAAGAAGAGAACAGAGGGACCAGGAATGAGGAGAAAAGGGTGTGGCAGAGGGCGGTGGAAAGAGGAGAGGAAAAAATAGAAGAGACAGGCATGAAGACAGAAAAGGAGGGAAGTGGGAAGTTAAGAAAAGTTGAAAGGGGGAAGGAGAAAATAGAGAAGAAGAAAAGGAAGGAAGGAGGGAAGAATAAGAAAGGGAGAAGGGAGAAGAGAGGGAGAGAAGGAAAAAGCAAAACAGGAGAGATGATGGAAGAGGGAAGAAAGGGGAATAAAATAGAGGAGGGGAAAGAGTGGGAGTGTAGTTAGAAGAGAGGAATAGGGAAAAAGAAGCCCGAGGGAGGGTGAAAGAGAAGTATGGAGGGAAGTGGGCAGAGAATGATGGAAGGTGAGGGAAGAGGATATTAGTGGGAAGAGGAAGGAAGAGTGAAGAGGAAACAGGGAATAGAGAAGGAAGTGGTAGAGGGGAGTCAAAAGAGTAGAGGAGGGAGGAGGGAAGAGAGGAGGATTGAAGTGTGTGGTATAGGGAAGAAGAAAAGGGAGAAAAATGGGAAAGAGAGTGTGGAGGACACAAGACAAGGGAGAGGAAAAGTGATGACATCAGCGAAGAGCTGTTTAGATCAAAGGGGTGGAGAAGAAAAGGAGGGGAAAGGGAGAGGTGAGGATTGGGAAGAAGAGAGAGGTGGGAAGAGGGAGAGAAGGAAAGGAGGTGGAAATATAAAGAAAGAAGGAATGGATTGAAGAGGAATGAAGAGGGAAAGAAGAACAGTGGGGAAGGATGATAGAAGAGGAGTGAGGGAAAAGAGGAAGGAAAAGAGAAGTGATGCATTGTGATGGCTATTCTTGGTTGTCATAGTCAGTCTCTGTGAAATGAAGTACAATGCAGAACTTGTAAAGATCTTTTGAAATGGTAAAGAAAGCCTTACTTTCAGATGTGGCTGTTCAATACTTTAATCCCAGCACTTAGGAGACAGAGGCATGCAGAACTCTGAGTTCAAAATCAGTCTACAGAAAAAATTTCAATACAGCCAAGCATAGGCAGTGAAGGAGTTGGTGTTCCAACCAGAACAAGCAGACGAACGTGGAAGCTTTGGCCATGTGGCTCTGGAGTTAGAGGCGTGAGTATAAGGGCTTTCTGGGAAGGCTGATGTTGGTTAGCCCTAGCTAAGAAATTAGCATCATAAAAAGAGATAAGCATCACTGAGGTGAATTCTGGGAAGAGTTTTCTGAGAGCACAGAGAAGCTGTCTGCCAGAGATTGATATGAAACCTGCAGCTAGACTTGTAAGAATCACGACGTTGATGGTGATTTTGAAGGCATGATGGGGGTCGTGGACAACTAGGGAATGGAATGTAGAATTGTGAATATGTTTGGCCCACCAGAAGTGGCACTCTTGTGTGTGTCCCCTTGGTGCAATATGGGCGGCCATGTTGGAAGAAGTGCATCACTGTGGTAGTGGATATTGAGTTACTATGTTCTAGCATTGCCCGGTGTGGAAGACATACTTCTCCTGGCTACCTGCAGAATATTGTCTTTTTCTGGCTGCGTTTGGATCAAGATGTAGAACTCTCTGCTCCTTCAGCACCATGTCTGCCTGCATGCTGTCCAGCTTCCCACAATGATGGTAATGGACTGAACCTCTGAAATTGTAAGTTGGCCCCAGTTATCTGTTTTCTTTTAATGAGTTCCCATTTTTATGATTTCTCTTCACATCAATGAAACCGAAACTGAGACAAGAAGGGAAGAGGACCAATAGAGAAAACATCAAAATAGAGAAGACAGCAAAAAAGAGAAGATAAGGAAAAGTAGACAAGAGAGAGTAAGAGGGAAGTGGGGGAAGGAGGAAGAGTAGGGAGAGGAGGGGAAAAGGGAGGAAAGAGATGGTAAGGTAAACCAGGGGGTCAGGGAGCGAGGAAGAAGAAACTGGGAAGCTGAATGTTGATGGAAGATGAAGGAGGAGGAAAGAGGGAACTGGATAGAGGGGGAAAGATGGAAGAGGAGAAATTAGGGGAGGGAATGGAAGACAGTAGAGGATGTTAGAAGGGTGACAGGGGAAGAGGAATGAGAAGGGATAAGACCAGAGGCAGGAAGTAGAAGAAAGAAGAAAAGATTGAAAGGATGGACAAGGAAAGAGAAGGGAAATGAGTAAGTACCTAGGGTTGAATAGGCAGGAAGAAAGAGAAGGCAGGAGGAAAGAGGATAGCAGAGGACAGAAATGGAAAGAAATCTTAAGATGGAAGAGAAAAGGAGAGACAAGAGGGTGGAAGACAGAAGAGATTAAGTAGATATAAGGAATGAAAGGGAAGAGAAAGGAGGAGAATAGGTGGGAGGCACAATGAAGGCCGAAAAGGAACAGGGAAGAGGAGGAAGGTAGAAAGAGAAGGGAAGAGGGCAGAGGGGGAAAAGAAAGCGCAGTCAAGAGGATGAGAAGAGAAATGAGGATGGAGGAGGAAGAGGAATAAATAAGGAAGACAAACAAGGAAGGAAGAGTAGGGAAGAGGGAAGGGGTGGGCAAAGAAAACAGATTATGGAAGCGTAATGGGGAAAAGATATAGGAAAAAGCATATAGAAGTGTAAGTGAAAAGATGAAAGAAGAGGCAAGAGTAGGGAAGAAGAAGGAAGAGGTATGAGGAAAGAAAAAAGAAGTCAAGTGCATAGAAGAGGAAATGAAGTAAGAGCGATGAGGGAAGAAGAGGGAATGCTGAAGAGAAGGGAAGACAGTGGATGGAGGGAGAAGATGAGCATAAACGACAGAAGAGCTAAGAGAAAGAAAAAGCTAAAGAGGGAGTAGAAAACAAGAGAAAATAGACTGGAGGAGTGATGGGAGATTAGGAGAGAAGAGGAGGAAGAATTCGTGATGTGAAAAGAGGAGGACGGTGTCAGGGACAGACAGAAGTAGGGAAGCATGAAGAGGAAGGAAGGGGGGAGAAGATGGAAGAGAAAGTAACAGGAAAGATGAGGTAAGAGGTAAAGATGTGGAGGAGGAACAAGCAAGAAGGGAAGGAGAGAAAAGTGGAAAGGGAGGATGAGTGTAGAGATGTGAGGGAAGAGTTGGAAAGAATGAAGAATATAGGAAACAGTAGAGAAGTATGGACATAGTGGAGACAGAAGAGGGAGATGGGAAGAGGAAGAAAGAGGAAGTGTTGGGACTGGGATGAGATAAAAAGAGGAGTATTGAGTCAGAAGAGGAGAGAGGATGAGAGAAGAGGGAGGAAGGAAAGTGAGGGAGAGGGAAAGGAGGGAGAATGGATGGTAGGAAAGGAGGGTAGGAGAGAGAGTAGGTGAATGTAGGAAATGACAGAGGAAGAAAGTATAGTGAGGAGTAATGAGGGAAGAATGCACAAGACGATAGTGGAGATAGGACAGAAGAGGAAAGGGAAAGGTGGAGGTAAGAAGAGGGAAGTGGGAAGTAGGGGAAGTGTAAGGGTGAGGGAGGAGGGAAGGGAAGTGAGGAGGGACAAAGACATTAAGGTCTGTAATGAAAAGGAGGCAGTAGGGGATAGGAAGGGAGGAAGTGGGAAGGAAAAAGATAAAACTAGTGAAGGAAAGGTGAGGGAAGAGGTAGATGAGGGAAGAACAGAAGAGGAAGGAGACTTTTACAGGGCCTACAAGGGAAGGGATGGAAAGGCTTGTTGAGTGAAATGAGGGAAAAGGAGAAAGAATGAGAAGAAAAGAGGTGGGAGAACTGGAAAGGGCAGGGGGAGGGAGTTGGAAGTAGATGATCGTGCAAGGGGAAGAGAAGGAATGAGGGAACATAAAGGAGGCTGGAAGAGGAAGGAAGTGGATAATGGAGGAAAGTGTAGAGAAGTTGACGGTCAATGAGGGAAGTGGGAAGATAAAGGAAGAGAAAGAGGAGGAAAGAGGATGGAGATGAAGAGGAAGGGAAAAGGGAAGTGGGTGAAGGAGGGAAGATGAATAAGGGGGAATCAGGATTGAGGTCAAAATTCTAGGATAGAACAGGAACGAAAAGGTATGAAGGAAATAGGAAGAGGAGGGAAGAGGGAAGAGACCAGATGGGAAGATGGAAGGGGAGAGAAGAGAAAAGAGAGGGTGAATGGAAAGAAAGAGGGAGGAGGGAAGAATAAAGAAGAGGGAATAGAAAAAGGAGGGAGGAAGGAAGAGAATGGAAATGAGGAGGGCTCGTGGAAAGGAGAAGAAAGGAAAGAGTAGGTTAGAGAGACTGGGGAGGAGCTATAAGTCCTGAAGGGGTTGTGGATGGAAAAGGGAAGTGGAGGGATGAGTGATGAGCAGGGACTGAGGAAGAGGAGAGGAGTTGAGGAGGGGGAAAGTGTTCAGCTATGAGAAGGGAAGAGAGGAAAGATGAACAGGAAGAAAATGGAGGATTGAGGAGAAAGCGGTAGGGAAGAGGAAGGAAAATGTAGATGAAAGGAAGAGATGGAAGAGTGAAGGAGAGGGAAGAATGACCATCCAGGTAGACAGTGGTACAGGGAGGAGGAGGAAAAGAAAGGAAGCAGGAGGAGAAAGAAGGGGAAACTGACCGAAGAATAGTCCGTGGAAAAGAGGAGACAAGGGGCAGAGAGTGAAGGGGAATGAGGAAGAAAGGGGAAATGGAAATCAGGGAGTGGATGGAGGGGATAGCAGAGGCAGAGGGCGGAATTGGGAAACGGGACAAGCGATGAGGAGGAGGGAGTACAAGGGAGAAGAAAGAATGGAAGAGGAGGGAAGTGATGGAGGAGAACCGAAGACTGGCAAGGAAAGAGCAGGAAGGAGGAACCAGAAGGTAAGAAAAATGAAGCGGGAAGAGGAAACGGTGAGAAGCATAGGAAAGGGTGAACTGGGAATGGAAGAAAGTAGAAAAGAGGATGGAGGGTTGGACAGAATAGCTTAGAAACGAGAAGGGATGAGGGAAGAGTAGGGGGTGAGGGAAGTGGGAAGACAAGATAAGAAAGATGAGTGAAGTGAAGGAAGTCAGAGCAGTTAGGAAGAGGAATCAGACAGAAAGATTGAAACATGAAAAGTGAGTTAGAGGGGGCTGGAGAGATGGCTCAGCACTTAAGAGCACTGACTGCTGTTCCAGAGGTCGGGAGTTCAAATCCCAGCAACCGCATGGTGGCTCACAACCATCTGTAATGGGATATGATGACCTCTGCCGGTGCATCTGGAGTCAGCTACAGTGTACTTACATAAAAAACAAGTAAATCCTTGGGCCTGAGCAAGCGGGGCAGGAGCAAGAAGGGGGACAAAAAAGATGTGGGTTAGAGAAAATGAGAGAAGAAAAAGGAAGAAAGAGTGAAGAGGAAAGGAGGGAGAAATAGGCAAGGAAGGGAAGAGGGGTAGGAAGAAGACAAGAGTGGGAAGAGGGAAGAGGGGTGTGACACAAAGGGGAACAGGCATCAAGAGACATTGGGAGCGAGAAGGGGAAGGAACTGGAAGGAGGACGGAGGAATAATGAGGAAGGGAGGTGAGGGATGACAGAATAGGGGTAAGAGTGGGAGGGATGGAACAGGGGACGAGGGAAGAGGAAGTATGAGGGAAGAGGAGGAAAGAGGGAAGCAAGGAAAACAGAGGGATTGAGGGAGAGAAGACTAGGAGGTAAGAGGAAAGTAGAGGAAGGGCAGAGACAAGAATCTAGGAGAGTAGAGTGTGTTAGAAAGAATAGTAGGAGGGAGGCAAGGGGGATGAAGGAGGATTGAAGGAAGAAGAGGAGGGAAGAGAAATGGAGGTCAGTTAAGAGTGAGGACAGAAGAGGAGGGAGGACAGAACATGATGGAGACAGAAGAGGAGGGAGGACAGAAGAGGAAGGAGGTTAGAGGTGGGAGGAGGGAAGACAGAAGAGGAGGGAGGACAGAAGAAGAGGGAAGACAGAGGAGGAGGAAGGACAGAGGAGGATGGAGGGCAGAAGAGGAGGGGGGACAGAAGAGGAAGAAGGACAGAAGAGGAAGGAAGACAGAAGAGGAGGGAGGGTAGGATTGAAGAGGAGGGAGGACAAAAGAAGAAAATAAGTTTTTGAAAGAATATGAAAAGGGGATGGGGAGGGAGGCGAACGTAGAGGAAAGAGGTGACAGGAGTTAAGTGGGAAGAGATGGGAACAGACAGGAGGATGGAGCAGAGAAGTGTAGGACAGAGAATGGAAGAGAGAAGTGAAGAGAAGAGAAGGGAAGAAGAATGAGAAATGAAGACAGAGGAACGAAGAGATAAGACAATAGAATAGGTAGGGTTAGCGAAGGGAAGAGAAGAGGAAAGAAGCAGAGGAGGAGAGAGGAAAGGGAAAGGGAGAGAAAATGAAGTGGGATGGAGGGGAGTGGAGGGGAGGGAGGAGAAAGAAGAGAATGGGGAAGAGGAGAGTGTAGGTTCAGAGAAGTGTTAGGTGAGGAGTCGAAAAGGTAGAATACCCAGGAGGTGAATCCAGAGACCAAGAGGGAAGAGGAGGAAGGAAGGAAGAGGAGGAGGGAAGCATAGAGAAGAGCCAAGAAGAGGAAAGAGATAGGTAGAAGGAAGAGTAGAAAAGAAGAAGTGTTGAGAGGAGGAAAGAGGGCAGAAGAAGCAAGGAAATGGATGAGGGAGGAGAACAAGAAAGGAATAGGTGGAAAGAAGGAAGAGGAAGGGAGAGGGAAAGAGACTGAGTAAGGAAGAGGAAAGGAAAGGGAAGAGGAAAGGTCAGTGATGAGAGGGAAGAGGGGAAAGGATGATGGAGAGAAGAGACCACAGACATAAGAAAGAATAGAAAGGAGGGGGGAAAGAGGAAGAGGGGGAAATAATAGAGGAGGGAAATGAGAAATGGGGATAAGAAGGATGAGGAGAGAAAAGAGGAGGTGAGAAGAGAGGGGGGATGAGAAGGGATGGAGAGGGGCTCTGAGCGGAGGGAGAAGGCAGGGGATGGGTTGGGAAGGTAGAGGAAAGGGAGGGAGAAATGTGGAAGTGGAGGGAACAGGAGGGAAGAGAAAAGAGGAAGGAGAACAGAGACAGAGGTAGGAGGAAAGAAAAGGGAAGCTGAGGTTCCAGAGAAGGGGAATGAAGGGGACAGGGGAGGCCTGAGAAATGTGCAGGTAAAATATAATGGAGGATAGTGTGAGAGAAGTTGGGAAAATTGGAAAAAGAAAGGAAAAAGAGAAAGGAAGGAAGGCAGACAAGGAGAAAGGAAGAAGGAAAAGGAAGAATGATGGAAGGAAGAAGGTAATATAGGAAAAATGAAATAGAGAAAGGGTGAGAAGGAAAGAGGGTAGAGGAAGGAAGTGGAGGGAGGAAAGAAGGTGGTAGAACATGGAGTAGGGGAGTGGAGGGATGAAGGAAGAGAAAGGAAGAGGAGGGAGCAGAGAACGAGGAGGAGGATGGAAGAGGATGGAAGAGAACAGGAATGTGATGCTCAGGAAAGAGAAGGGAAAGGGGACGAGGAGAAGGAAGATGAGGAAAAAGAGAAGAGCAAGGAGGGAAGAGGAGATGGAAGAGGAAGGAAAGGAGAACAAGGAGGCAAGAGGAGAGGAAGAAGGGGGAAATAGAAGAGAAGGGAAAGGAAGAAATAGGTGAAAAGAGGAAAATATGATAAAAGGGACAAGGAGAGAAGAGAAGGAAGGAAAGAAGAGGGAGGAAGAGGGAAGTACAACAGTAAGGAAGAGGGAAAAGAATAGAAGAGAAACTGGGAGAATGGAGAAAAGAGGAATGAATGACTTGGAGGAAAGAAAAAAGTTGAGAGAGGTGAGAAGGGAAGATGAAAAGAGAAGAAAGAGGAGGGATGGAAAAAGAAGGAACAGGGAAAGGGGAGAAAAAAGGTGGACAATGAAGACGAAGTAAAAGGAAGAGAGGCAGAAGGAAGGAAAGGAGGAAAAATGGGAGGAGGGTAAGGGAAGTGACGGGAGGAGAAAAGAGCAGGGAAGAGGAATGGGAGAGGATGGGGTAGGGAAGAACAGGGCGGTGGGGAGAGCAGAAAAGAGGACAAAGCTGTTAAAGGACTAAAGAGGGAAGAAGCAGATATGAAGGAAAAGCAGTCAGAAATGCAGAGAAGAGCGAAGAGCAGTGACAGGGGTGAGGAGGGAGAAAGAAAGGGTGGAGAATGAAAGAGGAGAAAAGAGGGAAGGAGGAAGGAAAGAGAACAAGACAGAGGAGAGAAGAGTGAAAGGATGGGCAAGGGAAGGGGTGAGGAGAGAGGAAGAATGAGGAAGGCAGATGAGGTTAGAGGAAGGAAGACAAGGGAAGACTGAAGATAAAGGGAGGGAGGAAAAGGACAAAGAAGAGGAGAAAAGAGGATGAGAGAGGAGGGAAGAGAAGAAAGGAGTAGGAAGCACGGGAAGCAAAGAGGACTTCCGTGGATAGTCAGGGAGGAGTTAGTGAGGATGAGAGGGCAGGGAAGGGTATAAGGGAGATATGGGAAATGGAGAGGGGGGAGACAAGAGAAATAGAAGGGAAGTAGGAAGATAAGAGTGAGGGAAGGAGAGGGGAATTCATGAGGAGCACAGAAGAAGAAGGAAGAGTAAGGAGGAGGGAAGAGTGCAGTGGAATGTAAACCTGAGAGGAGCGATGAGGGAAGAAAAGTGAAGAGATAAGGGAAGTGAGCAAATAAAGGACGGAAGGAGAGAAACAGGAGCAATGAGGGAAGAGGAGGGACGAGGGAAGAGCTAGAAGGAGGGAAGTGGAGGAAATTGTGAATAGGAGGGAAGTGTGAAGAGAAGGAATTGAGAGTAGGGAAGAGGAGAGATAGAAGAAAGGAGGGGAAGAGGGAAATGGTGGGAGGAGGGGATCTGAAAGAGGAGGGATCAGGACTGAGGTAGAGTTTGATGGACTGAGGGACCAGGAGGAAGCACCATTGAAGAAGGAAGAAGGAATGAAAGCGAAGGGTGAAGACAGGGAGGAGGAAAGAGGGAAGATGATGAGAAATAAAAGAGAAATCAAGTGAGAATGGAAGAAGCAAGAGGATCAGGGAAGGAAAGGGGAGGGAGGAAGGAAGAGGAAGGAAGAGGAAATCTAAAGGATCCAAGAGAAATGATGAGTGTAGAGAAGGACAGAAAGATGGGAAGAGGAGAGTAGAGCAAAAAGGAGGGAAGAGTGAAGGACAAAGAGGGACTATGAAGTAGGAGGAGGAGTAGTGAAGAATGAGGTGTGAAGAAGAGGACAGAAAAGGGAAGGTGAGGGAGGAGGGAAGAGTGAAAGGTGTTAAGGGAGAAGAGAGTGGAAGAGAGAAGAGACAGGAGCAAAGGTGGAAGAGGAGGAAACCTGGAAGAGAGAAAAGGAGGGAAGTGAAAGGTGAGGGAGGGAGGGTGGAAGAAAACAATGAGAGAAAGGAGGGAAGTGGAAAGCTGAAGGAAGAGGTAGGATGAGGGAAGTGGAGGGAGATAAAATAGGGAAGAGGGACTACATGGGAAGTCGGCTGAAGAGGAAAGAGGAAGAAAGAGGAAGGGAAGAAAAGAGGAGAGAAAGAGAGGGTGAGGGAGAAGAGAAGAGGGAAGATGAAGAAGACAATAGAGGTTGGAAGATGAAACCGGAGGGAGGAAGGAGACAGAATATGAGGGGTGAGAGTGCGAATGGAGGAGAGAGGAAAGAGTAGGTAAGAAAGACTGGAAGGGAAGAGCTAAAGGGACAGTGTGTGTATGGGGAGGGACAAGGGGAGTGCGGATATGGGGGACTAGCAGTTGTAAGGAAGAGAATATAGGAGATAAAAGACAGAAGAAAAGAGAGGAGGCAGACGAGAAAGGAAGGATGTATCAAGTGGGGGAGGAGGAAATAGGAGTGAGAAAGGAAGAGGACTGAGGAAGGAGGAGGACAGAGGAGAGAATGGGGATAAGAGCAATGCAAAGGAAAGGAGGGAAAGAGGAAAGAATGAGAAGGGAAGAGGAAAGAAAGAAAGTGGGAAATAAGCAAGAGAGAGGAAGAGGAGAGACAAGAAGGAAGAGGAGAGAAAAGGAAGAGCTAAAAGAAGATCAGGGGAGGGAAAAGGAAGAATGAAAAGGGAAGAGGATAGAGGAGGAAATAGGAAATGAGGGTGTGAAAGGATAAGGACGGGGAAGAGGAAGATCCAAGAAACAAGGGAAGAGAGAAAGGAGTAAAAAGGAAACTCAGATTAAAGCAGAAAAGCATGCAAGTAAGAAAGTGGGCAAGAGGAGGAGATTTGGAAGAAGGTAGTACAGGGTGTGGGAGAAGGAGGGAAGAGGATTGAAAAAAGGAGAGCATGAAAAGAGGAGAAGAGGGAAGAAACAATAGGAGAGAAGAGGAGAGAGAAGAAAAGAAGCTGATCAAGAAATGGAGTAGAGGAGGGAAGTTTGGAGAGAAGGCAGTAGTGAAGACAGAAAATAAAAAAGATTTGAGGAGAGAGACAGGGAAAGTGGAGAGAGAAGGGAAGAGGAAACAGAATGGGATAAAGGAAGAGGAGGGAGGAGAGAAGGGGGAAGAGGAATGAAGCTGGAGTGATGGTGAGAGGAGAGAGCAGTGGAGAAAGGGAGGGATGGAACGGAGAGATACCAAAAGAGGGAATCCGCAATAATGGCGAAGAGTGAGGTGCGAATGGGAAGGAGAAGGAGAAGGGGAGAGTGTAGGAGAGGAGGAAGAATGGAACAGATGGGAGCATGAAAGCAAGAGGGACGGGTGAAGTGGAAAAAGAGAAGGGGTTGAGGGAGAAGAGAGAAAAGGAGGGAGGAAGAAGAGAGATGGGGGAAGACGAAGGTAAGGGGGATGGCAGACATGGGAAAAGGAGACAGGAGAATAAGACAGAAATGAGAAAAGAGAAGTAATAGGACGGAGGAAGAAGTGGGAAGAAGAATCAGAAGAGTGAAGGGGAGGAAGAAGATAGAAGGAGGAAAGGGGAGTTCTGCTGGAAGAGAAGGAAAGAAGAATGAGAGGGGAGGAGAGGTGAATGGAGAGAGATGGCGCGAGGAAAATGCAAGAAAGAAGAGTGCAGCAAGTAGAAGAGGGAGGAGAATAGATGGACTAAGGGAAGGAGAAGAAGTGGACAACAGGAGGAGGGAACAGAGTGAAGAGGAGAATAGAAGGAAGAGACGAGAGAAGGTAAAGGAGGGAGCAGGAAGTGTAAGGAACACTAAAAAAAAACAAGAGGCAAGATGAAGAGGAAGGAAGAAGGAAGTGGATGGTAGAGGGAAAGGATGGAGTAGAAAGAGGAGAGCAAAGGGAAGACAAAGGGTAGGCAGGAGGGTAAAGGGAAGATAAAGGAGGAGGTCAGAAGAGGGCAGGGCTTAAAGGAGGGTCGAAAGGAAAGGGCATAATAGAAAGGAGAAACGAGGGAGCTGGGAGGAGGCAGGAGGAAGATGGAGGAGACAAGAGGATGGTGAAGGGAAGGAGAGGGAGATGGGAATGCAGAGGAAGAAGGAAGAAGGGTTAAGAGTAAGGATTAGAGGAGGAAGGAGGAGCAAAATGTCTAGAGGAAGAAAGAAGATGGAAAAGAGAAGAGGATGCTGGATGTAAGAGGTGGGAAGAGGGAAGGGGAGGAATCAGAAAAAGAAGGATGGAGGGAAGAGGGAAGTGATGGAGAAGGAAGGAGGGAAACGAAATGAGGGAAGAGGAAGAAACAGGAAAGAGAGGAACAGGGAACACAAGACAGGACAGGATGAGAAGAACTGAGGACAATGACAGGAGTGGGATTTGAGGGAAAAATGAAAACTGGAAAGAGAGAAGAAGAAAGAATCGGACATAGGAATGAAGAGAAGAGGAGATGAGGGAAGGAAGGAGAGGATGGAAGTGGGAATGGGACGGAGGAAGGTACGGTAGGAAAAAAAGAAGAGGAATTAAGGGGGAATGATACATGGGAAAGAAGAGCAAACCAGGAGGGAGGATGCTAGATGGAGCATGATGACACAGGAAGGAGAAAGAGAGTTGAACTTCGGGGAGTCAGAAGGAGGGAAGGGAAGGGAAGAGAAGACAGAAGAGGGGGGAAACAATGGAAAAGAAAAGAGGAGTAAGATGAAAAAGGAAAGGAGGGACGAAGAGTGACAGGAATGAGCAGAAAAGGGTGTAGAAGAGGGCAGTGGATAGAGGAGAGGAAAGAATAGAGGAGACAGGTATGAGGAGAGAAGAGGAGGGAAGTGGGAAGTTAAGAAAAGTTGAAAGGGGAGCAAGGAGGAAAGAAAAGAATAAAAGGGAGGGAGGAGGAAAGAATAAGAATGGAGGAAAAGGGGAAGGAGGAAGAGGGGGAGAAGGAAAGAGCAAAACAGGAGAGTTGATGGAAGAGGGAAGAATGTGGAAGAAAATAGAGGAGGAGAAAGAGTGGGAGTATAGTTAGAAGAGAGGAATAGGGAAGAGGAAGCCCGTGGGAGGGTGAAAGAGAAGTATGGAGGGAAGTGGACAGAGAATGATGGAAGGTGAGGGAAGAGGATATTAGTGGGAAGATGTAAGAAGAGTGAAGAGGAAACAGGGAATAGAGAAGGAAGTAGCAGAGGGGAGTAGAAAGAGGAGAGGAGGGAGGAGGGAACAGAGAGAAGGATGGAAGTGTGAGGTGTAAGGAGGAAGAAAATGGAGAGAAATGGGAAAGGAGAGGAGAGAAAATGGGAGACAAGAGAAGAGCAATCAGGAGGAGTCAGGGGAAGAGGAGGTAAACAGCAAGAAGAGGAAAAGAGAAAAACCGATGGATGGGGGAATAGGGGGAGGGGGAAAAGGAGGAAGAAGAAGAACAGGGAAAGGTGAAAGGTTAAGAATGAGGGAAGAGAAGTGGATCTTTGGGGATACCTGAGGGGAGATGGAAGAGGAGACAAGACAGAAAGGGAGGGAGGAGGTAAAGGAGGGAAAGAGGAAGAAAGACTCTAAGGGAGAGTAAAAGGAGTGAGCAGGAGGGTGCAGAATAGAGTATGCAAGACAACAGGGAAACGGGAAGAAATAAAGGAAGAATAAGGGGGAGTAAGTGAGTTCAAAAGAGGGGAGAGGACACAGAGGGAGACAAGTGTGGCGTAAGGAGGAAAAAAAGAGGAATGAGTCAAGAGAAGAGACAGGAGAGGCAGGAAGAGGGAAGAAAGAAGTTGGAAGAAGGATAGAATGTACAGAAGAGGGCAGAGAAGGAGGAGGAGAGGAGAGGCCAGGGGTGGAGGAAGGAAGAGGATAGAGGACAGAAGACACAGGAAAGGAAAAGTGATGACATCAGCGAAGAGCTGTTTAGAGCAAAGGGGTAGAGAACAAAAAGAGGGGAAATGGGAGAGGTGAGGATTGGGAAGAAGAGAGAGGTGGGAAGAGGGAGAGAAGGAAGGGAGGTGGAAATATAAAGAAAGAAAGAATGGATTGATGAGGAATGAGGAGGGAACTAAAAGGGAGAGGAAAGAGGACGGAAGATAGAAGATGATGAAGTAGGGATGAGGAATGAGAAGGAAGATGGAGGGGAGAAGAGGTAAGAGGGGAAAAGAAGGCCGAAAAGGAGTAAGGAAGAGGAGAAAGGTGGAAAGAGGAGGGGGGAGAGGAGAAAGGAAAGAGCAGCCAAGAGGAAGAGAAGAGGAAGGAGGAAGGAGGGGGAAGGGGAAAGAAGAGAAGGGAGGCAGGATGAGCGGGGAAGAGAGAAGGGAGTGTTGGATAGCAGTGGAGGAAAGTTGGTAAATACTGTGAAGATGAAAGAAGAGGAAAGATTAGGGAAGAAGGAGGAAGAGGGACGAGGAAAGGTAAAAGAGAAGTCAAGTGGATGGAAGAGGAAATGAAGGGAAGAGAGATGAGTGTGGAAGAGGAGGGAATGCTGAAGAGAAGGGAAGACAGTGGCTGGAGGGAGAAGATGAGGGGATAAGAGGAAGAAAGAGGGAAAGAGGGAGTAGAAAACAAGAAAGAATAGGAGAAAGTAGATATGGGAGAATAGGAGAGAAGAGAAGAGGAGGAAGAATTTGTGATGTGGAAAGAGGAAAATGGTGTCAGGGAAAGAGAGTGAAGTAGGGAGACGTGAAGAGGAGGGAAGACGAAAGAAGTAATAGGAAAGAGGAATCCAGAGACAGATATCTGGAGGAGGGACAAGGACCAAGGGAGGCAGAGAAAAGAGGAAAGGCGGATGAGGAAAGAAGCAGGACGGAGACTACCAGGATGAAGTAGAGATATAGAAGGTAGAGAAGAGGGAAATGTAGGGACCTGGGAAGGCAAAGCACCAGGGAAGAAAGGTATGAAGCAGGGGGAGGAAGATGACAACTGGAGCGATGAGAGGTGTCAGGAGTAAAGATGTTGGAGACTGGAAGAAGGAGTGGGAATGGGGAGAGAAGGGCTGGAAATAGGAGGAGGGAAAAGCAAGGGAATAAAGTGTGGAAGGGAGAGTGAGAAGAAGGGAGAGCAGGGAGGATGTGGGATGTCGTGTTGGTGAGCAGCTGTGGTTCTTTGTCTCCGTTTTCTCCCTCAGTGTATCCAGGCACTGCTGCACAGTGGGCTGAGAGGATGAAGTGGAGTTGAGAATGGGTGAGGACTGGAGGATACTGGTCCAGTGACAGTGAGTACTGAGGGGAGAGAGAAGGCCTTCTCTGAGGATCTTAGGGTTACAGCTTTCCAAAGTACTTCACTAAAACAGGTCTCTTAATGATCTTAGATTTTGTGCATGTACTTTACTCAGTGTGGAAAGCAGGTAGACAAAGAACTTTGGTGAGTGGGAAGGAGTTTACAGGGAGAATGAGATCATTAGCTCAGATTGAAAGTGCTGTGAATGCTTCATTTGTATGGAGAGGCAATCCAGGAGTTCCAGGTCTTTGATGGCTTGGTTCTTATCAGCAAAAAGGAAGTCAGAGCTGTGCAGAGGCCTACTGGATGGTCTTTAAACAGGTAGAGTCTCCAAAAATAAAGTCCAAGAAAGACAAGCCCTGCTTGTCATGGGATTCCTTCATTTGGTAATGAGCTCAGGGAAGTTGTGGGATCATGGTACAGTGAAATATTTAAATCTCAGGATTTCCCCACATCTCCTGCTCTTTTATTAGAAAATGGAACGGTATTCCAATGGCCTTTATTTAGCCTCTCCCTTGTGAATGGATTGGTACTTAGGCAGAACTCGATTGCTGTGGTTTATCTAATGCTACTTATCTTCCTTTTTAAAAATTGGATGAGGCAGGGTGCCAGGAGCTGGAAATAGCCCTCCCCATTTGATCACTAATTAAGAAAATTCCTTACCGCTGGATCTCATGGAAGCATTTCTCAACTGAAACTCTTCTCTGTGATAAATCCAGCTTGTGTCAAGTTGACAAATAAAAATAGCCAGTAGAGGGTTGAAAGAGGGAAGAGGAGAGGGGAGGAAATAGGAAGGAGGAGGAAAGTTGAGGGAAGAAGTTTGTAAAGGAAAAAAGAGGAAGGGGAAATTAGGGAGCAGAAAGGGTAGGAAACAAGGAAGAGTTTCCGGGATATGTGTGGAAGAAGCTGAAGAGAGGACTGAAGTAGAGTTAAGAGTAAGGAGGAAAGAGGCAGAAGGAGAAAATACGAAGAGGGAGCCGAGAAGCAGGAAGAAGGAAGAGGAGGGGAAACAACGAGGTTGAAGGATGTAAGAGGTGGGAGGAGGCAAGTGGAGAAAGAAGAAAAGAAAAGAAAAGAAAAGAAAAGAAAAGAAAAGAAAAGAAAAGGGAGGGAAGAGGAAAGAATTGAGAGGGGTGAAGGGCACAGAAAATGGGAGATGATGGAAGAGGAGGAAAGAGGACAAAGTAGTAAATGCAGGGGTCATAGAGAATGGTAGAAGATGGCAGATGAGAAATGAGGGAAGAAGAAGGAATAGGGAACAGGTGAAAGACATGAAATGAAAAGGAGAAAAGACAGAAGAGAAGGAACCTGAAAGATAAGAGGAAGGAAGCCCTGAATGGAGGTGATATCAGAGAAGAGAGATCAGGAGGTAAGATCTAAGAGAAGGGAGAGGGAGCAATTAGGGACCAGGAGTGAAGGGGGGAGGAAGGAAAAAGGAGTGAGGCGTAAGAGTGGGGAAGACTAGAGGAAGGGAGAGAGACAGGGAGGACAGAGGAAGGAAAGGAGAAGGAGTATAAAAGAGGACATGGGAGGAAATATGGAGAACAAATGGGAAGTTTGAATTGCAGGAAGGAGGGAAGAGGAGGAGAACATCAAGATGCGGGAGGAGGGAGACACTATAAGGAAGAAGATGAGTTAAGTGGAAGGAAAGCAGAGCAGTAGGGAAGCGGGATTCGACTGAAAGAGGAGGGAAACATGGAAAATGCGTTAGAGAAAATGGGAGAAGAGAGCAGATGGAGAAATGAAGTGGAAAGTGGAGAGAAATGGGCACAGGAGTAAGGGAGAGAGGGAAGAGGGGAGTGGGAAAAGAGGGAAGAGGAGGAGGAAAGAAGGGAGAGTAGGTACTAGGAAGTGGAAGGGAAGGGACAGAGTGGGGATGAGGAGGGACAAGGAGGTTGGCATATGAGGGAGCAGCGGGTTGTGAGGAAGAGAATATAGGAGATAAAAGAAGTCTGAAGAAAAGAGGATGTAGATGTTCCGGTGCGGGAAGAGGAAATAGGAGTGAGAAAGGAAGAGGATTGGGGAAGAGGAAGGACGGAGGAGAGATTGGTGGTAAGAGCAATGCAGGGGAAGGAGGGAAAGAAGTGATGTGCGAAGAGGAAAGAAAGAAAGGAAAGCAAGAGAGAGGAAGAAGAGGGAAAAGGAAATAATAGAAAAAAGTGAGGGCAGAGAAGAAGGAAGAATGAAACGGGAAGAAGAGAGAGGAGGAGATAGGAAAGGAGGGTGAGAAAACATGAAAACAGGGGAAGAGGAAGAAACAAGGAATGAGGAAAGAGAGAAAGAAGAAAAACACTATTCACAAAAGCAGGCAAGCACGCAAGCAATAACTAAAGAGTCCGAGATGGAAGGAGGACATAGTAGGAGGGAGAGAATGGAGGAGGGAATGGGAGGAGAGAAGGAGAGAAGATGGGAAAAGAAAGAACGGAAAACAGAAGAGGGGTGAAGAGGGAAGAAACAACTTGAGGGAAGAGAAGAGAGAACAGAAAAAGCTGGGAGAGCAAACGGAGTAGATGAGGAAGGTGTGGAGAGAAGGGAGTAGTGAAGACAGAAAAGAAAGAAGTTGGGAGGAGAGAGAAGGGGAAAGTGGGGGGAGGAGGGAAGAGGAAACCAGAATGGGACAAAAGAAGAGGAGGGAGGAGAGAAGGGGGAAGAGGGATGAAGCTGGAGTGATGGGGAGAGCAGAGAAGAGGGGAGAAAAGGAGCCTGGAAGGGAGAGACAGAAATAGGGAATCGGCAATAAGAGAGAAGAGTGAGGTGGGAAAAGGGAAGGGGATGGAAAGGGGAGAGTGTGGCAGAGGAGAAAGGGTGGGAGGAGAGTGAGCAGAAGAGAGCATAAAGAGGAGAGGGCAGGGAAGAGCAGGAAGGAGGGGTGAAGGTGAAAGGAGAAGGGGCTGAGGGAGAAGAGAGAAAGGGAGGGAGAAAGAAGAGGAGAGACGTGGGAAGATGAAGGGAAGGGGGATGACAGATGTGGGAAGAGGAAACAGGAGAACAAGAGAGAAATGAGAAAAGAGAGAAGTGGGAGGACAAAGGAGGAAGCGGGACATAAAACCAGAAGAGTGAAGGGGAGGAAGAAGATAGGATTAGGAAAGGGGAGTTCTGCTGGAAGAGGAGGAAAGAGGAATGAGAAGGGAGGACAGGTGAATGGCCAGAGATGGTGAGCGGAAAATGCAAGAAAGAGGAGTGCATTAAGTAGAAGAGGAAGGAGAGTAGATGGGCTCATGGAAGGAGAAGAAGAGGACAATAGGAGGAGGGAACACAGTGAAGAGGAGAAGAGAAGGAAGGGGTAAAAGGAAGAGGAGGGAAGAAGTTGAGGGAGGAATAAAGGCAAGAGAGAAGGCAAGATAAAAGGGGGACGAGACAGAGGGAAGAAGGAAGTGGATGGTAGAGGGAAAGGATGGAGTAGAAAGAGGAGAGAAAAGGGAAGAGAAGACATCAGGGAGGGGAGGAAAGGAGAAGGAGGATGAAGAGAAGAGTAGGGTGGAGAGGAGATGCAACAGGAATTAGAGAGGAGAAAAGAAAGAGGAAGAGGGGGAAGGTAATAGAGGAGGGAAACGAGAATTGAAGAACAGAAGAATGATAATAGACAAGGAGAAAGGAGTGATGGTGATACAGGAGAGAAAGCAGGAGGAAGGGATGTAGTGGTAAGCAAGTGGAGGACGTAGGAGGAAACATGGATGATGGGGAGAGAGAGAGAGGGTGGAAGTTCTAAATGGCACAGTGCGGAAGTAAGAGGAAGGACTGAAGAGAAAGAATATGGCTGATGGAGGAAAGAGGACGTAGAAGAGAGGATGAATGATGAGGGGGAAAGAAAGATGAAGGAGAGAAGACCAAAGAAGCTTGTGAGAAGATGAAGGAAGGAATACAGAAGTAGAAAAATACAAGAGGATAAAATACAGAAGAGAGAAGAAAATACCGGAGGCAGGGGATAGAAGAGGAAGAAGGAGAGAATAGGAAGGAGAAACAAGGTAAGAGGGTAGGAAAGAAAGTGAAGTAGAGAAGATAAAAATGAGAAGAGGACGGATCAGGGATGTGGAAGAGATACATAAATGGAGGTGGGAAGGAAGATGAGGGTGCAGCGGAAAGAAGCCAGAATCTGAGGGCAGAATCAGGAAGGAAAAGGGTGGAAGTTGGAGTAGAATGGAGGGAAGAGAAGGGTAGAGAGAAGGGAGTTAAGGAAGAAGAATGAAGAGGAAGAGAAGGGAAGGAGGCATGAGAAGAGAAGGAAGAGGGCAGAGAAGGGAGGGGTTCAGGTAAGAAGCTAGAGGAAGCAAGAGGAGGGAAGGAGAGGAGTAAGAGGAGCCCAGAAGGTGGAGAAGGAATAAAGAGGAAAGGAGAGGGAGAAGGAAAGAGGAGAAAGCGTGCAGGAAAAAGGAAGCAGGAAGAGGAGGCTCTTGGGGTTTCTATTGCTGTGAAGAGAATCCTTGACCACAACTATTAGAGAGGAAAAAACTTTAAGTGAGCCTTGCTTTGACAATTCATAGGTTTAGTCCTTTATTTTAATGGCACTTAGGGTGGCATCCTGCAGGCAGACATGACACTGCAGAAGTTGAGTTTTCATCTGGATTGGCAGGCAGTATGAAGCCTGACCTTGGACCTGTCTGAGCATGTGAAGCCTCAGCACATCCCTAGTGACAGGTCTATACCTGCTCTGACAAGTGGGCACCTCCTTCCATGCCACTTCCTGTTACCCTATGAGGGCCATTATGATTCAAACCCATAGAGGGAGGAAGAAGGAAAGAGAATGAAAGAAAGAAGGGGAGCAGTGATTGAAGAGGAGACAAGAGAGAGGAAGACATGGTAGGAGGAAGGAAGAGGAAGGATAAGGGAAGAGGGGGTATGGGGAATAGAAGGAATGAAAGTAGGGACAAAGACTGTAGAGAAGAGAGAACAGGAGGGAAGTGACAAGGTAAAGGAGGAGGGGAGAGAATTGTATGAGGCTGCTGAAGAGAGGAGGGAATTGGGAAGATGAGACAGAAGAAAGGGTGATAGAAGAGGAGAGAGGAATGAAGAGAAGGAAGGAGCGAAGAGGATGGAGAATGGAAGAGGACGACTGGGAATATGGAGGAAAGCTTAAAATAGGATGGAGGGAAGGATTGAGAGAGGATGGAGTGGAGGGAAAAGGGAAAAGGAAGAAGACGAAAGGACAAGGGGAGGAGGAGCGAAGCAAGATGATGAATAAAAAGGAGGAAGGGGTGGTGGAGGGAAGAAGATTGAGGAAGAAGGAAGAGGAATGTAGAGGAAGGAGCAGGGAGGAAGTGAAAAGAGTAAAGGACCCATGGAAGACGAGTGTGAGGGTGACAGTGGGGATAAAGAAGGTAGTGGAAAGAAGAAAGAAAGAGGCAGACGAGGCTGAAGGGGAATAAGGAGACAAGGATGAAGGGGAGAGTGGAGGGGGGTGGGAAGGAGAGGAAGGAGTAAAGAAAGCAGAAACAGGAGGAGGGAAAAGGGATGAGGACAGAAGAGGAAAGGCTGTGATCAAGGGTAGAAGAGAGAGGACATAATAGGAAGGAGGGAGATGGAGGAGAAAGGAAGAAGGAGGGAGGTAGACGGAGGAGGATAGAAGAAAGTGAAGGAAAGAAGAGGGAGTAGGACACATGACCAAATGAGGAAGAAGTTTAATCAGAGTGGGTGGGAAAGCTGAAGAGAGAAGAGAGTACTGAAGAAGATTAAAGGAAAAGAAAAGAGGAAGGAGGAGCAAGGAGTCAGGAGGAAGGAAGAGGATGGAGGATGTCAGAGGTGGGAAGAGGGAAGGGGAGGAATCAGAAAAAGGAGAAGGATGGATGGGAGAGAGTGGTGGCAAGGGTAGGATGGAGGGAATGAAAAATGGTGGAAGAGGAAGAAACCGGAAAGAGGCGGGAACAGGAAACACAGGACAAGACAGGATAAGAAAAGAGGACAGTAAGGGAACAGGAAAGTGATGGAAAATGAAAACTGGAAGAGAGAGAGAGAGAGAGAGAGAGAGAGAGAGAGAGAGAGAGAGAGAGAGAGAAGAGGGAATAGGATCTAGGAATGAAGAGAAGGGAAGATGAGGAAAGGAAGGTGAGGAGGGAAGTGGGACTGGGAGGGAAGAGGGAAGGGGAAGAAAAAGCTAGGGTGAGAAAAGGGAACGGAGCTGGGAAGGAAGAGCGGAGAAGGAGGGAGGGTGGCATATGGAGGAAGAGGAAATAAGAAGGGAATTTGAAGGTCAGGGAGGAGGGAAGGAGAGAGGAGGAATGATGGGAGAAAGGGAAACAGACGTAAGCGAGGGGAAGAGAATGGAAGAGAAAAGTAAAGGAAAGAGGAGTAAGAGGAAAAAGGGAAGAAGAAAACAGAGGGACCAGGAATGAGGAGAAAAGTGTGTGGAAGAGCGCGGAGGAAAGAGGAGAGGAAAAAATAGAAGAGACAGGCATGAAGAGGGAAGAGGAGGGAAGTGGGAAGCTAAGAAAAGTTGAAAGGGGGAAGGAGAAAATAGAGAAGAGGAAAAGGAAGGAAGGAGGGAATAAGAAAGGGGGAAGGAGGAAGAGAGGGAGAGAAGAAAAAAGCAAAACAGGAGAGATGATGGAAGAGGGAAAGAAGGAGAATAAAATAGAGGAGGAGAAAGAGTTGGAGTATAGTTAGAAGAGAGGAATAGGGAAGAAGCCCAAGGGAGGGTGAAAGAGAAGTATGGAGGGAAGTGGGCAGAGAATGATGGAAGGTGAGGGAAGAGGATATTAGTGGGAAGAGGAAGGAAGAGTGAAGAGGAAACAGGGAATAGAGAAGGGGCTAGTAGAGGGGAGTCGAAAGAGGAGAGGAGGGAAGAGAGGAGGATTGAAGTGTGCGGTGTAGGGAAGAAGAAAAGGAGAGAAATGGGAAAGAGAGGAGAGGAGGGAAATGAGGGATTAGAGAAGAGCAATGATAAGGAAGAGTAAGGGGAAGAGGAGGTAAAAAGGTCAAGAAGCAGAAAAGAGAAAGTGGATGGATGAGCGAATGGGGGAAGTGGGAAAAGGAGGGAAGAGGAAGAACAGGGAATGGTGAAAGGTTAAGGTGAAAGGTAAAGGATGGGTGACAAGGGAAGAGCAGTGGATCTAGGGGGATAAATGAGGGGAGATGGAAGAGTAGAGAAGATTGAAGGGGAGGGAAGAAGGAAGAGGAGGGAAAGAGGAAGAAAGGCTCTAAGGGAGACTAAAAGAGGAGTGAGGACGAGGGTGCAGGATAGAGGAGAGACAGAGTACAGGGGATCGGGAGGGAAGCAGGGAGAAAGCCCAGGAGAAAAGAAGGGGGTAAGGGAAGAGGGAAGAGGAGAGAGGACACAAGACAGATACAAGCATGGAATAAGGAGGGGGAGAGTGGGAAGAGGCAAGAGAAGAGGAGACAGGAGAGGCAGGAAGACTGAAGAAAGAAGTTGGAGGAAGAATAGACTGTACCGAAGAGGGTAGAGGAGGAGGAGGGAAGGAGAAGTCAGGGGTGGAGAAGGGAAGAGGATGGAGAACTGAAGACAAGGGAGAGGAAAAGTGATGACATCAGCGAAGAGCAGCTTAGAGCAAAGGGGTGGAGAAGAAAAGGAGGGGAAAGAGAGAGGTGAGGATTGGGAAGAATAGAGAGGTGGGAAGAGGGAGAGAAGGAAGGGAGGTAGAAATATAAAGAAAGAAGGAATGGATTGATGAGGAATGAAGAGGAAAAGAAGGAAAGTGGGGAAGGATGATAGAAGAGGAAGGAAAATAGAAGGGAAGTGGAGGAAAAAGGGGGAAGATAGAGGTAGAAAGATGAAGGAAGAGAGGTGAGAAGGAAGAACAGGGTGAGAGGCAAAGGACATGGAGAGAAGAGAGGAAGGGAAGGGGAAGATGAGGAACAGTGTAGTTTCAGGATCAGGATAGGCGAGAAGAGGGAGGAGAGATGAGAGATGAGGTGGTGAGTCGTAATTGGAGGAAAGTAGAACGGGAAAGGAAGAGAGAGAAGACACAATGTGGAGAGAAGAGGAATCACAGAAGATAAGGGAGGAGGGAAGAGGAACCACAGAAGATAAAGGAGGAGGGAAGAGGATTTAGCAGGTAACAGGAATGAAAATGTATGATGAGAAAAGTGGAAAAGATGAGGAAAAAGAGTTAGAATAGGACAGGAGAGGGGAGGGGAGGAAATAAGAGGGGAGGGAAGGGAAAGTAAGATCTGAGGAGAGAAGAAAGGAGAAGAGTAGAGGGTAGAAGGCAAGCGAAGATCAGAGAGGAGAGGAGAAGTCAAGGGAGATGGGAATGGAGAGGAAATAGAGGGGAGAGGGAGAAGAGGGGAGGGAAGGAAGGGACATGAGCTTGTGTGAATATGCATGGCCCAGAGAGTGATACTATTAGGAAGTGTGGCCATGTGGCAGTAGGTGTGGCCTCTGCAGAGGAAGTGTGTCACTGTGGGGGCGGGAGTTTAAGATCTCCTTCTAGTCACTTGTGAGGCACTCTTCTGTTTGTCTTCTGAATGAGATATAGAAGTCTCAGTTCCTCCTGTGCTATACCAGCCTGGAAGCTTCCTGCTTTGATGACAGTGGACAGAATCTCTGAACCTGTAAGCCAGAACCAATTAAATGTTGTCCTTTGTAAGCACTGCCTTGGTCATGGTGTCTTTTTACAGCAACTGAAACCATAACTAAGACAGAAGTTGGTTTCAGGGACTGGGATATTGCTGTGACAGGCCATACCATGATTATTGTTGTTGCTGTTGTTGTTGTAGTAATGTGGATTTTGGGACCCTGGAAACAATGGAATGCTCTAAGTGGGGTTTAATGGGCCATTTTAGTAGAATCCTGGGAGTCACTTGATTTGAACTCAGTCTGGCTCAAGTAGTGTCAGAAGAGAGCAATTCTAGTATATTGCCTGGAGCTTGTTCTTAGGATGGTTTGGTGAATAATGTGTCTGCTTTTTGTCCTAATCTGAAGATATGACCTGAGGCTAATGTGAAGAGATTCAGATTGGCTGCACTGAGAAAGGAGGTTTCAGAAAGCCTTGCATAGACTCTACCCTGAGGTTCATTCTTATGAAGAGTGTTTTGATCAAGCATAGCAAACTGAGAAAGGAAAAATACAAAATATTTTTTGAAAGGTTAAAGGGGCACCAGGAAATGAAATAAAGCTTAATTCTCTATTCAAGGAAATTAAATGGAATTAAGGGAATGGTGCTCTCACGGCAGGATCCCACCCAGCTGAAATGATTGTTCATACATTTGCAGTTGAACGTCGGATAGTGATATCTTGTTAGGCATTATTATGCCTTATTTATTGTTTTAATTTGGACATAACCATGTATGACCATATTTCTTCAGATTATGAATATGTGCCAAATTGAGAAGTGATGCATTGTGATGGCTATTCTTGGTTGTCATCGTCAGTCTCTGGGGAATGAACTGAAATGCAGAACTTGTAAAGATCTTGTGAAAAGGTAAAGAAAGCCTTACTTTCAGATGTGTCTGTTCAAGACTTTAATCCCAACACTTAGTAGACAGAGGCATGTAGAACTCTGAGTTCAAAATCAATCTACAGAAAAAATTTCAGTACATCCAAGCATAGGCAGTGAAGAAGTTGGTATCCAACCAGAACAAGCAGAAGAACTTGGAAGCTTTGGCCATGTGGCTCTGGCGATAGAGTCGTGAGTATAAGGGCTTTCTGGGACAGCTGATGTTTGTTAGCTGAAGCTAAGAAACTAGCATCATAAAAAGAGATAAGCATCACTGAGGTGAATTCTGGGAAGAGTTTTCTGAGAGTACAGAGAAGCTGTCTCCCCGAGATTGATATGATACCTGCAGCTAGACTTGTAATAACCTCGAAGTTGGTTGCGGTTTTGAAGGCATGATGGGGGTCGTGGACAACTAGGGAATGGAATGTAGAATTGTGAATATGCTTGGCCCACGAGAAGTGGCACTCTTGTGTGTGTCACCTTGGTTCAGTATAGGCGGCCATGTTGGAAGAAGTGCATCACTGTGGTAGTGGATATTGAGTTACTATGTTCTAGCATTGCCCGGTGTGGAAGACATACTTCTCCTGGCTACCTGCAGAATATTGTCTTTTTCTGGCTTCCTTTGGATCAAGATGTAGAACTCTCTGCTTCTTCAGCACCATGTCTGGCTGCATGCTGTCCTGCTTCCCACAATGATGGTAATGGACTGAACCTCTGAAATTGTAAGTTGGCCCCAGTTATCTGTTTTCTCTGTATGAGTTCCCATTTTTATGGTTTCTCTTCACATCAATGAAATCGAAAATGAGACAAGAAGGGAAGAGGACCAATAGAGAATACAGCAAAAACGAGGAGAAAAGGAAAAGTAGACAAGAGGGAGTAAGAGGGAAGTGGGGGAAGGAGGAAGAGTAGGGGAGAGGAGGGGAAAAGGGAGGAAAGAGATGCTAAGGTAAACCAGGGATTCAGGGAGCGAGGAAGAGGAAAGTGGGAAGCTGAATGTTGATGGAAGATGAAGGAGGAGGAAAGAGGGAACTGGATAGAGGGGGAAAGATGGGAAAGGAGAAATTAGGGGAGGGAATGGAAGACAATGGAAGATGTTAGAAGGGTGACAAGGGAAGAGGACTGAGAAGGGATAAGACCAGGGGCAGGAAGGAGAATAAAGAAAAGAGAGAAAGGGTGAACAAGGAAAGAGAAGGGAAATGAGTAAGTACCTAGGGTAGAATAGGCAGGAGGAAAGAGAAGGCAGGAGGAAAGAGGATAGCAGAGGACAGAAATGGAAAGAAAACTTAAGATGGAAGAGAAAAGGAGAGACAAGTGGATGGAAGACAGAAGAGATTAAGTAGAGATAAGGAATGAAAGGGAAGAGAAAGGAGGAGTTTAGGTGAGAGGCACAAAGAAGGCCAAAAAGGAAGAGGGCAGAGAAGGAAGGTAGAAAGAGAAGGGAAGAGGGCAGAGGGGGGAAAGAAAGCGCAGTCAAGAGGATGAGGAGAGAAATGAGGATGGAGAAGAAAGAGGAATGAATAAGGAAGAGAAACAAGGAAGGAAGAGGAAGCAAGAGAGAAGGGGTAGGCAAAGAAAACAGATTATTTAAGCGGAAATGGGAAGAGATAGAGGAAAGAACGCATAGAAGTGTAAGTGAAAAGGTGAAAGAAGAGGGAAGAGTAGGCAAGAAGAAGGAAGAGGGATGAGGAAAGAAAAAAGAAGTCAAGTGGATAGAAGAGGAAATGAAGTAAGAGCGATGAGGGAAGAAGAGGGAATGCTGAAGAGAAGGGAAGACAGTGGATGGAGGGAGAAGATGAGCATAAAAGACAGAAGAGCAAAGAGAAAGAAAAAGCGAAAGGGGGAGTAGAAAACATTAGAAAATAGACTGGAGGAGTGATGGGAGATTAGGAGAGAAGAGGAGGAAGAATTTATGACTTGGAAAGAGGAGGACGGTGTCAGGGACAGAGAGGAAGTAGGGAAGCATGAAGAGGAAGGAAGGGGGGAGAAGATGGAAGAGAAAGTAACAGGAAAGTTGCGGTAAGAGGTAAAGATGCGGAGGAGGAACAAGAAAGAAGGGAAGGAGAGAAAAGAGGAAAGGGAATGAATGAGGAGATGTGAGGGAAGAGTTGGGAAGATTGGAGGAAATAGGAAACAGAAGAGAAGTATGTACATGGGGAGACAGAAGAGGGAGATGGGAAGAGGAAGAGAGGAAGTGGTGGGACTGGGATGAGATAAGAAGAGGAGTTTTGAGTTGGAAGAGGAGAGAGGATGAAAGAAGAGGGAGGAAGAAAAGTGAGGGAGGGGGAAAGGAGGGAGTATGGACAGGAGGAGAGGAGGGTGCTAGAGAGAATAGGTGAATGAAGGAAATGACAGAGGAAGAAAGAATAGTGAGGAGCAACGAGGGAAGAATGCACAAGATGATAGTGGAGAGAGGACAGAAGAGGAAAGGGAAATGAGGAGGTAAGAAGAGGAAAGTGGGAAGTAGGGGAAGTGTAAGGGTGAGGGAGGAGGGAAGAGAAGGAAAGACGGAAGGGAAGTGAGGAGGGACAAAGACAATAAGGTCAGGAATGAAAAGGAAGCAGTAGGAAGGGGGAAGTGGGAAGGAAAAAGACAAAGCTAGCAAGGGAAAGGGGAGGGAAGAGGAAGATGAGGGAAGAACAGAAGAGGAAGGAGATGTTTACAGGGACTTCAAGGGAAGCAATGCAAAGGCTTGGTGAGTGAAATGAGGGAAAAAGAGAAAGAATGAGAAGAAAAGAGGTGGGAGAACTGGAAAGGGCAGGGGGAAGTTGGAAGTAGAAGATAGGGCAAGGGGAAGAGAAGGAAAGAGGGAACATGAAGGGGGCTGGAGGGAACATGAAGGGGGCTGGAAGAGGAAGGAAGTGGAAAATGGAGGAAAGTGTAGAGAAGTTGGCGGTCAATGAGGGAAGTGGGAAGATAAAGTTAGAGAAAGAAGAGGAAAGAGGAACAGGAATGAACAGGTATGAAGGAAATAGGAAGAGGAGGGAAGAGGGAATACTTAAGAAGGAAAGATGGAAGGGGAGAGAAGAGAAAAGAGAGGGTGAATGGAAAGAAAAGAGGGAGGAGGGAAGAAAGAAGAAGAGGGAATAGAAAAAGGTGAGAGGAAGGAAGGTGATAGAAATGAGGAGAGCACATGGAAAGGAGAAGAAAGGAAAGAGTAGGTCAGAGAGACTGGGGAGGAGCTATAATTCCTGAAGGGGTTGAGGAAGGTGAAGGGAAGTGGAGGGATGAGGGATGAGCAGGGACTGAGGAAGAGGAGAGGAGATGAGGAGGGGGGAAGGAGGTTCAGCTATGAGAAGGGAAGAGAGGAAAACTGAAGCAGGAACAAGATGGAGGATTGAGGAGGAAGGGGTAGGGAAGAGGAAGGAAAATGTAGATGAAGGGAAGAGATGGAAGAGTGAAGGAGAGGGAAGATCGACCATCCAGGAAGACGGTGGTAGAGAAGGAGGAGGAGAAGAAAGGAAGCAGGAAGAGAAAGAAGGGGAAACTGACCAAAGAATAGTCCATGGAAAAGAGGAGGAAAGGGGGGAAGAGTGAAGGTGAATGAGAAGAAAGGGGAAATGGAAATCTAGGAGAGGATACAGGGGATAGCAGAGGCAGAGGGCAGAAGAGGGAAATGGGACAAGTGACGAGGAGGAGGGAGTACAAGGGAGAAGAAAGAATGAAAGAGGAGGGAAGTGATGGAGGAGACCCGAAGATGGGCGAGGAAAGAGCAGGAAGGAGCGACCAGAAAGGAAGAAAAATGAAGCTGAAAGAGGAAACGGTGAGAAGCATAGGCAAGGGCAAACTGGGAATGGAAGAAAGTAGAAAAGAGGATGGAGGGTTGGACAGAATGGCTTAGAAAGGAGAAGGGATGAGGGAAGAGTAGGGATGAGGGAAGTGGGAAGACAAGATAAGAAAGAAGATGAGTGAAGTGAAGGAAGTCAGAACAGTTAGAAAGAGGAATCAGATAGAAAGATTGAAACATGAAAAGTGGGTTAGAGGGGGCTGGGGAGATGGCTGAGCACTTAAGAGCACTGACTGCTCTTCCAGAGGTCGGGAGTTCAAATCCCAGCAACCACATGGTGGCTCACAGCCATCTGTAATGGGACCTGATGCCTTCTGCGGGTGCATCTGAAGTCAGCTACAGTGCACTTACATAAAAAACAAGTAAATCCTTGGGCCTGAGCAAGCGGGGCAGGAGCAAGAAGGGGGACAAAAATATGTGGGTTAGAGAAAATGAGAGAAGAAAGGCGAAGGATAGAAGAGGAAGGGAGGGAGAAGTAGGCATGGAAGGGAAGGGAGGTAGGAAAAGAACAAGAGTGGGAAGAGGAAAGAGGGGTGTGACACAAAGGGGAACAGGCATCAGGAGACATTGGGAGCGAGAAGGGGAAGGAACTGGAAGGAGGAGGGAGGAATAATGAGGAAGACAGGTGAGAGATGACAGAAGAGGGGTAAGAGTGGGAGGGATGGAACAGGGGACGAGGGAAGAGGAAGTATGAGGAAAGAGGAGGAAAGGGGGAAGGAAGGAAAACAGAGGGAGTGAGGGAGAGAAGACTAGGAGGTAAGAGGAAAGTAGAGCTTGGGTGGAGACAAGAATCTAGGAGAGTAGAGTGTATTGGAAAGAATCGTAGGAAGGAGGCAAGGGGGATGGTGGAGGAGTGATGGAAGAAGAGGAGAGAAGAGGAATGGAGGTCAGTTAAGAGTGAGGACAGAAGAGGAGGGAGGACAGAACATGATGGAGGACAGAAGAGGAGGGAGGACAGAAGAGAAGAGAGGACAGAAGAGGAAGGAGGTTAGAGGATGGAGGAGGGAGGACAGATGAGGGGGGAGGACAGAAGAGGAGGGGGGACAGAAGAGGAAGGAGGACAGAAGAGGAGGGAGGACAGAAAAGGAGGGAGGGTAGGATAGAAGAGGAGGGAGGACAAAAGAAGAAAACAAGTTTTCGAAAGAATATGAAAAGGGGATGGGGAGGGAGGTGAACGTGGAGGAAAGAGGTGACAGGAGTTAAGTGGGAAGAGATGGGAACAGGCAGGAGGATGGAGCACAGAAGAGTAGGAGAGAGAATGGAAGAGAGAAGTGAAGAGAAGAGAAGGGAAGAAGAATGAGAAATGAAGACAGGAATGAAGAGATAAGACTATAGAATAGGCAGGGTTAGAGAAGGGAAGAGAAGAGGAAAGAGGCAGAGGAGGAGAGAGGAAAGGGAAAGGGAGAGAAAATGAAGTGGGATGGAGGGGAGGTAGGAGAAAGAAGAGAATGGGGAAGAGGAGAGTGTAGGTTCGGAGAAGTGTTAGGTGAGGAGTGGAAAAGGTAGAATACCGAGGAGGTGAATCCAGGGACCAAGAAGGAAGAGGGGGAAGGAAGGAAGAGGAGGAAGGAAGCATAGAGAAGAGCCAAGAAGAGGGAAGAGACAGGTAGAGAAGGAAGAGGAGAAAAGAAGAAGGGTTGAGAGGAGGAAAGAGGGCAGAAGAAGCAAGGAAATGGATGAGGGAGGAGAACAGGAAAGGAATAGGAGGAAAGAAGGAAGAGGACGGGAGAGGAAAAGAGATTGAGTAAGGAAGAGGAGAGTAAAGGAAAGAGGAAAGGTCAGTGATGAGAGGGAAGAGGGGAAAGGACGATGGAGAGAAGAGACCACAGACATAAGAAAGAATAGAAAGGAGGGGGGAAAGAGGAAGAGGGGGAAATAATAGAGGAGAGAAATGAGAAACGGGGATAAGTAGGATGAGGAGAGAAAAGAGGAGGTGAGAAGAGAGGGGGAATGAGAAGGGATGGAAAAAGGCTCTGAGGGGAGTGAGAAAGCAGGGGATGGGATGAGAAGGTAGAGAAAGGGAGGGAGAAAGGGGGAAGTGGAGGGAACAGGAGGGAAGAGAGAAAAGAGGCAGGAAGTGGTAGGTGGAAAGGAGTACAAGGAAGAGTAGGGAAGAAGAAGGATGAGAGCCTGTTGTCCGGGAAGAAAATAGCATAGAGGAAAAGGGAAGAGAAAAGAGGAAGGAGGAAAACACAGAAGGAAGTAAGAGGAAAGAAGAGGGAAGCGGAGGCTCCAGAGAAGCGGAATGAAGGGGACAAGGGAGGCCTGAGAAATGTGCAGGTAAAATGTAATAGCGGATAGTGTGAGAGAAGTTGGGAAAATTAGAAAAAGAAAGGAAAAAGAGAAAGGAGAAAGGCAGACAAAGAGAAAGGAAGAAGAAGGAAAAGGAAGACTGACGGAGAGAGAACAGATGAGGGAAGAAGAGAATATAGGAAAGATGAAAAAGAGAAACAGAGAGGAGGAAAGAGTGTAGAGGAAAGAAGTGGAGGGAGGAAAGAAGGTGGTAGAACATGGAGTAGGGGATTGGAGGGATGAAGGAAGAGAAAGGAAGAGGAGGGAGTAGAGAACAATGAGGAGGATGGAAGAGGATGGAAGAGAACACGAATGTGATGCTGAGGAAAGAGAAGGGAAAGGGGAAGAGGAGAGGGAAGATGAGGAAAAAGAGAAGAGCAAGGAGTGAAGAGGAGAGGGAAGAGGAAGGAAAGGAGAACAAAGAGGCAAGAGGAGAGGGAGAAGGTGGAATTAGAAGAGAAGGGAAAGGAAGAAATAGGTGAAAGAGGAAAAGATGATAAGAGGGACAAGGGCAGAAGAGAAGGAAGGAAAGAAGAGGGAGGAAGAGGGAAGGACAACAGTGAGGAGGAGGGATGAGAACAGAAGAGAAATTGGGAGAATAAAGAAAAGAGGAATGAATGAATTGGAGGAAAGGAAAAGGTGAGAGAGGTGAGAAGAAAGATGAGAAGAGAAGAAAGAGGAGGGATGGAAAAAGAAGGAACAGGGAAAGGGTAGAAAAAAAGGTGGACAATGAAGACTAAGGAAAAGGAAGAGAGGCAGAAGGAAGTAAAGGACGAAAAATGGGAGGAGGGTAAGGGAAGTAACAGGAGGAGAAAAGAGCAGGGAAGAGGAAGGAAGGGGAGAGGATGGGGTAGGGAAGAATAGGGCGGTGGGAAGAGCAGAAAAGAGGAAAAAGCTGTTAAAGGACTAAAGAGCGAAGAAACAGTTATGAAGGAAAAGCAGTCAGAAATGCAGAGAAGAGTGAAGAGCAGTGACGGGGGTAAAGGGGGAGGAGGAAAATGTGCAGGATGAAAGAGGAGAAAGGAGGGAAGGAGGAAGGAAAGAGAACAAGACGGAGAAGAGAAGAGTGAAGGGATGGGAAGGGAAGAGGGATGAGGAGAGAGGAGGAAAGAGGAAGGCAGGTGAGGGAAGAGGAAGGAAGTCAAGGGAAGACTGAAGATAAAGGGAGGGAGGAAAAGGACAAAGAAGAGGAGAAAAGAGGATCAGAGAGGAGGGAAGAGAAGAAAGGAATAGGAAGCACGGGAAGCAAAGAGTACTTCCGTGGATAGACAGCGAGGAGTTAGTGAGGATGAGGGGGAAGGGAAGGGTATAAGGGAGATATGGGAAATGGAGAGGGGGGAGACAAGAGAAATAGAAGGGAAGTGGGAAGATAAGGGGGGAAGGAGAGGTAAATTCATGAGGAGCACAGAAGAAGGAAGAGTAGGGAGGAGGGAAGAATGCAATGGAATGTAAACCTGAGAGGCGCGATGAGGGAAGAAAAGTGAAGAGATAAGGGAAGTGAGTAAATAAAGGACAGAAGGAGAGAAACAGGAGCAATGAGGGAAGAGGAGGGACGAGGGAAGGGCTAGAAGGAGGGAAGTGGAGGAAATTGTGAATAGGAGGGAAGTGTGAAGAGAAAGAAGTGAGAGTAAGGGAAGAGGAGAGATTGGAGAAAGGAGGGGAAGAGGGAAATGGTGGGAGGAGGGGATTTGAAAGAGGAGGGATCGGGATTGAGGTAGAGTTTGAAGGACTGAGGGACCAGGAGGAAGCACCATTGAAGAAGGAAGAAGGAAGGAAAGTGAAGGATGAAGACAGGGAGGAGCAAGGAAGGAAGATGTTGAAAAATAAAAGAGAAAGCAAGTGAGAATGGAAGATGCAAGAGTAACAGGGAAGGAAAAGGGGAGGGAGGAAGGAAGAGGAAGGAAGAGGAAATCGAAAGGAGCCAAGAGAAAGGATGAGTGCAGAGGAGAACAGAAAGATGGGAAGAGGAGAGAAGAGCAAAAAGGAGGGAAGAGTGAAGGACAAAGAGGGACTATGAAGTAAGAGGAGGAGGAGTGAAGAGTGAGGTGTGAAGAAGAGGAGAGAAAAAGGAATGTGAGGGAGGAGGGAACAGTGAAAGTTGTTAAGGGAGAAGAAAGTGGAAGAGGGAAGAGACAGGTCGAAGGTGGAGGAGAAGGAAACCTGGAAGAGAGAAAAGGAGGGAAGTGAAAGGTGAGGGAGGGAGGAGGAGGGAAGAAAACAATAAGAGAAAGGAGGGAAGTGGAAAGATGAAGGAAGAGAAAGGATGGGGGAAGTGGAGGGAGATAAAATAGGGAAGATGGGCTACATGAGAAGTCGGCTGAAGAGGTAAGAGGAAGAAAGAGGAAGGGAACCAAAGAGGAGAGAAAGAGGGGGTGAGGGAGAAGAGAAGATGGAAGATGAAAGAAGACGACATAGGTTGGAAGATGAAACTGGAGGGAGGAAGGAGACAGAATATGAGGGGTGAGAGTGGAAAAGGAGGAGAGAGGAAAGAGTAGGTAAGAGAGACTGGAATGGAAGAGCTAAAGGGACAGAGTGTGTATGGGCAGAGACAAGGGGAGTGTGGATATGAGGGACTAGCAGGTTGTAAGTAAGAGAATATAGGAGATAAAAGACAGAAGAAAAGAGATGAGGTAGACGAGAAAGGAAGGATGTATCAAGTGGGGGAGGAGGAAATAGGAGTGAGAAATGAAGAGGACTGAGGAAGGAGGAGGACAGAGGAGAGAATGGGGATAAGAGCAATGCGAAGGGAAGGAGGGAAAGAGGAAAGAATGAGAAGGGAAGAGGAAAGAAAGAAAATGGGAAATAAGCAAGAGAGAGGAAGAGGAGAGACAAGAAGGAAGAGGGGAGAAAAGGAAGAGCTAAAAGAAGATCAGGGGAGGGAAAAGGAAGAATGAACAGGGAAGAGGATAGAGGAGGAAATAGGAAACGAGGGTGAGAAAGGATAAAGACGGGGAAGAGGAAGAACCAAGGAACAAGGGAAGAGAGAAAGGAGTAAAAATGAAATTCAGATTAAAGCAGACAAGCATGCAAATAAGAAAGTGGACAAGAGGAGGAGATTTGGAAGAAGACAGTATAGGATGTGGGAGAATGAGGGAAGAGGACTGAAAAAGGGAGAGTATGAAAACAGAAAAGGAGAGAAGAGGGAAGAAACAATAGGAGAGAAGGGGAGAGAGAAGAAAAGAAGCTGATGAACAAATGGAGTAGAGGAGGGAAGTGTGGAGAGAAGGCAGTAGTGAAGACAGAAAATAAAGAAGATGGGAGGGGAGAAACAGGGAAAGTGGAGAGAGAAGGGAAGAGGAAACAGGGAATGGGATAAAGGAAGAGGAGAGAGGAGAGAAGGGAAGAGGGATGAAGCTGGAGTAATGGGGAGAGTAGAGAAGAGGGGAGAAAGGGAGGGATGCAAGGGAGAGATACGGAAAGAGGGAATCCGCAATAATTGAGAAGTCAGGTGGAAATGGGAAGGAGAAGGAGAAGGGGAGAGTGTAGGAGAGGAGGAAGGATGGAAGAGATTGGAGCATGAAAGAGCAAGGAGGATGGGTGAAGTGGAAAAAGAGAAGGGGTTGGGGGAGAAGAGAGAAAAGGAGGGAGGAAGAAGAGGAGAGACGTGGGAAGACGAAGGGAAGGGGGATGGCAGAAAGGGGAAGAGGAGTCAGGAGAATAAGACAGAAATGAGAAAAGACAAGTAGTAGGACGGAGGAAGAAGTGGGAAGAAGAATCAGAAGAGTGAAGGGGAGGAAGAAGATAGGAGGAGGAAAGGGGAGTTCTGCTGGAAGAGGAGGAAAGAAGAATGAGAAGGGAGGAGAGGTGACTGGAGAGAGATGGCAAGAGGGAAATGAAAGAAGAGGAGTGCCGCAAGTAGAAATGGGAGGAGAATAGATGGACTAAGGGAAGGGGAAGAAGTAGACAACAGGAGGAGGGAACAGAGTGAAGAGGAGAAGAGAAGGAAGAGGCTAGAGAAGATAGAGGAGGGAGCAGGAAGTGTAAGGAACATTAAAGAAAGCAAGAGGCAAGATGGAAGATGGAAGAGGAAGGAGGAAGAAGGAAGTGGATGGAGGAGGGAAAGGATGGAGTAGAAAGAAGAGAGCAAAGGGAAGACAACGGGTAGGCAGGAGGGAAAAGGGAAGATAATGGAGGAGGGCAGAAGAAGGGAGGGCTTGAAGGAGGGTCGACGGGAGAAGGCATAATAGAAATGAGAAACAAGGAAGCTGGGGGAGGCAGGAGGAAGATGGAGGAGACAAGAGAATGGTGAACGGAAGGAGAGGGAGAACGGAATGCATAGGAAGAACGAAGAAGATTGATCAGAGTGGATGAAAGAAAGGGAAGAGGGAATAGAGAACTGAAGACGAGTTAAGAGTAAGGGAGAGAAAGAAGGAGTGAGGAGCAAAATGTGTAGAGGAAGAAAGAAGATAGAAAAGAGAAGAGGATGTTGGATGTAAGAGGTGGGAGGAGGGAAGGGGAGGAATCAGAAAAAGAAGGATGGAGGGAAGAGGGAAGTGACAGAGAAGGAAGGAGGGAAACGAAATGAGGGAAGAGGAAGGAACAGGAAAGAGAGGAACAGGAAACACAAGACAGGACAGGATGAGAAGAACTGAGGACAATGAGGGGAGTGGGATTTGAGGGAAAAATGAAAACTGGAAAGACAGAAGAAGAAAGAATCAGACATAGGAATTAAGAGAAGGGAAGATGAGGGAAGGAAGGAGAGGATGGAAGTGGGAATGGGAGGGAGGAAGGTACAGGACGAAAAAAAGAAGAGGGATTAAGGGTGAACGATATGTGGGAAAGAAGAGCAAACCAGGAGGGAGGATGGTAGATGGATTGTGATGACACAGGAAGGAAAAAGAGAGTTGAAGTTCAGGGAGTCAGAAGGAGGGAAGGGAAGGGAAGAGAAGGCGGAAGACGAGGAGAAGCAATGGAAGAGAAAATAGGAGTAAGATGAAAAAGGAAAGGAGGGAGGAAAGGGAACAGGAATGATCAGAAAAGAGTGTAGAAGAGGGCAGTGGATAGAGGAGAGGAAAGAAGAGAAGAGAAAGGCATGACGAGAGAAGAGGAGGGAAGTGGGAAGTTAAGAAAAGTTGAAAGGGGGAAGGAGAAAATAGAGAAGAGGAAAAGGAAGGAAGGAGGGAATAAGAAAGAGGAAAGAGAGGGAGAGAGGGAAAAAGGAAAACAGGAGAGACAACGGAAGAGGAAAGAAAGGGGAATAAAATAGAGGTGGGGAAAGAGTTGGAGTGTAGTTAGAAGAGAGGAATGGGGAAGAAGAAGCCCGAGGGAGGGTGAAAGAAAAGTATGGAGGGAAGTGGACAGAGAATGATGGAAAGTGATGGATGATGATTTTAGTGGGAAGAGGAAAGAAGAGTGAAGAGGAAACAGGGAATAGAGAAGGAAGTAGTAGAGGGGTTTAGAAAGAGGAGAGGAGGGAGGAGGGAAGAGTGAGAAGGATGGAAGTGTAAGGTGTAGGGAAGAAGAAAAAGGAGAGAAATGGGAAAGGAGAGGATGGAAAATGGGAGTCAAGAGAAGAACAATCAGGAGGAGTAAGGGGAAGAGGAGGTAAACAGCACGAAGAGGAAAAGAGAAAAACCAATGGATGAGGGAAGAGGGGGAGGGGGAAAAGGAGGGAAGAAGAAGAACAGGGAAATATGAAAGGTTAAGAATGAGGGAAAGGAAGTGGATCTTTGGAGATACCTGAGGGGAGATGGAAGAGGAGAGAAGACAGAAGGGGAGGGAAGAAGGAAGAGGAGGGAAGGAGGAAGAAAGGCTCTAAAGGAGACTAAAAGAGGAGTGAGCAGGAGGGCACAGGATAGAGAATGGAAGACAACAGGGAAACGGGAAGAAATAAAGGAAGAATAAGGGGGGGAGTAAGCGAGGACAGAAGCGGGGAGAGGGCACAGAGGGAGACAAGTGTGCGTAAGGAGGAAAAAATAGGAATGAGTCCAGAGAAGAGAAGAAAGGAGAGGCAGGAAGAGGGAAGAAAAAAGTTGGAGGAAGGATAGAATGTACAGAAGAGGGCAGAGGGGGAGGAGGAGAGGAGAGGTACAGGGGTGGAGGACAGAAGAGAATATAGGAGATAAAATAAGTCTGAAGAAAAGAATGTAGATGAGAAAAGGAAGGATGGTTAAGGTGGGGGAAGAGGAAATAGGAGTGAGAAAGGAAGAGGATTGGGGTAGAGGTAGGATGGAGGAGAGAATGGTGGTAAGAGCAATGCAGGGGAAGGAGGGAAAGGAGTGATATGGGAGGAGGAAAGAAAGGAAAGCAAGAGAGAGGAAGAAGAGGGAAAAGGAAGTAATAGCTAGAAGAAAGTGAGGGCAGAGAAGAAGGAAGAATGAAAAGGTAAGAAGAGAGAGGATAAATGAAAGGAGGGTGAGAAAGAGGGAGGAGAATGGATGGGCTAAGGGAAGGAGAAGAAGTGGACAACAAGATGAGGGAACAGAGGGAAGAGGAGAAGAGAAGGAAGGGGTAAAAGGAAGAGGAGGGAAGAAGTGTAGGGAGGAATAAAGAAAAGAGAGAAGGCAAGATGGAAGAGGGACGAGACGGAGGGAAGAAGGAAGTGGATGGTAGAGGGAAAGGATGGAGTGGAAATAGGAGAGTAAAGGGAAGAGAAGACATTAAGGAGGGGAGGAAAGAAGAAGGAGGATGAAGAGAAGAGCAGGGTGGAGAGGAGAGGCAACAGGAATTAGAGAGGAGAAAAGAAGGAGGAAGAGAGGGAAGATAATAGAGGAGGGAAATGAGAAGTGAAGATCAGAAGGATGAGAAGAGACAAGGAGAAAGGAGTGATGGTGATACAGGAGAGAAAGCGGGAAGAAGGGATGTAGTGGTAAGCAAGTGGGGGAGGTAGGAGGAAACATGGATGATGGGGAGAGAGAGAGAAGGTGGAAGTTCTAAATGGCACAGTGCGGAAGTAAGAGGAAGGACTGAAGAGAAAGACTATGGCTGAAGGAAGAAAAAGGATGTAGAAGAGAGGATGCATGATGAGGGGGAAAGAAAGATGAAGAAGGAGAGAAGACCAAGGAAGCTTGTGAGAAGATGAAGGCAGGAATACAGAAGTAGAAAAATGGAAGAGGATAAAAGACAGAAGAGAGAAGAAAATACCAGAGACAGAGGATAGAAGAGGAAGAAGGAGAGAATAGGAAGGAGAAACAAGGTAAGAGAGTAGGAAAGAAATTGAAGTAGAGAGGATAAAGATGAGAGGAAGAGGACAGATCAGGGATGTGGAAGAGATACATAAGTGGAGGTGGGAAGGAAGATGAGGATGCAGAGGAAAGAAGCCGGAATCTGAGGGCAGAATCAGGAGGGAAGAGGGGGGAAGTTGGAGCAGAATGGAGGGAAGAGAAGGGTAGAGGGAAGGGAGTTGAGGAAGAAGAATGAAGGGGAAGAGAAGGGAAGGAGGCATGAGAAGAGAAGGAAGAGGGCAGAGAAGGGAAAGGTTCAGGTAAGAAGCGAGAGGAAACAAGATGAGGGAAGGAGAGGTGTAAGAGGAGCCCAGAAGATGGAGAAGCAATACAGAGGAAAGAAGAGGGGGAAGGAAAGAGGAGAAAGAGCAAGAAAAGGAAGCAGGAAGAGGAGGCTCTTGTGGTTTCTACTGCTGTGAAGAGAATCCTTGACCACAACTATTAGAAAGGAAAAAACTTTAAGTGACCCTTGCTTTGTCGATTCAGAGGTTTAGTCCTTTATTTTGATGGCACTTAAGGTGACATCTGCAGGCAGACATGACACTGCAGAAGTTGAGTTTTCATCTGGATTGGCAAGCAGTATGAAGCCTGACATTGGACGTGTCTGAGCATGTGAAGCCTCAGTACATCCCTAGTCACAGGTCTATACCTGCTCTGAAAAGTGGGCACCTCCTTCCATGCCACTCCCCGTTACCCTATGAGGCCATTATGATTCAAACCCGCAGAGGGAGGAAGGAGGAAAGAGAATGAAAGAAAGAAGGGCAGCAATGATTTAAGAGGAGACAAGAGAGAGGAAGACATGTTAGGATGAAGGAAGAGGAAGGATGAGGGAAGAGGAGGGATGGGGAATAGAACGAATGAAAGTAGGGACAAAGACTGTAGAGAAGAGAGAACAGGAGGGAAGTGACAAGGTAAAGGAGGAGGGGAGAGAATTGTATGAGGCTGCTGGAGAGGAGGGAAATGGGAAGATGAGACAGAAGAAGGGGGGATGCAAGAGGAGAGAGGAATGAAGAGAAAGAAGGAGCGAAGAGGATGGAGAATGGAAGAGGACGAGTGGGAATATGGAGGAAAGCTTGAAATAGGATGGAGGGAAGGAACGAGAGAGGATGGGGTGGAGGGAAAAGGGAAGAGGAAGGAGACAAAAGGACAAAGGGAGGAGGAGAGAAGCAAAATGATGACTAAAAAAGGAGGAAGGGGTGGTGGAGGGAAGAACATTGTGGAAGAAGAAAGAGGAATGTAGAGGAAGGAGCAGGGAGGAAGGGAAAAGAGAGAAGGAGCCATTTAAGACGAGTGTGGTGGGTGACAGTGGGGTTAAAGAAGGTAGTGGAAAGAGGAAAGAAGATGGAAGATGAGTCTGAAGGGGAATAAGGAGATAAGGATGAAGGGGAGAGTGGAGGAAGGTGGGAAGGGGAGGAAGGAGTAAAGAAAGCAGAAACATGAAGGCCAGGGAGGAGGGAAAAGGGAAGAGGACAGAAGAGGAAAGGCTGTGATCAAGGGTAGAAGAGAGAGGACACAATAGGAAGGAGGGAGATGGAGGAGAGAGGAGGATGGAGGGAGGAAGATGGAGGAGGAAAGAAGAAAGTGAAGGAACGAAGAGGGAGTAGGACACATGACCAAACGAGGAAGACGTTTAATCAGAGTGGGTGGGAAAGCTGAAGAAAGACGAGAGTACTGAAGAGGAGTTAAAGGAAAAGTAAAGAGGAAGGAGGAGCAAAGAGTCAGGAGGAAGGAAGAGGATGGAGGATGTCAGAGGTGGGAGGAAGGAAGGGGAAGAATCATAAAAAGGAGAAGGATGGATGCAAGAGATAGGTGGCAAGGGAAGGATGGAGGGAATGTAAAATGAGGAAAGAGGAAGAAACAGGAAAGAGGTGGGAACAGGAAACACAGGACAACACAGGATAAGAAGGAAAGAGGACAGTAAGGGAACTGGAAAAGTGAGGGAAAATGAAAACTGGAAAGAAAGAGAGAGAGAGAGAGAGAGAGAGAGAGAGAGAGAGAGAGAGAGAGAGAAGAGGGAATAGGACCTAGGAATGAAGAGAAGGGAAGATGAGGAAAGGAAGGCGAGAAGGGAAGTGGGACTGGGAGGGAAGAGGGAAGGAGAAGAAAAAGTTAGGATGAGAAAAAGGATTGGAACTGGGAAGGAAGAGCGGAGAAGGAGGGAGGATGGCATATGGAGGAAGAGGAAATAAGAAGGGAAGTTGAAGGTCAGGGAGGAGGGAAGGAGAGAGGAGGAATGAGGGGAGAAAGGGAAACAGACGGAAGAGAGGGGACGAGAATGGAAGAGAAAAGCAAAGGAAAGAGGAGTAAGAGGAAAAATGGAAGAAGAGAACAGAGGGACCAGGAATGAGGAGAAAAGGGTGTGGCAGAGGGCGGTGGAAAGAGGAGAGGAAAAAATAGAAGAGACAGGCATGAAGAGGGAAGAGGAGGGAAGTGGGAAGTTAAGAAAAGTTGAAAGGGGGAAGGAGAAAATAGAGAAGAGGAAAAGGAAGGAAGGAGGGAATAAGAAAGGGCGAAGGAGGAAGAGAGGGAGAGAAGGAAAAAGGAAAGCATGAGAGATGGTGGAAGAGGGAAGAAAGGGGAATAAAATAGATTAGGAGAAAGAGTGAGAGTATAGTTAGAAGAGAGGAATAGGGAAGAAGAAGCCCGAGGGAGGGTGAGCAGAAGTATGGAGGGAAGTGGACAGAGAATGATGGAAGGTGAGGGAAGAGGATTTTAGTGGGAAGAGGTAAGAAGAGTGAAGAGGAAACAGGGAATAGAGAAGGGGCTAGTAGAGGGGAGTTGAAAGAGGAGAGGAGGGAGGAGGGAAGAGAGGAGGATTGAAGTGTGCGGTGTAGGGAGGAAGAAAAGGGAGAGAAATGGGAAAGAGGGGAGGAGGGAAATGAGGGATTAGAGAAGAGCAATGGTAAGGAAGAGTAAGGGGAAGAGGGGGTAAAAAGGTCAAGAAGTGAAAAAGAGAAAGTGGATGGAGGAGGTAATGGGGGAAGTGGGAAAAGGAGGGGAGAGGGAGAACAGGGAAAGATGAAAGGTTAAGGTGAAAGGTTAAGGAGGGGTGACAGGGGAAGAGCAGTGGATCTAGGGGGATAAATGAGGGGAGATGGAAGAGGAGAGAAGACTGAAGGGGAGGGAAGAAGGAAGAGGAGGGAAAGAGGAAGAAAGGCTCTAAGGGAGACTAAAAGAGGAGTGAGGACGAGGGCACAGGATAGAAGAGAGGCAGAGTACAGGGGAACAGGAGGGAAGCAGGGAGAAAGCCCAGGAGAAAAGAGGGGGGTAAGGGAAGAAGGAAGAGGAGAGGATACAAGCAGGGAGACAAGCATGGAATAAGGAGGAGATGAATGAGAAGAGACGAGAGAAGATAAAGGAAAGACAAAAAAGGGGAAGAAAGAAGTTGGAGGAAGGACAGAATGTACAGAAGAGGACAGAGAAGGAGAGGAGAGGAGAGGTCAGTGGTGGAGGAGGGAAGAGGATGGAGGACAGAAGACAAGGGAGAGGAAAAGTGATGACATCAGCAAAGAGCTGTTTAGAGCAAAGGGGTGGAAAAGAAAAGGAGGGGAAAGGGGTGAGGTGAGGATTGGGAAGGAGAGAGAGGTGGGAAGAGGGAGAGAAGGAAGGGAGGTGGAAATATAAAGAAAGAAGGAATGGGTTGATGAGGAATGAAGAGGAAAAGAAGAAAAGTGGGGAAGGATGATAGAAGAGGAGGGAGGGAAAAGAGGAAGGAAAATAGAAGGGAAGAGCGAAGAGGAAGGAAGATGGAAGAAGGAAGAGGGAAGGGAGGAAGTTAGCAGAAAGCAGAGAGCAGAGTAGAGAAGAGGGAAGGGGAGGAAAGTGGAACGTGAGAAATGCGGAAATTAGAGGAAAAATACAAGTAGGGAATAGGAAAAATTGGATAAGAGAATGAGAAAAAGAAGGGAAAATGTGGGAGGAGAGCTGAGGGAAAAAAGACTAGTTAATGATGAGGAAAGGGGAAGTAAAACTTGAGGGATTAAAGAGGCAAAGGAAGAGGAAATGGGAGAGGGGAATTCATGAGGAGTCCAGAAGAAGGAAGAGTAGGGAGGAGGGAAGAGTGCAGTGGAATGTAAACCTGAGAGGCACGATGAGGGAAGAAAAGTGAAGAGATAAGGGAAGTGAGCAAATAAAGGACGGAAGGAGAGAAACAGGAGCAATGAGGGAAGAGGAGGGACGAGGGAAGAGCTAGAAAGAGGGAAGTGGGGGAAATTGTGAATAGGAGGGAAGTGTGAAGAGAAGGAAGTGAAAGTAAGGGAAGAGGAGAGATAGGAGAAAGGAGGGGAAGAGGGAAATGGTGGGAGGAGGGGATCCGAAAGAGGAGGGATCAGGATTGAGGTAGAGTTTGAAGGACTGAGGGACCAGGAGGGAGCACCACTGAAGAAGGAAGAAGGAACAAAAGCGAAGGATGAAGACAGGGAGGAGCAAGGAAGGAAGATGATGAGAAATAAAATAGAAAGCAAGTAAGAATGGAAAATGGAAGAGGAACAGGGAAGGAAAAGGGGAGGGAGGAAGGAAGAGGAAGGAAGAGGAAATCGAAAGGAGCCAAGAGAAATGATGCGTGCAGAGGAGGACAGAAAGATGGGAAGGGGAGAGAAGAGCAAAAAGGGAGGAAGAGTGAAGGACAAAGAGGGACTATGAAGGAGGAGGAGGAGTGAAGAGTAAGGTGTGAAGATGAAAAGAGAAAAAGCAAGGTGCGGGAGGAGGGAAAAGTGAAAGGTGTTAAGGGAGGGATGATAGCAGAAAGGGAAGAAAGGACGGAAGAGAAAGGGAAATGGAGGAGGAGAGAAAACCGAAGGGGAGGGAAGAGGGAAGAGGAGAGAAAAGGGCAGAAGTGGTAGAAGGAAGAAGGAAGGAGGAGGGAATGGGAGGGAAGTAGATAGAGTAGGGAGGAGGGAAAGTGAGTAGGGGGAGGAAGGACAGGAAGAGGATGAGGAAGGAAGAGGGGGAAGGGGAAGAGGAGATTGGAGTAAAGGAGGAAGAGAGGTGTAGAGGAAAGGGAAAAAGAAGAAGGGAAGAGGTGGTGAGAAATGTAAGAGGGAGACTTAAAGAGGACAGAGCACAAAAGTGGAGGGAGTGCAGAAGAGGGAAGAGTAGCAGGGACAGGTGTTAAGGGAGAAGAAATGGAAGAGAGAAGAGACAGGAGCGAAGGTGGAGGAGAAGGAAACCTGGAAGAGAGAAAAAGAGGGAAGTGAAAGGTGAGGGAAGGAGGAGGGTGGAAGAGAAAATGAAAGAAAGAGAAGAGGAAGTATGAGAGAAGTGGGGGGAAAATAAAACGGTAAGATGGACTACATGGGATGTTGATTGAAGAGGGAAGAGGATGAAAGAAGAAGGGAAGAAAAAGAGAGAAAAGAGGGTGACGGAGAAAGCAGAAGAGGGAAGGAGAATGAAGACGATAGAGGAGCGAAGAAGCAAGAAGAGGAAAGAGGCTAGAAGATGAAACAGGAGGGAGAAAGGACAAAGAATATGAGGCGTGAGAGTGGAAAAGGAGGAGAGAGAAAGGAGTAGGTAAGAGAGACTGGAAGGGAAGAGCTAAAGAGACAGATTGTGCATGAGCAGAGACAAGGGGAGTGCGGATATGAGGGCAGAGCGGTTGTAAGGAAGAGAATATAGGAGATAAGAGACAGAAGAAAAGAGAGGAGGTAGACGAGAAAGGAAGGATGTATCAAGTGGGGGAGGAGGAAATAGTGAGAAATGAAGAGGACTGAGAAAGAGGAAGGATGGAGAGAGTATAGGGGTAAGAGCAATACAAGGGAAGGAGGAAAACAGGAAAGAATGAGAAGGGAAGAGGAAGGAAGAAAAGAGGAAATAAGCAAAAGAGAAGAAGAGGAGAGAAAAGGAGCTAAAAGAATATCAGGGTAGTGAAAAGGGAAGAGGATAGAGGAGGACATAGGAAATGATGTGAGAAAGGATAAAGATGGAGAAGAAGTAGAAGCAAGGAACAAGGCAAGAAGAGAAAGGAGTGAAAAGGGAACTCAGATTAAAGCAGACAAGTATGCAAGTAAGGAAGTGAGCAAGAGGAGGAGATTTGGAAGAAGATAGTACAGGGTGTGGGAGAAGGAGGGAAGAGGATTGAAAAAGGGAGAGGATGAAAACAGAAGAGGAGAAAAGAGGGAAGAAATAATAGGAGAGAAGGGGAGAGAGGAGAAAGAAGCTGTTGAACAAATGGAGTAGATGAGGGAAGTGTGGAGAGAAGGCAGTAGTGAAGACAGAAAATGAAGATGGGAGGAGAGAGAAGGGGATTGTGGGGGGAGAAGGGAAGAAGAAACAGAATGATGAAGGTAGAGGGGAGAGGAGAGAAGATGGGAGAAAAGGAAGGCTGAAAGGAGAGATACGGAAAGAGGGAATTCGCAATAATAGAGAAGAGTGAACTAGAAATGGGAAGGAGAAGCAGAAGGGGAGAGTGTAGGAGAGGAGGAAGGATGGAACAGATGGGAGAATGAAAGAGCAAGGAGGACGAGTGAAGTGGAAAAAGAGAAGGGGTTGAGGGAGAAGAGAGAAAAGGATGGAGGAAGAAGAGGAGAGACGTGGGAAGATGAAGGGAAGGGGGATGGCAGAAATGGGAAGAGGAGACAGGAGAATAAGACAGAAATGAGAAAAGAGTAGTAGTAGGACGGAGGACGAAGTTGGAAGAAGAAACAGAAGAGTGAAGGGGAGGAAAAAGATAGGAGGAAGAAAGGGGAGTTCTGCTGGAAGAGGAGGAAAGAAGAATAAGAAGGGAGGGTAGGTGAATGGAGAGAGATGTCGAGAGGAAAATGCGAGAAAGGAGTGTAGCAAGTAGAAGATGGAGGAGAGTAGATGGATTAAGGGAAGGGGAAGAAGTGGACAACAGGAGGAGGGAACAGAGTGAAGATGAAAAAGGGAAGAGGTGAGAGAAGGTAAAGGAGGGAGCAGGAAGTGTAAGGAACATTAAAGAAAACAAGAGGCAAGATGGAAGAGGGAAGAGGAAGGAGGAAGAAAGAAGTGGTTGGTAGAGGGAAAGGATGGAGTAGAAAGGGGAGAGCAAAAGGAAAACAAAGGGTAGGCAGGAGGGAAAAGGGAAGATAAGGGAGGAGGGCAGAAGAGGGAAGGGCTTGAAGGAGGGTCGACGGGAGAGGGCATAATAGGGAGAGGAAGCTGGGGGAGGGAGGAGGAAAAATGGAAGATGGAGGAGACAAGAGGATGCTGAAGGGAAGAAGAGGGAGAAGGGAATGCAGATGAAGAACTAAGAACATTGATCAGAGTGGATGAAAGAAAGGGAAGAGGGAAGAGAGTACTGAAGACAAGTTAAGAGTAAGGAAGAGAGAGGAGGAAGGAGGAGCAAAATATCTAGAGGAAGAAAGAAGACGGAAAAGAGAAGATGCTGGATGTAAGAGGTGGGAGGAGGGAAGGGGAGGAATCAGAAAAAGAAGAAGGATGGACGGAAGAGGGAAGTGAAAGGGAAGGAAGGAGGGAAACTAAATGAGGGAAGAGGAAGGAACAGGAAAGAGAGGAACAGGGAACACAAGACAGGACAGGATGAGAAGAACTGAGGACAATGAGGGGAGTGGGATTTGAGGGAAAAATGAAAACTGGAAAGAGAGAAGAAGAAAGAATCGGAAATAGGAATTAAGAGAAAGGAAGGTGAGGGAAGGAAGGAGAGGATGGAACTGGGAATGGGAGGGAGGAAGGTATGGGAGGAAAAAAAGAAGAGGGATTAAGGGGGAACGATACGTGGGAAAGAAGAGCAAACCAGGAGGGAGGATGGTAGATAAAGCATGATGACACAGGAAGGAGAAAGAGAGTTGAAGTTCAGGGAGTCAGAGGAGGGAAGGGAAGGGAAGAGAAGACAGAAGAGGAGGGAAAGCAATGGAAGAGAAAATAGGGGTAAGATGAAAAAGGAAAGGAAGGAGGAAAGGGACCAGGAATGATCAGAAAAGAGTGTAGAAGAGAGCAGTGGATAGAGGTAAGGAAATAATAGAAGAGACAGGCATGAAGAGAGAAGAGGAGGGAAGTTGAAAAGGGAGCGAGGAGAAAAGAGAAGAGTAAAAGCGACGGAAGAGGAAGGAATAAGAAAGGAGAAAAAGAGGAAGGAGGAAGAGATGGGGAGAAGGAAAAAGCAGAGATGATGGAAGAGGAAAGAAAGGGGAATAAAATAGGGGAGAAAGAGTGGGAGTATAGTTAGAAGAGAAGAATAGGGAAGAAGAAGCCCGAGGGGGTTGGGAGAGAAGTATGGAGGGAAGTGGACAGAGAATGATGGAAGGTGAGGGAAGAGGATATTAGTGGGATGAGGAAAGAAGAGTGAAGTGGAAACAGGGAATAGAGAAGGAAGTAGCAGAGGGGGTTAGAAAGAGGAGAAGAGGGAAGAGAGAGAAAGATGGAAGTGTGCGGTGTAGGTAAGAAGATAAGGGAGAGAAATGGGAAAGAGGAGGAGGGAAATCGACATACAAGAGAAGAGCAATCAGGAGGAGTAAGGGCATGAAGAGGTAAATGGCACGAAGGGAAAAGAGAAAAACCGATGGATGAGGGAATAGGGGGAGGGGGAAAAGGAGGGAAGAGGAAGAACAGGGAAAGATGAAAGGTTAAGGATGAAGGAAGAGAAGTGGATCTTTGGGGATACATGAGGGGAGATGGAAGAGGAGAGAAGACAGAAGGGGAGGGAGGAGGTAAAGGAGGAAAAGAGGAAGAAAAGCTCTAAGGGAGACTAAAAGAGGAGTGAGCAGGAGTGCACAGCATAGAGGAGAGACAGAGTAAAGGGGAACTGGAGGGAAGCAGGGAGAAAGCCCAGGAGAAAAGGGGGGAGAAAGGGAAGAAGGAGGAGGAGAGGACACAAGCGGGGAGACAAGCATGGAATAAAGAGGAGGAGAGTGGGAGGAGGCAAGAGAAGAGGAGACAGGAGAGGCAGGAAGAGGGAAGAAAGAAGTTGGAGGAAGGATAGAATGTACAGAAGAGGGCAGAGAAGGAGGAGAGGAGAGGTCAGGGGTGGAGGAGGGAAGAGGATGGAGGACACAAGACAAGGGAGAGGAAAAGTGATGACATCAGCGAAGAGCTGTTTAGAGCAAAGGGGTGGAGAACAAAAGGAGGGGAAATGGAAGAGGTGAGGATTGGGAAGAAGAGAGAGGTGGGAAGAGGGAGAGAAGGAAGGGAGGTGGAAATATAAAGAAAGAAGGAATGGGTTGATGATTGACAAACAGGGAAAGAAGAAAAGTGTGGAAAGATGATAGAAGAGGAGGGAAAAGAAGGAAAAATAGATGGGAAGAGGGAAGAGTAAGGAAGACAGAAGAAGAAGGAAGAGAGGAAAAGGGAGGAAGATTACAGAAAGAAAAGATTTGTGTAGAAAAGAGGAAAGGGGAGGAAAGTGGAAAGTGTGAAATGGGGAAATTAGAGTAAAAATACAAGGAGGGAATAGGAAAAATTGGATAGGAGAATTAGAAAAAGAAGGGAAAAGGCGGGAGGAGAGCAGAAGGCAAAACAACTAGTTAATGATGAGGAAAGAAGAAGTAAAATGTGAAGAAGAAATAGGACGGAGTTGGGAAAGAAGAGGGCAGGGCAGACAGGACAGAGGGCAGAAATGGTAAGAGGAGGAACAATGGTGGAGGACAGAGGAAGAAAGATGGAGGAGCGGTGAGAAGGATGAACAGGGTGCAAGGCAAAGGACATAGATATAAGAGAGAGGAGGGAAGAGGAGGGAAGAGGAAGATGAGGAACAGGGTAGTGTGAGGATCAGGATAGGAGAGAAGAGGGAGGAGAGATGAGAAATGAGGTGGTGAGTCCTAATTGGAGGAAAGTAGAAAGGGGAAGGAAGAGAGAGAAGATACAAGAAAAGGGAGAGAAGAGGAGTCACAGAAGATAAGGGCGGAGAGTAGAGAAATAAAAGAAGGTAAAGGAGGAGGGAAGAGGACTGTGCTGGGACTAGGAACGAAATGTATGACGAGAAAAGAGGGAAGGGTGAGGAAAAAGAGTTAGAAAAGAGGGGAGGAGGGGGAGGAAGGGAAAGCAAGATCTGAGGAGAGAAGGAGGAAGAGGAGAGAAGGGAAGGGAAGATGAGAGAGGAGAGGAGAAGTCAAGGGAGAGGGAAGGGGAGAGGGAGGGAAGGGCAGGGGAGTGGAATGAAGGGGGGGGAAGGAGGGGAGAGGAGGAAAGGAAGAGGAGGGAAGGGGAGGGAAGGAACATGAGCTGGTGTGAACATGCATGGCCCAGAGAGTGATCCTATTAGGAGGTGTGGCCATGTGGCAGTAGGTATGGCCTCTGCAGAGGAAGTGTGTCACTGTGGGGGCAGGAGTTTAAGATCTCCTTCTAGTCACTTGTGAGTCACTCTTCTGTATGTCTTCTGAATAAGATATAGAAGTCTCAGTTCCTCCTGTGCTATACCAGCCTGGAAACTTCCTGCTTTGATGATAGTGGACAGAATCTCTGAACCTGTAAGCCAGAACCAATTAAATGTTGTGCTTTATAAGCATGGCCTTGGTCATGGTGTCTTTTTACAGCAACTGAAACCATAACTAAGACAGAAGTTGATTCCAGGGACTAGGATATTGCTGAGACAGGCCATACCATTATTTTTGTTGTTGTTGTTGTTGTTGTTGTTGTTGTTGTTGTTGTTGAAATGTGGATATTGGGACACTGGAAACAGTGGAAGGCTTTAAGTGTGGCTGTGGGAGACACTTGACTTGAACTCTGGGCAGGCTCAAGAAGTATCAGAAGAGAGCAATTCTAGTATATTGCCTGGAGATTGTTCTTAGCATGTTTTGGTGAATAATGTGACTGCTTTTTGTCCTAATCTGAAGATATGACCTGAGGCTAAGGTGAAGGGATTCAGATTGGCTGCACTGAGAAAGGAGGTTTCAGAAAGCCTTGCATAGACTCTACCCTGAGGTTCATTCTTATGAAGAGTGTTTTGCTCAAGCATAGCAAACTGAGAAAGGAAAAATATAAAATAGTTTTTGAAAGGTTAAAGGGGCACCAGGAAATGAAGTAGACCTAAGTCCTCTGTTCAAGAAAATGAAATGGAATTAAGGGAATGGTGCTCTCACGGCAGGATCCCACCCAGCTGAAATGATTGTTTATATATTTGCAATTGAACAAGGGAAAGTTATATCTTGTTAGGCATTTTTATGCCTTATTTATTGTTTTAATTTGGACTTAGCCATATATGACTATATTTCTTGAGGTTATGAGTATGTGCCACATTGACAAGGGATGCATTGTGATGGCTATTCTTGGCTGTCAACTTCACTCCCAGTGGAATGAACTACAATGCAGAACTTTTAAAGATCTTGTGAAAAGGTAAAGAAAGCCTTACTTTCAGGTGTGGTGATTCCTGACTTTAATCCCAGCGCTCAGGAGACAGAGCATGCAGAACTCTGAGTTCAAGATAAGTCTACAGAAAAAGTTCCAGTACAGCCAAGCTTAGGCAGTGAAGGAGTTGGAAAACAGAAATCTGGGGATGATAATGGGACGGGGATAGGTGGGTTGTTCCAACCCAAACAAGCAGAAGAACTTGGAAGCTTTGGCCACGTGGCTCTGGAGTTAGAGTCTTCAGTATAAGGGCTTTCTGGGACAGCTGATGCTGGTTAGCTGAAGATAAGAAATTAGCATCATAAAGAGAGATAAGCATCACTGAGGTGAATTCTGGGAAGAGTTTTCTGAGAGGACAGAGAAGCTGTCTCTCTGAGATTGATATGATACCTGCAGCTAGATTTGTAAGAATCACGAAGTTGGTAGCTGTTTTGATGGCATGAAGGGGGTAGGGGACAACTAGGGAATGGAATGTAGAATTGTGAATATGCTTGGCCCAAGAGAAGTGGCACTCTTGTGTGTGTCCCCTTGGTGGATTATGGGCGGCCTTGTTAGAAGAAGTGCATCACTGTGGTAGTGGATATTGAGTTGCTCTGTTCTAGCATTGCCCAGTGTGGAAGACATACTCCTCCTGGCTGCCTGCAGAATATGGACTTTTTCTGGCTGCCTTTGGATCAAGATGTAGAACTCTCTGCTCCTTCAGCACCATGTCTGCCTGCATGCTGTCCTGCTTCCCACAATGATGGTAATGGACTGAACCTCTGAAATTGTAATCCAGCCACAATTATCTAGGTTTTTTTTATGAGTTGCCTTGGTCAAAATCTCTCTTCACATCAATGAAACCCTAACTAAGGCAAGGAGGGAAGAGGACCAATAGAGAAGACAGCAAAAAAGAGAAGATCAGGAAAAGTAGGCGAGGGGGTATAAGAGGGAAGTGGGGGAAGTAGGAAGAGTCGGGGAGAGGAGGGGAAAAGGGAGGAAAGAGATGGTAAGGGAAACCAGGGGGAGAGAGGAGAGAGGAAGAGGAAACTAGGAAGCTGAATGTTGATGGAGGATGAAGGAGGAGGAAAGAGGGAACTAGATAGAGGGGGAAAGATGGAAGAGGAGAAATGAGGGGAGGGAATGGAAGACAATAGAGGATGTTAGAAGAGTGACAAGGGAAGAGGAATGAGAAGGGATAAGACCAGAGGCAGGAAG